>CM064880.1:40446943-40613292 GCA_003313485.2 Penstemon barbatus
CACACAAATCCGAAACTTTTGAGAAATTCAAAGAGTTTCGAATGGAAGTAGAGAACCAACTTGGACATAGTATTAAAGCACTTCGTTCTGATAGAGGTGGTGAGTATTTAAGCCAAGAATTCCTTGATTATCTAAAAGAGAATGGAATTCTCGCACAGCGAACTCCCCCTAGGACACCTCAACTCAATGGAGTGTCTGAGCGGAGGAACCGGACTTTGTTAGACATGGTTCGTTCCATGATGAGCTTTGCTGACCTTCCCTTTTCGTTTTGGGGCTTAGCCCTATTAACTGCTTCGAAGATACTAAACATAGTACCTTCAAAGTCAGTGCCAACAACGCCGCACCAAGTATGGTATGGTAAAGCACCCGTGTATTCGTTCTTACGAGTATGGGGATCTCCTGCGTATGTAAAGAACAAGAAGGGAGACAAGCTAGATAGTAGATCTAGTTTGTGCAAGTTTGTGGGTTATCCAAAGGACTCTATTGGATACCTGTTCTTCGATCCTAAAGAACGTAATACGTTCGTATCTAGGAACGCCCACTTCTTGGAAGAGGATTTCCTCACCAACCGAAATGGGACAATCGTAGAACTTTATGAAGTCCAAGAATCGGACCCATCCCCACAAACAGTGGGAGCTGAACCAGAATTAACTGAACCTACTAGTACAACTATACTTCGAAGGTCTAATCGAATTCGTAAAGAGCCAGAGCGATTTGGCCTCATTAACGAAAACGAGAAAGTTGATGCTGATCCAAGGACCTATCAAGAAGCGATGTCTGACATAGATTCGGGTGCGTGGCTCGAAGCCATGCAATCCGAAATGGATTCCATGCATTCCAACAAGGTTTGGACCTTGGTCGATCCACCTGAGGGAACTATCCCTGTAGGATGTAAATGGATCTTCAAGCGTAAGCTTGGAATGAATGGAGAGGTAATTACTCATAAAGCTCGCTTAGTGGCGAAAGGGTATTCTCAAAGGCCTGGTATAGACTATGAGGAAACCTTCTCTCCCGTGGCGATGTCAAAATCCATTCGGATATTACTTGCTATAGCCGCGTGGCATGACTACGAAATATGGCAAATGGACGTAAAGACCGCCTTCCTCAATGGAGACATTGATAAGGAGATCTTTATGCAACAACCTGAAGGTTTTGCGTCCAAAGGAAGTGAGCACAAACTGTGTAAGCTTCAAAGGTCAATCTATGGCCTCAAACAGGCGTCCCGAACCTGGAACATACGATTTGATGAGACAGTCAAAGCTTTTGGCTTTATCAAAAACGTATATGAACCTTGTGTGTACAAAAAGAATAGTGGGAGCTCAATACAATTCATTGTTTTGTACGTCGATGACATTTTGTTAATCGGAGACGATATCAAGATGTTAGCGCAGACTAAAGCGTGGTTATCCGCGCAGTTCTCTATGAAAGATATGGGAGACGCATCTTACGTATTGGGAATACGTATCTATAGGGATAGATCGAAGAAGATGATAGGACTCTCCCAATCTCAGTACATCAACACGATCTTGAAGAGATTTAGTATGGAAGAATCTAAGAAAGGATTTGTTCCAATGAGACATGGTATCTCTCTTTCTAAGTCTATGTGCCCTACAACCGACGAAGAAAAGACGAGAATGTCTATCATACCTTATGCCTCTGCTATAGGGAGTATAATGTATGCAATGTTGTGTACTCGACCAGACGTAGCACACGCTCTAAGTGTAACGAGCCGCTATCAGTCAAATCCAGGCGAGAAGCACTGGACTGCCGTAAAAGCAATCCTAAAGTACCTGCGAAGGACTAAGGATATGTTTTTGGTCTACGGTGGTAGTGGAGAACTGAAACTTGAAGGATTCACTGATGCAAGTTTCCAGTCTGACGTGGATGACTTCAAATCCAACTCTGGATACATATTCCGCCTCAATGGAGGAGCGGTCAGTTGGAAAAGCTGTAAACAGTCTACCACTGCCGACTCAACCACAGAAGCAGAATATATCGCAGCATCAGATGCAGCAAAGGAAAGTGTATGGATGAGAAACTTCGTCCAGGAATTGGATGTTGTTCCTAGCATTGCTGAACCTGTAGTCGTCTTCTGTGACAACAACGGGGCGATAGCTCAAGCGAAGGAGCCGAGATCACACCATCAATCCAAACACGTACAGAGGAAATACCACGTGATCAGAGAGATCATGGGTAGAGGTGACATGCACATGGAGTATGTCAAATCGGAAGAAAACATAGCTGACCCACTAACTAAGCCACTTTCGCAAAAGGTGTTCGAGGGACATCTAGATAAGATGGGTCTAAGAAACGTTTGTGAATGGCTTTAGGGCAAGTGGGAGATTGATAGGATAGTGCCCTGCAAGCCAGTTCAATTAGCTTGTAATAGATCTATCTTGTATATAACAATCTTTGATTTTATAATAATACGCATGTTTATTTATATATGTATAAGGATAAACAATGGCCAAACTTCATCTCTCGCGAATACATTTAAGCGATTGGTTGAAACCCTGAGATCACTCATGACTATGTGGCTATACACTTCAGTACTGAGTGCACTTATCATGAAACAGTCTCAAAGGTCATGATCTCGAAAATGTTCCAAGTCATAGATTCATATCGAGACGGGGTATCGAGTGAATCGTCAAGACTTGTACGATTATGCATGATTCACATGGAGTGAATTTGTTGTAGTTTCATGAACAAGGCATTTGAGGCCAGTGCATATGACTAGGTGATTCGATGGAGGATCGAATGCATCGAACGACCCGAACAGAGAAACCCATTGTGGAAGCGCATGACGCATATCGGTGATGGGATGTTTCTCAAAGGATTATAATAGTGTACGATTTAGTCCTATGACTTGAGGTGCTAGGGCGAATTCGGTGCATGAAAGTGCGTACTTAGATCTAGGTATAGGCCACTTAGCTTGGTCATAAAAATGCCTAGGTTGGGTGCGTATGGACATGTACGCGAGTGGTTAGTACCAAGATGGAATCTGTTGACTCATCGTAATGGATGAGAATATTTCCTATACGATTCTTAGATAATGTTTCCAATGAATCTACGGCCGTAGTCGGTGACGGATTTGGAAAGGGGTTTCCAAATTAGGCAGTCACACTGGAACATTATCCTGAATTAGAAAGTATAGTTATCGAGACAAATTTAGAGGTGCCGATCAATTCACACACCCTAAGTCTTGATCGGGAAATTGGTCGACAGAAGGACCGTATGTACATGGTAATTATATGAGGTGAGGTTCACTAAATATCAATTCACCTGATGTTGGGCTTCATGGGCTTGTGGCTAGACATCGACCATGAAGTGTGGGTACTCCTGAGTTAGTAGAGGAACTGATTCTAGGAGTGGTCAATTAAAGGTAGTTTAATTGATCGGAGCAATTTATTGTTCATAAATTAAATCACGAGGTTTCGTGAGCCTGCTGCCAATTGATGGTGAACCCAGAGGGTCACACACAATACAATTGGACGGTGACTGTTCTGTAGGAATATAAAAGGAATTAATTGATTTAAAAGTAATTAAATCAATTAAGTGAATTAAAGTGTTAATTCAAATGGGAGATAAATTAATTAATTGATTTAATTGATTTAAATGACAATTGATTAATTAAACTAAATATTAATTAAGTAATTAATTAATATGGGCTGAATATTTAATTAAGTAATTAATTAAATTAAGGTGGGCTTGCAAGAGATAGACTCCTAAGCCCATTAGGAATCTTGTAACCCTAGGACTTGAGGAGTGCTTATAAATAGAGTTCTGACAGAACTCAGAGAACTAACACCTAAGCAAAAACCTTAGTCTTCTCTTGCCCTAGGAAATCCGCCCCACCCTGCGCCGCCCAAGCCCTAGCGCCGCCGCCGTGTGCTGCCGTAACACCGCCGCACCGCCGCCGTGAAAGCCCTAGTGCCGCCGCCGCATATCTTCTCCCTTATTCCTTTTGTGCAGAATTTTGATCTGTCAAATAGATCTGCACAATCCTTCATCAACAAGCCTCTTAGATCTAGTTCTGAGCCTAAGACTAAGAGGTGTCATCATAATCCAGTTGGTGTGGACTTTTCTCTGGAGGTGAGACGCTTGGATCACTCCAGTGAACCAGAACCTTAATCAGAGTTCAGAATCAGAGTTGGAGGTTTCCACCACCTTGCCTGTGGTGAGGTAAAAATCGAAAACCCCCTTTGTTAGATTATTTCTGTGCTTTGTTTTATGTCTTTCGTATATATAACTTGGAGATTTTATTATGTGATCTGTGGGTGTGCCTTGAAAAATTTTAATTTCCGCACTCTTTTGTATTGACAATCAAGGCATATTCCAACACAAGCCCTGTGAACTTTGATAATAGATCTGCCCAAATATTTTCCTCCCTTGGTATAGGCTGAATATCAAATTTGTCGAACTCGGAGATCAATTTCTTTGTTTTACTCAGATATTTTATCATATTGAACTCCCTGGCCTCGTAAGTGCCTTTCACCTGTCTATGAACGAGTTCAGAATCTGTTAATACAACAATTGATTTTACCTTTGCCTTTATGGCCATTTCCAATCCCGCGATCAGTGCTTCATATTCCGCTTCGTTGTTAGTAACGACGAAGTCCAAAGTGATAGCATAACTCAGGTCCTCACCATTGGGTCCTTGAAAATGAATTCCTGCTCCACCTCCTTCCCTGGTCGAGGAACCATCCACGTGCATTAGCCATACCTGATCTTCTGCTTTTTCGACCATTTTCACCTCAGAGATTACCCCTTCTTCTGCATTCTGAATACCTGTTGACTCGACTATGAAGTCAGCCAATACCTGTGCTTTTATAGCAACCCGTGGTTGATATTCAATCTCGAATTGACCCAGCTCCACTGCCCATTTTATCAATCTGCCGGATGCTTCAGGCTTTGATAGGACCTGTCTTAGAGGCTGATTTGTTAAGACAATGATCTTGTATGTTTGAAAATAAGGCCTTAACCTCCGCGCAGCTACCACCAAGGCCAGCGCGAATTTCTCAATCTCCAAATAATTTTTCTCCGCACCCTGCAATAACTTGCTCAAATAGTACACTGGCTTGTGCTCGGATTTATCGAGCTTCACCAAGACCGAGCTGATAGCCTCTTCCGACACAGCTATATATAAATATAGAGGTTCTCCATCAGATGGCTTGGCTAACATTGGTGGTGAGGTTAAGTATGCTTTCAGGTCTTCGAAAGCCTTATCGCATTCTTCATTCCACTCGAAATTCTTGGATTTGCGCAATAGTCTGAAGAATGGTAAACTCTTGTCAGCAGATCGCGAGATGAATCTATTCAATGAGATAATCTTCCCGATTAGGCTTTGAACATCTGAGAGCCTTCTTGGTGGATGTAGATCGGTAATTGCTCGAATCTTTTCGGGATTGGCTTCGATACCTCTTTCATGGACGAGATATCCGAGGAATTTTCCTGATCGCACGCCAAAAGTGCACTTAGCAGGATTCAACTTCATTCCGTACTTCCTTAGAATTCCAAAACATCGATCAAGATGGTTGATGTGGTCCTCCTCCGTCATACTCTTTACGAGCATGTCATCTACATATACTTCCATGATTTCCCCTATCAAATCCTTAAACATCATATTGACTAACCTTTGGTAGGTTGCGCCTGCGTTCCTTAAGCCAAAAGGCATGACAATGAAGCAGTAGACCCCTCGTTCGGTGATGAACGCTGTTTTATCCTGGTCTCTTTCATTCATAAAGATTTGATAGAATCCTTGAAAAGCATCCATCATACTAAAAAATACAAAACCCGCGGTTGAGTCTACAAGCATATCGATCCGAGGCAATGGATACGGATCCCTTGGGCACAGTTTGTTTAGATCCGTAAAATCATTACACATTCTCCATTTGTTTTCGATCTTTTCGCCCTTAGAAACTAGGACCACATTACATAGCCATTCTGTGAACTTTATTTCCCTGATCTGACCCGCTGCTAGTAATCTATCGACCTCCCCATTGATTATTTTGTCCTTTTCGCGACCGTGATTGCGCTTCTTTTGCCTTACAGGATTCGCATTTGGGTCGATATTCAACGAATGTGTTATTACCCGCGGGTCGATTCCAATTATATAGTCCGAGCTCCAAGCAAAAACGTCCATGTTTTTCTGTAAAAATTCGATGAGCATGGTTTCCATGCCTTCGCTTAGTTCCGTTCCAATTTTGGTGAATTTCTCAGGGGATCCCGGAACCAGAGTTACTTTTTTGTGGTCGGGCGCCTGCACACTCATGTCAATATCTTTCCCTTTCTTTCTTTGCAATTTCTCATAGTCGGGAATTGCGGATTCTACGCCGGGCTCCAATTCCGCTGCTCTCCTCTTAATCGGGAGTTCGGGTTCCACTTTTTTTTTAATGCTTAAAGATGAATTATAGCATTCCCATGCCATGTATTGGTCGTTCCTCATTTCCCCTACTCCTCCCTCGGTTGGGAACTTTATCTTTTGGTGATAGGTAGATACCACTGCTTTGAAAATGTTCAGCGCCGATCTTCCTAATATAGCATTGTAAGCGAATGACGTATCTACCACTAGGAATTTGATCATTCTCGTTATATTCTTCGGCTTGGTTCCTAGAGTCGTGCTCAAAAGAATGGTCCCCAGTGGGACGATCTCCGATCCCCCAAAACCAACCAAAGGAGTGGTTACTTTATCCAGACGTGGATGACAAAGGTTCATCCTTGTGAGAGCTTCTGAAGAGATAATATTTGCCGAGCTTCCGTTATCGACCAGTACTCTCTTGACCTCAAAATTGGCAATCTAATGTCAATACCATGGAAAAATCTGGATCATCTTCGTTTACATCCCAATTGACATCCGCAGGTCGATCGGCTTCACTGAAACTTACAACTTGATTTTCCATGGAGGGAAATTCTAAGGATAGAATTTCCTTCTTTGTAGAGACCCCAGCCCTTATTGACCTCAGCGTTCTTTTTCTAGCATTTCTGCTATCTCCCCCTGCTGGTCCACCAGCAATCATGTTTATCACTCCGTTTGATCGCTCTTCCGTTTGATTTCGACCTTGCTTCTGCTGAGTATTAAACTTCCTTGGGCTCCTCGACCTATAACGATTGTTATAGTTGCTTCCCTCGACAAATTCCTTTAGTTTTCCTTGTGCAATTAATTTCTCTATCTCGACTTTTAGTTGGTAACAATTTTCGGTGCTGTGCCCCCGAGCCCGATGATAGTCGTAACCCAACGTACCCAGCCTAGCCTGCGTGATCCTTTGAGCCTCAGGAATCAGATTTCCTTCTTCTAGTACAGTTAACACTTCTTCCTTCGAACTGTTGAGTTCGGTGAATTGAATTTTTCCGGTTCTAGGAGGCCGAGCTCGTTCATAGGAATGTCCATAGGAATTCGAACCTTGGGGTGGCATATGTGGTTTATAGGTGTTAATTCTTTGCCAAACAGACCCTCTGTTCGATCCTCCATAATCACCGGGCTTTGGGACAGGGGCCCGATCCTGTTTCTTGTTTAGAGGAAGTTTTACAGCATTCGAGCTTTTCAGCTTATTCATTTCTTCCTGAATCATGTATTTCTCAGCGATTTCCATAATTCTCTCAAAGGATTTCGGCTGTTTTCTTCATAAGGCGTTCCCGAACTGAGTGCTTCTCGTCAGTTCGAACATCAATGAGGAGAGATATTCAATCTGCGGAGTGTCAACTTTGAGAAGTTCGATACTGAATCTTGCTAACCATTGCCTCAAAGTTTCTCCTTCCAATTGTTTTACAGTTCCCAAATGATTAGCAGGTAACCTCGGTTTCCTCTGACTAGCAAATTGATGTTTTAATTTATCACAAAATTCCTCGAAGGAAAATATTGAGTTAGGTGGCAATTTTCCAAACCAATCGAGGGCAATTCCCTCGAAGGTAGTAACCATGATCTTGCAGCAAAAGTCCTCAGAATGTCCGTACAAGTTCATCACATTAATAAAGCTGTTAATGTGTTCTCCGGGGTCGGTAGTCCCATTATACCGCGGGAGTCTGGTCGGCACAGTTTCCGCGTTTCGAGCTTCGCGTATTTCTTGACAAAACGGCGAACAACGCATGATACTGTTCGAAATCTCCCTGTCTCGCAGACTCTCTCTATTCGGAACATCTCCTGCTCGCCTGTCGGTACGATTGCCGCGAGGAATTCCAATCAATGTACCTTCCTTCTCCAACTCCTTAGCTACTCTTTCTTGCACCATTTTGTCCAGTTCGACATCAGTAACCTTTTTGTAGGTCGATTTTCTGTCCTTGACAACACCAGAAGGATGGCTTTCCCCTACTATTTAATCTTCCACATCATGTACCGATCTCGGCGGAATTTCTGATCGAGATGGTACACCCCGAGGAGGGTTTGTTACTGGCGCATGCGATATAGATCGCAGCACGCTATTCTCCCTCTGGACGTTCGAAGATGGTATTTCAGGTCTCCCGTGAACCGCTGGCTGATCTACAGGTGATTGATCAGCCCGTCCCCCATTCAGAAATTCTCGACACATCGTGCCTATGATGGACCTCAAATCTCCAACTGTCGTGTGAATTGGAACATTATCTTGTGGTATAACCGGCGGGACCTCCTGTTGTTGAGCCGCACGCGACAGATTATCGGGCTCATTATTGACCGAATTCTGCGCTCCTGCTGCATGGGAAGGTTCTCCTCTGATATACGTATTTCTCCTCGTAGTAGGCATATTTCGATCTAATACTCGAATAAGGCCCCACGGTGGGCGCCAATTGATCTTACGCATTTTCGCTAGTTCGATAAGGGTGATGAAAAATGCTGTGCAACGTAAATAAATGGATATAAAAGATCAATAATATTGTATTTAATGCAGTCGAGTACAGATTACAGTAATTGAGAGTCCTATCCAAGCATTATTGGATGCCGTACAAGCTAGAGGGCGAAATACATACGAGCTAGCCTATACTATTATTCCCAAGTGAGTCCGAGTGGTAGTCTAAAGGGAAGAGCACCTGGGAAGTTGTGTCGTCGTCATAAATGCGTAGGGTATTTATAGTTGAGATTCGGGACCAGGTGAACCACTCACATGCGCGTATTACTCAGCCCATAGGCCTGGGCCTGAGATCGGCCCAACAGTGATTTTGGACCCTAGACTTCCGTAGTAGAGTTAATGTAGGATCCAGTGCTCCGGGCTCGAATCTATGTTCGTGAGATCGGAAAAGATGAAATTCGACCTCATTACTCTGCTAGTAAAGTTTGAGCCTACGTTACCCCTCATCACCGTGGTTACGCTTCTTCTGTCTCACTGGCTTAGCCTTAGGATCGATGTTTAAAGAGTGGGTAATTACGCGGGGACGATTCCCATAATATTATCCGAGCTCCAGGCAAATACATCTACATTCTCTTGCAAGAATTCCAGGAGCAGAGACTCCATTCCTTCACTTAGTTCCGTTCCAATTCTGGTGACTTTCTCCGGGGATCCTGGAACCAATATCACCTTCTTATGATCAGGTGCTTGTATGCTCATGTCTACATTCTTTCCTTTCTTTCCCGGCAACTTTTCAGTTTCGGGAATTGGTAAATTCGAGGCTGGGCCTGATTCCAAATCAACCAACTTTCTTTTTGCTGGGATTTCGGGCTCCACTTTCTTTTTTATGCTTAAAGATGAGTTATAACATTCCCAAGCCATGTACTGGTCGTTTCGCATCTTCCCTACTCCACCGTACGTTGGGAATTTCACCTTTTGATGGTAAGTAGACACTACTGCCTTGAACGTATTTAGAGCAGGTCTTCCAAGTATAGCGTTGTAGGCGAAAGGTGTTTCGACCACCAGAAATTTTATCATCCTTGATACTCTTTTGGGTTTTTTTTCTTGAGTTGTGCTTAATAGAATGGTTCCTAATGGGACAATCTCTGAACCTCCGAACCCGACTAAAGGAGTGGCTACTCGATCGAGATGAGGATGCTGAAGATTCATTCGGGAGAGGGCCTCTGAGGAGATAATGTTTGCCGAACTTCCATTGTCGACCAAAATTCTTTTGACTTCGTAATTAGCGATTTTTAGCGTTAACACCATGGAAAAATCCGGATCATCCTCATTTGTGTCCAAGGTTACATCGAAAGGTCGATCGGCATCGCTAAAACTTATGACTTGATTTTCCATTGATGGGAATTCCAAAGAAAATATTTCCCTTTTGGTCGAAACGGATGATTTTATTGACCTCATCGTCCTTTTTCTAGCGTTCTTGCTATCTCCTCCTGCCGGTCCGCCAGCGATCACGTTTATCACTCCGTTCAACTACTCATCTCCCTGATTCTGAACCTCCTTTCGCTGATTATTAAATCTCCGTGGACTCCTGGATCTATATCGACCTTTGTAGTTATTTCATTTGACAAACTCCTTAAGTTTTCCTTGCGCAATTAACTTCTCGATCTCAACTTTCAGTTGATAACAATTCTCAGTATTGTGCCCCCCGAGCTCTATGGTATCTGCAGTATTGGTCATATCCCATTGCCCCTGGTCTTGCCTGGGTAATCCTCTGGGCTTCGGGAATTAAATTTCCTTCTTCCAATACAGTTAAAATTTCCTCCTTTGGGATATTCAACTTGGTGAATTGAATTTTTTCAGGTCGGGGTGGCCGGTTCTGATCATAAGTTGGACCGTAGGCACTCGGCCTTTGCACTGGTACCTGCGGCTTATATGTGTTGAGTCGCTGCCATACCGATCCTCTATTCGACCCTCCATAATCACTTAGTTTTGTTATAGGGGCTCGATCTTGCTTTTTGTTAAGAGGGAGCTTTGGGCTATGTGCATTTTTTAATCTATTCATCTCCTCCTGAATCATATACTTCTCAGCGATCTCCATTATTCGTTCAAAAGACTTAGGTTGTTTCCTACATAATGCGTTTCCGAATTGGATGCTTCTAGTTAATTCAAACATCAGAGAAGATAAGTATTCGATTTGAGAGGTATCGACTTTTAATAGCTCGATACTAAATCTCGATAACCATTGCCTCAAAGTCTCTCCTTCCCACTGCTTGACTGTTCCCAAGTGATTTGCAGGCAACTTAGGTTTTCTCTGGCTCGCAAATTGATGCTTAAACTTGTCACAAAATTCATCGAAAGAGAATATAGAATTCGGCGGTAATTTTTCAAACCAATCAAGGGCAATTCCTTCAAAGGTCGTGACCATAATATTGCAGCAGAAATCTTCCGAATGTCCATATAAATTTATCACATTAACAAAACTGTTGACATGTTCCCCGGGGTCGGTAGTCCCGTTATACCGAGGTAACCTTGTTGGTATTGTCTCTGTATTCCTGGCTTCACGTATCTCTTGGCAGAATGGCGAGCATCGCATAATGCTATTTCCGATCACTCTATCTCTGATATTTCCCTGGACGATTTCTCTATTTTTTTTCATTTCGGTGCCCCTAACAGCTGTGGCGGCACGGCGGACCTCTATCACTGCTTCTTCCCTATCCAACTTCTTTGCAACCCGCTCCTGCACTATCCTTTCAATCTCGGACTCTGTAATTCTTTTGTGGGTCGGTTTTTTCTTTTTTGTCATATCTATAGGGTGACTTTCTCCTACTACCGAGTCCTCCACATCATGTACTGATCGCGCCAGGTTTTTTGAGCGAAGATTAGATTTCACGGGAGCAGCTCGAGGCAAGTTCGGCGCGGGTGCATTCGATGTGGCTCGTAACACATTATTTTCCTTCTGGATGTTCGAAGAAGGGATCTCTGGTCTCCCATACACAGGTGGCTGGTCCACGGGAGATTGGTCAGCCCTTCCACTATTCAGAAATTCCCTGCACATAGTGCCTATGATGGATCTCAGGTCAGCAATTGTTGTGTGGATCGGAGCATTATCTTGCGGAGGGATTGGCGGAACTTCTGGTTGCTGAGTCGCCGTGGAGAGATTGTCGGGCTCATTGTTAACTGAATTCTGAACCCCCCCAACGTGGGATGGTTCTCCTCGGTTATATGTATTCCTCCTCGTAGTAGGCATTTTTTCAATCTAACACCCAAATAAGGCCCCTCGGTGGGCGTCAATTGATCTTACGCAAATTCGTAGTATGATCGATTATGATATATATAAACAAAGCAAGACACAATATGAATTAAATGGTGAACAGATCAATAATGTATATTGCAATCGTGGGTATATTGATTACAAGTAACGGGGGTCCTATTCGAGCATTATAGGATATCGTACAAGCAAGAGGGTGAAATACATATAAAATGGCCAAATCTATCTATCCGAGCAGCAGCTTCGAGCAGAGTGCACCTGGGAAAGCGTGTCTGGCATCATAAATGCAGGTGGTATTTATAGTGAAAAATGGTGAGCTAGCTACTCCATCCGCAGGGTCACATTTCTTTGGCCCAAGGGCTTGGGCCTATGATCGGCCCAACAGTAAACTCCGACCACGAGCATTCCCTGGGTGACCGGATTGTAAAGGCCACGATTTGAATTCGGTTTTACCTTCGCGAGGTCGGATTCTACACTCTTCGATCTCGCTTGGATTTCCGAATGTAGAGTCCCAAAATACCCCTCATCAATAATACATAACTTCAAATATTAGGCATTGTTATGTTACTTAATATACTATAAAAAAGCACGTTTTGCTGGTAATTGAAGATTACAAAAGAGCATAAACATAGTGTGTCACTTTTCATTTTTATTTTTTTTATCTACTCTTCACTATTTTTTTATTTTTGATCTACTACATATTGTGTCACTCTTAACAACCTGTGGAATCGAGAAGGAATAGTTTTTTCTGAAATGAATTATGAGGCAGAACTTTTACCCACCACAACTGAAATACTTATATAAAACAGTACATATAACAAACCTTAATAAAAAAGATGAAGATTAGAGAGTTGAATTTCAAGAGGAAACTGGACAAAGGGAATAGAAATGTGAGAAGAACAAAGCAGAACAAAGTCGAAGTGAAATTGGAAGCTGTGAGTATTATCTTCATCAGGCAGTTTCCAAAGCAGATGAAAAGGCTGCCGATGGGCAAATTAGTCACAATAATTTACTTACCGATACAACATAAGACTAAAATGAGCCGTGGAAAAACCAAGTGCCGAGAACAGTATAGTCGAGACCAAGGTAAAATATAATGTGATACACAAACTGGCATACGCAAATTACCCCAATAACATGAGGGAAAGGATCTAATCAGAGGCATAGTGAAGCAAGTATAACTAATATGATGGAACACAAGTACAGCCAAGAAAATAAAAGCAAGAAAAAAATATTACATGTTTTTCATATTTAAACATTCTTACAGTAAAGCAATATGGTGGAAAAAAAGCAAAAGAAATGAACAAGTCCTTCTTCATGCACAATATCGGCCAACAAAAAGTTCTTACTTGATAACCCCACCACCATTCTTGAAAAAACTACACAACAAAGAATAAAAGGCCAAATACATATATAAAGTGAACTTTTTTCAAATTTTACCTACATGAAGAAGAGAAGAGAAGAAGAGAGAAAAATTGGGATTTCATCCAAGAATCCAAAACCCGAGAAACTGATATAGTAGTAATTCAGAATATATCAGGAATCATGATCCTTTTCTATACACGATCTCCTTTCTTTCTTAAAAGACACTTCTTTTAACTAACCTCATTAATTAACCAAAGGGTATTTTCATTCATAACACACAATTTTACACGGAGGGTCTTGGGATTAAAAGTACATCAAATTTGCAATAGGGACTCTGTTAAAAAGTAAAAAAACAAAAAACCCTGTTAAATGGCATGATGTTACATGCCAAAAATAAAGTAGTTATGTTAGTTATGTGCAATTTCCCCCTCTGCTAAGTTTTGGAATAAATGAAGAATGATGGATTCGAACCCGGGACAATTCAACTCTCAGCTGCTAACTTATAAAAACGTAACTAAGGAATGACAACTTTGGCTTCCAAGTTAATATGACCCTGCGTACGTGGAAGAGTGATTGGACTGATGACAAGGCACCAGCTGGGGGTACACGTGGACAAAAGAGCAGGACCATTGTTGTGGTCCTGCAACGGCATCTTTAGTTGAAGGTGCACGCACTTGAAAAATTCATTCAGCAAATTGACGTGAGCCTCTTCTCTCTTTTCCTCTCTGAAATTCCAGCTATGGCAATTCATTTTCATCATTAATTCAGCTGTGTTCATCTTCATTTCAGGTGTGTGAAGATCACATAGTTGGGTGGCCAGTCCGATTGAGTATTCAATCCTGCTGTCCTGTTTTTCATTACTATTTGATTGTAGTTTGGGGTTTAGATTGTTGTAATTGATTGTGATTGTGATCGGAGTTGTGTAATCCATTCCATTCCTTCATATATTTTGATTGTACTGGATTTTATTCATTTATATTGGAGTTTGATCATTATTGAATTTAGTGGATTGTTTGATTATTATTATTGTTATTTCTGGAGTGTTACACATGAATAAGATGGGCATATATCCTCTATATTTGTATTGCCACATACAATAAATTAACATCGAAATATTTATGTAGAGCAACCTACGAAGACCATTGGAAATTGAAAACGCAAGAATAAGAAGTCCTAACAATGCCGAATACGCAAGTAAAAAGATAAAAAAACAACAGGGAAAACATAGTGATTCGACAAACAGTAAACATTAGAATAAATATAGCCTTGACATTAGTATTATTACGTAGGAGAAAGTAAGATTTAAATACTTACGCAGAGCAAACTGTGTAAACATTAAACAGAGGCAAAAGAAAACTCACAGTAATATATGGCACATAACAAAGGAAAGAGAAATTAAAAAAGGTGAAGAAACTAACACAATTATATGCATAGATATATATGTAGACAAAATAAACAGACTTTTAATTTAAAATGAATGAAACTGACGAAAAGCAAATATCACAACCCAAAGTCGTGGAATTATTCCTTCCGTTGGTCGAAGACGGTGGAAAGAACAGGGCAATCAAAGCCGTACAAATTTCGGAAGGAATGCTGCCCATCCCATATGAAAGAGGGACCCAATTTCGAAAGAACCAAGAAATTCCGGCAAGCAGGAGGTGGAATGTGAGAGAGGAGATGAAGAAACTAATTAAAAGGTAAGAAAATAAAACGAGCGTACAAAAATTAGAGCGAAGGGTACAAACAATAAAGCAGTTTATAATACAAAACCAAAACGATGTCGTTTCCAGCTTGAGCGTTTAAATAAAGAAGCTTTTAAAAAGAGTAGGCTACATGTGGAGGCCACAAGTAAGCTGCTCGAAAAGTTACTGTTCAATTTGGTAGATTGGCTCTTATATAATATATATAAATAAACTTTTGAAAATAAAATTTATAATAAATCTTGTTAATTATTTTCTAAAAAAAATAATTAAAATAATTTTGGATAAATAATTTCCGAAAATAAATAACTACTTAAATAATTTTTTTAAAAAAAAGCTAAATAATAATAAATTATTTTCCGAATAATATCATGATTAAATAATAATATTTTTTAAATGAAAATAATTTCAAGGGTACATTCATTAAATATTAATTAAATAAAATAAAATAATTTTGAATAATATTTTTGGAAAATAAATAATTTGAAAATAAAATAAAATATTTTTGATTAAATATTTTCTGAATTTAATAAAATTAGAAAATAAAAATTTTAAGTATTGATAAAATTTTAATAAATCTTGAACATAAACTTTTATAAAGAAAATTAGTAAATAATTTGAATAATTATTTTCTGGAAATAAATAATTTCTAAAATAAAATAATTTTGGATAATTAGTTTTTCATAAAAAATTAATAATAATAATAATAAAAGAAAAAAATTTGAAAAAAAAAGAAAAAGATGAATAATTCCAAATAATTAAATTATGAAAAAAAGAATTACTAAATAAAATAAAGGAGTTAAAAATTGTCGAGTAAAATTTAATTTCAAAATAGTAACAATTATAATAAAGATTTCAATTAGAACTTTTACGTAAATTTCTTGAAGGAAATAACTTAACTTAAAACTTTAATAAACCTTAGAACCCTTGACCGGACTTGAAAGTCCATCTTTCGATCGTAGTTTCAATATCGATCAACTATGATTCAAATGTATGTTGACTAAAGCATTGCTTAGTCATTGATCGAATCCGTGTGCTATAATTGTAATCTAAGATCGTTACATAAACGTGTACAGGAGGAGCCGAAATCGTCACACTTGTCGCACTTTCTTCAGAAAACTTAAGCAGCAAAGGTGAGTGTTGTGTGTTACATGTGTGTAAGTCTAAATGTGCTAGTAGGTCGAGTCATAACTGTAACATAGTTCCAAAACGAGCAAGCATGTGATGTATGATAACATAAAGAACTCGACTGCTAGGACGAGCTACACGTTGAATTATTGCTTATGCCTATGTGCTTATGAGTCATTCATATTGTATGTTGAACTGTTATTGAGTTGTTTAACGATTTCCTGTTACTGAATTGTTACTGTACTGTATTGTTTGTTATTTCTATGTGGGCCCTATTTTGGTGTGCGGAATCGTGGTTAACCCGGAAGGTAAGGGCCAGAGGGTTACCTCGATCCACCGTAGACCCGCTTCACGAGCCAAGTGTGGAGGTTACACTTGGGGAGTGAATGTCAAATTCCTGGCATTTGACGTCAATGCGCACTGTTATGTAAGGTCGCACCTTACTGGAGTGTTCGGTGGTGGTTTTCACGAATATGGATTGGAGGGTAAGAGGAAGACGGCATCAGCAACCTTTGGTTATTTGTTTAACTGTTAAATTGATATTACATGTGTTTAATTATTGTATTAAATATGCACACATATATTATGCTATATTCATGCACTACACGCACACATGTGCACTACAGCCTCACTAAGTTGGACGACCAACTTACGCATTCCCGTTTACTTATTTTCAGATACAGCTATTCCAGGGTCTGATGTCTAGAGTTGGTGTTCGTCTCCGAGATCCTGTCTCTCAGTCTTTGTGGGTCGTCATGTTATCTTTTGATTCTTGTTATGTTATGTATTAGTATGTATCAATTATGATTAAGTACGTAAAGACTATGCTTGTTTGGATCCCTGTGGTTATGCGTGGGTTGCGCTCATGTTGTATTTTGTGCCCGTTACTGCATATCGCAGCGTACCGGGTTTTATGTTGTTATTTATGAACTATGATTCGAATTACTGTGTTGTTGTTTTAAAAAAAAAATCTGGTCAAATTTTGGCTGTGTTCATCGAATACGGACCCGACTCGGGGATGGATCCACATAGGATTCGATCCGAGGGCTCGGGTCGTCACAATGTTTCATTCATATCTTGTCAAGAGAGCATACTCCCATGTACAGTAGACAACACTATTGTTTCTTATAGCTTGAAAATTTATGTTTGTAGTTGTCAATATTATTTGTTCTTTAACAAATTTTTAGTTCCTTACATTAAGTAGATGGACCTTTTTGTGATAGAAAGAGATATAAACAATTATATTGTAATTTTCAAATTCATGATTTAGTTTAGAAATTGATTTATTTTTATACGTGTAGTTATATTTTCGGGTTCTTACTTATATATTTGAGATTAGTCACACAATCACACTAGTTAATAATTACTATGTGGGTAGAGTTTAATTTAGCTAGAATTCATGTATTTGAGGAACTTAACACTTCCCAAATAAGCAGAGTATTTTGTTTAGAATAATTCCTTTAACTCTTGTTGTGCTATTAGTAAATTTTAAAGTATAAAATATGTTGACTTTTTTTTTCCCTTTCTTAATCTAACAATTATATATCTGATGTAGACATGATGGCTGCATTTTACAAATTTGCTGAACAAGAAGATACAGTTAATGATAAAACATAGTTAGAATTTTACTTGGAGGACAAGTTGCATCTTAGCCAGAATGTTCAAGAAGATAATTTCAATATTTTAGATTTGTGGAAGCTAAACTCTTCAAAGTATCCAATCATGGCTAGAATGGAGGGTGACATAATTGCAATTTCGATATCTTTTTTTGCTTAGGAGAGTGCATTTAGTACTAGAGGAAGGATTCTAAATAAGTTTCGAAGTTCACTGCTCCCTACTACAGTTGAAGCGCTAATTTGTTCTCGAGACTGGATTCGTGGGGAAAAAATACAAGTTGACCATGAATCTATGATGATGAATTTGATGAGGACTTTTCTGGTAAGTAATAAGTATATCTAAACTACAATAAGTTATATATAAGCTTTTGAATGCATATCATTGTCAGATTAATAAATTCATTATTTGCCTGATTTTAACTTTGTTTTATTGTTTTTGCAGTTGATGTTGTCTAAAAAGAAACTTATTGTTAGGTATAGTATATGCTTAAGTTCCCTGTATCGTATAACTTTATTGTTTTGAAAGCTAACTTGATTATTATATATTTGCAAGTTTTTACTTATGAGCTTATTATATAAGGAAATTAAAAGAGATTACTTTTTATGTAATATGAGCATTTGTCGGAAAAATAGATTTTGATGAGTATAATATAACACACGTGACTTGATCTTTAATTTTAAATGTTATTTAATGTTTTATATTATGTAGTACAAGTGTGGAATTTACATATTCTTGTGTATTAAGTAAGTGGTTCATTCATATTAGTGCGTAATTTTTTTATTTATGGAGTAATATTTATTAGGATTAATAAACCCAACAAAAGCCCGATATATATCCGAAGCCCAAAACGTTACATGAGCCAAGTTTGAGCCGTAACAATTAGAAAATTTATGAGCCGAGCTTGAGCCTATAATTATGAAGTCCGATGGTATTTGAGTTCGAGCTATTTAAAGCTCGGCTCACAAGGCACGATTGACAGTCCTAGTTTTAATATCAAAATCACCGTCATTAGCAACTCATAAAACCAATTAGATGTAACAAGACATTAGTTGGTAATTAATTGAACGATTCCTCGTGGGTTCGACATGCATTTATCACTTTATTACTTATGACGACAATATACTTTCGTGCATTGCGTACTAGCATTTGGAACGCAATAATTTTTTGGCGCTTTACCTGGGATTAGTAATTATTGTTAGCCAAATTATATTCTTGTGTCTTTTAGCTTATATTTGTTATTGACTTTGTATTTTTGTTTTCATAGGTACCTTTCTCTTAGTGTATGCCAAGAGCTTTAAAATCACCCGTTGCTCTTGTTGATCCGGTGATTGAGAGGAACTTTAGAAAGTGAAGAAATGCAAAGAAGAAAAAAGAAAAGGGTAAATCTTTACCTATGGAGAATCAAGGTGCTAATCCGAGTATGGGGAACCCATTGCAAAATTGTTGTCCCTCCGGAGCCAAATAATAGAAATCGACCAATCAATGAGTATGGAACAACTAAGTCGGTTGAGCTCGGTTCTAGTATAGTCATGCCTACGATTACGACACCTTACTTTGAGCTTAAACCGGTAATGTTCAAAATGTTGAACGATGCAAGTCAATCCGAGTGAAGACCATCATGCTCACTTGAAGAAATTTATGATGATTAGTGATTCATTCATCATTGGTGACGTAAGAAAAGAGGCTTTGAGGTTGATGTTATTTTCATATTCATTTAGTAATGTTGGAATTGTATGGTTGGATTCTCTACCACCCAACTCCATAATTTTGTGGGATGATCTAACCGAAAAATTCTTGAGGAAGTTATTTCCACCCCCGAAGACCACTAAATTAAGAAATGATATTCTAGCATTTCGGCAAATTATATGAAGCATGGGAGAGATTCAACGAGCTAGTGTATAAATGTCAACACCATTGCATACCCGAATGGATTCTAATGCAAAATTTCTGCAATGGGTTGTATGTGCTCACTATAGGAACCACGGGTGGTGCTATGTTGTCCAATTCTTATGATGAAGCTTTTGAAATTCTTGATAAAATGGCCTATAACAATCACTCATGGACATCCAAGAGGGCAATCCCCTCGAAGTCAACTCTGGGAAAATTAGAGTTGGATGCAATCACGGCATTAAGTGCGCAAGCGGCGGCCTTGAGCAATAAAATGGACAAACTTGGTCAAAAGTCGGTTGTATCCAACAAGTGCAAGCTATTCCACCTACTTGTTTGACATGTGGAGGAACTAATACATATGAAATGTGTCCCGGAAATCCCGAGTACGTGAATTATCTTGGGAACAACCATAGAAACAATCAAGGGCATCCCAACTTCTCTTGGAGCATTTGACCGAGGAATGTAGCGCCATTGTCCAAAAGATGTGCTATTAAAAAAAAGACGTTCGGAGAATTTGAATTGGTTGCTTTGACCGAGGAATGTAGCACCATTGTCCAAAAGAAACTTCCTCCAAAGCTGAAGGACCCTGAAACATTCACAATCCCTATAGCCATTGGAGAAAGATACCAGCGGAAGGCCATATGTGATTTAGGAGCTAGCATAAACTTCATGCCTATGTCGGTGTTCAAGAAAATAGGAATTGGAGAAACAAGGCCAACTACCGTGACGATTCAACTAGCCGACCATTCTATCACGTACCTGAAGGGTAAAATAGAATACGTGCTAGTTAAAGTTGACAAATTCATTTTTTTGGCCGACTTTATCATTCTAGATTGTGAGGCCAAAGAAGATGTCTCAATCATCTTAGGAAGACCATCTTGGCCACGGGTAAACGCTCATAGACGTGTCAAAAGGAAAACTCACTATGCATGTGGAAGAGAGGAGGTTAAATTTAATGCTTTTGGTGATATTCCTAACTCTATAACCCAGATGTTTGTTACATATTGACAAGGTGAAAAAGAATGAGTCAAAAAATGATGAAGTCCATAAAGAAATCGAGAAAGACGTTCAAAATGGTCCTAAGGAAGATGAATAGGCATCGAAATAAGAATTTAGAGAAAAGAAAGAAGATTAAGTCAGAGGAAACAAGGAAGGATGAACGATGTTCTTCGAAGCCTTTAGCTTGTGGTGGCATGAAGAATGGAGCAACAAGAGTCAAATGGAGTCCGAAAGAGATTCAAAGTCACCCAAGCTAGTATCGACGTATCAAGTCGAGCTAACAACTATAAACAAGAGCTTCTTGGGAGGCAACCCTCGCAATTTGTTTTTCTTACCGTTGTTTTGTTCTTTGTGTTATTTTTGTTGTTGTCGTGTCGTGTTCTTTGAATTTGGTTTTTGTGTGTCTTTTTGTAGGTACTGGTGGTGCACGACAACATAGTGAAATTGAACAAGGAAATACGAGCCTGGAGTTATGAAAGTGAGCCAATCAAAACCGAGGTGATTTTTGAATTATTGTTGTTCTCAAAAGTGTTTTGAACCCAGAACTGTGAAACCCCGAAGGATTTCAATCTAATTTTGTGTAAATATGTGACTTTTGTGTAATTAAAATATTCTTATATTTAAAATTTCATGAAATTGGGTATATATATATAATAAACATTGCATCCTTATATTGGAATTTTACTAAGCCAAAACTTTAATTGAACCATTATTATAAGATAGGGTATATATATAGTTAAATTAACCAAAGGGGGTTATTGTGCATTTTGACCCAGAGTAGATCAAACATCTTTTGCGCTTAAACCATCTGGCCATTGTTGGAGAGATCTCTTCTCCACCTGGTGGTCATGCAAAAAGGGGAAAATCTTGGGTTTGACCAACCCATCTTATATTTATACTTAACTCCTGAAATACAAATAACACATCTCACTAATTAAACACAAAACTCTGATATTGGAGAAATATAGGGTTTGAGTAAGAGGAAGTGGTACCACCACTTTGCCGTCGTTGTGCCACCACTGTCACCACCATGGGTCAGAGAGAGATTTGTGAAGGAGGGGTTGTGAGAAGCTCCATCTCTTTCTATTTCAAGGTATTAGGTAAAACCTCTCTTAAAAGATTTATTTCTTAAATTGTTAAGATTTTTGTCTCAATCTTGGTTTATATGTTATATATTTTGCTTAAATTTCTTAGTTTAGTTCAGATTTGGGGGTTAATTTTTATAAAGTTATGTTATTTTCCCTAAATTGTAATAATTATTGAAAGTCGAAGAAAAACTTGGGATTTATTTGGTTTAGTTTAAATGCAGTATTTAATCCTTCTTTTGTTTTAAAACCTCTGAATGGAGTTGATTTTTACTCTAACAGTTAAGTTATATGTTGGCTATTTGTTCCTAATTGTGGTCGTGTTAGAGAAATGAAAGAATTGAACTTTGAAAGCTTGGAACACATGTTTTTGAGTTTAAAATTGTTGTTTTGCTATGAGTTTGAAAATTAGTTTTGAGTTTATGAAATTATAAATGTCTCATAATTTTGTTAAAGATAGTAAGGATTATGTTTAAAAGTTATGAAAATGAGGATTTTGCCTCTTCCTATGACCAGAAAATTAATTTTTGGGCCGGACTCACTGCGTGTGCAGCTGACCTTGCTCCGCTACACATATGCAGCAAAATTGCCGCACATAGCAGCAGGCATTTTTAGCTTGCCGCATGTGCAGCAAAGCCATTTGCCTTTATGGCTTTGGTGCACATAGGCAGCAAGCTTAACAAGCTTTAAGCTTGCTGCCTATGTGCCGCAACCTGGACCCTTTTTTGGGTCAAGGGAGATTCTCGTTTGGCCCAAAAACTTTGGGTCAGTTGATGTTTTCACCTCCTTCATTGTTTCGTCAAAAATTTTGTGTATAATGTAATTGACACTTTTAAAGATAAATATTTTTATGTGAGAAATATATTATAACTCGAGTGATTGTAAATGTTTGGGTTTGTAAGGACTTTATGGTTCAAGTTTCAAGTTAATGGTGCGTATTTGTCTAAGTTTGCATACGTGTATTACAACATGTTCTGGAGGTGCCCCTTATTCCGACTTTTCAAAACATAGTTAAGACAAAACAGGTGAGTGCTCGAACGTGAATTTTGTGGCCCGGAGTCGGTTGTATTTATATATGGATAATTTACATAGGCACCCCCTGACTACTACCCTAATTACAAGAAATTACCCTCCTGTTTGAAATATTACAAAAACACCCCCTCAACCAAAAATTGTATTACAAGGACACCCCCTATAACATAAAATATATTACCAATACATCTCCTAAAATACATTACCAATACACCCCTCGAGGGGGTGTTTTTGTAATATTTCAAACAGGGGGTAATTTCTTGTAATTAGGGTAATAGTCAGGGGGTGTCTATGTAAATTACCCTTTATATATTGCAAATTGCGAATTAAGTTGGTCACTAAAATAAATTTTTAATTATAAGTATGTTGTAAGTTTGAATAAGAGATGTATTCATGCATTTAAGGTCAAAATGAATATATATTACTGCGCATGATTATAGATATTATTATGTTTGTTTATCATATCTATTTTTCTATGGACCCAATTAATTGGTTGACGGTAGATCAGCGACAATCTTGGTAGACGGGGTCTACGAGGTTGCCTTGATCTTACCTGCAACCTGACTCACGAGCCAGGTATTGAGATATACTTGGTCCGTGAAGTCAAATTTCTGAGCAAAGACACTGCAATGCATCTGTCTATGTAAGGTCGCTCCTTACTGGTGTGTTTGATTTATCTGCGTGGAGGGTAAGAGGAGTCGGCATTCAGTAAATCGGGTACATACAATTATTATGAATGATTATGTCGTTTACTCTATTAATATCTAAATTTCATTGGTTATATTATACGTGTACAATTTAAATTTGCTTGCATCATTCGTTATATGTACTTGAGCATGCAGCCTCACTATTTTGATCAATCAACTTACGTGTTCTATGTTCAAAATTTTCAGTTACAGGTTTCACAGGAGTCGGTAGTACGTGTCATGATTAGATCACCTCAAATTTTGCTCAATCTCGGATACTATTTGTATTGATGTCTTTTATATTATATGTATATATCTAGGATACTTTGAACTAAGCCATGAACACTTTTGTTGTATACATCCTATAACTTATGTATTTATTAGCAATTATCATTTAGTCTTTCATTACTTGTCGCAACCTGTGTTGTAAATCCGATTTCTTATTTTGGGTTCTAGTTTTAGAATTCCTTGTTGTACCGTTCACGTGCCCGGACTCGGGATTGACCTACTTTGGGATCCAAACTCGGGGACTCGGGCCGTTACAAATGGTATTAGAGCCTAGGCGTAGAAGTCAGGTTAGGATCCTTGGAGACTAGTGTTGTGTTGACATTAGTTAACCTTCATTGTTGAACTTGCATTATTGATTATGTTGTCTTACCTTTCTCGATTGTGATAGGATATGGCAAGCGACGGAAGCTAGAATACCTCGGGTTTTTGGACAACCAAATGGTCAGCAGGAGAGAGTGGGAACTGGGTCATTGATCGAGCTGACTCACCCCCTCGTCCTATATTGTATCAGAGGGCATGCCCGCGTCGGGTGTATACCCATCTCTGCGAGGTGGATTAGGTGATTCGCGAGAGCGTCTCCAGGGTTGCTATCCTAATTAGTTGGTAAATACCCTGGAGCAGGATCGAGACCATTATTTTCGTCGTTTCGTTGTTGGAGAGATCAGGAAGCGAGAGTCTGATGCGGCGATGTTAGGAAATGTTCGAGAGGACAGGGATCGTCGAGCGATGAGGACCGTCCTAGTTCGTGATCGTCTTAGGGCCCTTGTTCATGTACTTTCGGATACTACTGAAGAGGATGACCCAATGGAGGATGAACCCTCATAAGAGGGGGTGACTGAGGGTCGCACTTAGGATCATAATTTGGATTATGTGTGTTCTTTGTGGCTGGCCATGATGGCCTTAGACTTATTTCATGTTCTCCATATCTAGGACTTCCTTGCCGTTGTTTCTCTATTTTTTGTATCCTCGTTTCTGTCTGTTGTTGTGAGACTATGCTACATGTTTTCGATTCTACGTGTTATGTAGTTGTGTTTTATTATTATGAGTTGTATGTTTCTTAGACTAAAAGATTAATTTATTGCACTTAATATCCTTGTTAAGTTGTTTTAATGATTTCTTCTTCTTATTATTGAGCCATTGACTCAACACATACGTGTGATCAGATGGCAGGTAATTCGGGAGAAAACCAGTCGCCCCCAACAGACACCCCTTGGACAAGCATCGGGGAAATCAATACCCACGGTGTCGAGCCAAGTTGAACTAATCATCGCTGCCTTGGGGAAATTTCGGTCATTGCAAAATAGTGCTCACCGTCCATCATCACTCCCTGCGCCTCCCTCTATTGATCAAACCTTGGAGTGCTTTTTGCGATTCAAACCCCCAAACATTCTTCGGAGAACCAGATGACAAAATTGCTGAAGCTTGGCTTGCTGCAGTACAAAATATATTCAAAGTCCTGGATTATTCTAATACCTTGAATATTGCTCTCGCCACCTTCCTGTTTGAAGA
Organism: Penstemon barbatus; assembly: GCA_003313485.2. Lineage (NCBI taxonomy): Eukaryota > Viridiplantae > Streptophyta > Magnoliopsida > Lamiales > Plantaginaceae > Penstemon > Penstemon barbatus. Next base: position 40,472,264 of record CM064880.1, read on the forward strand.
TGCAGCAAGATCATGGTGGCAATCTAGAGAAATGGTATGGGAACACAACCGGATTGAGAGAACATGAGGAAATTTTATCAAAGACTTCGATGATATGTACCGCCAGTTGTAAGAGAACAACATGAGGAAGAGCATTAAAACAAGGAATCATGTTAGTACCTCAGATTGAAGCCATTTATTCCCAGCTAGTGAGATTTTCCCCTCATCTCCAGGATGATGAACCTCATCATACTCGATGTTTCATCAAATTTCTGCGTCCAGAATTATAACAAGCCTTACTCCCGAAAAATGTGTGTCGTTTGTAGAAACAGTGGAAAAAGCCACAAGAATTGAAAGTGGATTGATAGAGCTTAATGCCACACAGTTTGCAGAAAAGAGGTCAAGGCCTCCTCAGTCGAACTAGCAAACCGGAAGAGGTTCGGGAAAAGGACCAAGGATTGAACAACGAGCACAAGGAATTTTAAGGGTCCACAGACAAACAATTAACCAAGGAATCCTCAGGGACAATATAAGGATGTCATTTTCTCTCATTGTGGGGTCAAGGGCCATGGTGGAGCTAGATGCTGGAAGAAAGCAGGAAAATGCTTAAGGTGTGGAAGCCATGAGCACTTCATAAAGAATTTTCCTAAACGATTAACTACATCTACTCCATCCAGTGGAGGTCCGTCACAGGCTCCAAATTCACCCATGCCCAAGGTGCCTGGACGAGCTTTTGCTATGGAGGGTGAAACAGTAGCAGAACATGAAGCCTGATATGATGTAGTGGAAGGTATACTTTCTTTTTCTGGGCATCCATGTAAAGCTTATTATAACTCTTAGTTTGTTCATTTACATTTATGGTTGTCATTAATATAATGAATGGTGTATTTATTGCTATGAGTAGCTAATACCCCTTTCTCTGGATTTTTATTGATCATATGTTTGATTCTTGAGTAAATGATGAATTGATGATTGATATGATGCTTATATGTGTTTGTTAATCCAATTTCGTGCTTATTGTTCGTCTTAGGTTTTGACCAACTTTGAGGTAAAATTTATTGGTTCTTGATTGCTAGACATAGTGATTTTGAGAATTTGATTATGAAATTGGATTGTGATTCGATTATAGGATAGACATATACCTAGGTCATTTCATATTCGTTTAAGATTTGAGTTTAATGCTTCGATTAGATTTTTAGTCTATTTAGATATAAATTGGATTAGTGTAACTTGATAGGTTTGTATGCAACTCAAAAGATACATACAAACATCTTTGAATTCATGAATAGCAAACACGAGCATAAGTTATCAATTGTCGAGTCATTTGTTTTGAATTGATAGGTTACGTAAAATCCTAGATGCATTTATCATATTATCAACTTATGTGTTGGTTAAGTGCTTACATCATTCTTAACTACCTTACCTTAATTTTAATACCAAAACCACCATCATTATCAACTCATAAACCCAGTAGAACTAGAAGTAACAAGATTTTAGTTGGTGATTAATTGAACAATTCATCATGGGTTCGACACTCATTTATCATTTTATTACTTGTAACGATCGTATAGTTGCGTACATTGCGTACTAGCAATAGGAACGCAACACCTATTCTTGGATTCTTGAATTTTTTTGTAACCCGAAATACTGCATAGTTGAGAAGTCGGGATATATTTCGAGAAGGAGAATTGAAATCTGGAACCGCTACCGAAATTCCCAAATTCTCCAAAACCACACCAATCCCACCCCCATATCAGGCCACCACGTGCCCCACACACCTCACTTTACCACCACCTACCCCTCCATACCCATTATCACCCCTCCCAACCACCCTTTGACGATCGGATCCATTTCAAATTTGACCCAATCAAATCCATTTTTATCGTTTTGACATGTTTTAACTCTTTGTTCATCAATTTCGATAGTTTAGCCCGTTTTCATCTATTTAACTATTTTTCATTGATAACATCGATTTTTCACTAATTCGTGATTTATACTCATTAACCTCTTTTACTACTAATTTTATCAATTATTTCACCAATTATTAGTTTAACTCGTTTTTAAATGATTTAACGGGTTTCTTCATCGATTCCGCAAATTCAATAAGTGTTTGGATCTATCGAATTATTTTATTCACACTCCGTCCCATTATTTTACTCTATTAGCTACAGTACCGGTCAAACTTTTTGATCTTTTAAGTGACTTATCATATTATATTATACACATTTGTAGTGTATTAAACTTTTTAAATATTAATATATGTGGCGTAATTTGATATTATCAACTTTATGTGAAATATATTAATTAATTTATTTATTATAATTTTTTAAATTGAGCCAAGTTAATTGGTCAACTGTACCAATAGATAATTAAAAATGAGACGGAGGAAGTAATTAAATATGATGGTTTTTTTATATCGCGAATAGACCAAAATATTAGGACCGAAGTACTTAAATATGATGGTTTTTTGGGTTTTTGGCATTTTGCATCCTGGAATTATAGGGTTTTGGCACTTTGCACTCTGACTTAAAAGTTTTAGCACTTTGCAACTTAGAAATATAATTTATTCGGCACTTTGCACCCTAGTATGTGTTTTAGTGAGAAAATTTATTGTTAGAGGGGTAGAATAATTATTTTCAATTTTTTTTTTACTTTGCACCTTGGCAATATAGTTGTTGCACCCTTAAAATATAAAATGTTGGTATTTTGCACCCTAAAATTCTAAAATATTAGCCTTTTTCACCCCGGTTTAAATTTTTTGGCACCTTGCTCCTTAAAAATATAATTTTATGACATTTTGCACCCTAATGTATTTTTCTTCAAAAAACAAACTCATGAATGTCGGTGATATAGAGATAAAATGGTCATTTCTATGCACAACAATCATAAACTTGTTATTCTAAATTTCTTTTACTTGATAATAACTTATTTTAATATTTTCTCTCAGTAAAATTTAGATTAAAAAAAAAGAGATTGTCTTCATTTTATTTTCAAGTATTCTCTAGATTATTTACTTTATATCTAAAATACACATTTACATATCTAACATATTATTATATTGCATGTTAATTACATTATTTAAATTATTAAGTCGGGGTTGAAAATGCCAGAACTTATATTTTTAAGGTGCAAAGTGCCAATATACTATATTTCAGAGTGTCAAAATCTACACTTTAAAGCAATGTTATTAAAACCGGACCGGACAGCCCGGTCGGACCGGTTCAACCGCGACCCGGAAGCCTCTCCGGTCCGGACTACACCAAAAAACCGCTGTCTCTAAAAACCAGTGCGAACCTTTAGGAACCGGTCAAAAACCGGTGAACCGGTGAACCGGTTTGACCCGCGGTTCACACATTTAAAAAAAAAAAGGAAAAAAAAAGTGGCTCTGCTGAATGGAACCACTTACAGAAAAAAGAAAAAGGAGAAATTTTTTATGTCTATGGAGGACTGGAAGTTTGGACATCAGGACATGGGAGGTTGAGAAAGAGAAGAAAAAAACATGAATTGAAGGGAATGAAAAAGGTGAAATGGCTGCAGAGGAAATTAGGAAAGTAAGGAAGAAGAAGTGAAAAATGGATCTGGGCCTCCTGTTGTGCAGTGTTTTCATAACCGGATCGGACATAGAACCGGTAAGCTTACTGGTTACTGGTTCTATCGGTTTAATCGGGTGAACCACTGGTTGAACCGTTTGAACCGGTACGACGTCATCATGATGTAGTAAATATATTGTATAAATAATTATATAAATAAAATCCTAAAATAGACGAAAAACACTTATATAAAAAAAATTAAATAAAAAATCTCCTATAATATTTCTATTTTAATTAACTGGATAATTTCAAAATATTTAATTCTTACATTAAATAAAAGTTATTAAGTTTAAAAATAATATTGCCTATCAAAGATTAACTATGTGATTTGTTCATAAAATGGGCCTTGGCCCAATTTAAAATAAGATCTTATATAATGTAAATATAAAACCCTAAAAAAATCATCTTTGCACAGCAGCCAGCAGCCGTTCACTTCTCCTTCCTCCCTTCTGTTTTTTTTTCCCTCTCTTAGCTTTAATTTTTTGCTCAGCTCTTCACTTTTTCTTCTTTTTGTTCCTACATTTCTTTAACCAATCATTCTTTCTTTTTAATGATATATGTAGTATAATTTTTACTCTTCACAAGCTAATATTAGTTAGATTAGAAGATTAAAAGTGTGAGAAAGATTATTTCTTTCTTTTTAGAGCATAAATGGAAAAATAATTGTGCTTTTAAATTTTTTTTTTTAAGTAATGAACCGCCGGTTCAGGCGGTCTGCCGGTTCGCCGGTTTCACCGGTTTTTGACCGGTTTTCACCGGTTCAAACTGGTTCAAAAGGCTTCTGGTTTTGAGGGGTGGATCGGACCGGACTAGAGTCCGGTTAGCGGTTAAATCGGGTTGACCGGCCGGTCCGGTCCGGTTTCAATAACACTGCTGTTGTGTTGTCTGATTTAATTCCAAGGAGCAGCCTAATTACAACCATTGGATTGGATCAATTTGAACATATGGTGACCGTTGGATTAACTAAAGAAGGGATGATGTGGCATCTGATTTAGCTATTTTATCTAATGAGATATAGCCATATGTTATTAATTTTCCAGCTCATTTTGTGTTTATTTCTGTTGGCATATGAATTAGACCCAAAATAATTTATAGCTTTCAAATTTTTAACCTATACAATTCTTAATTCCTGATAGAAATTCTAATTTGAAGTTTTGTTTTTTAAAAATGGTGGATTAAGTATATCGTGTATCATGAGATAAACTTAATTTTTTGTTAAATATTGTACTTCCGTTAAGTATTCTTTTTGTGTTATCTTTTCTTTCAAATCAAATAAACAAAATAAAATTTATTATCATATTACTGTGAGACTAATTTACAAAATTTTGCAAGGTTGCATATACATTAGTACAATAATTCAATTGTTTTATAAATATTTTATGCCATAGTATAGTTTGATTGTGTATATTGAACTTATGTTGTTTTAATTAGTGTGTGAAATTACTTCGGTTAAGGTATAAACTTTAAACATATTATGATATTGTAAGTTGTAACTCTTATGATTTTATTTTCATTTTTAATTATGCATTAGACAAATTTATATATTGAATAAGTGTTCGTTAGTGTCTATTATTTTATGTTGGAATATATTATACATAATGATTTATTAAAAAATAAAAATATATTATAATGACGTCATCCGGTCTGACCAGTGGTCCGACCGGTTCGACCAGTGAAACCAGTGGCCAGTTGGCTCAGCGGTTCACTATCCGGTCCGATTTTGAAAGGCTAGCGATATTGCCAGAGCGGCAATTGTTGCTGCCAGAGCAAAAAAAATATATTTCCAAATATGCCCTCATGTTCAAATGGTAATTAATAAATATGACTGCTACGTTTTCCAAATCAGCACACTAATTGAGGAGCTTCTATAATTAATTTTCTTAAACATAGAAATTACTTCTTCTTCCTTACTAAACTACAATCACCACGACCATTGCTTCATGCCTCTCCTTCACCCAAATTAGCCCTTCATTTTTCCAACCAGATTAGAGAAGAACAAGTAGCTAGTCTAAAAAATAAAAAGTAGAACAACCAGATTACGCACACTTGCACCAGGAAGTCTCCCATAAATAAGTAAACAAAAAATATGTCCCATTTGTACGAATGGAGTAGAAGAAGAAAAGAAGAAACAACCGATTTGAGACTAAAAAAAATAGATGATCTAAAATTTAATGACAGTTAATTTAAAACAATTCTGGACAAATAAAACTAGAATCCATGAAAATGTGGAAGGGTAAATATTAATACCATGATCTGATGAAGCCATAGACAATAATTATTATAAAACCCCGAAAATTCATCTTTTCTATAATTTTAATATACTTGAATTTTAATTGTTAAACCCACATAATTATAAATTATTAATTTCAAGTAATTAAAATTATAGAAAAAAATTCATAAATGAGTTTTCAAGTTTAAGATTAAAAAAATTAAATATTTCAGAACTAAAATAGTTGAGAAAAATTAATTTAAATAGTTTTTCTTTTTTTAAGATAACATGAAGTCTATAATCATGTGGGACTCAAGACAATTGAAGTAAATCAGATAATTAATTATAGAGGATTCTCAATTAATGTGCTGATCTGGAAAATGTTGCAACCATAGCTATTAATTACCACTTAAATATGAGGGTATTTTCGGAAATATTTTATTTTTGCTCTGGCATCAACAATTGCTGCTCTGGCAATATCACTAGCCATTTTGAAAACATTGCTTTAAAGGGGCAAAGTGCCAAAAATATTCGAAAATAACAATTATACCCTTCAATCAATGAATTTTTCTTCAAAACACATAATAAGGTGCAAAGTGCCTACAAAATTATATTTTATGGTGCAAAGTGTCAAAGCCTTATAATTTTAGGATGCAAAGTGCCAAAAACCCTGATTTTTTTATATCGCGAATAGACCAAAATATTAGGACCATCAATCCTGGGGTTTGGAGGCAGCCGAATTCAGGAGATATGAAAATATGAAAAATTGATCTGATTATCCACACAATTACACACACAGCTTGATAGCTAGCCGTAATACTAAGTTAAATTAATTTAAATGATCTCATTTTCCTCATAATTCATCACCTGGCTTACGAAGAACAAACAGTAGTTTACCATACACACCTACTTTAATTTCGTATGGACGTTTTTTCTCCATAATATAAATAAAATAAAAATTCTGTGGACGTGCCCAACTCCAAATCAGATGTATACACGTGCCCCCTACGACTTTCACTTGTAAATAAAAACCAGCCGTGTAGATAAAAGATTAGGAAGTGTAGGTCACCTCACATCTCATTTCTACCCGTCTATACTTCTCCACAAATTCAATTCAATTCAATTAAGTAATATCCAGGCCATCCAAATCACACGTGAAACTTTAGTGAGAAATTAGAACCTTCTAATTTTGCCTTTTAATTTGAACACAATTTAATAAGTCTAAATTGTACTTAATTAGACCACTTTATTCAAATTATTCATTAAACAAAATAAATTTCTTGTTCAATTAAACAATATTTATAAGAATAAGTGATTAATCAAAATATCATAACCAATAGGTAATAGGTTTCTTAGAAGGGATTAATCACTACAAGATAGCGAACCCTCTTTGGGGAAGGTTCCCACGTAAAGGGCCTGTATGTTTTGTGTTTGGAAAAGTAGTTTGGGAGAGTAATGAAGATTTGTGAAATAATTTCGATTTGCGTAATGTTGTTTGTTTGGATTTTGAGAGAGTGGTTTGACAAATAAAGTAGGTGTAAGTTATTTTTGGAAGAATTAGATTGTAGGTGTAAGATGTGTAAAACTTTATGTCAAATTATATTTGTTATGTGAGATAAATTGTATAAGAAATATGTTACTTTATATCAAATCAGAATAAAATTTGTATAGTTTTTTATTAGAGATAAGAAGATTGTTGTTTGTTTGGCTTTTGAGAAACTAATTTGATAAAATTGAGAAATGAAAATTTTATTTTAGAAAATAAAAATCATGTTTGTTTCACATTTGAACTCGCATTTTTCAAATACGAAAATTTTTGGGAAACGCCAAACAAACAGGCCCAAGGTGTTCGACGCGTCTGAAAATAACTAAATCATTGAAAAACCATAAAAAAAAATAATAAAGTAAATAATAAATTATACAAAATTGTAATGTGACATATATATGCTTAATTTGAAATATTATTGTCTAGAATAAAGTTACACGATAGAGTAAGAACAAATTAACATAACATAATTCTTGCATTAGTTTGTTTATATTTTATTTTTGTAGACCCGATTTAGGCAAAAATCCTTTACTTTCAAGGTTCAACACATTACTAATTATGACATAAGTAGATGATATTTTGAATACAAATTATTATCTTAAAGTTAATCTAAATTAGACGAATACTAGTGAATCAACATTTGACTAAGATACGTAGCATTATTTAACTCTCTTGCATTGTAGCTAAGCGGTATAAAATACCCACACAAATCAGCCATTTCCATAAGTGGAAGGTGCAACAACAATACCCATTTAATGTCATCAAATAACATATATATAAGCCCACTTTCCCATTAATTCTTCTAATTAATCTTTCTTCTAGTCTGAATTCTTTCTTGTTGCACAACTCCTTACCTACTTGTAACCAACATTAGATTGATTCATCTGAACTTGGGCATATCCATGTCGAGAATAGTAGCAAACAATTCAACATCGCCTCCTTCACCGATTTGGGCTAGCGCTTTTTACGACAAGAGAGACGACATGTCACGCGCTGCCGCATGCGCGTCTCCTACCCTTGGCTCTCTACTGAAGTCGGTTGGCGATGTTCGTAAGGAAGTTACAGGTGACGAAACTCCAGTACACCAAGTACTCGACGTGAGCGACGCCGGAATCATTGAGGCCCGGAAGGTTCCGTTTGTTCTCTCTTTTAGCCATCTCACTTATAGCACAAAAGCCCGCCGCAAAATCGCTCTTCCTACTTTCTTTAGACGACGCGATGCCGCTGCCGGAGAAACCAACTTTACGGGTACAAAAACCATCCTCAACGACATCTCGGGTGAGGCGCGTGATGGTGAGATCATGGCTGTGATGGGCGCCTCCGGGTCCGGAAAATCAACACTTATCGACGCTCTTGCCAATCGCATGGCCAAAGGAAGCTTGAAAGGAACCATCACTCTCAACGGTGAGCAATTGGAATCGAGGTTGCTTAAAGTGATATCAGCATATGTAATGCAAGATGATCTTTTATTCCCAATGCTCACTGTTGAAGAAACTCTCATGTTTGCTGCCGAGTTTAGGCTTCCGAGAACCCTTTCCAAATCGAAGAAGAAAATGCGTGTACAAGCCTTGATCGATCAACTCGGGCTTAGGAACGCTGCAAATACTGTGATCGGGGACGAGGGCCATCGCGGTGTCTCTGGAGGAGAAAGGCGGCGGGTATCAATCGGAACCGACATTATCCATGACCCGATATTGTTGTTTCTTGATGAACCCACTTCTGGCTTGGATTCAACCAGTGCTTACATGGTTGTCAAAGTGCTTCAAAGAATTGCTCTTAGTGGAAGTATTGTTATCATGTCTATACACCAACCTAGCTATCGAATTCTAGGATTGTTGGATCGCATGATTTTTTTATCGCGTGGGCAAACTGTATATAATGGCTCTCCGTCCAATTTGCCATTGTATTTCTCAGATTTCGGGCACCCAATTCCAGATAATGAGAATCGGACTGAGTATGCACTCGATCTAATTCGCGAGCTCGAGGGCTCACCTGGCGGAACTAAAAGTCTTCTTGAATTCAACAAATCTTGGCAGACATTGAAAAGGAGCTCTAGCAATCACGATAATTTTCCTGTTGCTAATAATTTGTCTCTAAAAGAAGCTATAAGTGCAAGTATTTCAAGAGGGAAGCTAGTTTCGGGAGCCACGGCTTCTAACAACGCGGGTAGCCCAACATCATTGGTTCCAACATTCGCAAACCCGGCATGGATTGAAATGGCCGTTTTGTCTAAAAGATCGTTCACGAATTCACGACGTATGCCTGAGCTTTTCGGTGTCCGGCTTGGTGCTGTCATGGTGACCGGGTTTATCCTAGCCACAATGTATTGGAGGCTCGACAACTCGCCTAAAGGTGTTCAAGAAAGGCTCGGATTCTTCGCCTTCGCTATGTCTACAACGTTCTACACTTGCGCTGACGCTTTACCCGTTTTTCTCCAAGAAAGGTACATTTTCATGAGGGAAACCGCCTACAATGCTTATAGAAGATCTTCCTATGTTTTATCTCATTCATTGGTATCATTACCGGCACTCTTATTCCTGTCATTGGCGTTCGCGGCCACGACTTTCTGGGCCGTGGGCCTCGATGGGAGCTTTACCTTCTACTTTGCTATTATCTTCGCGTCTTTCTGGGCCGGGAGTTCTTTCGTGACGTTCTTATCAGGCGTCGTGCCGCAAGTGATGCTTGGATACACAATTGTGGTGGCGATTTTAGCCTACTTTTTGCTCTTTAGTGGCTTCTTCATAACACGGGACCGCATCCCATCGTATTGGATTTGGTTTCATTTTCTCTCTCTTGTTAAGTACCCGTACGAGGCGGTTTTACAGAACGAGTTTCAGGACCCGGCAAAGTGCTTCGTACGTGGTATTCAGATATTTGACGGCACGCCTCTGGGAGATGTGCCGAATGCATTGAAGGTTCGGCTTTTGGACAGTTTGAGTAGCTCGTTGGGAATGAAGATTACGAGCTCGACTTGCGTGACCACCGGAGCCGATATACTGCAACAGCAGGGGATTACTGATTTGAGTATGTGGAGTTGTTTGTGGGTGACTGTTGCCTGGGGTTTTTTCTTCAGGGTCCTTTTCTACTTGTCTCTTTTGGTGGGTAGCAAGAACAAGAGGAGTTGAAAACATAAATCCTAGGATTAAAGAATGTGCTGTTAATTATTTATTTTACCTTTTCTATGTCTTTCAATTTTTATTATCTTTGTTTTTGGTTGAGCTCCATTTTATGTGAGCATATCCCGGCCCATGTACTGGATTTGGCCTATTTAACTTACCCCTCTCTTGTTTTCCCCCTATATATACATAAGTAATTGTATTTTTAAATGAATTACTGAATGCATTGAGGATTTTGAGGTGAACATTGTCTAATTAATGATTTTCACTATTAAATTATTAATAGGTCATCATCATGACCAATTTTACATTTTTTTATAATCATATTAAATCTTACTCTCTTGCATCTTACATTTCTTTTATAATTATCTTGGTTATAACTATGTTATGATTATTTAATGTGTTTTTGTTTGTTTTTAATTGGGTTTTTTCAAGTTAACTCCCTGCGATATGTATAATGAGTAATTTATCTCCCTGTGAAATAAAAATAGGCATTTTAACTTCCTCTGAAATGAAATTAGCAATTTATCTCCTTGTGATATAAAAATGGGCAATTACCTCCCTGTAAAATTAAATAATAAGTAATTTAACTCCCTATGATATGAATTAATATGCAATTTAGAGGAAGGCAATGTGCTTCTTTTATAAAAATACGGGGAGGTATTTTGCCTTTTTTCTTATTACAGGGAATTAAATTGCCTATTTAGGATATCATAGGGTGGTATTTTGCCCTTTTATTTATCATAGGGAGTTAAATTGCCTATTTAGAATAACACGGGGAGTTAATTTGTTGTTCACTCATTTTTAATTTCTCAAAAAATGTTGGGGAGATTTAATTAAATTGACGAAAATAGTTAGATCGTGCTGGAAACAGATACGAAGATTGTAATTTTTGGATCTCTTTTGTACGATGTTTTCAAAAGTATGTCTATTAATTAAAAGAAATTTGTGCAATTAAAGTAAAAATAGGTTTTTACCATCATCATGTTAGTCTATATGGATAACATGGAAAAGTTGATTTTTTGTTACAATATAATAGATCATCTTGCAACTTTAATATCATTGGACATGTATTGTGAAAATTTGATACCACAGTTTAAGTTTTGATTGCAACTTTCATACCAAACTTATTTTTTCTCTTGAGTTAATGGTAATTTACCCACTAGAATATAATGTTCAATTTACCTTTCTATGATTTAAAAAAGAGCATTTTATCCCCCAATTATTTTACAAAAGTTTTACACCGACTCCCTTATATTTTTATATGTTACATTTTACCCCCCTTATATTATGCTAATGTGATTGTATATCCATGTGTTATGATAAATATGACAATTATCCCCTGTGCTGTGATAAATGTGGTAATTTATCCTTTTATTTTACAAACATTTTTCAGGTACACTCTCAATTTCAGTAAGTGGGATACACTCTCCTACTGAAAGAGGTAAATTTGTTTTTTTTTAATTTTTACAAGGTGGTAAATTGCTCTTTTCACATTACAAGGGGGTAAATTGAATACTATGCAATTCATAGGGGGTAAATTTCCATTACATTGGACGAAAATTTGCGCGTAATATTAAAATTGCAACTAAAAGTTAAAATATGGTATCAAACTTGTATTTTAGTATCAAGGATGTTAGGTGGTCTATCATGTGGTTAAAAAAAATCAAATTTCCCATTGTATTATAGATTTAATTTGAACTATCATCTCCGACTAGAACAATTGAGTTATAAAAGAAAATTTTAATTTAATATCGCGTCTCCGTGTTTCAAATCCCAGCTCTGCTCCTCAGCTCCTGATTACTACCTATATTAAACTAAAGTAAACATGAGCTCTCAAGAGGAATTGTGCTGATATAATTGTTTCTATTGCTTTATAAAATGGTGCTATTCATTTTCGCATATTTTCGATTATTAAGAAAGTCTAGATAATTTCATCGGTATTTTTTGTAAATTAGAGTAAAATTGATTTTATTATGTCATAAAATAGAGTAAATTAATTTTTTTTAACTATTTAATTTTTTTTAACTGTTTTACCCATCTTTTCCAGTTTAATATTTTTTTAACTGTTTTACCCATCTTTTTTATCGGTTATAACTTATTTTCACAGTTTTTACAATTTTCTCCTTTAATTTTTGTCCGTTTCAAACCATTTTTTTACGGTTTCACCTTATTTGGTCGGTTAAACTCTTTTTTTAACTAATTTCACACATTCTTATCATATTAACTCATTTTGAAACGTTTTTTTTTTTGTTTTATCAAATTAACCAGTTTACACCTATTTCACACACTTTTTTCACTGATATGAAACATTTTCGCCGACATTATTCATGTGTACGTTCACAGATTTCACCTTTTTTTTAGGTTGTTATTTCACCGGCTTCATCATTTTTCACGAATTACACCCGAATTTTCATCAATGTCATGTATTTATCAATTTCAGGGGCACTTTATTACCGATCTAACCCAAATTTTTACCAATTTGGTCAATGTTCACCAATTTCGATCGAATTTTCATCAATTTTTCACCCGTTTTTCAAAAAAAAATCAAAATTTGAGGTTATGTATGTCTTGATATTATTGAATATTTGTTATATTTTTTTCTATATATTTTATTCCTTCATAGTAAGATGTGGCTCAATTGTTTTAGTAACATAATGATATTTAAGAGAATTTCATTTTAAAATTTTTATATTTAGAGTGTTTATGGCTTATACTGTAATAAATCTTTAAATTAAAATTTTCTTATTTAAATAAATATTCATGCTAAAATATAGCAACTTTGTATATATTTTAGGGGCTCGAAAAATAAAAGTATTTTAAATGGTTCGTTTTTATCTATTATAAAGATTAAAATTACAAAAATTGATGTAAGAGAGAATTTAAAAATTTTAGGAGTTTATATAGGAGATAAATTAAATAAGATAATAAGATTTCATGTCTAATTATACATCTTCAATTACTTTTAGATATTTATCATTGAATTAAATATCACTTTCTAATTTAAATTTAAATAAGAGTATTTTAGTCCGCACAAAAAAGTTATGAAATATTCATGCTTTTATAATAGTAGAGATTACTCAAATTTAGTGACATATATTTATCAAATTGAAAAAGAGAGAATTGGATTTTTGATACAACGCTTTAGGTCAATTTTCACTTTTGGTACACCATTTTATGTATCAAACATATTTGGTACTGCGTTTTAACAAATTGTGACACATTTCGTATCACCGTTAAGTGGTGACATAATAATTGAGGGTTATAGCAAAATTGATGGCAATACTTATGTTGACTGACAATTTTACCCTATTACAGTTCAGGCTACCAAAATAGCCCCACATCTTCAAATTTACTGATGATTTTAGTCCACATTATTGCCAAATTTTAAAATTGACTCGAATAAGACCACGTACAGATCAATTTTGAGATTTTACTTATTATAATAACATAATTAATTTAATTTTATAAATAATATTAATAAATTAATATAAATTTGGAAAAATTTCAAGTATGTGGTTTATACAATAGTATTTACCAATTTAGTAATTATAAATAATTATACTTTTAAAAATAAAAATTTATCCACCTTATACCCAATCTCATAACCATCCCCTACTCCCAATTCACAGGCCCCCAACGACCTGGAATCGTAAAACTCAAACCACCACGACCTGAGTTCTGTAATAAAACTCAGGTTGTGATGGCCTGGGTTTGATCCCAGGCAGCCGTGGCGGCCTGGTAACTGGGGGATGGGGTTATGAGGTGGGTGGGTGAATGGATGAGTGAGTTTTTAGTTTTTAGTTTTTTCTAAAAATTCTAATTATTTATAATTTATTAATTTTTAATAATAATAATAATAATAATAATAATATATTATTATTATTATTATAATTCTTATATATGGTGAGAATGAGGTGAAAAATTGAATACTCTCCCTATGGGTTGGAGACAAAGTAGGGAGGGGGAAGGAGATGGATATGGCCTTAATTGAGTAACTGTCACTTTATATCTCAGAAATACACTATTTTAACATTTTACATAAAAAAGTTAAACTTTGACACTTTCCAACCTCAAGTTGAATATTCTTTGACGAAATGCCCCCTTCTAGGGTTCAAGATGCTCATTGTTTTTGTCAAATAATATGCAATTCAAATATGCCAAGTGCCAAAATTTCAGTTTATAACTTAAAAATGTAAAACATTATGGGCCTGTTTGTTTAGTGTTTGGAAAAGTAGTTTGAGAGTGTAATTTAGTTTGTGAAATAATTTCGATTTGCGTAATACTGTTTGTTTGTATTTTGAGAGATTAGTTTGAGAAATAAAGTAGGTGTATGTTTTTTTGGAAGAGTTTTGTAAGTGTAAGATGTGTAATACTTTATATCAAATCATATTTGTTATGTGAGATAAATTGTATAAGATGTATGATACTTTATATCAGATCTTAGTAGTGTTTGTATAGGGTTTATTTAAAGATAAGAAATTATTTTTTGTTTGATTTTTGAGAGATTAGTTTAAGAAAATTAAGAGATGAAAAATTTATTTCAGAATCTATATGTGAATAAACATGAACATATATGGTTTTTTTTCGTGTTTGGAATAAACATGAACATTATCTTTGAATTTTGAATTTAAGAAACACATAGGTTCTGCTTGTTTGGCTTAATATTAAGAGATGAAAATGTCAAAAATTTATTCCAAACACGAAAAAGAAAATTGTGAAACGCCAAACAAAGAGAACCTATATGTTTTTTGAAATTCAAAATACTCCATATAAAGGACATGAAAGTACCTTTGACAATATTAATATTAAGCCTCTTGGGCCCATTCAAAAGAAAGGCTCAACATTAAGAACAATAGGCCCATAAAGTTCCAACTTACACTCCAAATAGTAGATCCACTGACCTGATGGGATAGTGCCCTACAAGCCAATAGATTTTAGCTTGTATAAAGACTATCATGTGATAAGCTTTCTCTAGTATACATGAATTAATACGATCGTTTGTTTATGCTATGTAAATCAAACAATGGCCAACTTCATCTCTCGCGAATAACTTAAGCGATTGGATGAAACCCTGAGATCACTCATGACTAAGGGATTATTCACTTCAGTATTGGGTGCGATTAATCATGAAACAGTCTCAAAGGTCGTGATCTCGAAAATGTTCCAAGTCATAGATTCCTATCGAGACGGGGTATCGAGGGAATCTCAAAGACTTGTAGGATTATGCATGATTCACATGAAGTGAATTTGTTGTTGTTTCATGAACAAGACATTTTGATGTCAGTGCATATGACTAGGTGGTTCGATAGGGGATCGAACGCATCGAACGACCCAAACAGAGAGACCCATTGTGGAAGTGCGTAAAAGCATATCGGTGATGGGATGTCTCTCAAGACTTATAACAGTGTACGATTTAGTCCTTAGACTTGAGATGCTAGGGCGAATTCGGTATGCGGGTGTGCGTAATTTGATTTAGGAGCCGGTCACATAGCTTGACCATTGTGCGCCTACGTTGGGTACGTATAGTCGTATGCGCGGATGGTTAGCATCAAAATGGGATCTACCGACTCAACGTAGTTCGTTGAAAGAATTTCCTATACATTCTTAGATAATATATTCCGAGAAACCCGTGGCCACGGTCGGTGACGGATTTGGAAAGGGGTTTCCAAATTTAGCAGTCACACTGGAATTATTATCCTGAATTAGAAAGTATGGTTATCGAGATAATTAGAGGTGCCGATCAATTCACACACCCTAGGTCTCGATCGGGAAATTAGTCGATAGAGGGACCGTATGTACATGGTACTTATAAGAGGTGAGGTTCACTGAGATCAATTCATCTGAAGTTGGGCCTCATGGGCTTGTTGCTAGACATCGACCATGAGGTGTGGGTACTCCTGAATTAATAGGGAGATTAATTCTGGAGTGGTCAATGAAGGAAGTTTATTGATCGGAGCAATTAATGAAATATTAATTGCTCACTAATTAAATCACGTAATTGTGGGCCTGCGGCCAATTGATGGTGAACCTAGAGGGTCACACACAATACAGTTAGGACTGTGACAGTCAACTGAAGAAAGAATTGATTTAAAGAATTAAATCAATAGAATTAAAGGGTTAATTCTAAGAGAGAGAAAATTAATTAGATTATTCTAATTAATTAAATTGTTAATTAAAGGGTTAATTAAAGTGTTAAATCTTTAATTAGATTTAATGGGCTATTTAATTAAAGTGTTAATTAAATGAGTGGGCTATTTAATTAAAGTATTAATTAAATAGATGCAAGACATGGGCCAGTTTAATTAGTGGCCCATTAACTAAAGTATTGCACAAGGAGTTAGGGTTTTTGGTATTCTCTATAAATAGGGAGTCTTAGAGACTCAAACCTAATGGAACTCAAGAGAGAGAATCCAAATAGCAAGAAACACTCAAACCCTAACTAACTCCTAAAAACCGCCGCCCCCTCAACCCTAGCCCTAGTTGTGCGCCGCCTAACCCTAGCCGCCGCCGCCGATGTGTGCTATGGATTGGCCGTGCCACCCTTCTCTCTTCCTTCTTCATGTATATCTAGAGTTGGATCTTGATCCAACTCTTGATTTTGACATGTTTCCATCCTAGTTCTGAGCCTGAGGATCGAAGCAGTCACAGATCTAGCTGGTGTGGACTATTCTCTAGAGGCACAACACATGGGGTGCTTCTCACGAACCAGATCCATCAGATCTGAATGAAGACCGGAGGAAAAACCACCACCTTGCCTGTGGTGAGGTAAATTGCTATTTACCATCTTATAATTTAGTAATTTATTTGCTAAATTGTATTCAACCTTTTCGTATGTGCTAATAAGTAAATCCTGGGAATTGGTGTATGAAAAATTTTAAATTCCGCACCGTTGTAGTTGACAATCATACCCACCATAAATCCCAACAGTGGTATCAGAGCCAGGTTTATTATGCACATATGAAAAAGGCCTGAACACATCAAATTATATGCTTATATGTGATTGTTGTGTTCTGATCTTTGATTTTTGCTTGTTATGATAAATTGAATGTTCGGATCTATGCACTTTTCGGTTTTTGGGCCAAAAATGTAATTTCCAAAAATTGGAGGGCTTATTTGCAAATTGTGATTTTTCAAAATCTGGACAGAAAGTAAATTTTTCATTTTCTGCAATTCTGGACCAAAATTGTAATTTCTGGAATTTTTTAAAATCTGGACTGTTTTGCAATTTACGAAAGGTTAGGGGCTATTTTTGCTATTTGCGTAAATTTGGGGTCTGTTTTGCAATGAACAAAAGTTTCTGGAAATTTTGTTAATTTTCTGCTTTCTGGTCCAATTTGCATGTTCTGGAAATTTTGGGGCTAATTTATAATTTCCAAAAGTTGAGGGGTCAAAATATAATTTTTGAAAATTCAGGGGCCGAACTGCAATTTTTCAAAGTTGAAAAACAGAAACTGTTTTGTGCACTAAAAGGGTTTAGTGGATCCGGAAAGTTAATTTTATCATATTTAGTAGGGACTAAAAGTGAGAATCAAAGGGTCATTTTAAAAGGGGTTTAAAATGATGGTTAAGAGATTGTTTTAGAAAGGGTTTTTTAAAACTAGAATCTATATGTATTTTAAAAGGTGGTTTTAAAATATGATAAGAGATAAGAAATAAGAAAATAACTTTTGCTTGTTTCTTGCTCTACGTGAACTGTTTACGTGGTTTTCGATCGCGCCGAGCCTTGACCCTTAGGGTAGATGTGATTGGTTTATTTAATTTTGCTGGTTTTATTAGGCCTGCGAGCCTTAAATTTTTTTTGGGCCACTTTGAGCCTTTGTAATAGATAGGGCTTTACTGTTTTATTAGTTTAGGATGGAGGCCCGTTACAAGCAAGGTGGGAGCCCAAGAAGACTAAAGGCCATGTATGCATGGTAGTATGTGTAATAGACTAGGTCTCTTTGAAACCTATTAAATTGACCAATAGGACCATCGTCTTTGGCTCGATGGTGGTCCGCATAGGAGGCTCCCGATCGAAAACATACTGTGGTAGAATGCATGCTAGGTATGTATGTTTTATTTACTGATTTATCTTTTAGCATGTATGGTAATGCGCGCTAGTAATTTAGATCGTAAATAAAAGGTAAAGCATAATTGGAACGGTGAGATCTCGAGGAGAGTTACCTCAAACTCTTAAACCCGAAAAACCCCTCTTGAAAATAATATTAAGTCATATTGGATTAAAATAAAATGAAGTATTTATATAAATCCAAGCCTTCCATCAATAGGGACTAGTGTATGTTGTCTACTTATCGATAGAGGTGATCCAGAGTCTGGCACCCGAGTCGAAGAAAGGGACAATACGCGAAATTCCTTGATTCTTGTTTTTAACTAAACATGACAAGGGTGAGGACTGGTCGGGATGTGAATATCGACCGATAACCAGTTACGGGGAGTTCACGACCGGGCCCGTTGCTCATCATGATTGATGGGTTAGACTTAACGATTAGTAACACTTATGATGTAGCAGTGCTAGATAAGTGCGAAGACCGAGGCAAAATAGCTTGAAGATTGTGTAGTGACACAATTGGCAATAAGTATGCCTACCTGGGGAATTAGTTGTATGGCCACGAGTCGTGGGTGCAATTAATGGCTGCTGGGACGTCAAGACCTACTAGGAAATAGAATTTCCCGAACAATTGAAGGGGTAATTGTTTCGATAAAATAGTGGGAGAACTTTTACGATAGAAAGTCCAACCTTCGTAGATTATAAGTATTTTCATTAACTAGTCTTCTAGATTTTAAGTCTTCTCTTTAAATTAGATATTGTGATATCTGCATGAATTATCCATTATTTATTATTTATCCTCGACTTATAAAATATCTGGATTAAAATATCGATTGGCTTAGAAACCTGAGGATTATCCTCAATTCCGAAAACCGGAATTGTGTTCTTAATAACCAACCTATGCCTGATGCATTTTGAGATGAGTCTCAAAAGGAGGAACGAATCACCTATTTAATATGGGAATCTTAATGATCGTTGCCTCATATAAGCATCAAGATTGAACGAGCTAAAGAAGCGACATAAGAAAATGTATGAAGCTTCTAAAACATACCTTCACCTTGAAAGGCTTGTTTTGAAGAGCAGTTTTTGAATCGTCTGATTGGAGATCTATAAGGTATTGTTTGAAACTTGAGAATAAATGAAGGAACCAATGTGAAGGATCACTGTCCTTGTTTTATCAGTCTGGTTGAAAAACTAGATCGTTCAAACGTAGGCATACAAGTGATCTTAACATTGACTTCCTCCTAAAATTCTCCTCCCCGCTTATTCGAACTATTCGAGAACAACTCTGAACTTCTTTGATAAGTTGATCAGGTTTCTCGAAATAACCAAAGTATTGGTGAAAGGCAAATAGGAACCTTTTAAAGAGGTATACCTGTCATGATTGCTTACACTTCAAGGACTGCAAAGTCAAAGAAGAGTAAAAGGAAGGAGAAAGGGTTCTCTTCCAAACCGAACATAATGGTAATGGATAGAACGCAAGTAGCCTAAAATCGAAATTATCCCGCTGCACCTAATAAAGGCACTGACATGTTTTATTGATTAGAAATTCTAATTAATTAAACAACGTCTCAATTAAAGAGTTAATTGAAAGAAAAGTCTCAATTAAAGAATTAATCGAGCCGCAACGATTCAATTAAAGAATTAATTGAAAAGGGGAAATATATCAATTAAAGTGTTAATTGAAGGCAACGTTTCAATTAAAGAGTTAATTGAAAGGAAATTGATTGAATTAATTAAATTCAATCAATAACAAGATAATGATCCGCACTCATATGGCACGCAAGATTATGTCGCGTTTCCATAGGAAGGAATCAAAAGTTGGTGTCATCGATGCTTCTTGAAATACAGGGCTTAGATGAACTATCAACTTGCGAATCCTGTCTGAAGGGAAAAGGTGACAAAGTTACCGTTTGCTAGGCATCCGGTGCGTACCAAACCAACTTTGGATTGAATCCATACGAATGAATGTGGACCACTAAAGTGTTAGTGAAAGAGGAGATTGCTCATACCTCGTAAGTGTTACTGATGACTTTGGTCACTAGTGATATGTATATCTTATGATGTATAATTCGAAACTCTTGAAAGAATTCATAGAATTTCGAAACGAAGTAGAGAATCAAACTAGGCATAGTATTATAGCCATTCGATCTAATCGAGATAGCAAATACTTAAGCTAGAAGTTCCTCAATTATCTTACTGAGAAAGATGTTCTCATACAACGAACTCCTTCTAAGACGCCTCAAGGTATTGGAGGGTCTGAAAGAAGAGAATCGAACCTTGTTGAACATAGTTTGATCCGTCATGAGTTTCGTTCAACATCCTTATGCATACTAAGGATTGACCCTAATGATTGCATTGAAGATACTGAACAAAGTAACTTCAAAGTTCGTGCCTGTAAAACCCTACCAAGAATGGTGTGGTAAAATACCTCTATACTCTTTTGAGTATGGGGATCTCCTGCCTATATCGGGAACAAAAAGGAGATAAACTGGATAGTGGATCCAGTTTGTACAAATTTGTGGGGTATCCAAAGAAATCCATTTGGATGCCTGTTCTACACTCCTAAAGAACAAAGGATGTTTGTTTCAAGGAATATCCATATCTTAGAGGATGGCTTCCTTGTGAATAGAAGTGATACCCTAGTAGAACATGATGAGGTCCAAGAAGTGGAAATCATCCCCACAAACAGTGGGAGTTAATCCAGAAACTGCTGAACCATCAAGTACACCAGTACTTCGTAGATCTGATCGAGTTCGTGAGGAACTTGATAGATATGGTTAAACCATATACGAAGAACCTACATTAGATGTAGACGCTCATGTATGCAAGAGGTCATACAATCCTAAATGGATTCCATCCATTCCAACAAGGTATTGACCTTGGTCGATCTACCCAAGGGAAGTACCCCTATGGAAAGCAATTGGATCTTCAAGCGCAAGCTAGGAATGAATGAAAAAGGTGTTAACCTATAAGGCTTGCCTAAAGACAAAAGGTTATTCACAAAGGCCTGGAACGGACTTTGATGAAATCTTTTCTCCATTTGGCAATGTCCGAATCCATTTGGACTCACATTCATTTTGATGAGAAAGTCAAGGCATTCGACTTCATCGAAAACAAATGTGAAACTTGAGTGTACAAAGGATTAGTGGGAGCTCTTTGGAGTTCATTAATTTTACATGTCGATAACATATTGATTATCTGGGATGATATTGGAATGTTAACACAAACGGAAGCATGATTGTTCATGCAATTCTCCATGAAATATTTGAGAGAGACATCAGGAAAGATGTTGGAACTCTCTCAAACTAAGTACATAGAAGCAAATACTGAAAGTATTCAGTATGGAAGAATCCAAGAAAGGATTGCTTCCAGTGAGACACTATATCTCTCCTCCATAATCGATGTGCCCTACATCGAATGTGAAAAGGAGAATGTCTCAAATACCTTATGTTTGAAACAAAAGGGAAGCATGTGGCATGCTTTACTATGTACTAGACCAGACGTAGAACCTGCTCTAAGTGCCACGAGCAGTTACTAGTCAAACTCCAGTGCAGAGTACTGGATCGCCGTAAAAGATATCCTTGTGCTCTTGAAAAGGACTAAGGATTTGATCTTGGTCTGCGGTGATAATGGAGAATTGAAATTCGAAGGATTTACTGATTCGAATTTCTGGTCTGATGTGGATAAATATATGTATCCAGTTTTGGATACATATTTTGCCTCAATGGGGTAGCGGTAAGTTGGAAAGGGTTCCAAGGAAGGCACCGTTACCATCTTAACCACTGAAGCAAGATATCTCGCAGCAAGGAGTGCAGCGTAAGAAAAGTGTTTGGATGAAAAATCTCATCCAACTTTTGGATGTGGTGCCTAGCATTGCGAAGCTCGTGGTTATCTTCTAAGATAACAAATCGAGCTATTGCTAAAGCAAAGGTAGATCTCACCAGAAATCTAAACACAAGATAAAAGTACCATTTGATTAGAGAAGTCATTGGTAGAGTTGACGCACGTGATGGATCGCGTCGATTCGGAAGAAAAATCTAGTAGATCCACTAAACAGAGCTTTTTCACAAAATGAGTTCGAAGAACATCTATGAAAGATGGGTCTTAGAAGCGTTTGTGATTGGCTTTAGGGCAAGTGGGAGATTGATGGGATAGTGCCCTACAAGCCAATAGATTTTAGCTTGTATAAGGACTATCATGTGATAAGCTTTCTCTAGTATACATGAATTAATACGATCGTTTGTTTATGCTATGTAAATCAAACAATGGCCAACTTCATCTCACGCGAATAACTTAAGCGATTGGATGAAACCCTGAGATCACTTATGACTAAGGGATTATTCACTTCAGTATTGGGTGCGATTAATCATGAAACAGTCTCAAAGGTCGTGATCTCGAAAATGTTCCAAGTCATAGATTCCTATCGAGACGGGGTATCGAGGGAATCGCAAAGACTTGTAGGATTATGCATGATTCACATGAAGTGAATTTGTTGTTGTTTCATGAACAAGACATTTTGATGTCAGTGCATATGACTAGGTGGTTCGATAGGGGATCGAACGCATCGAACGACCCGAACAGAGAGACCCATTGTGGAAGTGCGTAAAAGCATATCGGTGATGGGATGTCTCTCAAGACTGATAAACAGTGTACGATTTATTCCTTAGACTTGAGATGCTAGGGCAAATTCGGTATGCGGGTGTGCGTACTTTGATTTAGGAGCCGGTCACATAGCTTGACCATTGTGCGCCTACGTTGGGTACGTATAGTCGTATGCGCGGATGGTTAGCATCAAAATGGGATCTACCGACTCAACGTAGTTCGTTGAGAGAATTTCCTTTACATTCTTAGATAATATATTCCGAGAAACCCGTGGCCACGGTCGGTGACGGATTTGGAAAGGGGTTTCCAAATTTAGCAGTCACACTGGAATTATTATCCTGAATTAGAAAGTATGGTTATCGAGATAATTAGAGGTGCCGATCAATTCACACACCCTAGGTCTCGATCGGGAAATTAGTCGATAGATGGACCGTATGTACATGGTACTTATAAGAGGTGAGGTTCACCGAGATCAATTCACCTGAAGTTGGGCCTCATGGGCTTGTGGCTAGACATCGACCATGAGGTGTGGGTACTCCTGAATTAATAGGGAGATTAATTCTGGAGTGGTCAATGAAGGAAGTTTATTGATCGGAGCAATTAATGAAATATTAATTGCTCACTAATTAAATCACATAATTGTGGGCCTGCGGCCAATTGATGGTGAACCTAGAGGGTCACACACAATACAGTTAGGACTGTGACAGTCAACTGAAGAAAGAATTGATTTAAAGAATTAAATCAATAGAATTAAAGGGTTAATTCTAAGAGAGAGAAAATTAATTAGATTATTCTAATTAATTAAATTGTTAATTAAAGGGTTAATTAAAGTGTTAAATCTTTAATTAGATTTAATGGACTATTTAATTAAAGTGTTAATTAAATGAGTGGGCTATTTAATTAAAGTATTAATTAAATAGATGCAAGACATGGGCCAGTTTAATTAGTGGCCCATTAACTAAAGTCTTGCACAAGGAGTTAGGGTTTTTGGTATTCTCTATAAATAGGGAGTCTTAGAGACTCAAACCTAAAGGAACTCAAGAGAGAGAATCCAAATAGCAAGAAACACTCAAACCCTAACTAACTCCTAAAAACCGCCGCCCCCTCAACCCTAGCCCTAGTTGTGCGCCGCCTAACCCTAGCCGCCGCCGCCGATGTGTGCTATGGATTGGCCGTGCCACCCTTCTCTCTTCCTTCTTCATGTATATCTAGAGTTGGATCTTGATCCAACTCTTGATTTTGACATGTTTCCATCCTAGTTCTGAGCTTGAGGATCGAAGCAGTCACAGATCTAGCTGGTGTGGACTATTCTCTAGAGGCACAACACATGGGGTGCTTCTCACGAACCAGATCCATCAGATCTGAATGAAGACCGGAGGAAAAACCACCACCTTGCATGTGATGTAAATTGCTATTTACCATCTTATAATTTAGTAATTTATTTGCTAAATTGTATTCAACCTTTTCGTATGTGCTAATAAGTAAATCCTGGGAATTGGTGTATGAAAAATTTTAAATTCCGCACCGTTGTAGTTGACAATCATACCCACCATAAATCCCAACATGACCAAACTTATCATTAATAGGAAATTTTAGGGTGCTGTTACGTTAGGTGTCGCTAATACCATATTAGGTGGTATTATCATATAATGTGCATCACATTGTATGGTATAAGGAGTATAATTTATACCATAGAATGTGACAAACATTGCGTGGTAATACCACCTAATTTGAAATAAATACTACATGATGTGAGGGGTAATACTAAATATATAAGGTTAATAATATGTAATGTGATCATGTACCATAGAATGTGATACACATTGTGTGGTAATACCACCTAATATGATATTAACGGCACCTAACGTAGCGGCACCCTAGAATTTTCCATCATTAAGACATTAACTGCTAAGAATGGCAAAGTATCCCTCCACAAGGGACTCTCGGGCTTGTTTGTCTCGGTTTTCCAAAAAAAATTATGTTTGATAAAGCGAGACAAACATGTTTTTTTTTTCCTCAAATAAGTTTATGTTTTAATTTTTTCAAGCCCTTCTTTCAAAAGTCAAATAAACAACAATTTTATTTTTTCTAAAAAAAAAAAAAAACTACACACTCTATTTTAATTTGACATAAGAGAATTTATCTCTTACACAACTTACATAATTTCACGTTGAAGCCTTGTATTTACAACCTAAGCTCTTCCAAATAACTTATTTCTCAAACCACTTTCAAAACTCAAACAAACAACATTACGCAAATCGATATTATTTCACCAATCTCTATTACTCATCTCCCAATATCAAACAATCAGGCCCTATATTATCGGATCTTCCGAGTTGAATTGTACAATATACTGTATAGTTTATATATTAATCATAAGTCATCACTGTTTAAATTACAGAAACATGATCAAGAACAAGAATATGACCATCTAACTCAAAGGGAAGCTATCTCCAAAACTCAATTGGCTTCCGATGCTGCAAAGATAAATTAATATTAGTACCATTAACAAAAATCAATAAATGTATCGCATGCAACTATAGCTCGAACAAGAAGAGCAAAACATTTTTGAATCTCCATGCAAGCTCAGCTTGGTATTCTGTTTGGATATATATATTACATGCTTAAAAACCACACAATTTTTAGTATCATATACGATGATTTAACTGACCTGGGAGATTGACATCTTTGATCTAACTGACTCGATCATTGAAAAATCGATATCAGCAACTGTAATGCCAGTTGAAAGTCGATCTGGAAATAGCAAAATACAGAGCATAAGTAAAGCATGGGAGTACTGGTTCTAATAGAAGAAGCAGGTTGAGCTTCAGGCAAAAAACTTGTCTTTGCTTGATTACCTTCTTTTCGTTTTTGGTCTTTATCAAATGTCTGATAAGAGTCGGTCAAATTTTCAAAAATAGTTCTATAACTTTTGAATCATATTAAAAATAGTCATGTAATTATACTGAACACACGTTAGTTTAACTTTGACCCAATTTCAATTTTAGTCCTATATATAAAAAATTTCATCCTCTAATTTTGAATAGGATTCGATTTTCGTCCTCCAGTTACACATTTCGTGCTCAAACTTTAATTTTCGTCCTGCAATTACAAACTTTTTCTCCAGTGATAGGACCAAATTTGTAATTGCAAGACGAAAATTGACACTTATTGAAAATTAGAGGACGAAATTTGTTCTGCGTAGGACTAAAATTGAAATTGGATGAAAGTTAAAAGGACTAAATATGTGTTTAGTATAGTTATAAGACTATTTTCCAAAAATCTAAAGTTACAAAGACGATTTTTGAAATTTTACCAAAGAATAAATATCTAGATGATTGAAGTTTATTTATTGGGAATGTTAACTACTTAAAAGTTCAAATGGATAATGGACTACAAGGCAAATGATCAAATCATCTCTAAGCAAGGTAATTATACTGAACAGGAATTGGGTTCCCCAATAACATAGAACAAATATATCAACAAAAGAATCAGATTGATGGAAGTAGATGCTTTTTGGGTTAATGTTCAATCTACTCCTTGTGATTTGAAAAATAGCATTTTATCCCCTGCTTCCAAAGGAGAGTGTAACACACTAGCCCAAAAAATTGAGAGTGGGCATGAAAAATATTACTGAAAAAGACAAAAGTACCCTTCAAGAACACAGGGGGTAAAGTGACAAATTTATCATTACACAGGGGGTAAAGTGTCACTTTATAACAAGACAAGGAGGGTAAACTGTCACATTTATAAGTTCACTGGGTCAAAGTATAGTATATACGTTGGGTAGTTATATCAATTTGTAAAAAAAATCAAGTTCAAAAATGCCATGGAGGCTATGCTCTGCGATCAAATTATGGGAGGTAAAATGCTCTTTTCCAGATTACAGGAAGTAAATTGAACATTATTAACTCAACGTATTGAGTAATGTCCAAGATGTGATTAGGAAAACAAACTATTAAGTCTGTAAATTACAACGAGAAAGCACTATATTTACCTGGTAAGCGGCCGATAACAGTACCCCATGGATCAATAATCAATGTATCGCCATAGCTTTCTCTATCAGCACTATGCTTTCCAGTTTGCGAGGCAGCTATGACCTGATAATAATAGTAATATATGTTATTATCAAAAAAGATATAAAACCACCACTGAAAATGTAATAAAACTTCCATACATAACACTGAGTTTCAATAGCACGTGCACGGAGTAGAACTTCCCAGTGTGCCTGACCAGTCACTGTTGTAAAAGCAGCCGGCACCAACAACACCTGCAGGTAGGATAAGAAATCATAAACTATTGGTGAAAAGAATATGAATTTATAGAGTGAAATAAATGCCCCCTATGTTTCTCCTAATTAGCAAAAAGAAAATTGTGTTGACCTAAAAATTGACAATCATCCCCATATTAACTTTGAAATTTGGCAATAACCCCCCTATTCACTTAAAAAATTGAGAATAACCTTCCTATTGATTTATGAAAAAATTTCAAATGGTTTTTTTTGCTAATAATAGTAACACAAGGGAATTTTTGTCAATTAGGCAAAGCACATGGGGATTTTGGCCAATTAGGCAAAGCACATGAGGTATTTTTGCATTTAGCTCTAACTTCAAATGTATAAGTGCACTAAATTCTCGTACACCTGCGCATCATGGTGGAATCTGAGCTGCTGATATAATTCCGGGAATCTCAAGTCATAGCAAACTGTCAGGCCTAGGCGTCCAAATGGGCTATCCACTGCAACAACATCTCTTCCTGTTGAAATTAAGTGTTTTAATATAAAGTTAATGTCTACAATTGAGACAACGGTTCCAGGTTCAAATAATTAGAACACTCCAGCTGTGAGTGATAAATCTGAAATCGAAATCTGTACACTGTTACAAAATTTTAATTCTGAAATATTCATAAGTCAAAACCATTGGCCAATGCTATAAATTCAGTAGTTGAATTCAAGTAAAAATGAACCAATTTATACCCATTTGGATCCACAACCAATCCGTTTGACTCACTTTAGACTCAACCAATGAATTCAAAGCATTTTTGCCACCATTATATAGCATTGTCAAGATCTTTCTTCTCTTCTTTGACCTCATCCCTATTCAATTTAACCAAATTACTATCATTCTCTGTTCTTCCTCAGTTTCCTTTTACCTTTATTTTCTTTCTTCTTTTTTACTTGAAACCACCTTTGCCAAGGCAGACTCTTACCCTTCATTGATTATTTGATCGAAAAAAAAAGACAACAGACAGTGGAATGGATGCCTTTCCTCTAAAAGAAGAATTTGATTGCTTTATTAAGATAATCTACTCAATCCAATATGAGATAAACCTTAAAACTGCCTTGAATGATTCCCTTACCCTTTGTTGAACGAAATAGAACCGGAAAAATTGGCGCCTCTAAAAGAAGAAATTACATCAATGCTTTGTGGAATAGTCTACAGTTTGAGATCACCCAGCAATCTGTCTTAAATATCTTGGAGCACTAGAAAGATTCTGAAAATTATGTTAATAAGATTATTGAACTCATTCCTTTTTGTTTCTTCTTCTCTTTCCTCTTGTTTTAGGGCTCTTTCTCACTACCAAACATAAAAATCATCACCTCTCATAAGAAGCACAACAAAAAAATTTCACCCAACATCAATAATGACTAGTACAATTGTTCAAAGCTGAACACCTATTTTTAGTATCACATAATTTTCAAACCATGTAGCTACAAATTACACCCCAACTCCAAAATTATGTATTCACCAGATAATATATATTCAGCATTGAGTGATTGATTACTTTTAAATAGCCCACTTGAATATGTTATTTTAATTGAAACGAATGATTTTACAACACGCAACATTTATGCACCTAAAACGTACCAAGTCGAGTCAATAATGTGAATATATTAAAAAAAACCTACTAACTCGAGGCTATTAAGAATTATAACTAAGAAGGACTTCATTCGATAATCGAGACATACTAAGAATCCAGAGTTTTCAGAAGAGATGTATACCCATCGTAAACACCAATTAAAATGAATGGGCGTAAAAACAAGAGCAAAATCATAACCAGACCATGTAGTTTAAGATCTTAGAAATAAAAGGACCTGCTTCAGTAAAGCTGCTCTCCTTGTATACTGCACCTCCGGGGACATCAACATCAAACCTACAAATGTGAAGAATTAAGGAAATATTATATACTATTAATTCCAAAAGAAACAATAAAACACGAAACAATGCTTCACGATTAGACAACATATAACTAAAAAAAAAAAGGTCAAGACAAATCGAAGTCAGTCATACAAGTGCATCTTGCGATATGTGCTTCTAACATTCCCAACATCATCAATCAATACATGTGTGTTACACAAGTGTGAATCATCAGATCCTTTCTCTTGAAATCCTCCAAGCGACAACCAGATATTTGACTCCCTGCAAATAACAACAGGAGTAATGCCATTTCAGTTAGATAAATGCTACATATACAATCTTTTTTACCTCTTAGACATTGCAGTCACATTTTTTGCTTTCATAAGGGAATGGGCAGGTAAGAACTACGACAAGTTGATTTCTCTAGAGCAGGGTTTGCGAATAAGTGAATTGTACAACAATAAGTAAATTAGCTTAATGTTTAACGAATCATCCCCACTCTAGGTGACGATAAACCTGTTTGCGAATAAGTGAATTGTACAACAATAAGTAAATTAGCATTAATGTTTAACAAATCATCCCCACTCTAGGTGACGATAAACCTGTTTTTTTAATTTATATCGTATAATTTTTTCGAGGTGAGGATGAACCAGGAAAATCAACCAGATGAGAAACAATGAGTCGGCATCAAAGCTGATATATCCCTTCATAATTGGTCCATCTAATGATTGAGAAACTTGAAAATTTTACCTTGCAAGAGAACAATATCCCTTCATAATTGGTCCATCTAATGTTTCAGCAATCCTAATACTGTCACCACTTTTGGCACCTACGTAGGAAAAATTCTCAGGAAAACAAATCAATTTTGCTCCAGCTGTAGCTGCTTCCTTGAGCAATAACAAATTTCAAAAATTAGTTAATGGATTTAAAATGATAATTATAAACAATTGGAATTATTGCATCATTAGTTTGTTTAGTAAGAACATTACAAAATAATAAGAAAATGAATATAATAGCTTCTGAGTGTGAAGAGATAAATAATAATCCTGCCTTGCAAGAAGCTCAATCATTTCCGGAAGGATAACCTCCATCTCATGGCTTTATTCTTCAACTATAGTTGATGAGTTTTTACTTGCAATAGCAATTTGCCAATATTATCTTATTCCTCAATAGTTCTCTACAAATGTTCCTATACATGTCCAAGTTGTGTTCTATTTTCTGGCTTTTCTATTTGTCTTTTTTGGATTTTGAAATGGTTAGCCTAAGAAATCTCTAGTGCCACTAAGGTTTAAGTGTAAAAAATTTAAGAACTGTTTAGTAATACCAGGTTCAAAAATCACACTCTACTAACCTTTGACACTTAAAATCATCTGTGATCATATCGATCAATCCAATCAGGTCATCTAACTAGTATTTAACGAAAAGTGTTATCGTTTAAAACATAGAAATCAGTTAGAAATGCGTATTTTCCATTCGAAAATTTCTCCAACAATTCCTTTGGTTATTCAATTCAACAACTAGCACGTTAGGTTAAAAAAATAAAAAATCAACTTAAAAGAGCAAAAACCATCAAAGAAAAGATTGCTCTTCAAGACCTATTATGTCAAAAAGTAACTTGTCATTGACAGATAGCAGATCACAGAAGAGCTGATAACCTAACTACAAGGAGTTACTTGCAATTACTATTAGTCAAAGCAAAAAAGAAAAAACATGATATACACCCAGAACACAAACATTCAAGTAAATGTATCAAAAAAAAAAAAAAAAAACATTCAAGTAAAAATCTATTCTAAACAATGAATTTACATTTTCACCTTTTTAGTCCTTTTAATTCATTTTGTACATAGTGCACCGTATTTCTGATTGAGCAGCAGATTAGAGGTTTATCAGCCCAACTCAATGACATCTTATGCAATATTTTATTCCAGCTACTAAATGAATGACTTATAAATCGTCAATTTCAATTTTCACATGTATATTTAATCCGTAGGGTATTAAATCTATATCAATTATAAAGATGTTTAAAAATTACCTTAACGAGACGCGAGCAGGTGGCGAAGTTGGCGGAGAGATCATTGATGGAGGTCATCTGGGCGGCGGCGATTCGCACTGAGTTGGCCATGACTGCTGCGATGATGGTAACCTAAAACAGTGGACAAAGCTAAGGAAGTAGTAAATACCAGTGTACCACTTTCATAGTTTTCTCCAAAATATTTATTTATTATTAACATAGATTAAAATTTTAGCTTATTTTTTACGGTCACAACTTTTCAGAAGATATGACTAAATAAAGAAAAATAAGTGGGGTAAACCGTAAACACCATTTTTTCGTTAACTTTTTACAGTGTTATCCCCATAGATTAAAATCTCGTTTGAGTGTATCTTTCGGTAAGTCAAATATTGAAAATTTTTCGAAGTTTTTTGGACATATTTTGGAAACATTAAGGATAAATTGTAATAAAAGTTATTAAATTTAGATAAATAACAGAGTTAAGACAAACAAATAGTTTCGGAATTACATCTTATTTTTGTTTCGCTTGATTCAAAAACGAAAACTTTTCGTGTTTTGAAGGAAAAGATGGAAACTTTAATTCTCATGGTTATCTTATCCCTTTTGTATTTTTTTCCCACGTTAGTCCCCCACTATAAATTATTTGTTTCACTTTGATCATTTATAAGGGTCTTTTACTTATTTTGTTACACTTTAGTCCCTCATAAAATTATTTTATATCAATTTAGTCCCTCATAAAACTATTTCTTCATCATTTTAGTCACTCATAAAATTATTTTGGCATTTTAGTTCACCTTATACCACCTGAAAATGATCAAAGTGAAATAAATAATTCATAGTGCAGACTAACATGAAGAAAAAAAACTACAAGTGGAACCACTCTATAAAAAATTAATGATAAAGAAGACCGTTAGTGATATATACCCTAAATAAGTGAATTTCAAGGGGGGGAAAAGGTTACGATATTACATCTATTTTCGTTTTCAATAATTCAGAAACGTAAATTCATTGATATTTTTAAATATATTTTTGTTTTCAATAATTCAAAAATAAAAATTATTTAATATTTTCCATAAAATGATGAAAATTTTAATTCATAATTATTATTATATATTTTTGTCAAACCAATCCCTCAATTATAATATTCTCTTATTTAACCCCTATGGGATTGGGTTACATAACTAACGAAAAAAAAAAATTACTAAATAATATATATAAATCCATGGAACGATGTAAACTATTAAAGATTGCATAAAGAGAAATATTGTAGACTGATTCTTGAGAGAAAAGTAAATAATCTGCTTGTTTATTGATTGAAGAATTGTGTACATAAAATAGCTTACAAGCAGCCATTAAATAGGAAAAATACAAGGGTAAAAATGTAAAATACAAATAACAGAATAACTGACTACTAAAACCGGATAAAACCGAATAAATAACCGAATAGGACTAACAGCTATATCCGACCCATTATTTTAGGATTAGCCCGAAATTGATTAACCTAACTTCAAAATCCAATTACTTCAGTCTTCCCTCTTTTCTTCTTCTTCGTTTGTTATCAATTGCCCATTTGAATTATATTCTTCCTGTAATACCCCCCCCCCCCCACAAGATGGCGCGTACATATTCTTTACGCCCATCTTGAGCAGAATTTCTGAAAATGAAGGCCTGGGGAGAGGTTTTGTTAATACGTCTGCCAATTGAGCTGCTGATGATATAGGGAGCAATTTGATGTGCTTTCTGGCAATGTGCTCACGAACGAAGTGTAGGTCAATTTCCAAGTGTTTAGTACGTTCGTGGAAAATTGGGTTCTCAGCCAAGTGGATTGCAGAGGCATTGTCGCAATAGATTGTTGGATTTAAGTTTGGCTTTACTCTTAAATCAGTTAATAATTGTGTGAGCCAAAGTATTTCACTAGTTGTATATGATAATGCACGGTATTCTGCCTCTGTGGAGGATTTAGACACTGTTGGCTGACGTTTAGCTTTCCAAGAGATTAGGGAGTTGCCCAAAAAAATGCAAAATCCAGCAATTGAGCGTCTAGAGTCAAGGCAGGAGCCCCAATCTGAGTCACAAAAACCAGAAAGATTAAGATTAGAATCTCTAGGATAATATAACCCTTGACCTGGAGTAGATTTGAGATATCTAAGTAGGTGATGAACTGCTGCTAAATGTGCATTAGTCGGCTTGGCAAGGAATTGGCTTAACTTGTGAACACTAAAGGATATGTCAGGTCTAGTGATTGTGAGGTATATCAATCTGCCTATTAACCTTCTACTAGGTGAGGGATCAGCTAATAGGTCATTGTCATCAGACCTTAGGTTATTTTTAGGATCCATAGGTAAGTGTACTGGTTTGCTTGCTAAATAACCTGTGTCCTGTAAGATTTGAAGTGCATACTGCCTTTGTGAAATGATTAAGCCAGACTTAGAATATGACAGTTCAATTCCCAGAAAATATCTCAATCTACCTAAGTCTCTAAGCTTAAAAACAGTGGCTAGCTTAGTTTTTATATCATAAATTAAGAGTGAATTAGGGCCAGTAATAAGAATATCATCAACATAAACTAAAATGGCTATAAAGTTAAAATCTGAACCAGAAGTATAGAGGGAGTAATCTGACCTGGATTGAGTGAAGTTTAAGGTATGAAGCACCTCAGTGAGTTTATGATTCCATTATCTACTGGCTTGCTTCAAGCCATATATTGACTTATTTAATTTACAGACTAAGTTAGTAGACATACCAGGATAAGCCATGTTAGAAGGCAATGAATAACCTTTAGGCAGGTGCATGTAGATTTCCTCATCCAAGTCACCATTTAAGAAAGCATTTGTTATATCAAGTTGTTGTAGATCCCAACCTTTAGCCATGGCTAAAGCTAATAAAACTCTAACAGAAACAAGTTTAGCAACAGGGAAAATGTAGCATTAAAATCAATTCCTTCTTGTTGAGTGAATCCCTGTGCTACCGATCTTGCTTTATATCTTTCAATAGAGCCATCATGATTAGTTTTTATTTTAAAAACCCATTTGCAGCCAATGGGAACCTTGTTTGGTGGTAATTGTTGAATAGACCAAGTGTTTTTGTTAGTCATAGCATTTAATTCTTCCTGTATTGCTTTTATCCATTCTGGATTCTTGATAGCCTGTTTATAAGTGTGAGGTTCTGATATTGTGGAAATATTGGCCAAGAATGAGTGATGGGAATTGGATATATTAGAGTAGTTTAAGACAGTGGATAGTGGATATCTGGGTGAGTGATGTTTATGTATGTTACAGTGAAAATCTTGTAAATAGGATGGAGGTTTTGAAATTCTAGAGGATTTCCTTAAAGGAGGGGAGGGTGGGTTAGAAGAAGGATTAGAAGTAGGTGAGAGAGGTGGTTGAATAGGTGAGATAGGTGGTTGAATAGGATTGGTGGAAGAAGGAATGGATACTGGATTGGAAGTATGAGGGTCCATAAAATAGAAATTATCAGAAAGTGAAGGAATAGGAGGACATGGTTCTAGATTGTTAGTAAATGAGTTAAAAAAGTTAGTGTCTTTGAAAGGAAAAATGTGTTCATAAAAATGAACATTTCTAGAATGTAATATGGCGTGAGTAGATAAATCAAGGAGTTTTTATCCTTTAATACCAGGTGAATATCCTAAGAAAACACATTTAGTTGCTCTTGGATCAAATTTTGATCTATATTGTTTGATAGTGGAAGAAAAGGCTAGACAGCCAAAACTCCTAAAATATGAATAATCAACAGTTTTATGATAAAGTTTAGAATAGGGAGTCTGATTATGTAACAAAGTAGTAGGTAATCTATTTATGAGAAAAACAGAAGTTAAAATACTCTCATTCCAATAGTCAATAGGTAAATTAGATTGGAATATTAGAGATCTAGCAACATTGAGAATATGTTGATGTTTTCTTTCTGCCTTAGCATTCTGTTGGGGTGTTTCTATGCATGAAAACTGATGAATGATGCCTAGGTCAGAAAATAATTGAGAAAAAAGAAGTTCCTTTGCATTGTCACTCCTAAACTTTTAAATGTGTGAGTTAAATTGAGTATTAATCATTTTAATGAATTTTGGTAAAACAAAATGAACATCATACTTCGCTTGAAGTAAAAAAAACCAATGTAAACCTTGTGCAATCATCAACAAGTGTAAGGAAGAACCTAAAGCCATTATGTGAAGTAATTTTGAATGGCCCCCATATATCACAGTGTATCAAATCAAAAGGATTAGGAGATATAGTAGTGCTAGAACAGTAAGGAAGGCATTTTTGTTTTGCTAAAGGACAAACTTCACATATATGTTTATTCAATGAATGAGTAGGTAATTCAAGAACAGAATGTAGTAAGTGCAACCTATCTACAGCAGGATGGCCTAGTCTATTGTGCCAAGTGTCAACATTGATTTTATTACAAGAAATGGAAGTAACTAGTGTTGGCTGATCTAAAATGTATAATCCATCAACTAGGTCAACCCTGCCAATCCTCCTCAAAGATGTCATTCCCTGGATTACAAAATGATGTGTGTGAAAAGTGATGGTAAAGTTTGATGAAGCTAATAATGCACTTACAGAAATAAATTTAACTTGAATTGAGGAACAAATAAAACATTAATGAGTTTTAGATTGTGATTTAAAATGACTGTGCCTTTAAAGTGTGAAGGAATAACACAATTGTTTGGTAAAGTTATAGTAGTGTTCTGAATTGGAAAAAGGCTAACAAAATATTTATGTTATTACAGATATGACTGGAGGCCCCTGAATCAAGGATCCAGGAGTCCTTATATTGATGGAAGCTAGTAAAGAAGATGAGAGGCATGTACCTGATTCTGTGTGCACAGTGCATGTATGTGAATCCACAGGAGGAGATGTATCATTAGATGTAGAAGTACCATTGTTGAGATGTGTAGTGAAAAGTTGTGATAACTGACTGAGTTGATCTGGAGACATTGATTGAATGATGTTTTGAACTGTTTCTTGTTGTGTAGAGTAGTCTGTTTCTATGTTGTTGACTCTATTGTTTGATTGTGCATTTGTTCTGGGAGCAGGGGGTCTATACCCAGGAGGGTATCCATGTAGCTTAAAACAGGTGTTTATGGTATGTCCTACCATTTGACAGTGAGTACAGTAGGGTCTATTAGGTCTGGGGTAGGAAGAGTTAAAGGGTGGTCTGGAAGAGGGTCCGTAATTGTTATTAGAGGGTTGGAAAGGAGGGCGAGTAGTGTTTGAGAAGGATGAGTTTGGAGGTTGTGAAGGTGGTCTGGTGGAGTAAGACGAAGGAGCAGATTTGGTGGAAAAGGCCAGTGAATTGAGGGAGTCTGAGGGAGAGAAGTCATGAATTGATCTTTGTGTTTCTTCCTGGGAAACAAGATGATAGGCTTTGGTTACATCTGGGAGGGGATCCATAAGGAGTAATTGTGATCTGGTGTGGGAAAGGGAATCTTGAAGTCCCATTAGGAATATTATAAGGTAGAACTTTTCAAAGTACTGATCAAGTAGGCCACGTTGACATTTTGGTCTGAAATTGCAGATTTCATCCCAAATAACTTTCAATTTTGAGAAGTAATTGTTGACTGAGAGAGACTGTTGTTGTAGGAGGAATAGATCTCTGTGTAGTTGAAAAAGCTGTGGACCATTAGCTTGTTGGAACCTTTATCTCAATTCTTTCCATAGGACAATGGCTATAGTGTGATTTTGAACAGTATGATTAACTTCTTTAGTTAATGAATTAAGAATCCAAGCTACAACCACAGTGTTACTTCTATCCCAATAGTTTTGAAGAACTGGATCCTCAAGGGGACGGGGTAGGGAGTCATCAATGAAAGAAAGCTTATTTTTTACTGATAAGGCTCTTATCATGGCTTTGGACCAGGTTTGGTAATTTTTGTCATCCAGTTTTTCAGGCACCAAGATGACTCCTGGTCCATCCGCCGGGTGTAGATAGTAATGACTAGATGGATCTTCAATATCTGGGCGGTTTCTTGATGTAGAGGGTGTGACAGAGGATATGGGAGTAGAATCAGAAGAGGACATGATGGTGAATAACAAGAATTGGAAAAAAATTGAGTGTTGCTTGAGATGAAAGAAATTGAGTGTATAAAATGTATATAGAAGAAAAGGGGAATAATAAAGGAGACTGGATAGATCAAACCTTGAGTGTGATGAATGGAGATTCTTGATTGAATGAAACTTCTTTGAGTGTGATGAAAATATGAATGAAAACTGAAACTAAACTGATGATTTCTTGGATGAATTTGCAGGGATGATCTGCTGAATGTTGGATGTGACTGGATCGGATAAAGTTCTGAACACTTGAATGTGTTTGGTGTATGAAGACTGAACGAGGAATGGATTACTTGATGAAGAATTGAAGAAACAGTAATGGAAACTATGGAGTTATGCAGCGGTTATGTATTGTTTTACAGCTGATACCATGTAAACTATTAAAGATTGCATAAAGAGAAATATTGTAGACTGATTCTTGAAAGAAAAGTAAATAATCTGCTTGTTTATTGATTGAAGAATTGTGTACATAAAATAGCTTACAAGCAGCCATTAAATAGGAAAAATACAAGGGTAAAAATGTAAAATACAAATAACAGAATAACTGACTACTAAAACCGGATAAAACCGGATAAATAACCGAATAGGACTAACAGCTATATCCGACCCATTATTTTAGGATTAGCCCGAAATTGATTAACCTAACTTCAAAATCCAATTACGTCAGTCTTCCCTCTTTTCTTCTTCTGCGTTTGTTATCAATTGCCGATTTGAATTATTTTCTTCCTGTAATAAACGTAAACATTTAATCGGCACCATCAGACCGTCTAAATGGATGATTGTATAATAGTCAAATAAAATTTAGTGTTTATACCCAAATATTGAAGGGAAAACACAAGGGTAATGTCCCGATTTAGAATTATGGCTTAATATGGGCCACTAAAATTAAAATAAAACCTTAAATAATTAGTTTCAATAAGCCAGTACTATTCAAAATAAACCAGGTCCAATTTTAAGTTAGGCAACGTTCGATTTGTCGAATTAGGCCCAAATAACCAATATAATAAGACTGACTAAATTTATTGGGCCCAAAAACTTGCATTCGGTTGGGCTAATAAAAGAACGGGCAGTCCGTCTTAATTTTTTGAAAATGTGGGCCATCCCCTTTATCCAGTCCATTATAGTTGGACATTCTCTTGTGCAATTGTAATTTGCTGGCCCAGATTAATTTTCCTAGTACCGAATTTGCCCTTTAATTTGATAGTAATTACAGCATAACCGGGTCAAATTGAACAAAAGTCTGAAATATTTTCATTTCCCTCTCTCACACGACATTTTTCCCTTCTTCCCAAGTGAGCACCGACGCCATTTCTGGAAATGCAACCATGAAGTTTCTCCTTCATTTTTGTTACTAATACAGACTTTATGATTTCTCTTCCAATATTCTTGCCCTAATGTTTGGATTTTTTGGAATTGTAGGTTAGAGCACCGAAGCTTACATTCTAATTGGGTGTCCCTAATCTAGGTCAGTTTATAGCAATAATTTTTCAGTCATGTATGTGCGGTTTTTGATTGTTTTTATGTGCAGATGGGTAGCAGTGAATAATTTTCTCCTATTTGTTTTCCATTTGCTATGTTTTATATTCTATTTTGTTCGAATTTTCGATTTGTATGCCATTGGAGTATAAAGTGAATAATGCCATTGGAGTATAAATTTTCCTTGGAGTGATTAAACATTATTGTTCTTGTACAGGTTTTGAAATATCACCTTTGTTTTTGTCAAATATGAGCCAAAGTTTAATATGAAGTTTAGGTTGCCTTTAGATTGTTGAATTATTTTTATATAAAGTTTGCATATTGATTTGAGTGTTGATTTTTGTATAATAAAGTCCTCACATTGTTCTTGTATAATTTTTATGTGTATTTGATTACGAAGTTTAGGATGCATTTTTAGTCTTCAATGTTTGTTATATAATTCTAAAGTTTGCATATTAAGTGTTGGTATTTCTATAGTCCTCACTTTGTTCTTGTATAAGGTTTATGTGTATTTGATTACGAAGTTTAGGTTGCCTTTTGAGTGTTGAAATTTTGTAAAGTTTGTCTATCAACAGTTATGTATAATAAAGACATCACTTTGTTCTTGTATAAGGTTTATGTTTATTTAGTTACGAAGTTTAGGATGTTCTTGTCCTCCATTGGAAACCAAATTTGAAATTGTTTGTCCTCAAAAAAGTTTAAAAGAGCAAATAAAAACTAAATTGGGTTCAAATATTGACAGCCAAATTGCAAATGGATCCACGAAGGAAGCACCTTTTCTTATTAGTACTTCATCAGTTTTTTCGGATGGGCGTTTATGTTATGTGCCTACGTATTATTGCACAACTTCATGCACAATCTTTGAACCTACCAATTCGATATAGTCTAATCCGTAGGAAACACAAGCAAGCAAAATATGTTCATAAGATCACTATGAAGAGAATTGTAAGATGCAAAAATCTACGGCTTGATAAGGTTCTTTGAAAAATTTTGTTGCTTGCTACATAATGAGGGGGGGTTAAGGGATACGAAATACGTTTCGATTAGAGACAAGTAGCCATTTTTTTAGTGTCCTTTCTCACCATAAGAAGATTCGAATTGTTGGAACTGATTATAAACATTTCGGCGACACCGTGAGCAAGTGATTCTACCGCGTACAGGGTTGTACGTTAACGCTCCATAAGATTTTATTATCCGTACCAGAACCAGTACCAGATGATTGTGACGATGCAAGGTGCAATTGTTTTCCGGTGAGCCTTTACATTCTTAAAATTATTTTGGGTATAATGAAAAAGTGCATAGTTTTAAAACTTTTATAAATAGGGGCATTGGATGGAACATACGTTGGAATTCAAGTGCCGTTGGCAGACAGACCACGATATAGATCACGAAAAGGTGTTGTTTCGACGAATTTCTTAGCTGCATGTGATGTTAGTGGAGGATTCATGTATGCACTTGTAGGCTGGGAGGGATCCACAGCGGATGGTCGTGTCTTACGGGATGCAATAAACCGGAACAATGGTTTGAGGGTGCTTATAGGTTCAAAAATATAGACATTAGAAACAAGATACAGTTTAAAAAATGAACGTATAATTAAAATTGTATATTTAATTTAACTTTATTTTTTTAAATTTAGGTACATATTACTTATGTGATAATGGTTATACCAACGGCGAAGGGTTTATTGCACCATATAGAGGGGTGCGGTACCATTTAAAAGAGTAGGGCGTTGGAATGGAGGCCCGGCAAAATGAGAAAGAATATTTTAATATGAAACATTCACAAGCCCAAAATGTAATAGAGCGGAGCTTTGGACAAGTTAAAAAAAATGGGCAATTCTAAGAAGCAACACCTTCTACCCTTTGAAGATGCAAAACAGGATTATAATGGCATTGTTCTTGATTCAGAATTTTATGTGGCGAACATTGGACTTCTATGTGTGGTATACAGAGGCAAATTCTAGTGATTCAAGTGATGATGAGAACGAGGCAGATGTTGATGATTGCATTAATGTCGTTGAGCCGTCGCATGCATGAAACAATTTTCGTGACAATATGGCTCATCGTATGTTCATAAAATGGAATCAAGAGCGTCACTAGAATGGAACCATCATTTTTTTTGAAACAAATGGAACCATCATTTGTCTTTAAACAAATCAGTTTCATTTTGATGTTATTTTGTTATGCATGGATATTGTGAACTAATTTCCCTTTTTATTTGTAGTAGTTTGTACTTTATGACCAACTTTCGATGTCGTTGTAACATTTTCTATGACGTGAATTCATTGAATTGAGTTTCTTTAACTGGATTTTAGATTTTAGACTACATATTGATTGTGAATGTGAGTTTTGGACTATTTTAGTAAGTATTGGTTAAATAATGAATGTTGCACTTGATTAAGTAGGTTTATTTTATTCGTGAGATGATATCCATTCCACGATATGGTGATACGCGCCACCTCAAAGAAAGACACAAGCTTCCCGGAGATCTTGGAATGAGCTTGAAGAACAACAATTGTAACATTGCTTGAAAGAGATGTGATCTTACGCGATTTCGCGACGTGATCGATATTAATGGAACAAATACAATAGACACAATAAAATAGAAGAAAGATCAATGTATATGTATATTCCGAATGTAGGGATACAATTTACAGATATTGAGGGTCCTATTTGAGCATTATAGGATGCCGTACAAGCTAGAGGGTGAAATACACATAAAATGGCCGAGCTAATCTATCCGAGCTGTAGCTTCGAGCGTAGTGCACCTGGGGAAGCGTGTCTGTCGTCATAAATGAAGATGGTATCTATAATGAAAAATGTTGAGCCAACTACTCCACCCACAGGGATACATTTCTTTGGCCCAAGGGCTTGGGCCTTTGATCGGCCCAACAGTAATTCCGACCATGAACACTTAATCGGTTGGTCGGATTGTAACGGCCGTGATACGGACTTGACTCTACTCTATTTAGATCGGATTTTATACTTTTTTCCTTATCCGAGCTTCTCAATGTTGAATTCCAAATTACCCCTCATCAATACTCCCCCACTTCTCGAGTGCAAAGTGAAGCTTAAGCTCGAAGAAGTCGATATCGATTGTTATGATGAGCTAATATTCCAACGTTTCTTTGGATATGCCTCGTTAAAAACCTTATTCGGAAAAACCCATTGGGATAAAAACCGAATTAGGGAAAAAGAGTGCATATCTTTAGAACCATATGATGAATAATTTGCCTTGGTATAAATTTTGAAGTTAAAGCTTTCTCATCCTTTTGTTGAAATTACTCTTCGGCAGTAATATCTTTTTGCATTGTTCATGGCGACACTCTCGAATACACTTGGTATAGGGGTCTATGGTGCAAATACTTGGGGGATAAATCTGAATTTTCTTTGAGGAAGCTCAACCGTTGTGATCATTCCGGGGCTGGTTTGCAATTCACCCTTTTTACCTTATATATATATATATGTCAATTTGCTGAAAATTACCTCCAGAGCCATTTATTCTGGAGATCGAAGCGTTCGGATCGCATAAACTGTCCTTTTCATTCAATCACATCTGTTTATAATGTCTAGTTCGAGAAAATCAAGGGGTGAGGGCTTAATCGGAGAAGATATCGAATCCGATCCTGATTTCAGGCTAATCGATGACTTCGAAGAGGGGGAAATCCATCCCGAGCGCGAAGGAATTAATCAGGCTGAGGATCTTGAAGAGAATGAAGTAGAGAAGAGCAACATCGGTGATAATGTTTTCATCAGGATATACAGGTCTGAGGCTCCTTCTGGATCGGGCGGTCATAGCCGGACCGACCTTGGTGCAGAGGTAACTTCTTGTATCTTCGTTCAGGCAGACCGTGCTAGTTTGGAACAAGAGTTTGGCAAATTTCTTCCGGAGGGGTTTTCGATCGTCATTCCCTCCTATCGAGATCGCGTAACTTCTCCCCCGCCTGGGTGCCAGGCTTTTTATGAGAAATAATTTCCACACGGGTTGCGCATTCTGTTGGGATTCGGTAAGATAAACAGCCCTAGGCACAGCGGAATATAAAAAATTTTTGGACCTCTTACGGAATCTTGCCAGGATATTCTCTAGTTGTATATTTATGAATATAAATAAAAATGATAGTATAAGTTTGCACGTTATACCTATCTCCTTGCAAATCCTCGGCTAGCAAAAATGAACTCTGATTTCTGCTCCAGCAAAATCGACCCAGGCCTTTTGAGTAGCGCCCCACGTGTTGCGCCTCTACGAGTTGATACACCACAATATCACGAAAATAATATATCTTGATCGACTAGAACACAAGATATATTAAGATCTAGGAATTAGGAACGATTTAGGAACAAAATCGAAAACGTAAAATTCTTCCAAAAGTAAGACAGGGTTCGGTCGACTTTAGCTTGGGAGAGGGAGAGAAAATTTTGCTCTTGCTCAATTTTTGCTTATGGAGTTGTGTGAAAAATAACTACAAGATAGCTACTTATAGTTATCTCCCTAACCTAGTCCTATTAGGACGAGGGTTCTTCTCTCCTACATAGGCCATGACCCTCTTTAATTAGAAGACCAAGTCTTCTAATTAATTCATGGCCCAGTTAATTAATTTGACAAGGCTCTATTTAATCTCCCAATTAAATAGCCCAATTAATTAACTTAATCTCCCATTTAATTAAATCAGACTCTAAGTCCATTTAATTAAAATCCCTTCTAATTAATTAAATCCAACTTAATTAATTAATCCACAAATTAAATTCCAATTTAATTTATGATCCTGATCCAATTCCAATTGGATCCCATTTTGTTCCAATTGGGTCGACCCAGTCGACCCACCCATAATAATCGACCCAGTCGATTATTTACCCAGTCGACCCAGTCGACCCGGTCGTTCTTATTTCCTCGCTTTCGCTTCATGTGTATTGTGTATGCCCCCGTAGGTTCACCACATAATTGGCCGTGGGTTATAATTAAATATTATTTAATTATTCGCGTAAGACTTACTCTAAATCAATCGAACACTCTGTCGATTGATCATTCCAAAATTAGCACCCCTGCCAATTTGGGAATTCTCCCACACTCCACGGTCGATGTCCAGCCACAAGCCCATGGAGCCCAATCACTGGTTAATTAATTCAGTGAACCTTTTATCATTTATAATTTCCATATACGACATAATCTCTCCATCGATCAATCTCCCAGTCGAGACTTAAGGGTATGGTCTTTCATCGGATTCCCTTTCCTTTTGTCTTGACCTTATGTACTCTGGTCTCGAAATAAATTCTCTTTGACTTAATCTTTATGAGCTACTTACATAAAGTCGTCAGATACCTTGGCCAAGGATTTTACCAGAATTAATTTCTCACATAAATTCATAGGAGAATTTCCCAACCTATCAAGTTGGGTCAATGGATCCTTTGTTGATGATATGAATCTGCATACGAGTTCCTCTATACCCAATATGAGTCCACAGAGACTTTCTGGCGATCCCCAGTCAGTCGGAACTCATATCAAAGCATAGACGTTCTCGCACCAGATAAACCCTATCACCTCAAATAGTTAGGGATCGTTCCTCGTAAACTATTATAAATTTGGAATAGCTTCAACCCCGATATGCGACTACCGCTTCCATGGTGAGCTATTTCCTAATTGGGGTATTCAGTGCGGTTGCCATCCCAGCAAGCCACCCACTTATGTGTATCGACTATCCCAGTCACGCTCGTGGACCCCAGCGTCCTCCAGTTCATCGGAGTATACACAATAGTGATAGTCTAACCAAATCCAACGATGTCCTATCTCGATTGGATTCTACGACTCTTGAATATGTTCTAGATCACGGCCTTGGAGATCAGTCCACGGGTTGTCCCATAGCCCTGTGATCTAAGGACTTCTATCCTTACGAGTAGATAATTATTACACAAGATAAAGTTGACCATTTAATAAAGTGCATTTATTAATCAAAATTGAATAGTTCCTCATTTATTACAATAAATGCTCGCCATACAGCTGGCTTGCAGGACACTATTTCTATCAATCTCCCACTTGTCCTAAAGCCAGTCTACTATGTTCTTGAGTCCCATCTTATGCAGATGTTTATCAAATGCTTTTTGAGGCAGAGGCCTCGTTAGCGGGTCCGCCGTATTATCT
Source organism: Penstemon barbatus (assembly GCA_003313485.2). NCBI lineage: Eukaryota > Viridiplantae > Streptophyta > Magnoliopsida > Lamiales > Plantaginaceae > Penstemon > Penstemon barbatus. The sequence continues at coordinate 40,517,180 of CM064880.1, forward strand.
TCTGAGTCGACACGTTCCATCTTAATGTATCCTCTACCAATGATATCTCTTATCACATGGTATCGTCTTTGTACGTGCTTGGATTTCTGATGAGATCTCGGCTCCTTTGCTTGCGCTATTGCCCCATTGTTATCACAGAAGATAGTAATGGGCTCAGCGATGCTAGGTATCACATCCAATTCCTGGATGAAGTTCCTCATCCAAACACCTTCCTTTGCTGCATCACTCGCAGCAATGTATTCTGCTTCGGTGGTTGAATCCGCGGTTGGTTCTTGCTTGGAGCTCTTCCAGCTAACCGCACCACCATTGAGGCAAAACACGTATCCTGATGTCGACTTGAAGTCGTCTACATCACATTGGAAGCTCGAGTCTGTATAGCCTTCCAATTTCAATTCTCCTCCACCGTATACCAAGAACAATTCCTTAGTCCATCTCAGTTACTTCAGAATTGCCTTTACGGCTATCCAGTGCTGCTCACCTGGATCAGACTGGTAGCGACTTGTAACGCTTAGAGCGTACGCTACGTCTGGTCTAGTACATAACATACCATACATTATGCTTCCTATCGCGGATGCATATGGTACTCGAGACATATTGCTTCTCTCTTCAGGCGTCTTTGGGGCCATAGACTTAGAGAGTGCAATCCCATGTCTCATTGGAAGCAATCCTCTCTTGGATTCTTCCATATTAAATCTTTTCAAGATTTTATCTATGTACTGGGATTGGGAGAGGCCCAGCAGTCCTTTTGATCTATCTCGGTAGATCCTTATACCTAGTACAAAGGATGCTTCTCCCATATCCTTCATTGAGAATTGTGTAGATAACCATGCTTTAGTTTCAGACAATGCTTTCACATTGTTTCCAATGAGAAGAATGTCGTCAACGTAAAGCACCAAAAATTCAACTGTACTCCCACTGATCTTCTTGTACACGCAAGGTTCAAACATGTTTTTGATGAATCCAAAAGTTTGGATTGTTTCATCGAAACGAATGTTCCAACTTCGGGAAGCTTGCTTCAGTCCATAAATGGACCTCTGGAGTTTGCACACCTTGTGTTCATCTCATTTGGATGCATATCCTTTTGGTTGCTCCATGTAGATCTCCTTATCAATGTCCCCATTGAGGAAGGCAGTCTTTACATCCATCTGCCATATCTCGTAGTTATACCACGCAGTTATGGCCAGCAAGATCCGAATGGATTTGGGCATTGCGACGGGCGAGAAGGTCTCCTCAAAGTCGATACCTGGCCTTTGAGTGTATCCTTTTACCACTAGTCGCGCCTTGTAGGTTATTACCTCTCCGTTCACTCCAAGCTTTCGCTTATAGATTCACTTGCAACCCACGGGAGCCACTCCCACTGGTGGATCTACCAAGGCCCAGACCTTGTTTGAGTGCATGGAGTCCAATTCGGATTACATGGCTTTGCGCCACTTTCCCGAGTCTATGTCTAGCATAGCCTCTTCGTAAGTCTTTGGGTCGGTTAGAGACTGTCCAGTCTCATGCAGCAGACTGTAGTACCTCTCGGGTTCCCTACGTTGTCTTTCTGACCTACGAAGAATCGGTGTACTTTCTGGTGCACTTTCATGCTCATGTTCTCCCACTGCCTGTGGCGACGGGTCAGCTTGATCGACCTCTTTGGTCTTTTCAGCTTCAGTGACCTCATCTAGTTCTACGTTATTTTTCTTCTTGTCCACCAAGAAATCCTTCTCCAAGAAGTGAGCGTTCCTCGAGACAAACGTAGTTTGTCTTGTAGGATCGTAGAACTCGTATCCTATTGAGTTTTCCAGATACCCCACGAACTTGCACAAAGTGGATCTAGTTTCCAATTTATCTCTCACTAGCTTTTTGACATAAGCGGGAGATCCCCATATGCGCATGAATGCGTATGAGGGTGCCTTGCCAAACCATAATTCGTATGGTGTCTTTTCTAAGGATTTAGAAGGTACCATGTTTAGTATCTTCGTTGCCGTGAGGAGGGCATGTCCCCAAAATGAAAGAGGAAGGTCAGTGGCACTCATCATGGATCGAACCATGTCCATCAAAGTTCGATTCCTTCTCTCTGCTACTCCATTTAATTGGGGTGTTGCAGGAGGAGTCCACTGCGATAATATTCCATGCTCTACAAGATAATTCAGAAATTCGTTACTAAGAAATTCTCCACCTCGGTCAGAACGAAGAGCCTTTATCGTATGACCAAGTTGATTCTCTACTTCCATCTTGAATTCTTTGAATCGCTCAAAGGCTTCAGACTTGTGTTTCAACAGGAACACATATCCATAACCACTAAAGTCGTCAGTGAAAGCGATGAAGTAGTCATAGCCCCCTCGGGCGCTTTTTCTTAGTGGTCCACATACGTCAGTATGTATCAAGTCTAATGTTTGCTTGGCTCGCTCAGGGTTTCCCTTAAATGGCAACTTAGCCATTTTACCCTTTAAACATGGTTCACATGTTGGCATTTCATCAATGCGATTGATTTCAATCGCGCCAGAAGATGCTAACTTTTGAATCCTTGACTTAGAAATATGTCCAAGTCGAGCGTGCCACAATTGGGCAGATATTTCATTATCTTGTTTCCTTTTGTTTTTGTTGTACGTGCATAACTAACTTAGGCGGTTTTTATGATGTAAAGTCAATAATTCAATGTACCAAATGAAAAACGAAAACATGAGCTTTTATTAAAAACAACATTATTCAATAACATGAATAAAAGTTTTTCATTAAAAACCAGGTACATAAATGAAAGTTTCCTAATGTATTTATCAAACCACCTAAATCTACTTTTGCCTACGGCCTTGGTAGCAGCTCCAGCTCCATTGCCTTATTCAAGGATCCAATCCTCAGGCTCCAGTTTCCTTGATGCTCCCATCACCTACAAGGATGAGAACTCCAGTCAGTGTCTAACACCAAAAATGGACAGTTAATTGTAAAATTAACTTCAACAAGGAATATACCTGTTCGAACTCTCCATAGGTTCGAGCTTAATCATTTCCCTTGACCTTGTGCAGTAAGGAGCTCTGGTTTCCATTTGATTTGGTTTTGAACGCCGCCCAGTTCTTTCGCCAACCCTTGCTTTCTTTCCAAAAAAAGCTTCGTGTTCCTCGAGCATTCGTCGCAGGACATGCACAGTGATCTCTCGCCTCTGGAGATTCAAGTCCACGATAAATTGGTCATATGATCTAGGAAGAGATTGTAGAATAAGATCTACTCGGAAATCATTGTCCATCACGACACCCATATCATCGAGTTCAGACAGAAGTCGAATCATCTTGTGTACGTGGATTTCGACAGGAGTTTCCCTTCTCTTTCTTGCTTGCAAGAGTTTTCTCGTGATCGCGAATCTGCGACGACCATCTCTAATCCCATAAAGGAATTTGAGATTCGAGAGAATCTCTTTCGCGGATGCCATATGCTCATGTTGCAAATGCAGATCAAGTGACATATATTCCAACATGTATTCACGAGCTAAGCCATCATCCAATTTCCATTTGGTGATGCTTTTACGGAGCTCATCAGGAACGTCATGTGAAATATTAATGGGTGGTGGCACAGACAAAACATAGGATATGTTTTCGGCTTCAAATAATCCATTCAAATGATGCGTCCAAAAATGCAAGTTGGGTCCAGTTAAAATATTACGTTCAAGTGATGAGATGGACAAATCTCTAAGTGCTCCAAGCTCTTTTGACATCATATCTATAAAATGACGAGAGAAGAAATAAATACGCGAAAGATTAATTTTAAAATGCACAATTTACAAACATGGTTTTTATTTGTAAATTACTCCCACTATTTTAATCAAAATCTTATGCCCCCACATAAGTTTCGGGAATTTAAAATATCCTAGCGGGCTTAAGGCCCAAATGCAATCTCCTAGTACCCACGACTCGTTGGCCATACTATTTGATTCACTTGGTGGTCGATTACGTCGACGGTTAACCATCGCAGCTAACCCTTTAGTTCATTTAGCCTCGTTGTTCGATATGGACCCACGACTCGTGAGACATCCATACTTACTAGCATTAAATCATGTCCAATATTCGTGGAGAGAAATAGTTCAATTCTAGACACCCCACGACTCGTGAGACAGCGCCTAAAACCTTGCTATCCCCTCCCTTGGCACTAAACTCGTGCATCGAGGCAATAGACATATCATCTTCCTATAGCTCGACCCACGACTCGTGAGACATCGAGATATATTCGTACAATATGCCTAAGACCTAGTAATTGGATAGGCTCGGACCATAGAGACTATTCATATGCGCCCTTAAATTCGATTTAATATTCTAATTGAATTTTTAAGTTCAATTGGAGGTTTTAAGTTTTCTTGTGCGAGGTCTCATCAGATTATGCTTTATCTTGTTTACGTGATCTATTCTAAGCATGCTTAACATACATCAAAGAATAATAGTAAACATACATCACCTAGCATGATATGATTGATCGATTGCCCATCCTATGCGATTCATCACGAGCCATGTGATGAATCAATTGGTCAGTCTAGGGTGGAAATTAAATGTCCTAACTATTACAATTTTCAAACCCATACATCATGGGCCTTCTTGTAATATCCAGCTTGATTGGGCCTCCTTGTAATGAATTGGGCCTCCATGTCTTCCAAGGTAATGGGCCTCCATGCGGATCTCCAAGTCTTCATGAGGTCTTCTCGGCTCCAAGCCTAATCTAAGCCTAGCTTACAAATTTTAAATGGTCCTATTCTATTACATTTGTTTGCGCAAGCAAGGGCACCAATCAGGCCCATTTAATTACAACCCAAAAATAAATAAACCAAAAACTACACAGGGCTTAAGGGCAAAATCGATCAATCCACATATTCACTCAAGAACATGCATAAATTCACATAAGGGCAAAAATGTGAATTTATCGGCTCCATTAATTTTAATTCGCAAAAATTCATCCAAGTTAATTAATTTTGAATTAACAATTAATCTGTAATATTAATTAGCTCTTACTTGAGCTCTAAGTAATCTACAAACCTTATCTTGATCAAATTGGTTAATTAAGGTAATATAAATCTCTAAGATTCTTACCTTATCCAAAACTCTATGTTTCCCAAATTTTTCCAATCTCCAAGATTTTCAAGATAATCCTATTTTGACTAGATTAGTTTAATTAAGGTAGTGTTCATATCTAACAAGATAACTACCTTATCCAAAAACTCTAAGTTTCCTAATCTTCCAAAATTCTCCAAGATTTTAGGACTTCCAAAATAGGCGTGTTTGAGATCAACCAAAATTCAGCCACGGAGTGACGAATAGGACACCGCCACGTGGCAGCACACACGCGACCACAGAGGCCGCGCGTAACAGCACGCAGCAGCGTGCTGCTGCGCATTGCCAGCACGCGACAGACTACCCGTAGGCAGCTGCCGTGTGCAGCACGCGCAGACAGCGCGCTGTTTACGCGCTGCTGCTCGCGGCAGCTTGCGGTGGCCGCCCAGCCGCGGTTGAACTCAAATAAATTTTTTTTTTGTTTGTTCCGATTACCCATATAATTTAATTTAACAGATCCAGTCTAATTAAATCCCAATTCAAAATAAAAACTAACATGATAAAATTTTCGAATCCAAAATTAAACATTAACTCTAAGTTAACTAACATACGTCCTAAAACATGCAAAGTTAAAGAACTAGCCACATAAATCAAACATATGATTTAATAAACACAGAATTTGCAAATTCATATATATACAAAGCCTAGAGTTGGCTCTGATACTACTGTTGGGATTCGGTAAGATAAACAGCCCTAGGCACAGCGGAATATAAAAATTTTTAGGACCTCTTACGGAATCTTGCCAGGATATTCTCTAGTTGTATATATATGAATATAAATAAAAACGATAGTATAAGTTTGCACGTTATACCTATCTCCTTGCAAATCCTCGGATAGCAAAAACGAACTCTGATTTCTGCTCCAGCAAAATCGACCCAGGCCTTTTGAGTAGCGCTCCACGTGTTGCGCCTCCACGAGTTGATACACCACAATATCACGAAAATAATATATCTTGATCGACTAGAACACAAGATATATTAAGATCTAGGAATTAGGAACGATTTAGGAACAAAATCGAAAACGTAAAATTCTTCCAAAAGTAAGACAGGGTTCGGTCGACTTTAGCTTGGGAGAGGGAGAGAAAATTTTTCTCTTGCTCAATTTTTTCTTATGGAGTTGTGTGAAAAATAACTACAAGATAGCTACTTATAGTTATCTCCCTAACCTAGTCCTATTAGGACTAGGGTTCTTCTCTCCTACATGGGCCATGGCCCTCTTTAATTAGAAGACCAAGTCTTCTAATTAATTCATGGCCCAGTTAATTAATTTGACAAGGCTTTATTTAATCTCCAAATTAAATAGCCCAATTAATTAACTTAATCTCCCATTTAATTAAATCAGACTCTAAGTCCATTTAATTAAAATCCCTTCTAATTAATTAAATCCAACTTAATTAATTAATCCACAAATTAAATTCCAATTTAATTTATGATCCTGATCCAATTCCAATTGGATCCCATTTTGTTCCAATTGGGTCGACCCAGTCGACCCACCCATAATAATCGACCCAGTCGATTATTTACCCAGTCGACCCAGTCGACTCGGTCGTTCTTATTTCCTCGCTTTCGCTTCATGTGTATTGTGTATGCCCCCGTAGGTTCACCACATAATTGGCCGTGGGTTATAATTAAATATTATTTAATTATTCGCTTAAGACTTACTCTAAATCAATCGAACACTCTGTCGATTGATCATTCCAAAATTAGCACCCCTGCCAATTTGGGAATTCTCCCACACTCCACGGTCGATGTCCAGCCACAAGCCCATGGAGCCCAATCACTGGTGAATTAATTAAGTGAACCTTTTATCATTTATAATTTCCATATACGACATAATCTCTCCATCGATCAATCTCCCAGTCGAGACTTAAGGGTATGGTCTTTCATCGGATTCCCTTTCCTTTTGTCTTGACCTTATGTACTCTGGTCTCGAAATAAATTCTCTTTGACTTAATCTTTATGAGCTACTTACATAAAGTCGTCAGATACCTTGGCCAAGGATTTTACCAGAATTAATTTCTCACAAAAATTCATAGGAGAATTTCCCAACCTATCAAGTTGGGTCAATGGATCCTTAGTTGATGATATGAATCTGCATACCAGTTCCTCTATACCCAATATGAGTCCACAGAGACTTTCTGGCGATCCCCAGTCAGTCGGAACTCATATCAAAGCATAGACGTTCTCGCACCAGATAAACCCTATCACCTCAAATAGTTAGGGATCGTTCCTCGTATACTATTATAAATTTGGAATAGCTTCAACCCCGATATGCGACTACCGCTTCCATGGTGAGCTATTTCCTAATTGGGGTATTCAGTGCGCTTGCCATCCCAGCAAGCCACCCACTTATGTGTATCGACTATCCCAGTCACGCTCGTGGACCCCAGCGTCCTCCAGTTCATCGGAGTATACACAATAGTGAGAGTCTAACTGAATCCAACGATGTCCTATCTCGATTGGATTCTACGACTCTTGAATATGTTCTAGATCACGGCCTTGGAGATCAGTCCACGGGTTGTCCCATAGCCCTGTGATCTAAGGACTTCTATCCTTACGCGTAGATAATTATTACATAAGATAAAGTTGACCATTTAATAAAGTGCATTTATTAATCAAAATTGAATAGTTCCTCATTTATTACAATAAATGCTCGCCATACAGCTGGCTTGCAGGACACTATTTCTATCACATTCCTTTTATTCCTTTACTAAGAAACATCATTTCCTTTCTCTCTCTGGCCCCCGCTCAAATCCTTCCGCATTCTATAGCATATATTGTCGCGTTCAGCGTTCTTATGAAGGCCAAAGGAGAGGAGGCTTCCTTTCAAAACTTTTGGCAGGTATTTCAGATGAGTATGTCCAGGGGTTCCAATGCGGGATTCTTTTCATTCTCGCAGGGGTTAAGTCAACCTATCCTTTCGACCGTGGCTATGGACAAAACCAAAGGTTGGAAAAGAAGATTTTTCTATGTTAAAGGTCCCGATGTTCGTTCCGTGGGTAGTTCTAAGGCTAGAGCCTACCGATGGGATGGTGAAGGGCCTTGGTTGTACGGTCGTCGCAAAATCAAGGAGAAGGTTAATCCTCAATTTTCTGACGAGTTTTTGAACCAGCTTCGATCCGACCCCTTTCAGACCATGCTCCTTATACAAGAGAAGGTTTTAAGATTAGCCGGTTTAAGCAAGTGTAACTATCCCGCACCAGCACTCGGATTCTCCCCTCCGTTCATCCACCCTTCTGGCGGGACTGTCCGATCCTTTAGAGACACGACCGAGTCAGCCACTTCGTCCCATACTTTGCCTCCTTTGAGTAAGTTATTTATAAGTTTTTCACTTAATTCCGTCGTGGAATATATTCGTTCGCTCGATGTTATGAGCACAATGACTTTTTCCTCCCAGGTCAACTCGTTGAGAGGTTTCGAGCATCTGCTATTAAGTCGATCGGGACCGCTCGACCCGAAAACTCGCGAAGCCAGTTCCAACCTCCTCCGAAGAGGAGGAAAATGGAACAGGGAATAGGAGCGGACAATCTGATCACCTATCCCATTGATAACCCAGATGTTATCCCGGCATTGAGAGGGGTTGGGAGCTCGAGTTCCTTATATCCAGCAGTAGCTGGCCCTCTGCGTACTGTATTCTCGATCGACACTTCTAATCCCTCTTCTGCTGGTTATAGTCAATATTCTTGGATCCGTATTCTGGGCAAACAAGAACACGAGAGACGCATGAATCAGATACAGTACGCCGAACATCCAGGTCCTTCGAGAAAAGAAAAACCATTCGGTAGAAGTTCGGATTCATTTCCATGTCGACCAGGTAGGTCGGAGCCGGACGTAGCTGACTTTATGAATGATCATTTTCGCGGATGTAGAGCTGCTGGTTATTCAGAAGAAGGAACTGTCTCGTCCAACCTCTGCCAAGATGGTGAGAATGAGTTCGACAAGGCCACTCGGATTTTTATGTCTGGACGTTTCAAACGGGATCTTCTTGATCACACCGTTAAAAGTGACTTCGAAGTCCTGAGTAACTTTTCTCGAACATACCAGGAGGTATTAATTGTTTTTAGATCTGAATATCTTATTTGACTTCTTGGCTGTTAAGCTAATATCATTTTTTCCTTCGTAGGCCGGGGATTATTTTGCACTACAGACATATCGTTTGTCTTTATTAGAGCAAGAGTCGCAAGAAGCCCATAATTCGCTCGCACAGGCTTCGTCCGAGAATAGAGCCCTTCGAGCTCAGTTAGATGATGTCACAAGCAAGTTATTTGCTAGTCGTCGAGAATTGTCGAGGGCGAAGGAGGAGTTGGAGATTGCCAATAAGAAACCTACCTCATCCGTAGAAGAAGACTTGTTATCTGCTGTTAAAGAGAAAAGTGCCCTCGAGGAAGAACTCAAGAAGGTGAAGATCGAACTTGAGCAATCGAAACAAGATTCCGAGCGAGCATATGCCCAAGGTCGTGCAGAGGCCGTGATTCCGGCTATTCGAGAGTTTTTGCGGTCCCCTGTGCTAGATCCCTTAATTCAGAAAATGACAGGTGGGATTCTTCAAACGATCTTCTACAAAGGGGTTCTACAGCTAATTTCGGCCAAGAAGATTCCGAATAAGATGTATGAATATCTTCAATATATGAATCCTTAAAAGAATGCGAAAGGGGAGGATTATAAAGCTTCTTCTTTGCCTAAGGCAAATACAAATTGGCAAGATCATCATTTTGCCTCTCTTGTCGAGGAGTTTGGCTTCTCGATGCCGAACCCTGATGATCTCGAGTTGTCCGATGATAATCCCGAGTCTTCTTTAGGATGCGGGTCAGATAACGAACCGAATGATCAATCTCGTAGTTGAGTATGATCTTTGGTGTTAATTTAGACAATGGATCTGTCTCCTCGAAAGGACCATCCTAGGTTTTGAATCTTAGGGGTGGATTGTTTATAATAGTTATGTAATAGGGGTAGCATTTTGTAACAGGATCTTCTTCTTGTAATTTCTTTTTGTAACCTGTATATCCTTCTTAATTCGTAGAAGCCAACGTATAAATGAACCTTGTTTTTTCGATCGAACGTTTATCGTTCCTTTTTTCTTTTGAGCCTCTTAATAGTCGCGACGGTTCAATTATTGCCGGAATAAGACGCTGCTTCTATAAATATCTAGGTTGTTTCAAGTCATTTATCTATCACCCTTAATCACTAAGATCGGAGCTTTGCGCTTAGTTTCTTCTTTCGAGCTTTCAAATTTACTTCTTCGCTTGCTATGGATCAGATACTGGGTAAGCCTATCAATCCCAAATTGTTATTGGGTGGCACCAAGAGTAAAGGTCCATCTAAAGATCAAAAACCAACCAAAGAGAACAAGCTCTCCAAGGCTTCCCCGAAAACAATTGCCACTTCCCCCAAAACTTCCAAGGGCGGGGAGACCAAGAAGGAGAAACAGGTTTCCTCAAAACATTCTAAAGTTGGTCTTAACCAATCAATTTTGGATAAGGAACTTGACGAGGAACTCGAGGCTTCTTCGCCGAAAGATCTTGACACTTCCCATCGGGCAGTAGCTAGAAAAAAAGTATTATCCCTTTCTTCCAAAAAAAGGCCTTATTCTGACATAACCGATTCAACCGAGAACCTGCAGGGCCTTGTTACTGGGAACGAAGGTTCTTCGATAGAAGGTTTGGGTAAGAAACCTAAACTGACCCCTTCTGGAGATGGCTCTCTAGTTTCTGGAGCATCTGTTGAGCCTTCAAAGCTTGAAACTGATCCTCCGCAGAATGAGACTGAGCCCTTGAAGACCGAGAATCCTTCTGGTCTTCATATCTCTGAATCCCCTCTTCGAGAATCAAAGGATGAGTCTGCTCGGGAAGTGGAGCTCGAGAATTTCGTTGAGAATTCATCGGAGGCTGATCCTCCTATCCCTGAGGCCAAGGCGTCTAAGGGAAAAAATCCCTCGGATCTGTTTCAGTCTGGATCTTATTTTTTATCTCAGGTTCTCCTCTCTCTCTCTCTCTCTCTTTTTTTTTTTTTTTTTTTTTTTTTTTTTTTTTTTTTTAAGGAGAACTAACTCTCCCAAATACAGGCTAGGCAGGATTTCCTTGAATTGAAGGTGTTAGCTGAGCAGGAGTCGAGTCAGCGTGCTGTTATTATCCTCGAGCTGGAAAAGAAGAACGGCGAGTTGGGTCGTGTTCTTGAAGAAAAATTGGCTTTAGAGAAAGAGAAGGCTGATAAGGTACAAGGAGAAGAACTCTTTCAGCAACTGAACAAGGAACTTGAAATGCTCAAAGGGCTTTATGAGCAGGAGAAGAAGGACTCCGCCCTTCGCGAAAAAGAGGCTTATGATCGCGGTTATGCAGCCCGTAGCGCTGAGCTTCGAAAGGCTCTTCAAGATCATAACTTTGTGTAACTTATTCCAGAACAGTGTTGTTGTAATTCTATTTTATTTTCCTTGGTTATGCTGTATTCTGAATAATTTCTTTGTTTCTGCTCTTTATCTTCGAACTTCGGATGATGTATTGGGCCTTGTGCCTTTTATAATTGTTATGCCCTTGGTTTCTTGTTCAAATATTTGCTTTTGTCACAGTTCGGCCCATGTAGTTAGGACGTTACTGGATTAGCGTCGTCGTACAGATATTTTATCCCTGATCAATAATTCCTTAATAGCATAGTTCCCCTTATCTTGAATATGAAATAATTAACACTAACCAATCAATCCCTTATTCCTCAGGAAGCGCAACGGTCGGAGCATTTATCGCCCACATCGCGGCTGTTCCCTACGGTAAATCTGAGTCGTCAATGTTTGTTTCTGCTTCATATAAATAGTCTAGGATGGCTCTCTTTTTTACCATCGCCTTTTTACTTTTCTTGGGAAAATATATTCGAAGCTTGTGCTCGAGTGATTTTTCTCTTTTATTGGAAGATAGTATGTCTTTAGTAATGACATCCCATACTCGAATTCGATCCCCAATAGTTATGTTTGAGATTCGTACCCGAACTCTTTTCTTAGATTTTATCGTCTTCAAATAAAACTTACTTCGACTAGGATATCGATAGACGAGGCAAATTGCGACTAGGATACCGGTAGACGACCTGCTCTCTCTGATTCCAAATCCTTGGGGCAGGCTCGAATTCCTGTATCCTGTCGTCCATCCAGTCGGGATAGTGGGTCAACTGCTGGAGGAGTTTTCCTGCACTCGATTTTAATTTCTCCAACATGCTTTCTTGAAGAATGTTGCCTTCGAGATTGCGTGGAGTAATTTCTTTAGGGATTGTTTCCTGCTGCATCGGCCTGGGTTGAGGTATAAATTAACCAGCAGGGGAGTGGTGTAATGCCCCATAATTTAATTAACAAGTTTCAAAAGGTTCAGGTGTCAAAATGACATTTTTAAAAGTTTAGGGATCAATATGACATTTCATAAAATTATAGGGACCAAAAATGCATTTTTTAGAAAAAAAAATTTATTATTGAATCCAGCAGGGGACGTGCCCTGCTGCTATGTATTGAACGGCCAGGTGGAGGAACACATTTCCTCCACCATTTTTTTCTTTTCTTTTCTCAATTACACACACTTACACTAACAAAAACAAAAGGGAAAAGAGGAAAGAGAGAGAGGGCCGAGAGGGATGGAAGGACAAAGGAAAAGAAAGAAAAAAGAATGAGAGAAAGAAGAAGAAAAGAGGAGAAGAAAAAAGGAGAAGAAAATATGATTCATTTTCCATATTCCTTATTGTTAGGTAAAATTCTCATCTCCTATGGCTCTATAGTTAGGGATTGAAATTCTTGTTCCAATTTTAGGAATTGAATGTTGATTTTAATTAGGTGTTTTTGAAAGAACCGTTTAGTCTCCATGTTTAATTGAGTTAACTAAAGGAATTGTTGGGGATTTGTTAAATTGTTATTTGATAGGAGTATTGAATTCCTTCGTGCTTAGTTTTGATTCTATTGGATTAAAGTAGAGTAAATTCCTTGTTCTCTTGGTAAAATTGGTTTGTTTGATTATTATTGAGTTTATGGGTTTGATGAATCTATGGTTCTAGTTGAACTTTGAGAAAAACCTTTGGAGATTTTGACTTCCATTCTACTTTTAATGTTTTATTTTTGATAAATGAGTGTTAGAAAATGAAGCTCAAATAACCAATGTAGGTTTATTAGAAAGAATCTTGATTGTTAAGAAAAGTTGGATTAAAGTTTATGTCTTGAAAAATTTGATAAACAAGTTTAGCTTATTTAATTAAAGTTTAGCTTGAATATTTCATAATTTCGGTGTTAAGATGTCAACTAAATGACCATATTTTACGGTATATATTTTAGTGTGGATTGGAGATATAAGTTAATAATATGATAATCAGGATATAAACTAATGAAGATCCACTTGATTTTATATAAAAGTATCACAAGAGAGTTGTATATTAGAGATACTACTATGAGTTTTTAAACTATGCATTTATGAATATATTTGTTGCGACTAGGTGATGGTAGTTGAGGCTACGTTAGTGATCGAGGTCTAGATACCCTTTGGTGCATTTCCAGTTTGGAGACAACAATTGCCAATGACCCAGGTGAGAGCTGTACCATGCTTTTGTTATGTGAATGTTATAGTTTATAATCGAGGTTAATATATGGGTAGATAATATTCGTTATATGTTTTGATTATGATAGTATATAATTGTTGTAGTAGTAATCCTGCGATGCTCGCATTTGATATTCATTTGAGTGCCCGTGATATTTCGAAATTGCTAGATTTAACTATCTCTAATGTTATCAATAGTATAGTTTATGTGAAATATGTAATGATTGTATTGCTCATTTTTAAATGATTATTGTAGGGACAGGGTGTGTACCTGTTCATAGTGAGTGATAGTGGTAGGTTCGGATAAATCTGGAACAAGTGGAGACTTCTCAGGTTGACTCCGAAATCGATCATTATCTTGGTCTCGTATATCTTGGTATACGGGACTTAAATTGGCAGCAATGCTCATAGTGAGGGATGGTAAGATTGGCCCCTTACCCTTAGTGATAAGTGGGATTAAATATCCTTATAGTGAATGAGTGGTTATTTGTAATGTTTCCTTGTTTTCTAAAATGTGTGGTTATTTAAATAATTGATAAAGTTAGATTAAATATCCTTATAGTGAATGAGTGGTTATTTGTAATGTTTCCTTGTTTTCTTGAATGTGTGGTTATTTAAATAATTGATAAAGTGGGATTAAATATCCTTATAGTGAATGAGTGGTTATTTGTAATGTTTCCTTGTTTTCTTGAATGTGTGGTTATTTAAATAATTTATCAATGTGAAAGACGTATTATTGAATATTTAAATTATCATTCATTGTATATTTGTTTTTCATAACAAATCTTTTAGTCACCAGCCTCACTAAGTTGATTTATTCAACTTACGTTTTCAAATTATTACTTTTCAGAGTTACAGGAAAGCGAGGATGTCGAGAAGGGATTCGTATCTTGAATGGTCTCGTGCTCTGATACCTTTTGAACCAATGTTCTAGTTAGGTATCAGTTTGTTGTCGGATAGTCTTTAGATTAGATGTAGCATTGTAGTGAATTTTTGTCCATTCCAAGTTGACTTGTACTCATTCAAATTTTAAGTTTAAGTTTCTTTTGATTAAATTGTAGTATATTTAGTATTTTTCTAGGTCGCAGCGACTTGAGGAGGGCCATTTCGGGTCAATCTCGAGTTGGGTTGTTACAAGTGGTAGCAAGAATGCTGGAAAAAGGTGCTCCCAACTCAACCCCTGTATTCTCGGATGAAGGGTAGGCGCAAAGTCAGTTCTGCTCAGCCCTGCTGATCGAACGAAGATCCTTAGTGTAGAGCTCCTTATTGGTAGTAGGATATTACTGAATGTAGCCTTTTAGCTTGATCTTCCTTAATTGTAATCGAAAATTCTCTTGTAACTCTTTTGGAAACATATGAATGAAATATTTATTCTCCTTTATTATCCTTGCTTGCTAATCTAAAAACTTACTTTGGGGACCAACAACTGATCATTAATTCCTTGATCTCGAGTGACAAGCATTATTCTTTGCAGATTTTATTAACTGATAGGAAAATGACTAACAAGATATCGATCGAATGTCAAATATAAAATCGCCTTTGAATAAAATATTTGAACCTCAATTTTCATAGTCAAATATAAATAATGATCAACGTTTTCTGTTGATCTTATTCATTGATAAAATGACTCTCAACATTCTTAGCTGATTTCGACCGTCGTAGTTCGGAACAGATCAACGTCGGGATTTTGGATAATCAATAATTCGAAATTGGGACATAACAATGTCCTTCTCCTTTAGTCCCTTTGATTAGTTATAGCAACAGCTTTACCCTTGGTCTTGATAACGGTTTTCACCTTTTAATTTATTTCGATCTAAGGATCATAGCAACGGCTTTCAGTACCCTTAGTCGTTTTGATCGGTCATAGCAACAGCTTTCACCTGAGGGTCGTAGCAACAACTTTCACCCTTTTAATTTATTTCGATCTAAGGGGCATAGCAACGACTTTCACCATTAGTCGTTTTGATCGGCCATAGCAACAACTTTCACCTGAGGGTCTTAGCAATAGCTTTCACCCTTTTAATTTATTTCGATCTAAGGGGCATAGCAACGGCTTTCACCCTTAGTCGTTTTGATCGGCCATAGCAACAGCTTTCGCCTGAGGGTCTTAGCAATAGCTTTCACCCTTTTAATTTATTTCGATCTAAGGGCTTTCACCCTTAGTCGTTTTGATCGGCCATAGCAATAGCTTTCGCCTGAGGGTCTTAGCAACAACTTTCACCCTTTTAATTTATTTCGATCTAAGGGGCATAGCAACGGCTTTCACCCTTAGTCGTTTTGATCGGCCATAGCAACAGCTTTCGCCTGAGGGTCCTAGCAATAACTTTCACCCTTTTAATTTATTTCGATCTAAGGGGCATAGCAACGACTTTCACCCTTAGTCGTTTTGATCGGCCATAGCAACAGCTTTCGCCTGAGGGTCTTAGCAATAGCTTTCACCCTTTTAATTATTTCGATCTAAGGGGCATAGCAACGGCTTTCACCCTTAGTCGTTTTGATCGGCCATAGCAACAGCTTTCGCCTGAGGGTCTTAGCAATATCTTTCACCCTTTTAATTTATTTCGATCTAAGGGGCATAGCAACGGCTTTCACCCTTAGTCGTTTTGATCGGCCATAGCAACAGCTTTCGCCTGAGGGTCTTAGCAATAGCTTTCACCCTTTTAATTTATTTCGATATAAGGGGCATAGCAACGACTTTCACCCTTAGTCGTATTTCAAGGGTCGTCACCCATTTAGTTGATTCGAGGGGCATAGCAACAACTTTCACCCTCATTCGATATTTGAGTAATATATATAGAGATTGGCGATGACAACTTTTCGAACATAACGAATAAATAATATCTCTGCAAAATAAACTTTTCATTGAATAGATAGTCTTCGAAAACATGAGAAATAGAGAACACAACTTGATAATAAGTTAATAGATCGGCAAGAAATTGCTAAATAATCTTCATCTCCCATAATATCTGCTCAGGTTAATAGCATTCCAAGATCGAGGCAAGACTTCTCCATTTAGATGCGCTATCTTGTAGGATCCTTTCTTCCCTACTTCGACCACTATATAAGGACCATCCCAGTTGGGCTGAAGCTTTCCGACATGTTTTGAGACTTCTACTTTCTTCAGTACCAGATCTCTGACCTTAAAGGTTCGGATTCTAACCTTTTGATTGTACGCCTTTTCCATGTTGGATTTTGTGGCCTGAATTTTTAGCTTAGCTCGATCCCTTTTGCCATCCGCATGATCGACTTCCAATTCCCTCAACGATTTATTCTCTTCGGAATCATAAAATTCGATTTTGGGAGAAGATATCAAATTCTCAACCGGAATAACCGCCTCCGATCCGTACACTAAGCTGAAAGGAGTTTCTCCTGTAGCCGCTTTTACAGTGGTTCTATAAGCCCATAAAACTCCTGGCAGTTCATCGAGCCATCTTCCCTTTGCGTCAATCAATCGTTTTTCTAGAGATCGAACGATCTCCCTATTTACGACCTCCGTTTGTCCATTGGCCTGGGGGTGCCCTACCGATGCAAAATTTTGCTGTATCCCGAACTTCTCACACCAATCTGTGACCTTTTTGCCAGCAAATTGCGTTCCATTGTCGGAGATTAGGACTCTAGGAATTCCGAATCGACAGACAATATTTTTCCATAGAAAATTTATTACTTGAAACTGCGTGATCTTGGTCAGAGCTACACATTCAACCCATTTACTGAAATATTCAACCGCGACCAATACATAATTCTTCCTTGACCTGGCGGTCGGGAAAGGGCCGACAATATCGATACCCCATTTATCAAATGGCCAACAGATTGGGATAGAGTGCATCTGCTCGGTTGGCTGATGGATCAAATTCGAATGAATTTGACAATGATGACACTTCTTCACATAATCCATCGCATCATAAAGGAGAGTAGGCCAATAATATCCAGTCCTCGGACACTTTAGGGCTAATGCTCGAGCTCCGCCATGATTTCCTGCTTCTCCCTCGTGAACTTCCTTTAGGATTATATCATATTGATTTTCAGAGATATATTTCAATAGAATTCCGGAGGAGGATCGTTTGTAGAGTTTATCGTTTATCAGGGTAAATGACGGGGATCGATACTTAATCCTTCTGGCTTCGTTAGCATCTTCTGGCAGTTCTCCTTTCTTCAGATAACCGATGAAGGGGTCGATCCAAGAGACCTTTTGTTCGTCGATTTCCATGATGTCGATGCCAGGAAAGACGTCCAGATCGATAGCAGATGTGTTCAACAATAGCCATGTAATATTCCTTTCCGTCTTTCCGTCCGCTATACCAGTGAATTTTGATTACAGGTCAGCCCACAAATTTTCTTCTCTAGGAATAGGCTGAATATCAAACTTTTCAGATTGCGATATCAGACTTTCTGCCTTTTCTAAATACTTTATCATGTTGAACTACTTTGCTTCGTAAATTCCTTTCACCTGCCTGTGGACAAGTTCAGAATCTGTCAGCACAGTGATTGATCTTACCTTTGCCTTCAGGCCATCTCTAATCCCGCAATCAAGGCTTCGTACTCCGCTTCGTTGTTTGTAATGACAAAATCCAGAGTTATTGCGTAACTCAAATCTTCGCCATTGGGTCCTTGAAAATGTATTCCGGCTCCGCCTCCTTCCCTGGTTGAAGAGCCATCCACATGCATTAATCATGTTCGGGATTTTCTTCGTTCTCTATACTTTTCAGACTAGTGGATTCCACCAGGAAATCGGCTAGCACTTGTGCCTTTATTGCTGTTCGTGGCAGGTACTCAATCTCGAATTGCCCCAATTCGATTGCCCACTTGATTAATCGGCCGGACGCTTCTGGCTTAGATAAGACCTGCCTCAAAGGTTGGTTTGTCAAGACAATAACCTTATAGGTTTGAAAATAGGGCCTCGGTCTTCGCGCAGCAATTACTAGAGCAAGTGCGAATTTTTCAATTTCCATATAATTCTTCTCTGCACCTTGTAACAATTTGCTCAAGTAATAGTCTGGTTTTTGCACGGATTCTTCTAGCTTTACTAGTACCGAACTTGCAGCCTCGTTTGAAACGGCTATGTAGAGGTACAAAGGCTCCCCATCCGTGGGCTTGGCCAGCATAGGAGGTGAAGTTAAGTAGGTTTTTAGATCTTCGAAAGCCTTGTCACATTCAGCATTCCATTTGAAATCCTTCGACTTATGCAACAGCTTAAAAAATGGCAAACTCTTGTCAGCGGATCGAGAAATAAATCTATTCAACGAAATGATTTTTCCGACCAAGCTCTGAACATCTGAAAGTCTCTTTGGTGGTTGAAGATTGGTAACCGCTCGAATCTTCTCTGGGTTAGCTTCGATCCCTCTCTCATGGACAAGATATCCAAGAAATTTCCCCGATCGTACCCCGAAAGTGCATTTTGCTGGGTTCAATTTCATTCCATTTTTTCTCAATATCTCGAAACATCTGCCTAGGTGTTTAATGTGGTCTTCTTCGGTCATGCTTTTTACCAACATATCGTCCACATAAACTTCCATGATTTCACCTATCAACTCTTTGAACATCATATTAACCAGCCTCTGATAGGTTGCGCCCGCGTTTCTTAGACCGAAAGGCATAACTATGAAGCAATACACTCCTTGCTCGGTAATGAATGCGGTTTTGTCTTGATCCTTCTCGTTCATGAAAATTTGGTAAAAGCCCTGAAAAGCATCCATCATGCTAAAAAACACAAAACCTGCAGTGGAATCTACCAACATATCAATCCTGGGCAGAGGGTAAGGATCCCTAGGGCATAATTTGTTCAAATCAGTAAAATCATTGCACATCCTCCACTTATTCTCGGCTTTATCCCCCTTGGAGACTAGAACCACATTACATAACCACTCGGTGAACTTGATTTCTTTGATTTGACCAGTAGCTAATAATCTATCGACTTCCGCCTTGATTATTTTATCCTTTTCACATCCGTGATTACGCTTTTTTTGTCTCACTGGCTTAGCCTTAGGATCGATGTTTAAAGAGTGAGTAATTACGCGCGGATCGATTCCCACAATATCGTCCGAGCTCCAGGCAAATACGTCTACGTTTTCTTGCAAGAATTCCAAAAGCATGGACTCCATTCCTTCACTTAGCTCTGTTCCAATTCTGGTGACTTTCTCCGGGGATCCTGGAACCAATATCACCTTCTTATGATCAGGTGCTTGTATACTCATGTCTACATTTTTTCCTTTCTTTCCTTGCAGCTTTTCGGTTTCAGGAACTGGTGAACTCGATGCCGGGCCTGATTCCAAATCAATTAATTTCCTTTTTGCTGGGATTTTGGGCTCCACTTTCTTTTTTATGCTTAAAGATGAATTATAACATTCCCAAGCCATGTATTGGTCGTTTCGCACCTCCCCTACTCCACCGTCCGTCGGGAATTTCACCTTTTGATGCCTTGAAGGTATTTAGAGCAGGTCTTCCCAATATGGCCTTGTAGGCAAAAGGTGTTTCAAACACCAGAAATTTTATCATCCTTGTTACGCTTTTGGGTTTTGTTCCTAGAGTTGTGCTTAATAGAATGGTTCCCAATGGGACAATCTCTGAACCTCCGAACCCGACTAAAGGAGTGGCTACTCGATCGAGATGAGGATGCTGAAGATTCATTCGAGCGAGAGCTTCTGAGGAAATAATGTTTGCCGAACTTCCATTGTCAACCAAAATTCTTTTGACTTCATAATTAGCTATTTTCAGTGTTAACACCATGGAAAAATCCGGATCATCCTCATTTGTATCCCAGATTACATCGGAAGGACGATCGGCATCGCTAAAACTTATGACCTGATTCTCCATTGATGTGAATTCCAAAGAAAAAATTTTCCTCTTGGTTGAAACGGAGGATTTTATCGACCTCATCGTCCTTTTCCTAGCATTCTTGCTATCTCCTCCCGCTGGTCCACCTGCAATCACGTTTATCACTCCGTTCAATTGCTCCTCTCCCTGGTTCCGAACCTCCTTTCGTTGATTGTTAAATTTTCGTGGGCTCCTAGATCTATATCGACCTTTGTAGTTATTTCCTTTAACGAACTCCTTCAGTTTTCCTTGTGCAATTAACTTCTCGATCTCAACCTTTAGCTGATAACAATTCTCAGTACTGTGCCCCCGAGCTCTATGGTACCTGCAGTATTGGTCATATCCCATTGCCCCCGGTCTTGCCTGGGTAATCCGCTGGGCTTCAGGGATTAAATTTCCTTCTTCCAATACCGTTAAAATTTCCTCTTTTGGGATATTCAATTCTGTGAATTGAATTTTTTCAGGTCGAGGTGGTCGATTTTGATCATAAAGTGGGCCGTAGGCATTCGGCCTTTGTACTGGTATCTGCGGCTTATATGCGTTGAGTCGCTGCCATACCGATCCTCTATTCGATCCTCCATAATCGCTTGGCTTCGGTATGGGGGCTCGATCTTGCTTCTTGTTAGGAGGGAGCTTTGGGCTATGTGCGTTTTTTAATCTATTCATCTCCTCCTGAATCATATATTTATCAGCAATTTCCATTATTTTTTTGAAAGACTTTGGTTGCTTCCTACATAATGCATTTCCAAATTGGACGCTCCTAGTTAATTCGAACATCAGAGAAGACAAGTATTCAATTTGAGGGGTATCGACTTTCAATAGCTCGATACTAAATCTAGACAGCCATTGCCTCAAGCTCTCTCCTTCCCATTGCTTTACCGTTCCTAAGCGATTTGCCGGCAACTTAGGTTTTCTCTGACTCGCAAATTGGTGCTTAAACTTGTCACAAAACTCATCAAAAGAGAATATAGAATTCGGCGGTAATTTTCCAAACCAATCAAGGGCAATTCCTTCAAAGGTCGTGACCATAATTTTGCAGCAGAAATCTTCCGAATGTCCATATAAATTCATCACATTAACGAAACTGTTGATGTGTTCCCCGGGGTCGGTAGTCCCGTTATACCGTGGTAACCTTGTTGGTACCGTTTCCGTATTCCTAGCTTCACGTATTTCTCTGCAGAATGGCGAACATCGCATGATACTATTGCCAATTTCTCTGTCTCGGATATTCCCTGGTATAATTTCCCTATTTTGGTTCATTTCGGTGCCCCCAGCAGCGGTAGTGGCCCGACGAACCTCTATCACCGCCTCTTCCTGGTCTAGCTTCTTTGCGACCCGCTCTTGCACTATTCTTTCAAGCTCGGATTCTGTGATCCTCTTGTACGTTGATTTTTCCTTTTTCGCCCTATCCGTAGGGTGACTTTCCCCTACCACTGAGTCCTCCAGATCTTGTATTGATCGTACTGGATTTTCCGAGCGGGGATTAGATTTCATGGGAGCAGTTCGAGGCAAGTTTGGGGCGGGTGCATTCGATGTAGCTCGTAACATGCTATTTTCCTTCTGTATGTTCGAAGAAGGAATTTTTGGTCTCCCATAGGCAGGTGGCTGGTCCACGGGGGATTGGTCAGCCCTTCCGCTATTCAGAAATTCCCTGCACATAGTGCCTATGATGGATCTCAGGTCAACAATTGTTGTGTGTATCGGAACATTTTCCTGCGGAGGGATTGGCGGAACTTCTGGTTGCTGAGCCGCCCTGGATAGGTTGTCGGGCTCATTGTTAACTGAATTATGAACCCCCGCAGCGTGGGATGGTTTCCCTCGGTTATATGTATTCCTCCTCGTAGTAGGCATTTTTTCGATCTAACACCCAAATAAGGCCCCACGGTGGGCGCCAATTGATCTTACGCGATTTCGCGACGTGATCGATATTAATGGAACAAATACAATAGACACAATAAAATAGAAGAAAGATCAATGTATATGTATATTCCGAATGTAGGGATACAATTTACAGATATTGAGGGTCCTATTTGAGCATTATAGGATGCCGTACAAGCTAGAGGGTGAAATACACATAAAATGGCCAAGCTAATCTATCCGAGCTGTAGCTTCGAGCGTAGTGCACCTGGGGAAGCGTGTCTGTCGTCATAAATGAATATGGTATTTATAATGAAAAATGTTGAGCCAGCTACTCCACCCACAGGGATACATTTCTTTGGCCCAAGGGCTTGGGCCTTTAATCGGCCCAATAGTAATTCCGACCATGAACACTTAATCTGTTGGTCGGATTGTAACGGCCGTGATACGAACTTGACTCTACTCCATTTAGATCGGATTTTATACTTTTTTCCTTATCCGAGCTTCTCAATGTTGAATTCCAAATTACCCCTCATCAAGATGTTTGCTAATGGTTGGAAGGCTGATAATGCATTTCGGCCGGGGTATTTACAAGCATTAGAGGTTGCACTAAATGCTTTTACTTCCCGATCCAAAATTCTTGCTAAGCATATAAACTCTAAGATTACCGTTTGGAAGAAGACGTATGGGCAATTACTAGGAATGCAAGGGACAAGTAGCTTTGGATAGAATGACTCCGAAAGGCAAATCACCGTGGATGATGAGGTTTAGGATTTATACGTTAAGGTATGTTGGACTGCCTTTGGAATTCTATTATATATGAGAATTTAGAATCTTGAAAGTGCTTTTCTTATTTTTGTTATCTTACTAAGCCCACCCAGATGTTGCAAATATGTGTTACAAGGCATATCACTATTTTAACTATTGGGTTGAAATATTTGGAAGGGATAGGGCAACCGGGGATGGTGCGGAAAGCTTTGAGGATATAGTTGAGCATCTGACAAGGGATGCTCTTGAAGCAAACCAGAGAAGAATAGAACCGTCGCCCAAGAATGAGGAACTGTTGTATAGTGGTCCCTGTATGGATTTGACTACCGATGCCTTGGATGTGGCTGATGATATATTGAATGCGTGTCCAATATACCCAAGATTTGACACCCCTCGGACTTCTATGTTGACAAAGAAGCTGAAAAAGGAGAAGATAAAGAAGGAGAAACAACAAAGAAAGAGGAAAACACCCGAAGTAAGTGGACCGGATGTATATAAGCCCGACATGTCTCAGTTTCTTACCGTCGCAAAGGATACATGGGCTGATCTTATGTCAAAGCTTGCAAAGGAGGAAGATACATACGACGATTAAACACAAAAGATAATTGCAGCATTAGAGAGTATTGAGTCTCTAAGTTAGGAGAATCACAATTTTCTTTTGTTCAAGATAATGGATAACGCAAAGCATACGAACTTGTTCTTGAATTCGAACCCCCGAAACCGGGAGATTCAAGCACACATGATGCTTCAAGGTAAAATGCCTTGTAATCAGGTTTGTGTACTTTTGGTAACATCGTATTTTGTTGATTTGGTTTGCAAATTAAACTTCAAAATTGGTGGTGCATAGTTGATATTCTGATTAGTCTTTTTTGTCCTTGTCTTTACATTCCAAGACAAGGGAATTATTTTTTAACAAGTTGGTGGAACTTCATACATATTTTGGAAATATGGAATGCTTTTGTGTGTTTGGGAAATATTATTTTGATATATTAATTAGGTTAGTATCAACTGATGTCTCATTTGTCATTGTCATATATATATATATATATATATATATATATATATATATATATATATATATATATATATATTGCTTATTTCATGTCCCTGTGTTGATATATTAGTTATGGGTGTTGCATAGTTTTTTATAGTAATTTTCAGTTGCAATTTGCAAACACCTCCCTGTTGGGATTCGGTAAGATAAATATCCCTAGGCATAGCGGAATTTAAAATTTTTAGGACCTCTTACGGAATCTTGCCAGGATACTACTCTAGTTGTATATTTATGAACATTAAATAAATGACAGATAATTCTTTTGTCTTGACCTTATGCATCTGGTCTCGAAATAATTCTCTTTGACTTAATCTTTATGAGCTACTTACATAAAGCCGTCAGATACCTTGGCCAAGGATTTTTACCAGAATTAATTTCTCACAGAAATCCATAGGATAATTTCCCAACCTATCAAGTCGGGTCAATGGATCCTTTGTTGATGATATGAATCTGCGTACGAGTTCCTCTATATCCAACATGAGTCCACAGAGACTTTCTGGTGATCTCCAGTCAGTCGGAACTCATATCAAAACATAGACATTCTCGCACCAGATAAACCCTATCATCTCAAGTGATTAGCAATCGTTCCTCGTATACTATTGTAAATTGAAATAACTTCAACCCCGATATGTAACTACCGTTTCCATGGTGAGTTATTTCCTAGTTGGGGTATTCAGTGCACTTGCCATCCCAGCAAGCCACCCACTTATGTGTATCGTCTATCTCAGTCACGCTCGTGGACCCCAGCGTTCTCCAGTTCATCGGAGTATACACAACAGTGAGAGTCTAACCGAATCCAACGATGTCCTATCTCGATTGGATTCTACGACTCTTGAATATGTTCTAGACCACGGCCTTGGAGATCAGTCCACGGGTTGTCCCATAGCCCTGTGATCTAAGGACTTCTATCCTTATGCGTAAATAATTATTACATAAGATAAAGATGACCATTTAATAAAGTGCTTTTATTAATCAAAATTGAATAGTTCCTCATTTATTACAATAAATGCTAGCCATACAGCTGGCTTGCAGGACACTATTTCTATCAATCTCCCACTTGTCCTAAAGCCAGTCTTTTATGTTTTTGAGTCTCATCTTAAGCAGATGTTTCTCAAATGCCTTTTGAGGCAAAGGCTTTGTTAGCGGGTCCGCGGTATTATCTTTTGAGTCAACACGTTCCATCTTAAGGTCTCCTCTACCAATGATATCTCTTATCACGTGGTATCGTCTTTGTACGTGCTTGGATTTCTGATGAGATCTCGGCACCTTTGCTTGCGCTATTGCCCCATTATTATCGCAGAAGATAGTAATGGGCTCAGCGATGCTATGTATCACATCCAATTCCTGGATGAAGTTCCTCATCCAAACACCTTCCTTTGCTGCATCACACGCGGCAATGTATTCTGCTTCGGTGATTGAATCTGCGGTAGTGTCTTGCTTGGAGCTCTTCCAGCTAACCGCACCACCATTGAGGTAGAATACGTATCCAGATGTCGACTTGAAGTCGTCTACGTCACATTGGAAGCTCGAGTCTGTATAGCTTTCCAATTTCAATTCTCCTCCACCGTATAGCAAGAACAATTCCTTAGTCCTTCTCAGGTACTTCAGAATTGCCTTTACGGCTATCCAGTGTTGCTCACCTGGATCAGACTGGTAGCGACTTGTAACGCTTAAAGCTTACGCTACGTCTGGTCTAGTACATAACATACCATACATTATGCTTCCTATTGTGGATGCATATGGTAATCGAGACATATTGCTTCTCTCTTCAGGCGTCTTCGGGGCCATAGACTTAGAGAGTGCAATTCCATGTCTCATTGGAAGCAATCATCTCTTGGATTCTTCCATATTAAATCTTTTCAAGATTTCATCTATGTACTGGGATTGGGAGAGGCCCAGCAGTCCTTTTGATCTATCTCGGTAGATCCTTATACCTAGTACAAATGATGCTTCTCCCAAATCCTTCATTGAGAATTGTGTAGATAACCATGCTTTAGTTTTGGACAACACTTTCACATTGTTCCCAATGAGAAGAATGTCATCAATATAAAGCACAAAAAATTTAACTGTACTCCCACTGATCTTCTTGTACACGCAAGGTTCGAACACGTTTTTGATGAATCCAAAAGTTTGGATTGTTTCATCGAAACGGATGTTCCAACTTCGGGAAGCTTGCTTCAGCCCATAAATGGACCTCTGGAGCTTGCACACCTTCTGCTCATTTCCTTTGGATGCATATCCTTTTGGTTGCTCCATGTAGATCTCCTTGTCAATGTCCCCATTGAGAAAAACAGTCTTTACATCCATCTGCCATATCTCGTAGTTATACCACGCAGCTATGGCCAGCAAGATTCGAATGGATTTAGGCATTGCGACGGGCGAGAAGGTCTCCTCAAAGTCGATGCCTTGCCTTTGAGTGTATCCTTTTGCCACTAGTCGCGCCTTGTAGGTTATTACCTCTCCTTTCACTCCAAGCTTTCGCTTATAGATCCACTTGCAACCCACGGGAGGCACTCCCACTGATGGATCTACCAAGGCCCAGACTTTGTTTGAGTGCATGGAGTCCAATTCGGATTCCATGGCTTCGCGCCACTTTCCCGAGTCTATGTCTAGCATAGCCTCTTCGTAAGTCCTTGGGTCGGTTGTAGACTATCCAATCTCATGCAGCAGACCATAGTACCTCTCGGGGTTCTCTACGTTATCTTTCTGACCTACGAAGTATCGGTGTACTCTCTAGTGCACTTTCATGCTCTTGTTCTCCCACTGCCTATTGTGATGGGTCAGTTTGATCGACCTCTTCAGCCTTTTCAGCTTCAGTGACCTCATCTAGTTCTACGTTGTTTTCTTTCTTGTCCACCAAGAAATCCTTCTCCAAGAAGTGTTCGTTCCTCGAGACAAATGTAGTTTGCCTTGTAGGATCGTAGAACTCGTATCCTATTGAGTTTTTTGGATACCCCACGAATTTGCACAAAGTGGATTTAGTTTCCAATTTATCTCCCACACTAGCTTTTTAACGTAAGCGGGAGATCCCCATATGCGCATGAATGCGTATGAGGGTGCCTTGCCAAACCATAATTCGTATGGGGTCTTTTCTACGGATTTAGAAGGTACTATGTTTAGTATCTTCATTGACGTGAGGAGGGCATGTCCCCAAAATGAAAGTGGAAGGTCAGTGGCACTCATCATGGATCGAACCATGTCCATCAAGGTTCGATTCATTCTCTCTGATACTCCATTTAATTTGGGTGTTGCAGGAGGAGTCCACTGCGATAGTTTTCCATGCTCTACAAGATAATTTAGAAATTCGTTACTAAAAAATTCTCCACCTCAGTCAGAACGAAGAGCCTTTATCGTATGACCAAGTTGATCCTCTACTTCCATCTTGAATTCTTTGAATCGCTCAAAGGCTTCAGAATTGTGTTTCATCAAGAACACATATCCATAACGACTATAGTCGTCAGTGAAAGTGATGAAGTAGTCATAGCCACCTCGGGCGCTTTTTCTTAGTGATGAAGTAGTCATATCCTTTTGTTTTGTTGTACGTGCATAACTAACTTAGGTGGTTCAATGGTATATAGTCCATCTTTTAATGTACCAGTGAAAAACAAATTGACATTTATGAATAACGAAAAGGAACCTTTGTTAATTGTAAAATTAAAACCTTTATTATCCAAAACAGGAATAGAAATAATGTTATTCACCAAACCAGGTACATAAAGAACGTTCCTAAGGATTAATTTATTACCACCTAAATCTAACTCCACTTCGCCTATGGCCTCGGCAACAGCTCTAGCTCCATTGCCAAATCTCAGGATCCAATCCCCTGGCCTAAGTGGCCTTGTTGCTCCCATCACCTGTAAATCATTACAAAGATGAGAACCACAAGCAGTGTCTAGCACCCATGATGCACAGTTAATTGATAAATTAACTTCAACAAGGAATATACCTTTCGAGCTCTCCAAGAACTCTTTGCAGTTCCTCTTCCAGTGTCCAGGTTTCTTGCAGTAGAAACATTTTTGTTCACCAGCAGAAGCTTTTCGCTTCTTTCCTTTCCCTATGGGCCCAAATGGTCCTTGCCTTTTGCTTGAAGAAGCATTTCCCTTTCTTCGTTATTTTGGACTTAGATTGGGTCGAGGTAACAACCATCACTGGCTTCTCTCTTTTCATGGAAGCCTCGGCAGTGGCGAGCATATTAGCCAACTCGTGAAGTTCAACATCCATCTTGTGCATGTTGTAGTTCACTATGAATTGCTCGAATGATCTTGGCAACGATTGGAGGATTATATCCTGGAAGTAGGTTTTGTCCATTTTTACGTCTAGATGACCAAGCTTTTCAATAAGCCCAATCATCTTGATGCAGTGAGTACGAACATCAGCACCTTCTGCCATCCTCGTTTGTTGCAGAGTCTTGGCTGTTTCAAACCGCTCGTATCTACTTTGCACCCTAAATAGACCATTAAGGTGCGTGTAGATCTCAAAAGCAGATTGCATATGCTCGTGCTGCTTTTGAAGCTCATTCGACATGGATGCCATCATGAGACAACGTGACTGCAAGTCATCGTCTAGCCATAGATCAACGGCTTCCTTCTCAGTATCATCGGCATCCTAAGCAAGTTCAGGAGGGGGCCCATCAAGGATAAAACCTCGCTTTTCAGAAGCGAGAATGATCTTAAGGTTCCTGACCCAGTCATAGAAGTTGGGTCCAGTTAATTTGTTTTGTTCAAGTATGATGGAAATCGGATTCTTAGACATTATATCTACAAAACGACGAGAGAAGAAATAAATACGCGAAAGATTAATTTAAAATGCACAATTTACAAACATGATTTTTATTTGTAAATTACTCCCACTATTTTAATCAAAATCTTATGCCCCCACATAAGTTTCGGGAATTTAAAATATCCTAGTGGGCTTAAGGCCCAAATGCAATCTCCTAGTACCCATGACTCGTTGGCCATACTATTTGATTCACTTGGTGGTCGACTACGTAGTCGGTTAACCATCACAGCTAACCCTTAAGTTCATTTAGCCTCGTTTTTCGATATGGATCCACGACTCGTGAGACATCCATACTTACTAGCGTTAAATCATGTCCAATACTCGTGGAGAGAAATAGTTCAATTCAAGACGCCCCACAACTCGTGAGACAGCGCCTAAAACCTTGCTATCCCCTCCCTTGGCACTAAACTCGTGCATCGAGGTAATAGACATATCATATTCCCTATAGCTCGACCCACGACTCATGAGACATCGAGATATATTCGTACAATATGCCTAAGACCTAGTAATTGGGTAGGCTCGGACCATATACTCTATTCTTATGCGCCCGTTATTCGATTTAATATTCTAATTGAATTTTAAGTTCAATTGGAGGTTTTACATTTTCTTGTGCGAGGTCTCATCAGATTATGCTTTATCTTGTTTACGTGATCTATTCTAAGCATGCAAGACATACATCAAAGAATATAAGTAAACATACATCACCTAGAAGGATATGATTGATCTATTGCCCATCCAATGTGATCCATCACGAGCCTTGTGATGGATCAATTGGTCAGTCTAGAGTGGAAATTAAATGTCCTAACTATTACAATTTTCAAACCCATACATCATGGACCTTCTTGTAATTTCCAGCTTGATTGGGCCTCCATGTAATGAATTGGGCCTCCATGTCCTCCAAGGGTTATGGGCCTCCATGTGGATCTCCAAGTCTTCATGAGGTCTTCTTGGCTCCAAGCCTAATCTAAGTCTAACTTATAAAAATAAAGGGTCCTATTCTATTACATTTATTTGCGCAAGCAAGGGCACCAATCAGGCACATTTAATTACAACCCATAAAATAAATAAACCACAAACTACACAGGGCTTATGGGCAAAATCGACCAATCCACATATTCACTCAAGAACATGCGTAAATTCACATAAGGGCATACATGTAAATTTACCGGCTCCTTTAATTTTAATTCACAAAATTTATCCAAGTTAATTAATTTTGAATTAATAATTAATCTCTAAGATTAATTAATTCTTTCTTGAGTTCTAAGTAATCTACAAAACTTTATCTTGATTAAAATTGGTTAATTAAGATAGTTACCAAATCTCCAAGGTTCCTATCTTATCCAAAACTCTAAGTTTCTCAATGTTCCTAAATCTCCAAGATTTTCAAGATTAATCCTATTTTGACTAGATTAGTTTAATTAAGGCGGTGTTTAAATCTAACAAGATCTCTACCTTATCCAAAAACTCCAAGTTTCCTAATCTTCCAAAATTCTAAAATTTTCAAAACTTTCAAAATAGGCAGAATTAGAGTCCAACCAAAAATTAACCAGTCGAGGCCAATTATTGACTGCCACATGGACAGCACACGCGCGGCCACGAAGTCCGCGCGTGCGCTGCTCGCGACAGCCGCTGCTGAGCGTGGCAGCGTGCGGCAGCAGGCAGCCGCGCACAACAGCACACGGCTAGCAGCCCGTAGGCTGCTGCCACGTGCCGCGTGCGCGGCCAGCATGCTGTGCGCACGCTGCCGTGGGCAGCGGCTTGCTGTGGCCGCCAAGCCGCGGTGCGCGGCATTGGGTCCAATATATATATATATATATATATATATATATATATATATATATTGTTTCGATTACTAGTTGATTTAATTAAATCCTAATCCAATAAATAAAATTAACATGATAAAATTTAGAATCAAAAAGTTTTCTTAACTCCAAGTTAAATAATAAACGTCCTAAAACATGCAAAGTTAAAGAACTAGCCATACATAAATCAAACATATGATTTATAACACAAAATTTGCAAATTCATATATATACAAAGCTTAGAGTTGGCTCTGATACCACTGTTGGGATTCGATAAGATAAACAACCCTAGGCACAGCGAAATTTAAAATTTTTAGGACCTCTTACGGAATCTTGCCAGGATACTACTCTAGTCGTATATTTATGAACATTAAATAAACGACAGTATAAACAGTTTACACGTTAAGTTACCTACTTATAGTTGTGTATGTGAGATAACAATAAGTTACCTACTTATAGTTATCTCATTAACCTAGTCCTATTAGGATTAGGACTTTAATTCTCCTACATGGGCCATGACCCTCTTTAATTAGAAGACCAAGTCTTCCTAATTAATCCATGGCTTACTTAATTAATTTAATTAGGCTTTATTTAATTTCTCAATTAAATAGCCCAATTAATTAATTAATCTCCCAATTAATTAAACTAGACTCTAAATCTATTTAATTAATTAAATCCAACTTAATTAATTAGCTCACAATTTAAATTCCAATTTAATTTATGATCTTGATCCAATTCCAATCGGATCCATTTTAGCTCCAATTGGGTCGACCTAGTTAATTAATCGACCCAGTCGATTCACTTGACCCAGTCGACCAAATCGACCTAGTCGATTTGGTCGACCCAGTTGTTTTCCTTTCCTCGCTTTCGCTTCATGTGTATTGTGTATGCACCCGTAGGTTCACCACATAATTGGCCGTAGGTTATAATTAAATATAATTTAATTATTCGAGCAACATATACTCTAAATCAATCGAACACTCTGTCGACTGATCATTCCAAAATTAGCACCCCTGCCAATTTGGGAATTCTCCCACACTCCACGGTCGAAGTCCAGCCACAAGCCCATGGAGCCCAATCACTGGTGAATTAATTCAGTGAACCTTTTATCATTTACAATTACCATATACGCCATAATCTCTCCATCGATCAATCTCCCAGTCGAGACTTAAGGGTTGGTCTTTCATCGGTCTCCCTTTTCTTTTTGTCTTGACCTTATGCATTCTGGTCTCGAAATAATTCTCTTTGACTTAATCTGTATGAGGTACTTACATAAAGCCGTCAGATACCTTGGCCAAGGATTTTTACCAGAATTAATTTCTCACAGAAATCCATAGGAGAATTTTTCAGCCTATTAAGTCGGGTCAATGGATCATTTGTTGATGATGTGAATCTGCATATGAGTTCCTCTATATCCAACATGAGTCCACAGAGACTTTCTGGTGATCTCCAGTCAGTCGGAACTCATATCAAAACATAGACAATCTCGCACCAGATAAACCCTATCATCTCAAGTGATTAGGGATCGTTCCTCGTATACTATTGTAAATTGAAATAACTTCAACCCCAATATGCGACTACCGTTTCCATGGTGAGTTATTTCCTAGTTGGGGTATTCAGTGCACTTGCCATCCCAGCAAGCCACCCACTTATGTGTATCGTCTATCTCAGTCACGCTCGTGGACCCCAGCGTTCTCCAGTTCATCGGAGTATACACAACTGTGAGAGTCTAACCGAATCCAACGATGTCCTATCTCGATTGGATTCTACGACTCTTGAATATGTTCTAGACCACGGCCTTGGAGATCAGTCCACGGGTTGTCCCATAGCCCTGTGATCTAAGGACTTCTATCCTTATGCGTAGATAATTATTACATAAGATAAATATGACCATTTAATAAAGTGCTTTTATTAATCAAAATTGAATAGTTCCTCATTTATTACAATAAATGCTAGCCATACAGCTGACTTGTAGGACACTATTTCTATCACTCCCTGAATAAATGCAAATACATCCCTGCCTTTTATGCAAATACGAAGGTTCTCCTAAAGTTTGGTATTCTGGAAATGCAATAATCCCATGAATTCAGCCAAGTTGAACACCCCTGCCTCTATATATGTATATTGGTATTCTGGAAATTGCAAAAAAGCCCCCTGAATAAATGCAAATACATCCCCGGGCGATTTTTCGTAAATCCTGGAAATGCAAAAACACCCTGAAAATTGCAAATACCTCCCTGCTCCACCTTTTTCGGAAATATGGAGAAGTATACGTTGGTTCGAAAAAATGCAAATATACCACACATGCTTCAAATTTGTCAAAAATTTCAAAATGCAAATACTACCTAAAACAGTTAAAATAAATTGCATAATATCTTGAACTTAAAACAGAAAAAGAAGGAAATTTCGAAGATGACTATTGCATTCTAATGTTACTAATACAGAAGCGCATTAATCTTTTTTCGTTTCGACAATCCCATAGACGTCCCTTCGTCTGGCAAAAGACACATAGCAACGAAAGTAGGTTTCTCACCCTCGTCATTTTCATCACCGCACTTGTATTGTTTTGGTTCGCCAGATCATTCCAAAAATCGTCATCCTCGCAAGGCGAGAATACCAGCATTTCAGGGGGGTTTATGGGGTTTGGTAATGGACTTTCTTGACCAACAACGGGGCCTTCATCTAATTCGAACCATTGAAGATTGATGGGAGACGGCGGCACGACCCCTGAAAATTTGACCCAGAATGTCCAAAAATCTCACACAAATCTTCCCATTTAAGCTCTCCATTGATAGCATATGCTTCAAAGAATGGACGTTCCTAAAATAAATAATAACCAAAACTTAAAAACTTTTAGTTAACGGTGGCATAAACCATAAAACATAAAAGGACTGAGATAATTTTTTTTACCATGCACAAATGTTTAACAATTTCTCTGCCTTCATTCCAAACATTGTTGGTATCACCGATCAAATAGTAACCCGAAAGGCTTCTCAATATGAAAACATGGAATGTCTTCGTTTATAAGATAGAATTTTCCAGTGATAGTCTTAAGAGTGAAATATTATTGAAAGTAAATATTAAGGTCTTTACGAGCAACTGTAAGAACGTCACTGAAACTATGGAAGAAAATTGTATCTTGAAAGAAAACCTCATTGGATAAAAATTCGATGAAGTAATCGTCGATTTTCTTGTGCCATATTTCAGTGTAAAAAAATTCAGATTGGGGCCGAGGGTTGATGGTTGCCATTTGTTATCAATGCACTTGGTTATGTTAAGAAGGACACATATTTATAGAAGTTGGGAAGCCAAAAGGACCGAATATGCAATGGGGCATAGTTTTGGGGTTTGTTGGCAATTATTCCAAGTCCTTAGATTGCAAAATATTCATATTCCTGACCAAGATATGTACATTTTTTCAAATCTCAGGAAATATTTTGTCAAGAAGGATTCAGATGTATAGGCTCCTAGCAATACTTCATTCATCTACACTTTTTTGACCAAAACAGCTGTAAAGGCAATGTTAAATTCATGAAGAACAATAGATTGAGTTTACCATCTGCTTCATTCATGGGTGTTTCACTAAAACTTGTGATTGGGTGTTCATTATTGTACTTATCAATTTCATGCACAATTTAGAACAAGCTTTGATTTTTCTATCAAACGTAAGATGTAAATAACATGAAAATACATGAAAGTAAACTGGAATTTTTAATAAAAAGTCATGCAACCACATTCATATTAATCAAAAAACATATTCGATCCAGGGTGGTGCAATTACATGCTGGAAAAAATAAAATAGAAGCCCAGAAAACTTAGATAGTATTTAAACAAAGTCCTGTAGAAAATTATAAACTTAACTAATACTACCATCAGTTAAACCCGAACCACTGCCTATAAAAACCCTCCATTCCTCTAATCCACCTTATCACCCAGATGTTTCCCCCTTGGTTCCACATTTAATGTCATCATCAAACAACCTTCTGCCCTGCATTTCCTTGACTTCATTCACTGGCACAATCTCTAACTCATTTTTGTCATCATCCAGGTCCTCAATCTCAACATAATTCTCTTCACCAAGCAGGAAAGGGGGAATAAATCATTTCCATGAGCCATTGCCACCAATGCCATATCATCATCGTCGTCGTCCCGAACGTGAATAGGCCACTGAGGACTACCACTCAAGCCCATTTGCAACTTAGTAACACCCTCTGTATCAAATATGGAATCAAGCATAAGGCACACGGTGTTACCGTTTCTTCTGAAATACTTAAACAGTTCGGGCTCCGTCTATAAATAATAAGATGAAATGCAAACGTTATAAACACTCTTGAACAAAAAATCTACCTAAAATAACTTTTAATAAGTATAACAATTATAAAAAGAAATATTACCTCTCTATTAAAAGCTTTCCAGTAGTCATCAATCACAGTGGATTCACAATTTTCAATGTCATAAGTAACTCCTGGGGTATTAAGGAACTTCATGAATAAACGGTGCCTAATGCGCATATGTTCCAGCCGCGTCTTCATCAAGTGGAAACTGAACCGGTGTCCAAAACGTGCTCCCATGGATGATGCAATTCGTCCGAGGGCTTCCTTCAGATTGTCAATGTCCTTAAGATCCTTATCTTTTGTCTCACGCATCAAGAATGCCACGAAGTTCCAGTTTTCATCGTAAGTCCAACCATCCTTTTGTATGGTAGACAATTTTTCCAAAACAGAGTTGTTTACCTCTCAAGAAGTAAATCAGTTAGGAGAATATATAATGAAGCAACAAGAAAGGGTAAGTCCAATATATAGACTGGACTAATTCACCTTCCAACTTCCCCCATAAATGTTGATATAAAGTGGGGTAGATATGTATTTAAGGCAACCATTTAAGTTCTAGTATTTACTGCAGATACAAAGTGTTCCTTTTACTCAACATTTATGTAAGCATTAAATGACCACAACCATAAACATCTTATTCAAATCTTGACTAGGCTATGAAAATGAGTAGTCACTTTCAACGATTGCTACACAAGCTACTTAACATTGCAGTATTTTCAATGGACAAGTGATATAAAGAATTTGTATCCAAGTATTCTGAAATATCTTACAAGAAAATAAGAAATCAAGAAAAACCAAAGTGCCACTTCTGGAAATGCAAAACACCCACTGAAAATTTGCAAATAACCCCCTAATGTGAAAAAACCAAATCTTTAGGCAGTATCCAAGTATCCTGAAAAATATCAACAAAATAGAAATCAATAAAAACCTATCAACAATTCTGGAAATGCAAAAAACCGCCTGAAAATTTGCCAATAACACCCAAATGTTAAAAAAATCAAATTTTTAGGCAATATACAAGTTTATGAAAAATATGACAAGAAAATATGAACTCAATAAAAACCAAAGTGCCAATTTTGGAAATGCAAACACCCCCATGGAAATTTGCAAATAACCCCTCTAATGTTAAAAACCTATTTTTTTAGGTAATCATAGACATACATAAAAATATACATGTCATACATATATTTCTCCCCCTTGCCCATTTCAATTTTTGCATAAAATATTCCCCTGAAAAAAAAATTCACATGTTCAGGAAAAGTGAATTTTAAACAACAATGTCCATATACAATTTGACATCATTAACACATTCAAATAGCCAAACACAAACTCATACAAGAATTATCAGGCAGCAACACAAACAAGGAAATCAATAATCATAAACAAGCTCACTTCATGCATGTAAATGGTCATCCAATATTTGAAAATTTAATTACCTAAAACTTCAATTAAAAAAACATGCAAAAGCAAAATTGTACTTAGGTGAACCCACAATCCACATAAATATTGCATGCCAAATAGAAGAACACAAACTAGAATTTGATAAATATAAAGCAACTAAAAACAACCATAGCACATATCATCGCAAACTTTAGTTTACAGTGCAATGCCATGTTTTCGTTCTCAAGTCTGGTAATGGAATTAACACGACTTTGAATCTCAGTATTCATAGTCATAGTATCATGCTCTAGATGGGTATTCTCTGCCTGAGCATGATTAACTCGCGAAAGCAAACCAGAAATAATGATCCTTGACCTATCACACATTAGTGGATCTACCCATTCAAAGTAAGCACAACGTTTCCCGTAAAAAAATCAGACGAGGCATATTAATAAGTACAAAATAAAAACTACAAAGCACACAACCTTGATTAAGCAAATTTTGCGAAACAGAAACAAAGTTTACAAAGTAGCCAAATAAACCTTAGTCACTTGACACCGTGCAAATCTCCGCACAGGGTTATCCTTGGTCCAGGATGTGTAGACCTTGACCCTAGCTCCACACACACATGGACTTCCATCTAAACCATTGATATTGAATGAAGAACGCCTTCGGCTATCACTACTTTCTCTGGAGTCCATACCTACAGAGTGGAAGAACAAAAAATTTTAGGGATGTTAAAACCCTAACGTATTCAAATACATACGAAATGAGCACAAATATTTGAAAATTTACTGTATTATTTGTGATCATAAGAGCGAATAAGAAGGCCTATGTTAGGATAGTGCCCTGCAAGCCAACACAATAGCTTGTAATAGGACTATTTTATCTTGAACGAATCTTTGATTTATCAATTAATACGCATAGTTTATTATTTTGTGTATAAGATAAACTAATGGCCAACTTCATCTTTTGCGAACACATTTAAGCGATTGGATGAAACTCTGAGATCACTCATGACTATGGGACGATTCACTTCAGTATTGAGTGCAATCATGAAACAGTACTCTCTAAGGTCGTGATCTCGAAAATGTTTCAAGTCATAAATTCCTGTCGAGACGGGGTATCGAAGGAATCGTCAAAGACTTGTATGATTATGCATGATTAACATGGAGTGAATTTGTAGAGTTTCATGAACAAGACATTTGATGTCAGTGCATATGACTAGATGGTTCGATAGGGGATCGAACGCATCGAACGACCCGAATAGAGAAACACATTGTGGAAGTGCATAAAGCATATCGGTGATGGGATGTTTCTCAAGGACTTCTAACAGTGTACGATTTAGTTCTTAGACTTGAGGTGCTAGGGCGAATTCGGTATATGGGTGTACGTGCTTTGATTTAGGAGCCGGTCACGTAGCCTGACCATTGTGCGCCTATGTTTGGTACGTATAGTCGTGTGCGCGGATGGTTAGCATCAATATAGGATCTACCGACTCATCATAATGGATGAGAGAATTTCCTATACATTCTTAGATAATGCATCAGTGACGGATTTGAAAAGGGGTTTCCAAATTTAGCAGTCACACTGGAAGTATTATCCAAAATTAAAAAGTACAAAATCGAGATAATTAGAGGTGCCGACCAATTCACACACCCTAGGTCTCATTCGGGAAATTAGTCGTTAGAGGGACCTTATGTACATGGTACTTATAAGAGGTGAG
The DNA here is from genome assembly GCA_003313485.2 of Penstemon barbatus. Lineage (NCBI taxonomy): Eukaryota > Viridiplantae > Streptophyta > Magnoliopsida > Lamiales > Plantaginaceae > Penstemon > Penstemon barbatus. The sequence goes on from CM064880.1 coordinate 40,555,304, forward strand.
GTTCACCAATGTCAATGCACCTGAAGTTGGGTCTCATGGGCTTGTGGCTAGACATCGACCATGAGATGTGGGTACTCCTGAATTAATGGGAGATTAATTCTGGAGTGGTCAATTAAAGGAAATTTATTGATCGGAGCAATTAATTAAATATTAATTGCTCATTAATTAAATCACGGCAAACGTGAGCCTGTGACCAATTGATGGTGAACCTAGAAGGTCACACACAATACAGTTGGACTGTGACAGTCAATTGAAGAAAGAATTGATTTAAAGAGTTAAATCAAAATAAAAGAATTAAAGGGTTAATTCTAAGAGAGAGAAAATTAAATAGATAATCTAATTAATTAAATTATTAATTAAAGAGTTAATTAAAGTGTTTAATATTTAATTAGATTAAATGGGCTATTTAATTAAAGTATTAATTAAATGAATGAGCCATTTAATTAAAGTGTTAATTAAATGAGTGGGCTATTTAATTAAAGTATTAATTAAATAGATTATTAATTAAATAGATGCAAGACATGAGCCAATTTAATTAATGGCCCATTAGTTGAAGTCTTGCACAAGAACTAGGGTTTTAGTGTTCTCTATAAATAGGGAGTCTTGGAGACTTAAACCCTAGGTAAGCAACTAAGCAAAAGAGGAACACAAAACCCTAGCCCACAAAACTGCCGCCCCCACCCTAGCCCTAGCCGTGCGCCGCCTCACCCTAGCCGCCACCGCCGCCGTGTGCTAGTAGATCGGCCGCGCCACCTCTCTATCTTCCTTCTTCTTCTACATCTAGAGTTGGAACTTGATCCAACTCTTGATTTTGACTTGTTTCCATCCTAGTTCTAAGCCTGAGGATCGAAGCAGTCACAGATCTAGCTGGTGTGGACTATTCTCTAGAGGCACAACATTTGGGGTGCTCTAGCGATCCAAAAGAAGACCAGAGAAACCACCACCTTGTCTGTGGTGAGGTAAATTGCTATTTACCACCTTTTCAATTTAGTAAATTGCTGTTAAATTGTATTCAACCTATTCATATGTGCTAATAAGTAAAGCCTAGGATTTGGTGTATGAAATTTTTTAAAATTCTGCAATGTTGTTTTGACAATCATATCCATAAAATCCCAATTGTGGTATCAGAGCCAAACTTATTATGCACATATGAAAAAGGCCTGAACGCATCAAAATATATGGATATATGTATTCGTTGTGTTCTGATTTTTTATTCTTGCTTGTTATGATAAATTAAATGTTCGGGTCTATGCACTTTTCGATTTTGGGCCAAAAATGTAATTTCAAAAAATTTGAGGGCTTATTTGCAAATTGCGATTTTTATAAAATCTGGACAGAAAGTAGAATTTTGTTTTTCTGCAATTCTGGACCAAATTGTAATTTCTGGAATTTTTCAAAAATTGGACCATTTTGCAATTTATGAAAGTTTAGGGGTGTTTTTGCTATTTGCGTAAATCTGGGGTCTATTTTGCAATAAACAAGAGTTTCTGGATATTTTTGTTAATTTTCTGCTTTCTGGTCCGATTTGCATGTTCTGGAAATTTTGGTGCTAATTTATAATTTCCAAAAGTTGAGGGGTCAAAATGTAATTTTTGAAAATTCAGGGGCCGAACTGCAATTTTTCAAAGTTGAAAAACAGAAACTGTTTTGTGCACTAAAAGAGTGTAGTAAATCCGGAAAGTTAATTTTATCATAATTAGTAAGGACTAAAAAGTGAGAATCAAATGGTTGTTTTAAAAGGGGTTTTAAAATGATCTTTGGAGATTTTTTTAAAAGGGGTTTTGAAACTAGAATCTTTAGGTATTTTAAAATGTTGTTTTAAAATAGGATAAGAAATAAGAAAATAGGTTTTGCTTGTTTCTTGCTCTACGTGAACTGTTTATGTAGTTTTCGATCGCGCCGAGCCTTGACCCTTAGGGTAGATGTAATTGGTTAATTTTAATTTGTTGGTTTTATTGGGCCTGCGAGCCTTAAGTTTTTGGGCCACTTTGAGCCTTTGTAATAGATTGGGCTTTACTGTTTTATTAGTTTAGGATAGAGGCCGTGGGAGCCCAAGAAGAATAAAGGCCATGTATACATGGTAATATGTGTAATAGACTAAGTCTCTTTGAAACCCAATTAGATTGACCAATATGACCATCGTCTTTGGCTCGATGATGGTCCGCATAGGAGGCTCCCGATCGAAAACATACTGTGGTAGCATGCATGCTAGGTGTGTATGTTTTTATTTACGTATTTATATTTTAGCATGTATGGTGATGCACGCTAGTAATTTAGATCGTAAATAAAATATAATGCATAACTGGAATGGTGAGATCTCGAGGAGAGTTACCTCAAACTCTTAAACCCGGAAACCCCCTCTTGAAAATAATATTAAGTCATATTGGGTACATTAAAATGAAGTTTTAAAGATCCAACCCTCCCATCAATAGGGACTAGTGTAGGTTGTCTACTTATCGTTGAAGGTGATCCAGAGTCTGGCACCCGATACATGAAATTTCTTGATTCTCGTTTTTAACTAAACTTGACAAGGGTGAGGATTGGTCGGGGTGAATATCGACCATAACCAAGTTGTGGGGATTTCATGACCGGGCCCGTTGCTCATCAAGATTGATGGGTTAGACTTAACGTGTAGTACCACTCATGATATAGCAGTGCTAGATGGGTGCGAAAAACGAGGCAAAATAGCTTGAAGGTTGTGGAGTGACAAAATTGGTAAAAGTATACCTACCTGGAGAATTAATTGTATGGCCGCGAGTCGTGGGTGCAATTAATGTCTGCTAGGAAATTAGATTTCCTGAACAATTGAAGGGGTTATTATTTCGAGAAAATAGTGGGAGAACTTTTTCGACAACAAGTCCAATAGTCGTTAATTATAAGTATTAATATAGATCAGTCAGCTAAACGTTATCATTTAATTTTGTAGATCTATTCTGCAAAATGTCTAAGAATCCATTAGCTATCATCCTTGACACTAACAAACTGAACGGGTCAAATTTCGTTGACTGGCTTAGAAATCTGAGGATAGTCCTCGACTTCGAACGACGGAGCTACATTCTCGATGCACCCATGCCTTGTGCACTTCCGGAAGGGGTTTCGGAAGAGGAACGGCCACCCATCAGAAATGGGTCGATGATGATATTCAGGTTCGTTGCCTCATGCTGGCATCTATGACCAATGAGCTGCGGAAACAGCATGCAAGGATGTTGCATGCTGCTGACATAATTCTTCATCTCCGAGAGCTGTTTGGAGAAAAGTCTAGGACAGAAAGGTTCAAGACAACGAAAAAATTATTCAATCTGAGAATGGCTAAGGGTTCAAGTGTGAAAGATCACTGTCTTCGTTTCATCAATCTAGTTGAAAAACTTGAGAACTTGGACGTAGACCTGCACGCTGATCTTCGCAATGACCTCCTCCTCTATACTCTGTCGCACTCATTTGATCAGTTCGTGTTGAATTTCAACATGGACCATAGAGAACTTGCTCTACACGAATTGACCAATTTATTGGTCACGGCAGAAGCTACCCTGAAAAGGGAGAAGTCTGTCATGTTTGCTGAGCAACCCAAGGCTGCAAAGCCTAAGAAGGGCAAAAGAAGAAGAAGAAAGTGTTCTCTTCCAAAACAACCAAGAAGGTTGTCGAGAAAAAGAGAAAGAGCCAAGAAGATGAATGTTTCCACTGGAAGAAAGCAGGGCGCTGGAAAAGGAACTGCACTGACTACCTGAAAATGGTAGCCAAAGGTATTTTCTTTATTGAAGTTAATATTTCAATTAACTGTGCATCGTGGGTGTTAGTGATGGAATAGTGCCCTGCAAGCCAATACATTTAGCTTGTACTGGAACTATCATTATCTTTCTTTAGTATAAATGAGTTAGTACGCACGTTTATTTATACGAGTATAAGGATAAACAATGGCCAACTTCATCTCTCGCGAATACATTTAAGCGATTGGATGAAACCCTTAGATTACATTTGACTATGGGACGATTCACTTCAGTACTGAGTGCAATCATGAAACAGTCTCAAAGGTCGTAATCTTAAAACTGTTCCAAGTCATAGATTCCGAAACGAGACGGGGTATCGTAGGAATCGCCAAGACTTGTACAAGTATGCATGATTCACATGGAGTGAATTTGTAGCGTTTCATGAGCAAGGCATTTGAGGCCAGTGCATACGAGTAGGTGGTTCAATGGAGGATTGAACGCATCGAACGACCCGAACAGAGAAACCCATTGTGGAAGCGCATGTCGCATATCGGTGATGGGATGTTTCTCAAGGATTATAATAGTGTACGATTTAGTCCTTTGACTTGAGGTACTAGGGCGAATTCGGTGCAAGGAAGTGCGTACTTAGATCTAGGTATAGGCCACGTAGCTTGGTCATAACATGCCTAGGTTGGGTGCGTATGGACATGTACGCGAGTGGTTAGTACCAATATGGAATCTATTGACTCATCGTAATGGATGAGAGAATTTCCTATACGATTCTTAGATAATATATCCGAGAAACCCGTGGCCACGGTCGGTGACGGATTTGGAAAGGGGTTTCCAAATTTAGGAGTCACACTGAAATATTATCCTGAATTAGAAAGTATAGTTATCGAGACAAATTTAGAGGTGCCGATCAATTCACACACCCTAAGTCTTGATCGGCAATATTAGTCGATAGAAGGACCGTATGTACATGGTAATTATATGAGACGAGGTTCACAAGTATCAATTCACCTGAAGTTGGGCTTCATGGGCTTGTGGCTATACATCGACCATGAAGTGTAGGTACTCCTGAGTTAATAGAGGATTTGATTCTAGGAGTGGTCAATTAAAGGTTGTTTAATTGACCGGAGCAATTTGTTGTTCATAAATTAAATCACGAGGAATTCGTGGGCCTGCTGCCAATTGATGGTGAACCCAGAGGGTCACACACAATACAATTGGACGGTGACTGTTATGGAAGGACATAAAAGGAATTAATTGATTTAAAGGTAATTAAATCAATTAAATGAATTAAAGTATTTAATTCAAATGGGAGATTAATTAATTGGCTGACTTAATTAATTAAATACTTAAGTAAGTTACTAATTAATTATATAAAAGAAATAATGATTTATTTGGATTGGGCATTTAATTAAAGTAGTTAATTAAATGAAAGGCTTGCAAGACATGGGCTTTTAATTAAAAGCCCATAAGGAGTCTTGCAAACCTAGGTCAAAAGGAACTCTTATAAATAGAGTTCTTCCAGAGCTCAGAAAGAGAATATAACCTAGCAAAAACCCTAGCCTCTTTCTCTGCACCTAAGCGCTGCCCCTCTCCTGCGCCGCCACCAATAGCCGCCGTCCCTTGCTGGCCGTGAGCTGCTATAGTGCCGCCGCACATCCTCCCTTGTTCCTTCGTGCTGGATCTTGCTCTGCCAAGTAGATCTGCACAGTCCTCCATTGACAAATCTCCTAGATCCAGTTATGAGCCTAAGACTAGGAGGTGTTGCCAGAATCCAATTGGTGTGGACTAACTTTGGAGGTGAGACGCTTGGATCACTTCTGTGAACCAGATCCAGATCCAGATCCAGATCCAGATTCAGAATCAGAACTGAAGGTTGCCACCACCTAGCCTGTGGTGAGGTATATCGCAAAAACCCTCTTGTTTAATTACTATGTGCGTTTTTGTTTCTTGCTTACGTATATATAATATGGAGAATCTAATATGGGACCTTGGGTGCTTCGAAAAATTTTAAATTCCGCATTGTCGTTGTTCTGACAATCGAGGCATCCCAACCACTATCCCAACAGTGGTATCAGAGCCAACTCCATCATTATTATACGAAAAGCCTGAACATAATGTGTTTTCACCGTATATGTAAACACATGATAATTATGTTCTGTAAATTGATTCTTACTTGTTATGACTGGATCTATGATTGGGTAAAACTGCTTTTTTAGATCTGTGCCGATTTTATAGTTTTTGAAAACTTCAGGACTTTTTGTACAAAAATCGCATACAGGGTTTTTTGTAGGCTGAAAATTCGAAATTTTTGGATCTGGAAATTTCAAAATTTCTGGACTACTTTGCAAATCTGATCGCACGGTTTTTGGGGTCAATTTGTAATTTCCGAAAACTTTGGGGCTGTTTTGCAATTACCGAAACTTGAGGGGTCAATTTGAAAAATCGAAAATTTTCAGAATTCAAAATTTTATTTTCTGGTAGCTGCCCAAATATGCCCAGGGGTGTTTTTGTAACTTTTTAAAAGTTTTGGGGTCAAAGTGCAATTTTCGAAAAGTTGAGGGGCGAAAATGCAATTTTCAAAAGTTGAAAAACAGAATCTGAATTTGAGCAGAAAGTTTATTTTTGTTTACCCGAATATTCATTTTGTCATAATTAGTAGTGACTAAAAAGTAAGAATCATAGGGAGTTAGTTTTAAAAGGTAGTTTTAAAATTAAGAAAGAAATACGTAAAGGATGTTTGCATGTTTCTTGCTCTACGTGAATTGTTTACGTGGTTTTCTATCGAGCCGAGCCTTAACCTTAGGTTAGATGTGATTGGTTTAATTTATTGTTTGGTTTTTATTGGGCCTGCGAGCTTATTATATTTTTGGGCCACTTTGAGCCTTTGTAATAGAATAGGGCTTTACTGCTTTCCTAGTTTAGGTTGGAGGCCCGTTTACAAGCAAGGTGGGAGCCCAAGAAGATATGAAGGCCATGTATGCATGGTACATTGTGTAATAGCATAGGGCTTCATGAGAACCCTTTAGATTGACCAATAGGGCCAACATCATTGGCTCGATGATGGCCTGCATAGGAGGCTCCCGATCGAAAACATATTGTGGTAGTATGCATGCTAGGCTTGTATGGCTTTTATTTATTTTGTCGATTTATATTTAGCTTGTATGAGATGCGCGCTAGAATCTAGATCGTAATAAAAGATAAAGCATAATTAAAACGGTGAGATCTCGAGGAGAGTTAGTATAACTTTCAAACCAGAAATTCCCCTCTCGAATAAATATTAAGTCATATTGGATTAAAATAAAATGAAGTATTTATATAAATCCAAGCCTTCCATCAATAGGGACTAGCGTATGTTGTCTACTTATCGATAGAGGTGATCCAGAGTCTGGCACCCGAGTCGAAGAAAGGGACAATACGCGAAATTCCTTGACTCCTGTTTTTAACTAAACACGACAAGGGTGAGGACTGGTCGGGATGTGAGGATCGACCGATAACTAGTTACGGAGAACTCACGACCGGGCCCGTTGCTCATCATGATTGATGGGTTAGACTTAAAGATTAGTAACACTTATGATGTAGCAGTGCTAGATAAGTGCGAAAACCGAGGCAAAATAGCTTGAGGGTTGTGGAGTGACACAATTGGCAATAAGTATGCCTACCTGGGGAATTGGTTGTATGGCCACGAGTCGTGGGTGCAATTACTTGCCGCTGGGACGTCAAGACCTACTAGGAAATAGAATTTCCCGAACAATTGAAGGGGTAATTGTTTCGATAAAATAGTGGGAGAACTTCTACGATAGAGAGTCCAACCTTCGTAGATTATAAGTATTATTCATTAACTAGTCCACTAAATGTTTGTCTTCTCTTTAGGATACTGAGATATCTGTAATTATCCATTTTACTATTTATCCTCGACTAATAAAATAACTGGATCAAAATATCGACTAGGCAAAACTTGAGAATTGTCTTAAATTCCAGAAGTGGGAATGATGTTCGTAAACGACGAACCTATGCCTTATGCGCTTCTGAGATAAGTCAAAATAAAAGAAACGAGTCACCCGTAGAGTATGGGAATATTAATGATCGTTTCCTCATATAAAGATGAATCTCAAAAGTGAAACGAATCACCTATGAAGTATGGGAATCTTAATGATCGTTTCCTTAAATAAGCATCAAGATTGAACGAGCTATGGAAGCAACATGAGGAGCATGTCTGAAGCTTCCACCTCAAAAGGCCCGTTTTGAGGACCAATCTTCTGAAACAAACCTCCACCTCAAAAGGCTTGTTTTGAGGAGTAGTTTTGAATCGATATGATTCGAGACTTCTAAAGAATTGTTTCAAAACTCGAGAATAATTGAAGGAACTAGTGTCAAGGATCACTGTCTTTGTTTTATCAATCTAGTTGAAAACTGGATTAATTAAACGTAGGCCTGCAAGTGATCCTAACAATAACTTCCACCTAAATTCTCCTCCCGCTCATTCAAATGACTCTTGAAATACACTGATCTTATTTGATAAGTTGATCACATTTCATGAATCAACCAAAGTACTGGTTAAAGGCAAATAGGATAAACCTGTCATGATCGTTTACACTTCATGGACTGCGAAGTCAAAGAAGAGTAAAATGAAGAAGAATTAATTCTCTTCTAAATTCGACCATAAAGGTAGTCAAAAGAACACAAGTAGCCTAAAAGTCGAATTATCCCACTGGATCTAAGAAAGGCACTAATATGTTTAATTGATTAGATGATCTAATTAATTAAGCAACGTTTCAATTAAAGGGTTAATTGAAAAAGAAAAAGGGAAGTAATTAAAGTAGTTAATTGAAAGGAAGTAAATTAATTGAATTAAACCGTTAACTCAATTTTATTGAATTAATGTGTAAAATTCAATTAATACAAAGATAATAATCCATAACTTTGGTATGCTAGACTTGGACACATCTCCAAGAGTAGGATTCAAAAGTTGGTTTCACCTAAGCTTCTTGAAAAATAGAACTTGGATGAACTTCCAACCTGCGAATCATGTCTCAAAGGAGATATGACCAGATCTCCCGTCATAGGGAATCAAGAGCGAACCAAACAAAATTTGGATTTAAATCCATGAATATGGATCACTAAAGGTTACTGTGAGAGGAGATTACTCATACTTCGTACTTTTTGCTAAAGACCTTGGTCGTTAGTGAAAAATGATTCTAGTGAGATACAAATCCGAAAAACCAAGAAAGGTATTTCAATACGAAGTAGAGAATCAACAAAGACATAGTATTATTCGATCTAATTGAGATAGCAAATACTTGTCAAGGATTCCTCAATTATCTTAGTGAGAATGAGGTTCTCATACAACAAACTCCTCCTAAGACACCTCAACTTATTTAAGTGTCTAAAGAGATGGAATCTAACATTGTTTAACATTGTTCGATTCATATTGAGTTTTGTTAAGCTTCCTTATGCATTCTAGGAGTTAGTCCTCCTGACTGCATCGAAGATACTGAGCAAAGTACCTTCAAAGTTCGTGCCTACAAAGCTTTACCAAGAAAGGTATGGCAAAATACCTCTATGCTCTTATCTCTGAGTATGGAGATCTCCTGCCGATGATAGAAACGATAAAGGAGATAAATTGGCTAGTAGATCCAATTTGTATATAATTGTGGGGTATCCAACGAAATCCATTGGATACATGTTCCACGACAATAAGAAACAATCGTTTCTTCTAGATACCCGTTCCTCTGTTGATGAATCTCTCGTCAAAGGAAATGGAAACGTCATGGAACTTGATGAAGTCCAAGATTTGGACCCGTCCTCGCAAACAGTGGGAGTTAATCCAAAATTTACTAAACCTACTAGTACACCTACTCTTCGAAGGTCTGATCGAATTCGTAAGGAGCCAAAGCGATTTGGTTTCATTCACGAAAACGAGAATGTGGAAAGTAATCCAAAGACCTATCAAGAAGCAATGTCAGACATAGACTCGGATACGTGGCTCGAAGCCATGCAACCCGAAATGGATCCCATCCATTCCAACAAGGAATAAACCTTGATTGATCCACCCGAGGGATTTATCCCTATAAGTTGGTTATAAGTTGTAAATGGATCTTCAAACTTGGAATGAATGGAGAGGTGTTGCATCTGAGAATTGACTATTGGTAAAAAGGCTATTCACAATGTTCTGGAACAGACTTTGATGAAACCTTTTCTCCATTAGCAATGTCTGGATCCATTAAGATTCACATTTGTTCTGATGAGATAGTCCAGACATTTGACTTCATCAAAACGAGTATGAACAATGAGTGTACAAAAGGATTAGTGGGAGCGCAATGAAGCTCATATTTTATATGTCGATAATGTTCTGAATATCTGGTATGATATCAGAATGTTAGCACAGACGAAAGCATGGTTGTCCATGCAATTCTCCATGAAAGATTTAGGAGAAGCATCTTGCCTATTGGGATACGTATCTATAGAATAGATCGGAAAGAGATGCCGACACTCTCTAAATCTAAGTACATAGAATCAATACTGGAAATATTCAGTATGAAGAATCCAAGAAAGGATTGCTTCCAGTGAGACACTGTATCCCTTGTTCCAAGATTGATGTGCCCTACATCAAATGAGAATAAAGGAGAATGTCTCAAATACCTTATGTTTCAAACAAAAGGCTGCATGTGGCATGCTTTACTATGTACTAGACCAGATGTAGAACATGCTCAAGTGTCGCGAGCAGTTGCTAGTCAAAATCCAGTGAAGAAGTACTGGACCACCGTAAAAGATATCCTTAAGCTCTTGACAAAGACTAAGGATTTGTTCATGGTCTATGGTGGTAGTGGAGAATTAAAATTCGAAGGATTCACTGATTCGAATTTTCAGTCTGATGTGGATGAATTAAATATATCCATTTTTGGATACATATCCTGCCTCAATGGGGTAACGGTGAATTTGAAAGGGTTCCAAGCAAATCACCGTAACCATCTAAACCACTGAAGCAAGATATATCGCAGCATTAAATGCGGCTCAAGAAAGTGTCTGGATATAAAACTTCATCCTATGGTTGGATGTAATGCCTAGCATTGCGAAGCTCATGATTATCTTCTATGATAACATTGGAGCTATTGCTAAAGCAAAGCATTCGAGATCTCATCAGAAATTTAAACACAATTGAAATAAAGGTACCATTTGATTAGAAAAATCATTGGTAGAGTTAACGCGCATAATGGATCGCGTCGACTCAGAAGAAAACTTAGCGGATCCACTAAAAGGAGGCTATATCATGAAATGAGTTCGAAGAACATCTTTAAAAAGATGGGTCCTAGAAACGTTTGTGATTGGCTTTAGGGCAAGTGGGAGATTGATGGAATAGTGCCCTGCAAGCCAATACATTTAGCTTGTACTGGAACTATCATTATCTTTCTTTAGTATAAATGAGTTAGTACGCACGTTTATTTATATGAGTATAAGGATAAACAATGACCAACTTCATCTCTCGTGAATACATTTAAGCGATTGGATGAAACCCTTAGATTACATTTGACTATGGGATGATTCACTTCAGTACTGAGTGCAATCATGAAACATTCTCAAAGGTCGTAATCTTAAAACTGTTCCAAGTCATAGATTCCGAAACGAGACGGGGTATCGTAGGAATCGCCAAGACTTGTACAAGTATGCATGATTCACATGGAGTGAATTTGTAGCGTTTCATGAGCAAGGCATTTGAGGCCAGTGCATACGAGTAGGTGGTTCAATGGAGGATTGAACGCATCGAACGACCCGAACAGAGAAACCCATTGTGGAAGCGCATGTCGCATATCGGTGATGGGATGTTTCTCAAGGATTATAATAGTGTACGATTTAGTCCTTTGACTTGAGGTACTAGGGCGAATTCGGTGCATGGAAGTGCGTACTTAGATCTAGGTATAGGCCACGTAGCTTGGTCATAACATGCCTAGGTTGGGTGCGTATGGACATGTACGCGAGTGGTTAGTACCAATATGGAATCTATTGACTCATCGTAATGGATGAGAGAATTTCCTATACGATTCTTAGATAATATATCCGAGAAACCCGTGGCCACGGTCGGTGACGGATTTGGAAAGGGGTTTCCAAATTTAGGAGTCACACTGGAATATTATCCTGAATTAGAAAGTATAGTTATCGAGACAAATTTAGAGGTGCCGATCAATTCACACACCCTAAGTCTTGATCGGCAATATTAGTCGATAGAAGGACCATATGTACATGGTAATTATATGAGACGAGGTTCACAAGTATCAATTCACCTAAAGTTGGGCTTCATGGGCTTGTGGCTAGACATCAACCATGAAGTGTAGGTACTCCCGAGTTAATAGATGATTTGATTCTAGGAGTGGTCAATTAAAGGTTGTTTAATTGACCGGAGCAATTTGTTGTTCATAAATTAAATCACGAGGAATTCGTGGGCCTGCTGCCAATTGATGGTGAACCCAGAGGGTCACACACAATACAATTGGAAAGAGAATATAACCTAGCAAAAACCCTAGCCTCTTTCTCTGCACCTAAGTGCCGCCCCTCTCCTGCGCCGCCACCAATAGCCGCCGTCCCTTGCTGGCCGTGAGCTGCTATAGTGCCGCCGCACATTCTCCCTTGTTCCTTTGTGCTGGATCTTGCTCTGCCAAGTAGATCTGCACAGTCCTCCATTGACAAATCTCCTAGATCCAGTTCTGAGCCTAAGACTAGGAGGTGTTGCCAGAATCCAATTGGTGTGGACTAACTTTGGAGGTGAGACGCTTGGATCACTTCTGTGAACCAGATCCAGATCCAGATCCAGATCCAGATTCAGAATCAGAACTGAAGGTTGCCACCACCTAGCCTGTGGTGAGGTATATCGCAAAAACCCCCTTGTTTAATTACTATGTGCGTTTTTGTTTCTTGCTTACGTATATATAATATGGAGAATCTAATATGGGACCTTGGGTGCTTCGAAAAATTTTAAATTCCGCATTGTCGTTGTTCTGACAATCGAGGCATCCCAACCACTATCCCAACAGTTAGACACCGCAGCTGGTTCTCATATCTGCAATGATTTGCAGGTGATGGGAGCAGTAAGGCCTCTTAAACCTGGGGATAGAATCCAGCGCTTTGGAAACGGAGCTAGGGTTGCGGCAGAGGCCATAGGAGACGTTGAATTAGTTATGGGAAATTTTTCTTTGGTTTTGAAAGACTGTTTGTACGTACCGACAATTATCAAAAACATTATTTCTATTCCTTTGCTGGATAATGATGGTTTTTGTTTTTCCATTTCAAATGGAAGTTTTAGCATAATAAAATGTGGTTTTACTTATGCTTGTGGTACTTTGATAGATGGTCTTTATTCCTTAGAATCTGCTAATTCTAACGTTATGCACATTCAATCAAAGAAAAGAAAACAAGATGATAATAGTCCACAACTATGGCACGCTAGGCTTGGACATAACTCCAAGAGTAGAATTCAAAAGTTGGTCTCCTCTAGGGCTCTTGAAATACATAACCAAGATGATCTCCCAACTTGCGAATCCTATCTCAAGGGAAAGATGACCAAAACGCCTTTTACTGGGAAACCAGAGCGAACCAAACAAACATTGGATTTAATCCATACTGATGTTTGTGGGCCACTGAATGTCAGTTCAAGAGGAGGATTATCATACTTCATAACCTTCACAGACGACTACAGTCGTTTTGGATATGTATACCTAATGAAGTATAAGTCCGAAGCTTTTGATAAATTCAAAGAGTTTCGAATGGAACTTGAGAACCAACTTGGACATAGTATCAAACACTTCGGTCGGATCGAGGTGGTGAATACTTAAGTTAAGAATTCCTCTATTATCTTGTAGAGAATGGAATTCCCTCGCAGCGAACTCCTCCCAGAACACCGCAGTTGAATGGTGTGTCTGAGAGAAGGAACATAACTTTGTTAAACATGGTTCGTTCCATGATGAGTTTCGCTGACCTTCCTTTTTCGTTTTGGGGCCTAGCCCTCTTAACGGCTTCAAAGATACTTAATATAGTACCTTCAAAGTCGGTGCCGACGACGCCATACCAAGAATGGTTTGGTAAAGCACCCATATACTCATATTTAAGAGTATGGGGATCTCCTGCTTATGTTAGAAACAAGAAAGGAGATAGACTAGATAGTAAATCTAGTTTGTGCAAATTTGTGGGGTATCCAAAGAAATCCATTGGATACCTGTTCTACGACCCTACAGAACGCCCACTTCTTAGAGGATGACTTCCTCACTAAAAGAAGCGTGATATCCGTAGAACTTGATGAAGTCCAGGAAATGGACCCATCCCCACAAACAGTGGGAGTTGATCCTGAACCCGTTTAACCATCTAGTACACCAGTACTTCGAATGTTCGATCGAGTACGTAAAGAGCCTGAAAGGTATGGCTATATCCACGAGAACGATCAATTGGACAGTGATCCAAGGACATACGAAGAAGCTATGTCAGACATAGACTCGGGTGCGTGGCAGGAAGCCATGCAATCCAAAATGGATTCCATGCATTCCAATAAGGACCTTGGTTGATCCACCTGAGGGAACTATCCCTGTAGGCTATAAGTAGATCTTCAAGCGCAAGCTTGGAATGAATGGAGAGGTTTTGACTCATAAGGCTCGCCTTGCGGCCAAAGCTTATTCTCAAAGGCCTGGTATAGACTATGAGGAAACCTTATCCCAATGGCGATGTCAAAATCCATTCGGATACTATTAGCCATAGCCGCGTGGTATGACTACGAGATATGGCAAATGGATGTAAAGACCGCCTGTATCAATGGAGAAATTGATAAGGAAATATTTATGCAACAGCCAAAAGGCTTTACATCTAAATGAAGTGAGTATAAGGTTTGCAAACTTCAAAGGTCAATCTATGGCCTAAAACAGGTGTCCCGAACCTGGAACAAACGTTTTGATGAGATAGTCAAGGGGTTTGGCTTCATCAAGAACGTATATGAGTCATGTGTGTACAAGAAGTTCTATGGGAGTTCGGTACAATTTATTGTGTTGTATGTCGATGGCATTCTGTTGATCGGAAACGATATCAGAACGTTGACGCAGACAAAAGCGTGGTTATCCACGCAATTCTCCATGAAAGATATGGGAGACGCATCTTATATACTGGGGATACGTATCTATAGAGATAGATCGAAGAAGATGTTGGGACTCTCCCAATCTCAGTACATTAACACTATACTGAAGAGATTCAGTATGGAAGAATCTAAGAAAGGATTACTTCCAATGAGACATGGAATCTATCTTTCTAAATCAATGTGCCCTACGACTGATGAAGAAAGAAAGAGAATGTCTCTCATACCTTATGCCTCCGCCATTGGCAGCATAATGTATGCAATGTTATGTACTAGACCTGACGTAGCACACGATCTGAGTGTGACGAGCCGCTACCAGCCAAATTCAGGGGAGGAACACTGGACCGCCGTAAAGGCTATCATCAAGTACCTGAGAAGGACTAAGGATATGTTCTTGGTCTACGGCGGTAGTGGAGAATTGAAGCTCGAAGGATTCACTGATTCGAGTTTCCAGTCTGACGTGGATGATTATAAGTCCAATTCTGGATATATATTTTGCCTCAATGGCGCAGCGGTGAGTTGGAAGAGCTCCAAACAGTCGACCTCTGTAGACTCAACCACTGAAGCAGAATATATCGCCGCATCAGATGCAGCAAAGGAAAGTGTTTGGATGAGAAACTTCATCCAAGAATTGGATGTAGTACCTAGCATTGCATAACCCATAGTAGTCTTCTGTGACAACAATGGGGCAATCGCTCAAGCAAAGGAACCGAAATCACACCACCTGTCCAAACTCGTGATGAGGAAATACCATGTGATCAGGGAGATCATTTGTAGAGGAGACATTCAAATGGAGTGTGTCGACTCAAAGGATAACGTAGCTGATCCACTAACAAAGCGATTATCGCAATAGGTGTTCGAAGAGCATCTTGGAAAGATGGGTCTTAGAAACGTTTGTGATTGGCTTTAGGGCAAGTGGGAGATTGATAGGATAGAGACCTGCAAGCCAACACAATAGCATGTAATAGGACTATTTTATCTTGAACGAATCTTTGATTTATCAATTAATACGCATAGTTTATCTATTTCGTGTATAAGATAAACTAATGGCTAACTTCATCTTTCGCGAACACATGTAAGCGATTGGATGAAACCCTGAGATCACTCATGACTATGGGACGATTCACTTCAGTATTGACTGCAATAATGAAACAGTCTCTAAGGTCGTGATCTCGAAAATGTTCCAAGTCATAGATTTCTGTCGAAACGGGGTATCGAAGGAATCGTCAAAGACTTGTAGGATTATGCATGATTCATATGGAATGAATTTCTAGAGTTTCATGAACAAGACATTTGATGTCAGTGCATATGACTAGATGGTTCGATAGGGGATCAAACGCATCGAACGACCCGAACAGAGAAACCCGTTGCGGAAGTGCGTAAAGCATATCGGTGATGGGATGTCTCTCAAGGACTTATAACAGTGTACGATTTAGTCCTTACATGCTTTGATTTAGGAGCCGGTCACGTAGCCTGACCATTGTGCGCCTACGTTGGGTAAGTATAGTCGTATGCGCGGATGGTTAGCATCAATATAGGATCTACCGACTCATCATAATGGATGAGAGAATTTCCTGTACATTCTTAGATAATACATTCAAAGAAACCCATGGCCATGGTCAGTGATGGATTTGGAAAGGAGTTTCCAAATTTAGCATTCACACTGGAAGTATTATCCAGAATTATAAAGTACAGAATCGAGATAATTAGAGGTGCCGACCAATTCACACACCCTAGGTCTCGATCGGAAAATTAGTCGTTAGAGAGACCTTATGTACATGGTACTTATAAGAGATGAGGTTCAGTAATGTCAATTCACCTGAAGTTGGGCCTCATGGGCTTGTGGCTAGACATCAACCATGAGGTGTGGGTACTCCTGAATTAATGAGAGATTAATTCTGGAGTGGTCAATTAAAGGAAGTTTGTTGATCGGAGCAATTAATTAAATATTAATTGCTCATTAATTAAATCACGGAAAACTTGAGCCTGCGGTCAATTGATGGTGAACCTAGAGGGTCACACACAATACAGTTGGACTGTGACAGTCAATTGAAGAAAGAATTGATTTAAAGAGTTAAATCAAAATAAAAGAATTAAAGGGTTAATTCTAAGAGAGAGAAAATTAATTAGATAATCTAATTAATTAAATTGTTAATTAAAGAGTTAATTAAAGTGTTTAATATTTAATTAGATTAAATGGGCTATTTAATTAAATTATTAATTAAACGAATGGGTCATTTAATTAAAGTGTTAGTTAAATGAGTGGGTTATTTAATTAAAGTATTAATTAAATAGATGCAAGACATGGGCCAATTTAATTAATGGCCCATTAGTTGAAGTCTTGCACAAGAACTACGGTTTTATTGTTCTCTATAAATAGGGAGTCTTGGAGACTCAAACCCTAGGTAAGCAACTAAGCAAAAGAGAAACACAAAACCCTAGCCCACAAAACCGCCGCCCCCACCCTAGCCCTAGCCGTGCACCGCCTCACCCTAGCCGCCACCGCCGCCGCCATGTGCTAGTAGATCGGCCGCGCCACCTCTCTCTCTTCCTTCTTCTTCTACATCTAGAGTTGGATCTTGATCCAACTCTTGATTTTGACGTGTTTCCATCCTAGTTCTAAGCCTGAGGATCGAAGCAGTCACAGATCTAGCTGGTCTGGACTATTCTCTAGAGGCACAACATTTGGGGTGCTCTAGTGATCCAAAAGAAGACCGGAGAAACCACCACCTTGTCTGTGGTGAGGTAAATTGCTATTTACCACCTTTTCAATTTAGTAAATTGCTGCTAAATTGTATTCAACATATTCATATGTGCTAATAAGTAAATCCTAGGATTTGGTGTATGAAAAATTTTAAAATTCCGCAATGTTGTTTTGACAATCATACCCATAAAATCCCAACAGCCCAATCTCATCCTTACCAGGTAAAACCTCGTGGATCAATGTATACAAGCCCCGGTCAAATGTTTGGCTCAAATGGATTTTCAGTTGCCGAGGTAGAAAGAGAAAAGAGAGGAGGAAATATGAATTATGGTTTTTTTAGACTACTTATACAAGAAAATAAACGGC
Source organism: Penstemon barbatus (assembly GCA_003313485.2). Lineage (NCBI taxonomy): Eukaryota > Viridiplantae > Streptophyta > Magnoliopsida > Lamiales > Plantaginaceae > Penstemon > Penstemon barbatus. The sequence goes on from CM064880.1 coordinate 40,573,191, forward strand.
CCAGATTGAGTCTTTAATGAACGGCCGCGATGAAATTGTCTCACTCGGATCAAGGGCAAAATAGACATTCTCCATTTCTTACATCTAGTTAGGCTAACCGAACTGGGTATAAATTTTAGTGACCCAATATTAATAAGGCCGAATTCAATTTGCCAAACATGCTATAAGGCCCATGATTAGATTAATCATTGACCCAAACAATAATTCAACCTAACTACTAATAATGCAAACCGAACGTTGCCTAAGAGAATAGAATTGTTTAATGCAATTATTTAATTATCTAGCATTTACTGGTTGGGGCGAACATGTAATAAGGAATGTTTTCAAAATTGGATCGGACCGGCCGGTCCGGTCGGTTTAACTGCTAACCGAACATCAATCCAGTCCGATTGATCCCTTAAAACCAGTAGCCTTCGAAACCAGTATGAACCGGTAAAAACCGACCAAAAATCGGTAAAACCAGCAAATCCAGTGAACCACTGGTTCAATATTTTCTACTGAAAAAAAATTAAAAAAATTGGCCAGCTTAATTTCTTCTCTCACACCGATTTTCTTTTGTTACAAACCCACGTAATTATTAACTAAGAAAAGAAATCACAAACTTTGAATCTTCTAATCTAGAAAAAGAAGAAAAAGTTACATAACTACAAATTTATCATATGAACAAGAAATAAAGGGAGAATAAGAAGAAATAATGGAGTACTGAAGCAAAAGCAAAACTAAATCATATATGAGAATTAAAATTATAAGAGAGAAAAAGAGGAAATGGGTGCTGCATAAGTTTGGGAGGCGGCTACTTTTGCTGCACAGAAGAATGTAATAGGCAAACAAATGTAAATGGTTTCTAGGGTTTTTTTCTTTATTTAAAAAATTGGATAACTTGGGCCTAACATTAAAAGATAAGACTTTGTTTAAAATTAACCCAAGGCCCACATAATAGAACTATTGATATTTTATTTTCTTATAATATTTGGTTACTTCTATTTAATTTAAGCACTAAATATTTAATGCAAATTTGAAATTATTTTAATTAGTAGTTATTTTATTATTATTTAGAATTTAAATTTTCTGTTGTTATTCTTAAAGTTAAATTTATCATTATAACATACATATTGAATAATTTAGCATATTTTACTATAAAAACTTTGATCAACTATATTTTTCATTTATTTAAAGATATTTGTTTTAGATTAATCTGGACTAAATAGCCATTTTGAAATATTAGTTTATTTAATATATCATGTTGACATCATACCGGTTGTACCGGTTGAACTAATGGTTAAACTGATTGAACCGATCGAACCAGTAACCAGTAAGGTTACCGGTTCTATGTTCGATCCGGTTATGAAAACACTGACAATATGTTTGGGACGATTTTGGGACTTGAGGGATGACTTTTTTGTTAAACTAATCCTAGATCCTTGACTTTATGTGTGGCACATCATTTGGGAAACCATGCTTCTAGATAGAGTGTTACCCACTTGTGACTTATCTTTCAAAATCTACTAAATTCAAACACTTTCTATGTCTAGTCTATCTAAAGAAATTGTTGTATTCTAAATTTAGAAAACGTAAAATTAGAAGTGATAATTAGAGGGACCTTCCCTGTGGTTCGGTGCATTTCGCGTCCAATCCCTTATAAGAATTATAATTATAATGACCTCCCTTGAGGTTTCAAAAATCTACATCCGTTGGTCCACTGTTAGTTTATGCTAACGTCATCACCCTAATTTTACTGAAAATCCCATTTTACCCTTTAGTTTACCGTAGTAATTTTCGTGGATAATTATGCCCTTGGTTATGTTTTGTACATGGGAGGGTGTTCATTGTAATGTTTATATTTAAAAATGGATGAAAATGCTGTAAACTGATATTGAAATTATATTACTTCTACCAAATTTTGTTACCAAATTTAATAACACATAATTACTTTTACCAATTTCTTTTGCAAAATGAAATCCAAATAAATACATAAATTACTATTATATAAATTGCTAAAATAAAATTAATATCCCTTTATAATAGTCTTAATTACTTTTTTTATATTTTATGCGAAATAAAATTGAAAAGTAAATTAAATAAAATACACAAATTAATGTTAAAATAATTATAATTCCTAATAATTTAACAATTCATAAACAAGAACCAACAACAAAACAAAACAATCGTTCATTACATATAACCCCTCCCCGAAGTGATTTTCTGAAACTGCTATATTTATCAAAGAATCTCGAAAAAGGTAATCTTCTTTCTGTTTTTTCTTTCGTATTTTGAGAAAGAAAATCACGATCACATTTTTAACTGCTTTGTCGGCCTCTCACTCTGTAAGACTGTAACACAAACACATTCACTCACTCACTTTGTGTAGAAAACTCTTAGTTCTCACTCTCTCACTCTGCCACATTAACACACACACGCTTTCATATCAACCCTCTCTTTCTAAAACAATAACACTCAAGGGAAAAAAAAACAACCATGGCGACATCAAATCTTCTTATCCGGTCGTCTTTCTCTATCACTAAAAATGGACCATCTCTCCATATTCCTAAATCTCGACAAACTCAACACATTCTTTTTAGTAATGGAATGCCTCCATTAATCTTCAATACAACCACCGGAAAAATAAGTATTATCCCCATTTTACACCAAAAACAAAAACTTCCAAATCCCAAAGTACACCCGAAAAATATTGAGACTCCAACTACTAATATTGTTTTGGAGCCGGAAAAGCTCGGGAATATATACTTGTTGATGAGACTGTGGAATCTACTTGGATACAGCCGAGGGGTAATCCTTTTGAGTATTCTTGGTGTTTCTTTATTAAAGGTAGTTATACCATGTTTCAAAACATAACATTTTCATCCAAATACTTAGCAAAACATATTCTCCCTTGCATTCCAGAAATTTTAAACTACCATTCAAACTTTGTCCATAAACATCTAAAAACCAACACAACATAATTTGTCCAAAAACACCAGAAAAATATAAACATTAACACAAATTAAAAAATTAAAATTCATAAACAACATCAAATTCAATCATCAGAGGCAAGTTGTGAGGATTGGGAGACAGGGAGGCCTTCTTGGTTGTTCAATACCATACTTTTAGCTCTTGATCTCCTTGTAAGTCCCACCACTTGCCTAAGTGGAATATCAACATCAAAACCCACACCTCCAGCTCCAGCAGGATTAGATGTTCTAGCATCTCCATGTCCAACAACCTACAAATACAATGAATGAATGAATTTAAAGCATTAATAATTGGAAGTACAAAGTTAAGCAAACTATACAAACTTATAATGACATGTGGCTCTTCTCTGTTGGTTCCTCTATTGGTTCTTTTCTTTTTTTGTTTGTCCACCATCACAAGCCTTTTTGTTATATCCAAGTTGGCCACACGTACCACGCTTTAAGGCAGCTGACCTATTTGATGGAATTACCCTAGACGCCTCTCATTGCTCCATTCTCCAATGTTTTTTTGGCCTACCAGGTTGCCTTTTTAGAGGTGGGGGGAGCACAACTCGAGGTTCAACATGCTCCAATGTAGGCCAGAACATTGGATCAAGAATGCTCCTGATCTTGTGATGATAGGCCATCATGTAGTAGCTTTTGTCTGTGTAGATCTCCACACTTTCTCTGTTATGTTGTATAGTTACCAATGCATGCCTACAAGGAATGCCACTCACTTCCCAGTATCCACAGTTACATGTCCTAGTACTCAAGTTCACTATGAAGTGAATGTTGTTATCTTTCACTTCAAAGTCATTTTCCACATCGATTAGCAACACATCTATTTGCGTCTACTTTCAACATGTTAATCTTATTAATAACACCCCCACAAAAAGTACTTACCAGGCCAATTCAACCCATTAGCATACTTAATGTTCACCATATTCATAATTTTTTATCTAAAAAAATCCCTCAAAGTTTGAATAGGTGAACCTCTAAGAAAAAACAAAATCTGGAACAAAAAAATTAACAACAAAATCAGTACCAAACAGAAGCATATAATCAGAAAATCATTAAAATTTTGATTTGCCTTGGAAGAAAGCAAAAACAGTGCTTTGGCAAAATAAAATCCAAATAAATACATAAATTACTATTACCTGAATTCCTGATATTTTATAATTTATATCCATTTTTAATAATCTTAATTACTTTTTTCATATTTTATGCGAAATAAAATTGAAAAGTAAATTGAATAAAATACACAAATTAATGCTAAAATTATAATAATTCCTAATAATTTAACAATTCATAAACAAGAACCAACCACAAAACCTAACAATCGTTCAATACATATAACCCCTCCCCCAAGTGATTTTCTGAAACTGGTATATTTATCAAAGAGTCTCGAAAAATGTAATATTCAATCTGTTTTTTCTTTCTCATTTTGAGAAACAAAATCACGATCACATTTTGAATTGTTCTGCCGGCCTCTCACTCTACAAGACTGTAACACAAATACATTCACTCACTCATTTTGTGCAGAAAACTCTTAGTTCTCTCTCTCTTTCTCTCTCTCTCACTCTGCCACCTTAACACACACACACACACTCTCATATCAACTCTCTCTCTCTAAAACAATAACACTCAAGAAAAAAAACAACCATGGCGACATCAAATCTTCTTATTCGGCCGTCTTTCTCTATCACTAAAAATGGACAATCTCTCCATGTTCCTAAATCTCTACAAACTCAACAAATTCTTTTTAGTAATGGAATGCCACCATTAATCTTCAACACAACCACCGGAAAAATAAGTATTCTCCCTATTTTACACCAAAAACAAAAACTTCCAAAATCCAAAGTACACCCCGAAAATATTGAGACTCCAACTACTAATCTTGTTTGGAGCCGGAAAAGCTCGGGAATATATACTTGTTGATGAGACTATGGAATCTACTTGGATACAACCGAGGGGTAATCCTTTTGGGTATTATTGGTGTTTTTTTATTAAAGGTAGTTATGATAGGATAGTACCCAGGAAGCCAATATTAATTAGCTTGTTAGAGGACTATTTTCTTATGGTTTATAATTAATATGCCCGTTTATTTATAGTATGTAAATTAAACAATGGCCAACTTCATCTATCGCGAACTAATCTAAGCAATTGGATGAAATCCTAAGGTCACATTAGACTATGGGACGATTCACTTCGGTATTTAGTGTAATCATGAAACAGTCTCTAAAGTCGTGATCTTAAAACACGTTCCAAATCATAGATTTCGAACGAGACGAGGTATTGAAGGAATCGCTAAGACTTGTACGATTATGCATGATTCACATTAAGTGAATTTGTAGAGTTCCCATGAACAAGACATTTTGATGTCAGTGCATATGACTAGGTGGTTCAATAGAGAAGATCGAATGCATCGAACGACCCGAACAGAGAAACCCATTGTGGAAGCGCATGACGCATATCGGTGATGGGATGTTTCTCAAGGCTTATAATAGTGTACAATTTAGTCCTTGGACTTGAGGTGCTAGGGAGAATTCGGTGCATGAGTATGCGTACATAGATTTAGGTACTGGTCACGTAGCCTGACCATAAAGTGCCTAAGTTGGATGTGTACAGTTGTGTACGCGAGTGGTTAGTACTAAGAAAGGATCTATCGACTAATCCTGATAAGGTGCGAGAATTTCCTGTACGTTCTTAGATAATATATTCCGAGAAACCCATGGCCATGGTCAGTAACGGATTTGGAAAGGGGTTTCCGAATTTAGCAGTCACACTGGAATTATTATCCAGAATTGGAAAGTACAGAATCGAGATAATTAGAGGTGCCGATCAATTCACATACCCTAGGTCTCGATCGGAAAATTAGTCTTTAGAAGGACCGTATGTACATGGCATTTATAAGAGGTGGGGTTCACAAATATCAACTCACCTGAAGTTGGGCTTCATGGGCTTGTGGCTAGACATCGACCATGAAGTGTGGGTACTCCCGAATTAATAAGGAAATTAATTATTGAGTGGTCAATTAAAACTGTTTAATTGATCGGAGCATTTAATTGCTAATTAATTAAACCACGAAAGTCGTGGGCCTGCTGCCAATTGATGGTGAACCCATAAGGTCACACACAATACAGTTGGACAGTGACAGTCATAAAAGGAAATGAATGATTTAAAGAAGTTAAATCAAAGTTCATGAATTAAAGTGTTAATTCAAGGAGGAGAATATTAATTGGGATATCTAATTAATTAATGTCTAATTAATTAATTGGACTATCTTATTAATTATAATATTAATTAAAGTAGTTAATTAATAAAATGGAAGATAACTAATTAAACATGTAATTTTCGGATTACATGGATAAGGCATAGGGGGCGATTTTTGCATATATAAAGTTGGGAGATTTTTGTTTCTTTGAAAGACAAGGAACAAGGAAGAGATTTACCAAATCTCAAATTCCTACGTTGATTAGGAATAGGATTTGATAAATATGGGATGAGATATCTAATAAGAGTAGGATTCTTCTTCTCTTATAAATAACTCTTCACATATCTTCACAAAAAGAATAAGAAAATCAAGAATCGAAAAACAAGAACTATCTCATAATTTGCATAACACAAGAAGAAAAAAGAAAGTTGAAAATTGCACAAGAAGAATCGCCCAACCCTAATCGACTGATCCAACTCTAGTCGCACAAGTCCTGTGGCCGAGTCCTCTTCCAACCGATCTCCTCACCTGGATCCAGTTCTAAGTCCTGATCAGGATCTGCCCGTTCCTACATTGACGATCTTCAAGATCTAGTTCGTAGCATGCGACTTGGAGACGTTGCTACGACCCAACTGGTGTGGATACATTCTGGAGGTGAGACAGTTGGATCACTCCGTTGTGAATCAAACAAGAAGCCCGGAGGAAACCACCACCGAGCTGTGGTGAGGTATATCGCATATCACCCCTCTAAGTTTTAATTATTGCTTGATTCAACCTTTTCGTATATATAATATTGAGACAAATTTATGGGACTGATGGGTGCCTTTAAAAATTTTAAATTCCGCACTTTTGTTGTTCTGACAATCTAGGTATCCTAACAGTGGTATCAGAGCCAACTCCATTATTACTATGCGAAAAGGCCTGAACGTAATAAAGTATATGGATACGTGTGACAAATTTATAGTGTTTCGAAACTTCAGGACTTTTTGTGCTAAAAATCGCAAATCATGAGAATTAGGGCTGAAAATTTATTTTTCTGTTTCTGGAAAATTTTGAAAAATTTGGACTGGTTTTGCAAATCTGGTCGGCATGTAATTTTGGGTCATTTTTGCTATTTCCAAAAATTAAAGGATTGTTTTGTAATTTCTGAATGTTCAGGGGTCTGTTTGCAAAATTCAAAAATTTTCTGGATTCAAAATTTTATTTTCTGGTCCTCTGTCCGAAACTGTTTTTGGGGTGTTTTGTAACTTTTCAAAAACTTTGCGGTTAAAAGTGCAATATTTTGAAAGTTGAGGGGCCGAACTGCAATTTTCAAAAGTTGAAAAATACGAATCTGTTTTTAAGCAGAAAACTTGTTTTGTTTACCCGAGAATTTATTTTGTCATAACTAGTAGTGACTAAAAAGTAAGAATCATAGGTAGTTTATTTTTAAAATGAGTTTTAAGAATAAGAAAGAAATACGTAAATGGACATTTGCTTGTTTCTAGCTCTACATGAACTGTTTACGTGGTTTTTGATCGCGCCGAGCCTTGATCCTATGGTAGATGTGATTGGTTTAATTTACTATTTGGTTTTTATTGGGCCTGCGAGCCTAAAGTTGTTTTTGGGCCACTTTGAACCTTTGTAATAGATTAGGAATTTACTGTTTTATTAGTTTAGAATGGAGGCCCGTTACAAGCAAGGTGGGAGCCCAAGAAGAGTTGAAGGCCATGTATGCATGGTTATTTATGTAATAGCCTAGGTCCTCTGAGAACCCTTTAGATTGACCAATTGGGCCAACATCATGGTTCGATGATGGCCCGCATAGCAGGCTCCCGATCGAAAACATATTTTGGTAGTATGCATGCTAGGCTTGTATGGTTTCAATTTATTTATCGATTTATGATTGGCTTGTGTGTGATGCGTTAGAATCTAGATCGTAAATAAAAGATAAAGCATAATTAATGCGGTGAGATCTCGAGGAGAGTTTATTCAAACTTTCAAAACTGAAAATCCCCTCTTGAATAAATATTAAGTCATATTGGGTTAACTATAAAATGAGGTTTTATAAATCCAAGTCTTCCATTAATAGGAACTAAGTGTATGTTTTCTACTTATCGATAGAGGTGATCCAGAGTCTGGCACCCGAGTCGAAGAAAGGGACAATACACGAAAGTCCTTGTTTCTTGTTTTCTTAAGAACTCGACAAGGGTGGGGACTGGTCGGGACATGAAAATCGATCGATAACCAGTTACGGGGATTTCATGACCGGGCCCGTTGCTCATTATGATTAATGGGTTAGACTTAACGAGTAGTAACATTTATAATGTAGCAGTGCTAGATAAATGTGAAAACCGAGGCAAAATAGCTTGAAGGTTGTGTTTGGACACAATTGGTAAAAGTATACCTACCTAGGGAGTTAGTTGTATGGCCACGAGTCGTGGGTGCAATTAATGGCTGCTGGGACGTCAAGACCTACTAGGAAATAGAATTTACCGAAACTAGAAGGGGTTATTGTTTCGATAAAAATTGTGGGAGAACTTTTTCGTTAAAAAGTCCAATTTTCGTTAATTATAATTATTATTTTTAAACCTATCTGCTTATTGTTGTCTATTTAACTGTTTAATATAGCCATATAAAATCCACAATCGTGTACGAACGAACCGTGAGACGCATCATGAGCGAACACACTTTGAGGCAAATCATGTGTAATTCACTCCACGAGACGAGCATGATTGGGTTTAACAATGTTAGAGAATATTGATCTTACCTAATCAAGATGATGAATCGAATCAAAAAGCTAGGCGCTGATTTGACTCAAGAAGATGAGATAGAAATTATTCTCAATGGCTTGTCTGACACATTTTCTCATTTTGTGCATCATTGTGATATTCCGTGTAATGGAATTAAAACAAATGACTAGCGCAAGTTGTTAGACAAATATGAGAAAGCCCATCTACAGGGACTGGGTGTGAGTGAAGGTAGGGATTGCCCCTTGTGTAAGAATGATCAAAAACTAAGGAAGTTTGCTGGAAAGAAATTCCTGAAGAGATTTAACAAAGGTATAACCTAAGTTATTTCGTTTGATGTAAGACATCTCATAAACCCTCATATCTGTAAAAGTGTTTGTAGGTGATGATGGGATTCCCTTGCCCCCGGGAAGGAGGGCGTTCCTTGGAAGGAAAAGGCAAGAGTTGCAACGATACATGAGGGACAGATACTTCAGGGATTGGGTCAAGAAGAATCTAGACCTTACTTTTTAGCAAAAGGAGTTTTACTTAGTTTTTCGTATTAGCATGAGTTTTTTAGTTTTATTTTGTTTTTGAGTATTATTTCGAATTTTTGTACAAGAAATTATTGCTTTACCACTATGAATGGAATACTATTTAATTAAAGTTATTTAACTTTGTACAAATATTGATGCTTTGAAGCATAGATGTAAAACAATGATAAACAATCAAAGACTAAATTAAACTGTATGCTAAATTGAAAAGGAGTAAAACAAACAAAGATAACCATCCACGCTTGAAATGTTTATTTTCCTAAAGAAAGATTCGAAAGGAAGTTTTTATCTAAAGCTCTTGAAACAAAGAACTTGGATGAACTAGTAACTTTCAAATCTCGTCTTAAAGGAATGACAACCGAAATTAACGTTTGCTAGGCATTCTAAGCATATCAACCGAATGGATTTAATCCATAAGGACAAACGTGGAAAACTAAAAGCACTAGTTCATAAGGACGTTACTTCATATATACTTGCGATTATTTTAATCGTCCAAGTATGTGTACTTTGTGAAGTACAATTCTAAAACTGTTGAAGTATTCAACAGAAGTTTTGGAAATGAAGTAATTAAGTGCATTATGACGAAAGCATTTTGATCTAATCAAACTTGCCGAAACATAAGCAACTAATTCCTCGATTATCTAAACGAGAATAGAATTATCACGCATCAAATCAAAGAAGGAATCGAACTTTGTTAAAACTTAGTTCATTTCACGATTGTGAATTCGCTGAACTTCCTTATTCACATTAGGGGATAGCCTCCCCTGACTCCTCAAAAGATACTTAGACTAGTGCCTTTTGAATTAAGTCCCTACACCGCCGTATCATTTATGGCATTGCATAAAACCTTTGTACTAGAAATTGGGTGGTTGATCCGATTCGTACAAAATTTGTGGAGTATCCAACGAAATCCATTAGATAACTGTTCTACGACAATGAGAAACGAAAGTTTCTTGTAAGTAGCATGTTCCTCTGTTGATGAAATCTTTGTCAAAGAAAATAGGGAATGCCATAGAACTTGATGAAGTCCAAGATTTGGACCCATCCCCACAAACAGTGGGAGCAAACCCTGAAACCTTCTGAACCGAGTCACGCACAAACACTTCGTAATCTGATAAAAATCGTAAGGAACTCAAAATTCCATTTTACGAAATCGAGAAATTGGATATTAATCCGAGAATACAAAGAAATTGTGTTTAACTTAAACTAAGGGATATGGTATGAAGCCATAAAACCCGAAATGGAAAGTTGTTAACTTATTTTGACTCGCATAATGGCGATACGTCATTCTTCAGAAGCCTTTTAATTAAGGACTAATGAAGATACCTTCTCTCCATATGCAACGTCAAAATCCATTTCGAACTATTAGCCATAGAAAGGTGGTTTTGACTACCAAAATATGACTATTGGATATGAATCCTGCCTCTCACAATTTAAAAATTGAAGAGAAGATCTTTATTCAAATCCAACGTCAATCTATGACTTTTTCCCGAACTTGGAACATGCAACTTGATAAGTTGATCAAGAATGTCGACTTTGTCAAAAGGCATATGAATTCCAATTGCCCACAAGGATCAGTGGGAGCATAGTTAAAGTTCGTAACGTAACATGACGACATTCTGTATATCAACTACGATATTAGAATATCAAGCACAGATGAAAGCGTGTTCTTCACGCAATTCTCCATGATAAGATTTGGGAATTACATCTCACGTACTGGCAATACGTATCTATAGACATAGAGCGAAGTAGATGTTGCAATTCACTGAATCTAAGTACATAGACTAAATATTGAATAAATTCAATAAAGAAGAATCCAAGAGAGGATTGTTTCCGAAGAGACACAAAAACTCTCTCTTTCTTATTTAATGAGCCCGACATATAATAAGTATAGAAGAGATTGTCTCCAAAGCCTTATGCTTTGGCATATGGATTGCATATAGCATGCAAAGTCTTGTACAAGACCTGACTTAAAAAAAGCTCTGATATTTCATTAGCTACCGTTAGTCGAACACCAGTAAAGGATACTGGATTGCCGTAAAAGCAATCCTCGAAGATAATTAAAGGATATATCGCTGGTCTATGGTAGTAGTGGGGGATTGAAACTCGAAGGATTTAGTAATTCGAGATTTCCAGTCTAAAGTGGATTATTTATTCTGTCCTGATGGAGCAGAGGTAAATTGGAAGAAATTCCAATAGTATACCATTGCCAACTCAAAATAGAATATACGCAGCATTGGGCTGCAGCAAAAGAAGAAAGCGTTTAGATGAGAAAATTCATCCAATGATTGGATGAACTACTTAGCATGGCAAAAGCCTATCGTAATCTTCACTGATTTAGATAAGGCAGTTGCTTAATGAAAGGGAAACGAGATCTCACCGATAATCTGAACACAAAACCATATGATTGAACAAATCATAGGTAGTTGAGATGCGTAGAAGGGTTATGTCATCTTAATAAAGACAACTTAGCAGATTCACTAATGAAGTTCTTTCACAAAAGGGTTAGAGGGACATCTTTATAAGATGAGTCTTAGAATTGTTGTGATTGGCTTTAGGGCAAGTGGTAGATTGATAGGATAGTGCCCAGCAAGCCAATATTAATTAGCTTGTTAGAGGACTATTTTCTTATGGTTTATAATTAATCCGCTCGTTTATTTATAGTACGTAGATTAAACAATGGCCAACTTCATCTCTCGAGAACTTGTCTAAGCGATTGGATGAAATCCTAAAGTCACATTAGACTATGGGATGATTCACTTCAGTATTGAGTGTAATAGTGAAATAGTATCTAAAGTCGTGATCTTAAAACACGTTCCAAGTCATAGATTCCGAACGAGACTGGGTATCGAAGGAATCGCTAAAACTTGTACGATTATGCATGATTCACATGAAGTGAATTTGTAGAGTTTCATGAACAAGACATTTTGATGTTAGTGTATATGACTAGGTGGTTCGATAGAGAAGATCGAATGCATCGAACGACCCGAACAGAGAAACCGATTGTGGAAGCGCATGACGCATATCGATGATTGGATGTTTCTAAAGGCTTATAATAGTGTACGATTTAGTCCTTAGACTTGAGGTGCTAGGGCGAATTCGGTGCATAAGTGTGCGTATTTAGATTTAGGTACTGGTCCCGTAGCCTGACCATAAAGTGCCTAAGTTGGGTGCGTACAGTTGTGTACGCGAGTGGTTAGTACTAAGAATGGATCTATCGACTCATCCTGATAAGGTGGGAGAATTTCTTGTACGTTCTTAGATAATATGTTCCGAGAAACCCATGGCCATGGTCAGTGACGGATTTGCAAAGGGGTTTCCAAATTTAGCAGTCACACTAGAATTATTATCTAGAATTAGAAAGTACAGAATCGAGATAATAAGAGGTGCCGATCAATTCACACACCCTAGGTCTCGATCGAAAAATTAGTCTTTAGAAGGACCGTATGTACATTGCATTTATAAGAGGTGGGGTTCACAAATATCAACTCACCTGAAGTTGGGCTTCATGGGCTTGTGGCTAGACATCGACCATGAAGTGTGGGTACTCCCGAATTAATAAGGAAATTAATTATTGAGTGGTCAATTAAAACTGTTTAATTGATCGGAGCATTTAATTGCTCATTAATTAAACCACGAAAGTCGTGGGCCTGCTGCCAATTGATGGTGAACCCATAAGGTCACACACAATACAGTTGGACAGTGACAGTCATAAAAGGAAATGAATGATTTAAAGAAGTTAAATCAAAGTTCATGAATTAAAGTGTTAATTCAAGGAGGAGAATATTAATTGGGATATCTAATTAATTAATGTCTAATTAATTAATTGGACTATCTTATTAATTATAATATTAATTAAAGTAGTTAATTAATAAAATGGAAGATAACTAATTAAACATGTAATTTTCGGATTACATGGATAAGGCATAGGGGGCGATTTTTGCATATATAAAGTTGGGAGATTTTTGTTTCTTTGAAAGACAAGGAACAAGGAAGAGATTTACCAAATCTCAAATTCCTAAGTTGATTAGGAATAGGATTTGATAAATATGGGAAGAGATATCTAATAAGAGTAGGATTCTTCTTCTCTTATAAATAACTCTTCACATATCTTCACAAAAAGAATAAGAAAATCAAGAATCGAAAAACAAGAACTATCTCATAATTTGCATAACACAAGAAGAGAAAAGAAAGCTGAAAATTGCACAAGCAGAATCGCCCTACCCTAATCGACTGATCCAACTCTAGTCGCACAAGTCCTGTGGCCGAGTCCTCTTCCAACCGATCTCCTCACCTGGATCCAGATCTAAGTCCTGATCAGGATCTGTACGTTCCTTCATTGACGATCTTCAAGATCTAGTTCGTAGCATGCGACTTGGAGACGTTGCTACGACCCAACTGGTGTGGATAGATTCTGGAGGTGAGACAGTTGGATCACTCGGTTGTGAATCAAACAAGAAGCCCGGAGGAAACCACCACCGAGCTGTGGTGAGGTATATCGCACATCACCCCTCTAAGTTTTAATTATTGCTTGATACAATCTTTTCGTATATATAATATTGAGACAAATTATGGGACTGATGGGTGCCTCGAAAAATTTTAAATTCCGCACTTTTGTTGTTCTGACAATCTAGGTATCCTAACAGTGGTATCAGAGCCAACTCCATTATTACTATGCGAAAAGGCCTGAACGTAATAAAGTATATGGATACGTGTGATTATTGTGTTCTATGATTTGATTCTTACTTGTTATCACTGGATCTATGATTTGGTAAAACTGCTTCTTCTGATCTGGGACAAATTTATAGTTTTTCCAAACTTCAGGACTTTTTGTGCTAAAAATCGTAAATCATGAGAATTAGGGCTGAAAATTTATTTTTTTGTTGCTGGAAAATTTTGAAAAATCTGGACTGGTTTTGCAAATCTGGTCGGCATGTAATTTTGGGTCATTTTTGCTATTTCCAAAAATTGAAGGACTCTTTTGTAATTTCTGAAAGTTCAGGGGTCTGTTTGCAATGGATTCAAAATTTTATTTTCTGGTCCTCTGTCCGAAACTGTTTTTGGGGTGTTTTGTAACTTTTCAAAAACTTTGGGGTTAAAAGTGCAATTTCCGAATGTTGAGGGCCGAACTGCAGTTTTCAAAAGTTGAAAAATCCGAATCTGTTTTTATTCAGAAAACATGTTTTGTTTACCCTAGAATTTATTTTGTCATAATTAGTAGTGACTAAAAACTAAGAATCATAGGTAGTTTATTTTTAAAATGAGTTTTAAGAAAGTTGAGGAAGTTTTTATCTAAAGCTCTAGAAACAAAGAACTTGGATGAACTCGTAACTTTCAAATCTCGTCTTAAAAGAATGATAACCGAAATTAACGTTTGCTAGGCATTCTAAGCATATCAACCGAATGGATTTAATCCATAAGGACAAACGTGCAGAACTAAAAGCACTAGTTCATAAGGACGTTACTTCATATATACTTGCGATTATTTTAATCGTCAAAGTATATGTGTACTTTGTGAAGTACAATTCTAAAACTGTTGAAGTATTCAACAGAAGTTTTGGAAATGAAGTAATTAAGTGCATTATGACGAAAGCATTTTGATCAAATCAAACTTGCCGAAACATAAGCAACTAATTCCTCGATTATCTAAACGAGAATAGAATTCTCACGAAGCAGATCAAAGAAGGAATCGAACTTTGTTAAAACTTAGTTCATTTCACGATTTTGAATTCGCTGAACTTCTTTATTCACATTAGGGGATAGCCTCCCCTGACTCCTCAAAAGATACTTAGACTAGTGCCTTTTGAATTAAGTCCTTACACCGCCGTATCATTTATAACATGGTATAAAACCTTTGTACTAGAAATTGGGTGGTCGATCTGATTCATACAAAATTTGTGGGGTATCCAACGAAATCCATTAGATACCTATTCTACGACAATGAGAAACGAAAGTTTCTTGTAAGTAGTATGTTCCTCTATTGATGAAATCTTTGTCAAAGAAAATAGGGAATGCCATAGAACATGATGAAGTCCAAGACTTGGACCCATCCTCACAAACAGTGGGAGCAAACACTGAAACCTAATGAACCGAGTCACGCACAAACACTTCGTTATCTGATCAAAATCGTAACGAACTCAAAATTCCATTTTACGAAATCTAGAAATTGGATATTAATCCGAGATTACAAAGAAATTGTGTTTAACATAAACTAAGGGATATGACATGAAGCCATAAGACCCGAAATTGAAAGTTGTTAACTTATTTTGACTCGCTTAATGGCGATAGGTCATTCTTCAAAAGCCTTTTAATTAAGGACAAATGAAGATACCTTCTCTCCATATGCAACGTCAAAATCTATTTCGAAACTATTAGTCATAGAAAGGTGGTTTTGACTACGAAAATATGACTATTGGATATGAATCCTGCCTCTCACAATTTGAAAATTGAAGAAAAGATCTTCATTCAAATACAAAGTCAATCTATGACTTTTTCCCGAACTTGGAACATGCAACTTGATAAGTTGATCAAAATGTTGACTTTGTCAAAAGGCATATGAATTCCAATTGCGCAAAAGAATCACTGGGAGCATAGTTAAAGTTCGTAGCGTAACATGACGACATTCTGTATATCAACTATGATATCAGAATATCAAGCACAGATGAAAGCGTGTTCTTCAAGCAATTCTCCATGATAAGATTTGGGAATTACATCTCACGTACTGGCAATACGTATCTATAGAGATAGAGCGAAGTAGATGTTGCAATTCACCGAATCTAAGTACATAGACTAAATATTGAATAAATTCAATAGAGAAGAATCCAAGAAAGGATTGTTTCCAAAGAGACACAAAATCTCTCTCTTTCTTATTTAATGAGCCCTACATATAATAAGTATAGAAGAGATTGTCTCAAAAGCCTTATGCTTTGGCATATGGATTGCATGTAGCATGCAAAGTCTTGTGCAAGACCTGACTTAAAAAAAGCTCTGATATTTCACGAGCTACAGTTAGTCGAACACCAGTAAAGGACACTGGATTGCCGTAAAAGCAATTCTCGAAGATAATTAAAGGATATATTGCTGGTCTATGGTAGTAGTGGGGGATTGAAACACGAAGGATTTAGTAATTCGAGATTTCCAGTCTAAAGTGGATTATTTATTCTATCCTGATGGAGCAGAGGTAAATTGGAAGAAATTCTAATAGTATACCATTGCCAACTCAAAACAGAATATACGCAGCATTGGGATGCAGCAAAAGAAGAAAGCGTTTAGATGAGAAAATTCATC
Source organism: Penstemon barbatus (assembly GCA_003313485.2). Taxonomy (NCBI): domain Eukaryota; kingdom Viridiplantae; phylum Streptophyta; class Magnoliopsida; order Lamiales; family Plantaginaceae; genus Penstemon; species Penstemon barbatus. Next base: position 40,589,902 of record CM064880.1, read on the forward strand.
CAATGATTGGATGAAGTACCTAGCATGGCAAAAGCCTATCGTAATCTTCACTGATTTAGATAAGGCAGTTGCTTAATGAAAGGGAAACGAGATCTCATCGATAATCTGAACACAAAACCAAATGATTGAACAAATCATAGGTAGTTGAGACGCGTAGAAGGGTTATGTCATCTCAATAAAGACAACTTAGCAGATTCACTAATGAAGTTCTTTCACAAAAGGGTTAGAGGGACATCTTTATAAGATGGGTCTTAGAAATGTTGTGATTGGCTTTAGGGCAAGTGGTAGATTGATAGGATAGTGCCCAGCAAGCCAATATTAATTAGCTTGTTACAGGACTACTTTCTTATGGTTTATAATTAATCCGCTCGTTTATTTATAGTACGTAGATCAAACAATGACCAACTTCATCTCTCGCGAACTTATCTAAGCGATTGGATGAAATCCTAAAGTCACATTAGACTATGGGACGATTCACTTCAGTATTGAGTGTAATAATGAAACAGTCTCTAAAGTCCTGATCTTAAAACACGTTCCAAGTCCTAGACTCCGAACGTGACGGGGTATCGAAGGAATCGCTAAGACTTGTACGATTATGCATGATTCACATGAAATGAATTTGTAGAGTTTCATGAACAAGGCATTTTGATGTTAGTGCATATGACTAGGTGGTTCGATAGAGAAGATCGACTGCATCGAAGGACCCGAACAGAGAAACCCATTGTGGAAGCGCATGACGCATATCGGTGATGGGATGTTTCTCAAGGCTTATAATAGTGTACGATTTAGTCATTGGACTTGAGGTGCTACGGTGAATTCGGTGCATGAGTATGCGTACTTAGATTTAGGTACTGGTCACGTAGCCTGACCATAAAGTGCCTAAGTTGGGTGCGTACAGTTGTGTACGCGAGTGGTTAGTACTAAGAAAGGATCTATCGACTCATCCTGATAAGGTGGTAGAATTTCTTGTACGTTCTTAGATAATATGTTCCGAGAAACCCATGGCGATGGTCAGTGACGGATTTGGAAAGGGGTTTCCGAATTTAGCAGTCACACTGGAATTATTATCTAGAATTAGAAAGTACAGAATCGAGATAATTAGAGGTGCCGATCAATTAACACACCCTAGGTCTCGGTCGGGAAATTAGTATTTAGAAGTACCGTATATACATGACATTTATAAGAGATGAGGTTCACAAATATAAATTCACCTGAAATTGGGCTTCATGGGCTTGTGGCTAGACATCAACCATGAAATATGGGTACTCCTGAATTAATAAGAAAATTAATTTTGGAGTGGTCAATTAAAATTATTTAATTGATCAAGGCATTTAATTGCTCATTAATTAAATCAAGAAAGTCGTGGGCCTGCTGCCAATTGATGGTGAACCCAAAGGGTCACACACAATACAGTTGGACAGTGACAGTCATAAAAGGAAATGAATGATTTAAAGAAGTTAAATCAAAGTTCATGAATTAAAGTGTTAATTCGAGGAAGAGAATATTAATTGGGATATCTAATTAATTAATTTGATTATCTAATTAATTATAATATTAGTTAAAGTAGTTAATTAATAAAATTGAAGATAACTAATTAAACATGTAATTTTCGGATTACATGGATAAGGCATAGGGGGCGATTTTTGAATACATAAAGTTGGGTGAGTTTTGTTTTTTTGAAAGACAAGGAACAAGGAAGAGATTTACCAAATCTCAAATTCCTAAGTTGATTAGGAATAGGATTTGATAAATATGGGAAGAGATATCTAATAAGAGTAGGATTCTTCTTCTCTTATAAATAACTATTCACATATCTTCAGAAGAAGAATAAGAAAATCAAGAATCGAAAAACAAGAACTATCTCATAATTTGCATAACACAAGAAAAGAAAAGAAAGATGAAAATTGCACAAGAAGAATCGCCCAACCCTAATCGCCCCAACCCAAGTTCGGCCCCCCCTGGTTCAGCTAACCCAAGCCGCGCCCCTTGGCTGATCCAACTCTAGCCGCACAAGTCCTGTGGCCGAGTCATCTTCCAACCGATCTCCTCACCTGGATCCAGATCTAAGTCCTGATCAGGATTTGCCCGTTCCTTCATTGACGATCTTCAAGATCTAGTTCGTAGCCTGCGACTTGGAGACGTTGCTACAACCCAACTGGTGTGGATACATTCTGGAGGTGAGATAGTTGGATCACTCCGTTGTGAATCAAACAAGAAGCCCGGAGGAAACCACCACCGAGCTGTGGTGAGGTATATCGCATATCATCCCTCTAAGTTTTAATTATTGCTTGATTCAACCTTTTCGTATATATAATATGGAGACAGATTTATGGGACTGATGGCTGCCTCGAAAAATTTTAAATTTCGCACTTTTGTTGTTCTGACAATCGAGGTATCTTAACAGTGGTATCAGAGCCAACTCCATTATTATTATGCGAAAAGGCCTGAACGTAATAATGTATATGGATACATGTGATTATTGTGTTTTATGATTTGATTCTTAATTGTTATCACTAGATCTATGATTGGGTAAAAGTGCTTTTTCGGATCTGTGACAAATTTATAGTGTTTCGAAACTTCAGGACTTTTTGTGCTAAAAATCGCAAATCATGAGAATTAGGGCTGAAAATTTATTTTTCTGTTTCTGGAAAATTTTGAAAAATCTGGACTGGTTTTGCAAATCTGGTCGGCATGTAATTTTGGGTCATTTTTGCTATTTCCAAAAATTAAAGGACTGTTTTGTCATTTATGAATGTTCAGGGGTCTGTTTGCAAAATTCAAAAATTTTCTGGATTCAAAATTTTATTTTCTGGTCCTCTGTCCGAAACTGTTTTTGGGGTGTTTTGTAACTTTTCAAAAACTTTGCGGTTAAAAGTGCAATATTTTGAAAGTTGAGGGGCCGAACTGCAATTTTCAAAAGTTGAAAAATACGAATCTGTTTTTAAGCAGAAAACTTGTTTTGTTTACCCGAGAATTTATTTTGTCATAACTAGTAGTGACTAAAAAGTAAGAATCATAGGTAGTTTATTTTTAAAATGAGTTTTAAGAATAAGAAAGAAATACGTAAATGGACATTTGCTTGTTTCTTGCTCTACATGAACTGTTTACGTGGTTTTTTATCGCGCCGAGCCTTGATCCTATGGTAGATGTGATTGGTTTAATTTACTATTTGGTTTTTATTGGGCCTGCGAGCCTAAAGTTGTTTTTGGGCCACTTTGAACCTTTGTAATAGATTAGGAATTTACTGTTTTATTAGTTTAGAATGGAGGCCCGTTACAAGCAAGGTGGGAGCCCAAGAAGAGTTGAAGGCCATGTATGCATGGTTATTTATGTAATAGCCTAGGTCCTCTGAGAACCCTTTAGATTGACCAATTGGGCCAACATCATGGTTCGATGATGGCCCGCATAGCAGGCTCCCGATCGAAAACATATTTTGGTAGTATGCATGCTAGGCTTGTATGGTTTTAATTTATTTATAGATTTATGATTGGCTTGTGTGTGATGCGTTAGAATCTAGATCGTAAATAAAAGATAAAGCATAATTAATGCGGTGAGATCTCGAGGAGAGTTTATTCAAACTTTCAAAACTGAAAATCCCCTATTGAATAACTATTAAGTCATATTGGGTTAACTATAAAATGAGGTTTTATAAATCCAAGCCTTCCATTAATAGGAACTAAGTGTATATTTTCTACTTATCGATAGAGGTGATCCAGAGTCTGGCACCCGAGTCGAAGAAAGGGACAATACACGAAATTCCTTGATTCTTGTTTTCTTAAGAACTCGACAAGGGTGGGGACTGGTCGGGACATGAAAATCGATCGATCACCAGTTACGGGGATTTCATGACCGGGCCCGTTGCTCATCATGATTAATGGGTTAGACTTAACGAGTAGTAACATTTATAATGTAGCGGTGCTAGATAAATGTGAAAACCGAGGCAAAATAGCTTGAAGGTTGTGTTTGAACACAATTGGTAAAAGTATACCTACCTAGGGAGTTAGTTGTATGGTCACGAGTCGTGGGTGCAATTAATGGCTGTTGGGACGTCAAGACCTACTAGGAAATAGAATTTACCGAAACTAGAAGGGGTTATTGTTTCGATAAAAATTGTGGGAGAACTTTTTCGTTAAAAAGTCCAATTTTCGTTAATTATAAGTATTATTTTTAAACCTGTCTGCTTATTGTTGTCTATTTAACTGTTTAATATAGCCATATAAAGTCCACAATCATGTACGAACGAACCGTGAGACGCATCATGAGCGAACACACTTTGAGGCAAATCATGTGTAATTCACTCCACGAGACGAGCATGATTGGGTTTAACAATGTTAGAGAATATTGATCTTACCTAATCAAGATGATGAATCGAATCAAAAAGCTAGGCGCTGCTTTGACTCAAGAAGATGAGATAGAAATTATTCTCAATGGCTTGTCTGACACATTTTCTCATTTTATGCATCATTGTGATATTCCGTGTAATGGAATTAAAACAAATGACTTGCGCAAGTTGTTAGACAAATATGAGAAAGCCCATCTACAGGGACTGGGTGTGAGTGAAGGTAGGGATTGCCCCTTGTGTAAGAATGATCGAAAACTAAGGAAGTTTGCTGGAAAGAAATTCCTGAAGAGATTTAACAAAGGTATAACCTAAGTTATTTCGTTTGATGTAAGACATCTCATAAACCCTCATATCTGTAAAAGTGTTTGTAGGTGATGATGGGATTCCCTTGCCCCCGGGAAGGAGGGCGTTCCTTGGAAGGAAAAGGCAAGAGTTGCAACGATACATGAGGGACAGATACTTCAGGGATTGGATCAAGAAGAATCTAGACCTTACTTTTTAGCAAAAGGAGTTTTATTTAGTTTTTCGTATTAGCATGAGTTTTTTAGTTTTATTTTGTTTTTGAGTATTATTTCGAATTTTTGTACAAGAAATTATTGCTTTACCATTATAAATGGAATACTATTTAATTAAAGTTATTTAACTTTGTACAAATATTGATGCTTTGAAGCATAGATGTAAAACAATGATAAACAATCAAAGACTAAATTAAATTGTATGCTAAATTGAAAAGGAGTAAAACAAACAAAGATAACCATCCACGCTTGAAATGTTTATTTTCTTAAAGAAAGATTCGAAAGGAAGTTTTTATCTAAAGCTCTTGAAACAAAGAACTTGGATGAACTAGTAACTTTCAAATCTCGTCTTAAAGGAATGACAACCGAAATTAACGTTTGCTAGGCATTCTAAGCATATCAACCGAATGGATTAAATCCATAAGGACAAACGTGGAAAACTAAAATCACTAGTTCATAAGGACGTTACTTCATATATACTTGCGATTATTTTAATCGTCCAAGTATATGTGTACTTTGTGAAGTACAATTCTAAAACTGTTGAAGTATTCAACAGAAGTTTTGGAAATGAAGTAATTAAGTGCATTATGACGAAAGCATTTTGATCTAATCAAACTTGCCGAAACATAAGCAACTAATTCCTCGATTATCTAAACGAGAATAGAATTCTCACGCAGCAAATCAAAGAAGGAATCGAACTTTGTTAAAACTTAGTTCATTTCACGATTGTGAATTCGCTGAACTTCCTTATTCACATTAGGGGATAGCCTCCCCTGACTCCTCAAAAGATACTTAGACTAGTGCCTTTTGAATTAAGTCCCTACACCGCCGTATCATTTATGGCATTGCATAAAACCTTTGTACTAGAAATTGGGTGGTTGATCCGATTCGTACAAAATTTGTGGGGTATCCAACGAAATCCATTAGATAACTGTTCTACGACAATGAGAAACGAAAGTTTCTTGTAAGTAGCATGTTCCTCTGTTGATGAAATCTTTGTCAAAGAAAATAGGGAATGCCATAGAACTTGATGAAGTCCAAGACTTGGACCCATCCCCACAAACAGTGGGAGCAAACCCTGAAACCTTCTGAACCGAGTCACGCACAAACACTTCGTAATCTGATAAAAATCGTAAGGAACTCAAAATTCCATTTTACGAAATCGAGAAATTGGATATTAATCCGAGAATACAAAGAAATTGCGTAACTTAAACTAAGGGATATGGTATGAAGCCATAAAACCCGAAATGGAAAGTTGTTAACTTATTTTGACTCGCTTAATGGCGATAGGTCATTCTTCAGATGCCTTTTAATTAAGGACTAATGAAGATACCTTCTCTCCATATGCAACGTCAAAATCCATTTCCAAACTATTAGCCATAGAAAGGTGGTTTTGACTACCAAAATATGACTATTGGATATGAATCCTGCCTCTCACAATTTGAAAATTGAAGAGAAGATCTTCATTCAAATCCAACGTCAATCTATGACTTTTTCCCGAACTTGGAACATGCAACTTGATAAGTTGATCAAGAATGTCGACTTTGTCAAAATGCATATGAATTCCAATTGTGCAAAAGGATCAGTGGGAGCATAGTTAAAGTTCGTAACGTAACATGACGACATTCTGTATATCAACTACGATATTAGAATATCAAGCACAGATGAAAGCGTGTTCTTCACGCAATTCTCCATGATAAGATTTGGGAATTACATCTCACGTACTGGCAATACGTATCTATAGAGATAGAGCGAAGTAGATGTTGCAATTCACTGAATCTAAGTACATAGACTAAATATTGAATAAATTCAATATAGAAGAATCCAAGAGAGGATTGTTTCCAAAGAGACACAAAAACTCTCTCTTTCTTATTTAATGAGCCAGACATATAATAAGTATAGAAGAGATTGTCTCCAAAGCCTTATGCTTTGGCATATGGATTGCATGTAGCATGCAAAGTCTTGTACAAGACCTGACTTAAAAAAAGCTCTGATATTTCATTAGCTACCGTTAGTCGAACACCAGTAAAGGATACTGGATTGCCGTAAAAGCAATCCTCGAAGATAATTAAAGGATATATTGCTGGTCTATGGTAGTAGTGGGGGATTGAAACTCGAAGGATTTAGTAATTCGAGATTTCCAGTCTAAAGTGGATTATTTATTCTGTCCTGATGGAGCAGAGGTAAATTGGAAGAAATTCCAATAGTATACCATTGCCAACTCAAAATAGAATATACGCAGCATTGGGCTGCAGCAAAAGAAGAAAGCGTTTAGATGAGAAAATTCATCCAATGATTGGATGAACTACTTAGCATGGCAAAAGCCTATCGTAATCTTCACTGATTTAGATAAGGCAGTTGCTTAATGAAAGGGAAACGAGATCTCACCGATAATTTGAACACAAAACCATATGATTGAACAAATCATAGGTAGTTGAGATGCGTAGAAGGGTTATGTCATCTTAATAAAGACAACTTAGCAGATTCACTAATGAAGTTCTTTCACAAAAGGGTTAGAGGGACATCTTTATAAGATGGGTCTTAGAAATGTTGTGATTGGCTTTAGGGCAAGTGGTAGATTATTAGGATAGTGCCCAGCAAGCCAATATTAACTAGCTTGTTAGAGGACTATTTTCTTATGGTTTATAATTAATCCGCTCGTTTATTTATAGTACGTAGATTGAACAATGGCCAACTTCATCTCTCGAGAACTTATCTAAGCGATTGGATGAAATCCTAAAGTCAGATTAGACTATGGGATGATTCACTTCGGTATTGAGTGTAATAGTGAAATAGTATCTAAAGTCGTGATCTTAAAACACGTTCCAAGTCATAGATTCCGAACGAGACTGGGTATCGAAGGAATCGCTAAGACTTGTACGATTATGCATGATTCACATGAAGTGAATTTGTAGAGTTTCATGAACAAGACATTTTGATGTTAGTGCATATGACTAGGTGGTTCGATAGAGAAGATCGAATGAATCGAACGACCCGAACAGAGAAACCGATTGTGGAAGCGCATGACGCATATCGGTGATTGGATGTTTCTCAAGGCTTATAAGAGTGTACGATTTAGTCCTTAGACTTGAGGTGCTAGGGCGAATTCGGTGCATAAGTGTGCGTATTTAGATTTAGGTACTGTTCCCGTAGCTTGACCATAAAGTGCCTAAGTTGGGTGCGTACAGTTGTGTACGCGAGTGGTTAGTACTAAGAAAGGATCTATCGACTCATCCTGATAAGTTGGGAGAATTTCTTGTACGTTCTTAGATAATATGTTCCGAGAAACCCATGGCCATGGTCAGTGACGGATTTGGAAAGGGGTTTCCAAATTTAGCAGTCACACTGGAATTATTATCTAGAATTAGAAAGTACAGAATCGAGATAATTAGAGGTGCCGATCAATTCACACACCCTAGGTCTCGATCGGAAAATTAGTCTTTAGAAGGACCGTATGTACATGGCATTTATAAGAGGTGGGGTTCACAAATATCAACTCACCTGAAGTTGGGTTTCAGGGGCTTGTGGCTAGACATCGACCATGAAGTGTGGGTACTCCTGAATTAATAAGGAAATTAATTATTGAGTGGTCAATTAAAACTGTTTAATTGATCGGAGCATTTAATTGCTCATTAATTAAATCACGAAAGTCGTGGGCCTGCTGCCAATTGATGGTGAACCCATAAGGTCACACACAATACAGTTGGACAGTGACAGTCATAAAAGGAAATGAATGATTTAAAGAAGTTAAATCAAAGTTCATGAATTAAAGTGTTAATTCAAGGAGGAGAATATTAATTGGGATATCTAATTAATTAATGTCTAATTAATTAATTGGACTATCTTATTAATTATAATATTAATTATAGTTAATTAATAAAATGGAAGATAACTAATTAAACATGTAATTTTCGGATTACATGGATAAGGCATAGGGGGCGTTTTTTGCATATATAAAGTTGGGAGATTTTTGTTTCTTTGAAAGACAAGGAACAAGGAAGAGATTTACCAAATCTCAAATTCCTAAGTTGATTAGGAATAGGATTTGATAAATATGGGAAGAGATATCTAATAAGAGTAGGATTATTCTTCTCTTATAAATAACTCTTCACATATCTTCACAAAAAGAATAAGAAAATCAAGAATAGAAAAACAAGAACTATCTCATAATTTGCATAACACAAGAAGAGAAAAGAAAGCTGAAAATTGCACAAGAAGAATCGCCCAACCCTAATCGACTGATCCAACTCTAGTCGCACAAGTCCTGTGGCCGAGTCCTCTTCCAACCGATCTCCTCACCTGGATCCAGATCTAAGTCCTGATCAGGATCTGCCCGTTCCTTCATTGACGATCTTCAAGATCTAGTTCGTAGCATGCGACTTTGAGACGTTGCTACGACCCAACTGGTGTGGATAGATTTTGGAGGTGAGACAGTTGGATCACTCCGTTGTGAATCAAACAAGAAGCCCGGAGGAAACCACCACCGAGCTGTGGTGAGGTATATCGCACATCACCCCTCTAAGTTTTAATTATTGCTTGATTCAACCTTTTCGCATATATAATATTGAGACAAATTATGGGACTGATGGGTGCCTCGAAAAATTTTAAATTCCGTACTTTTATTGTTCTGACAATCTAGGTATCCTAACAGTGGTATCAGAGCCAACTCCCTTATTACTATGCGAAAAGGCCTGAACGTAATAAAGTATATGGATACGTGTGATTATTGTGTTCTATGATTTTATTCTTACTTGTTATCACTGGATCTATGATTTGGTAAAACTGCTTCTTCTGATCTGGGACAAATTTATAGTTTTTCGAAACTTCAGGACTATTTGTGCTAAAAATCGTAAATCATGAGAATTAGGGCTGAAAATTTATTTTTTTATTGCTGGAAAATTTTGAAAAATCTGGACTGGTTTTGCAAATCTGGTCGGCATGTAATTTTGGGTCATTTTTGCTATTTCCGAAAATTAAAGGACTCTTTTGTAATTTCTGAAAGTTCAGGGGTCTGTTTGCAATGGATTCAAAATTTTATTTTCTGGTCCTCTGTCCGAAACTATTTTTGGGGTGTTTTGTAACTTTTAAAAAACTTTGGGGTTAAAAGTGCAATTTCCGAATGTTGAGGGGCCGAACTGCAGTTTTCAAAAGTTGAAAAATCCGAATCTGTTTTTATGCAGAAAACATGTTTTGTTTACCCGAGAATTTATTTTGTCATAATTAGTAGTGACTAAAAACTAAGAATCGTAGGTAGTTTATTTTTAAAATGAGTTTTAAGAAACTTGAGGAAGTTTTTATCTAAAGCTCTAGAAACAAAGAACTTGGATGAACTCGTAACTTTCAAATCTCGTCTTAAAGGAATGATAACCGAAATTAACGTTTGCTAGGCATTCTAAGCATATCAACCGAATGGATTTAATCCATAAGGACAAACGTGCAGAACTAAAAGCACTAGTTCATAAGGACGTTACTTCATATATACTTGCGATTATTTTAATCGTCAAAGTATATGTGTACTTTGTGAAGTACAATTCTAAAACTGTTGAAGTATTCAACAGAAGTTTTGGAAATGAAGTAATTAAGTGCATTATGACGAAAGCATTTTGATCTAATCAAACTTGCCGAAACATAAGCAACTAATTCCTCGATTATCTAAACGAGAATAGAATTCTCACGAAGCAGATCAAAGAAGGAATCGAACTTTGTTAAAACTTAGTTCATTTCACGATTTTGAATTCGCTGAACTTCTTTATTCACATTAGGGGATAGCCTCCCCTGACTCCTCAAAAGATACTTAGACTAGTGCCTTTTGAATTAAGTCCTTACACCGCCGTATCATTTATAACATGGTATAAAACCTTTGTACTAGAAATTGGGTGGTTGATCTGATTCATACAAAATTTGTGGGGTGTCCAACGAAATCCATTAGATACCTGTTCTACGACAATGAGAAACGAAAGTTTCTTGTAAGTAGCATGTTCCTCTATTGATGAAATCTTTGTCAAAGAAAATAGGGAATGCCATAGAACTTGATGAAGTCCAAGACTTGGACCCATCCTCACAAACAGTGGGAGCAAACACTGAAACCTACTGAACCGAGTCACGCACAAACACTTCGTTATCCGATCAAAATCGTAACGAACTCAAAATTCCATTTTACGAAATCGAGAAATTGGATATTAATCCGAGATTACAAAGAAATTGTGTTTAACATAAACTAAGGGATATGACATGAAGCCATAAGACCCGAAATGGAAAGTTGTTAACTTATTTTGACTCGTTTAATGGCGATAGGTCATTCTTCAAAAGCCTTTTAATTAAGGACAAATGAAGATACCTTCTCTCCATATGCAACGTCAAAATCTATTTCGAAACTATTAGCCATAGAAAGGTGGTTTTGACTCCGAAAATATGACTATTGGATATGAATCCTGCCTCTCACAATTTGAAAATTGAAGAGAAGATCTTCATTCAAATCCAAAGTCAATCTATGACTTTTTCCCGAACTTGGAACATGCAACTTGATAAGTTGATCAAAATGTTGACTTTGTCAAAAGGCATATGAATTCCAATTGCGCAAAAGAATCACTGGGAGCATAGTTAAAGTTCGTAGCGTAACATGACGACATTCTGTATATCAACTATGATATCAGAATATCAAGCACAAATGAAAGGGTGTTCTTCAAGCAATTCTCCATGATAAGATTTGGGAATTACATCTCACGTACTGGCAATACGTATCTATAGAGATAGAGCGAAGTAGATGTTGCAATTCACCGAATCTAAGTACATAGACTAAATATTGAATAAATTCAATATAGAAGAATCCAAGAAAGGATTGTTTCCAAAGAGACACAAAATCTCTCTCTTTCTTATTTAATGAGCCCTACATATAATAAGTATAGAAGAGATTGTCTCAAAAGCCTTACGCTTTGGCATATGGATTGCATGTAGCATGCAAAGTCTTGTGCAAGACCTGAGTTAAAAAAAGCTCTGATCTTTCACGAGCTACAGTTAGTCGAACACCAGTAAAGGACACTGGATTGCCGTAAAAGCAATTCTCGAAGATAATTAAAGGATATATTTTTGGTCTATGGTAGTAGTGGGGGATTGAAACACGAAGGATTTAGTAATTCGAGATTTCCAGTCTAAAGTGGATTATTTATTCTGTCCTGATGGAGCAGAGGTAAATTGGAAGAAATTCCAATAGTATACCATTGCCAACTCAAAACATAATATACGCAGCATTGGGATGCAGCAAAAGAAGAAAGCGTTTAGATGAGAAAATTCATCCAATGATTGGATGAAGTACCTAGCATGGCAAAAGCCTATCGTAATCTTCACTGATTTAGATAAGGCAGTTGCTTAATGAAAGGGAAACGAGATCTCATCGATAATCTGAACACAAAACCAAATGATTGAACAAATCATAGGTAGTTGAGACGCGTAGAAGGGTTATGTCATCTCAATAAAGACAACTTAGCAGATTCACTAATGAAGTTCTTTCACAAAAGGGTTAGAGGGACATCTTTATAAGATGGGTCTTAGAAATGTTGTGATTGGCTTTAGGGCAAGTGGTAGATTGATAGGATAGTGCCCAGCAAGCCAATATTAATTAGCTTGTTACAGGACTATTTTCTTATGGTTTATAATTAATCCGCTCGTTTATTTATAGTACGTAGATCAAACAATGACCAACTTCATCTCTCGCGAACTTATCTAAGCGATTGGATGAAATCCTAAAGTCACATTAGACTATGGGACGATTCACTTCGGTATTGAGTGTAATAATGAAACAGTCTCTAAAGTCCTGATCTTAAAACACGTTCCAAGTCCTAGACTCCGAACGTGACGGGGTATCGAAGGAATCGCTAAGACTTGTACGATTATGCATGATTCACATGAAATGAATTTGTAGAGTTTCATGAACAAGGCATTTTGATGTTAGTGCATATGACTAGGTGGTTCGATAGAGAAGATCGACTGCATCGAAGGACCCGAACAGAGAAACCCATTGTGGAAGCGCATGACGCATATCGGTGATGGGATGTTTCTCAAGGCTTATAATAGTGTACGATTTAGTCATTGGACTTGAGGTGCTAGGGTGAATTCGTTGCATGAGTATGCGTACTTAGATTTAGGTACTGGTCACGTAGCCTGACCATAAAGTGCCTAAGTTGGGTGCGTACAGTTGTGTACGCGAGTGGTTAGTACTAAGAAAGGATCTATCGACTCATCCTTATAAGGTGATAGAATTTCCTGTACGTTCTTAGATAATATGTTCCGAGAAACCCATGGCGATGGTCAGTGACGGATTTGGAAAGGGGTTTCCAAATTTAGCAATCACACTGGAATTATTATCTAGAATTAGAAAGTACAGAATCGAGATAATTAGAGGTGCCGATCAATTCACACACCCTAGGTCTCGGTAGAGAAATTAGTATTTAGAAGTACCTTATGTACATGACATTTATAAGAGGTGAGGTTCACAAATATCAATTCACCTGAAGTTGGGCTTCATGGGCTTGTGGCTAGACATCGACCATGAAGTGTGGGTACTCCTGAATTAATAAGGAAATTTATTCTGGTGTGGTCATTTAAAATTGTTTAATTGATCGGAGCATTTACTTGCTCATTAATTAAATCAAGAAAGTCGTGGGTCTTCTGCCAATTGATGGTGAACCCAGAGGATCACACACAATACAGCTGGACAGTGACAGTCATAAAAGGAAATGAATGATTTAAAAAAGTTAAATTAAAGTTCATGAATTAAAGTGTTAATTCAAGGAGGAGAATATTAATTGGGATATCTAATTAATTAATTGGATTATCTAATTAATTAGAATATTAATTGAAGTAGTTAATTTATAAAATGGAAGATAAATAATTAAACATGTAATTTTCGGATTACATGGATAAGGCATAGGGGGCGATTTTTGCATACATAAAGTTGGGAGAGTTTTGTTTCTTTGAAAGACAAGGAACAAGGAAGAGAATTACCAAATCTCAAATTCCTAAGTTGATTAGGAATAGGATTTGATAAATATGGGAAGAGATATCTAATAAGAGTAGGATTCTTCTTCTCTTATAAATAACTCTTCACATATCTTCACAAGAAGAATAAGAAAATCAAGAATCGAAAAACAAGAACTATCTCATAATTTGCATAACACAAGAAGAGAAAAGAAAGCTGAAAATTGCAGAAGAAGAATAGCCCAACCCAAATCGCCCCAACCCAAGTTCGGCCAACCCTGGTTCAGCTAACCCAAGCTGCGCCCCTTGGCTGATCCAACTCTAGCTGCACAAGTCCTATGGCCGAGTCCTCTTCCAACCGATCTCCTCACCTGGTTCCTGATCTAAGTCCTAATCAGGATCTGCCCGTTCCTTCATTGGCGATCTTCAAGATCTAGTTCGTAGCCTGCGACTTGGAGACGTTGCTACAACCCAACTGGTGTGGATAGATTCTGGAGGTGAGACAGTTGGATCACTCCGTTGTGAATCAAACAAGAAGCCCGGAGGAAACCACCACCGAGCTGTGGTGAGGTATATCGCATATCACCCCTCTAAGTTTTAATTATTGCTTGATTCAACCTTTTCGTATATATAATATGGAGTTTGAATTATGGGACTAATGGGTTCCTCGAAAAATTTTATATTCCTCACTTTTGTTGTTCTGACAATCGAGGTATCCCAACAAGTTATACCATGTTTCAAAACATAATAGTTTCATCCAAATACTTGGCAAAACATTTTCTCTCTTGCATTCCAGAAATTTTAAACTACCATTCAAACTTTGTCCATAAACATCTAAAATACTAACCCAACACAATTTGTCCAAAAACACCAAAAAAATATAAACCTTAACACAAATTCAGAAATTAAAATTCATAAACAACATCAAATTCAATCATCAGAGGCAAGTTGTGAGGATTGGGAGACAGGGGGGGCCTTCTTAGTTATTCAACACCATACTTTTAGCTCTTGATCTCCTTATAAGTCCCACCACTTGCCTAAGTGGAATATGAACATCAAAACCCACACCTCCACCTCCAGCAGGATTAGATGTTCTAGCATCTCCATGTCCAACAACCTAAAAATACAATGAATGAATGAATTTAAAGCATTAATAATTGGCAATACAAAGTTAAGCAAACTATAAAAACTTATAATGACATGTGGTTCTTCTCTGTTGGTTCCTCTATTGGTTCTTTTCTTTTTTGTTTGCCCACCGTCACAAGCCTTTTTGTTATATCCAAGTTGGCCACACATACCACATTTTAAGGCAGCTGACCTCTTTGATGGGATTACCCTAGATGCCTCTCATTGCTCCCTTCTCCAATGTTTTTTTGGCCTACCTGGTTGCCATTTTAGAGGTGGGGGGAGCACAACTCAAGGTTCAACATGCTCCAATGTAGGCCAGAACATTGGATCAGGAATGCTCATGATCTTTTGATGATAGGCCATCATGTAGTAGCTTTTGTCTGTGTAGATCTCCACACTTTCTCTGTTATGTTGTATAGCTACCAATGCATGCCTACAAGGAATGCCACTCACTTTCCAGTATCCATAGTTACATGTCCTAGTACTCAAGTTCACTATGAAGTGAATGTTGTTATCTTTTACTTCAAACTCATTTTCCACACCGATTAGCAACACACCTGTTTGCGTCTACTTCCAACATGTTAATCTTGTTAATAATACCCCCACACAAAGTACTTACCAGGCCCATTCAACCCATTAGCATACTTAATGTTCACCCTATTCATAATTCTTTATCCCAAAACATCCATCAAAGTTTGAATAGGTGAACCTCTAAGAAAAAACAAAATCTGGAACCAAAAAATTAACAACAAAATCTGGAACCAAAAAATTAACAACAAAATCAGTACCAAACAGAAGCATATAATCAGAAAATCATTAAAATTTTAATTTGCCTTGGAAGAAAGCAAAACAGTGCTTTTGCAAAATGAAATCCAAGTAAATACATAAATTACTATTACCTAAATTCCTAATATTTTGACGCATGTCTAGTTCGAATAGTTAATCATGGAAACTTTAGAAAACCCAATAATAATAGGGCAAGGCCTACTAACCATCAAACTAAACATGCGCCAATTGGACCATGCAACTTTTGTGGACAACCAAGTCACAGTGACGCAACATGCTGGAAAAAAAATGGAAGATGTATAGCATGTGGAAGTGAACAACATCAAATCAAAGATTTCCCAAGGGCAAGGAATCCCTTGTCGGCACCTCAAGGAAAACAAGGCAATCCATCAAATTCTCGAATAGGGAGGCCTAAGATTCCTGTCTGTGTTTTTGCATTGAAGGGCAATGAGGAGTCAGTGGACCAGCCTGCAGTGGTTGAAGGTTAAATTCATTTACTTGACCACATTGTTAAAGCTTTATATTATATTGCTACTGAACTAACTCTTGAGGTAGAAGTATTACCTTACGATTTTGAGGTAAGCACCCCAATGGATACTTGTGAGACTACTAAAAAACATGTTTAATTATGATAGACGGTATCAACTACCCATACCCAGTTGATTTAATCCAACTTAACATCCAAGGATATGATATTATCTTAGGAATGGATTGGTTGTATCAACATCAAGCAGAGATAAACTGCTATACAAAAAGAAATAAAATATAGCAAAAATAACCAAAAAGTACATGAGGTTAGACATAAAAACCACAACCATATCAATCATCTCAGCTATTGAAGCAAGGAAAACCCTGAAAAATATGGAAAACAAAGTCCACGTTGCTTAGGGCCTTTTAAAATTTCCGAACGCGTTGGAAATTTAGTCTATAGATTGAATCTACCTCTCAACATCAAGGGAATTCATTATGTGTTTTATGTATCACAAATTAGGAAGTATCACTCAGATGAATCCCACATTATAGATCCTAATAATGTATATATCGAAAGTAATCTATCCTATGAAGAAAGATCAATTCGGATCCTCGGTAAATATTACAAGAGCTTCGCAACCGCAAAATATCCTTGGTAAATATGTTGTGGAGAAATCACAAAGAAGAGGAAGCCACTAGGGAACGATAAGAAGAAATGCGGAAACATCACCCCGAACTCTTCATTCCATGTTAGAATCTGGGGACCAGATTTTTTTAAGGAAGGAAGAATGTAATACCACGACAAAATATAAATTTATATACTCATTTGGATTTAAAAAAATTATTCTAAACTAACAATTATCAAACAAACAAGGTCAAAAGTGAAATTTACAACAATAGCAAAATTAGCCCAGTCACCAATTACCACTAAACCCCAATTACCAATACTTATTACCTATCTACCATCTTTTCTTCTTATAAATAAGGATGTCTATGTTCTTCTACAATCACACCAAAAAATAAGACATTACAATGCCCATTTCTTTTCCCAAAAATATAAAGCCATGAAGCTCTTCATCTCCTAAGATTAGTAGAAGTGGTAGTAAAGCTTTAAAGGTAAAAAAAATTCTTCCTCTTTCTAAAATCACATTTAAAAAATTTCTAATCCTAGCTAAATTTATGAAATTCCATTTCTTTCCAGTTACTAGTAGCTTCTAATTTCATAAGGAGTGAATAAGTTTAAGATCTTCCTAATTTCATTGCTAGAAAAGGAGAAAACAAAGTAAAAATTCATCATTTCCCCGTGTTTTTGCGCTACCTTTGAAATTGAACTATAACTTGATATTGGCTAGGTATTTTTCAGAAATGTTTGCAACATTAGAAAGAAGACTCGTTCTAGAATGTAGGGGTATGGGAGGTGTCGAACACCTCCGGCGCGTGTGGTCCCTACCGGTGCATTTTCAGAGCAGTACTGGCGAGTGAAACTCGCTCGCCGGACTATTTTGGGGCTATTTAGAATTTCATGTTTTGAAATTGTTACCTTTTTTTCCTTGCTGTTTTTATGCATTTAAATCCTCCTATAACACCTTGGTAACTGGATAAATTCATAAGGAAGTTATTGTTGAATTTAGATATAAAGTGATACAAAATGGATAAGGTAAAAGAACTCTTTACTGGTTTAAACTTTCTACACTTCTTCTATATATAAAAAGGCTAGTAAAATTTGTAATGAATTGATATTATTGTTGAATATTTGAACTAACCTGGGTTGCTTGAATAGGTTTGGTGGGATTGAACATGCA
This sequence comes from Penstemon barbatus, assembly GCA_003313485.2. Taxonomy (NCBI): domain Eukaryota; kingdom Viridiplantae; phylum Streptophyta; class Magnoliopsida; order Lamiales; family Plantaginaceae; genus Penstemon; species Penstemon barbatus. The sequence goes on from CM064880.1 coordinate 40,607,919, forward strand.
AAGTAATGTGCAAGTATACCTATATGTATGTTATAGGAATATTTCGAAAATTGAGTTATCACCTGAAATCTTTTGTATCTTCTTGCTATTTCTATGCTCTTAATCATTTTATGATATCATGGTAAGCTTATAAAATAGTAAGAGAAACTACTCAAATTAATTAAAGGTAGATGATGATAAAAAGGCGATTTACTTATGACATATAACTTTGTTAATTTGTTTTGTGTCTTCTTGTATTAGTTATACTTCGTGCCCTGCTCATTTTCGTACTTTGGTATTAAAAATTTAATTTGTACTTGGTTTTGAGTTCAGAAAGCATTGATAAGTTAATAAGAAATATTGGTTGTAGACCTATACTTTCTTAAATAAAAGGATTGAAGAACTAAACATAGTTTATTATTGTTACTATGGATTGAAGGTAAGAAGCAATAAAAGAGATTTGAAGAAATGAACTTCATTCATGAAGAACTAAAGTGAAATGAAGCCCTGTACAAGCTTAAAATTGTAAATTAAAGCTAAATAATTGAAATATTTTAAAGTCAAATAATTACCGTAGGACTATGGCTAATATATACTAAAAGTTACTTTGCTTTGATAGTTATAATTGAGCAGATTAATAATCACTTATGCAGGTTTATTTCGATTTGCCTTATCTAATAATTGAGACTATAAATATCAAATTACTAAATGATGCATTTTCATTTGAAGTAGTATATAGAATGAGATAAAATCATATTTATTAAAGAGCTAATTTTACTTGCATTTATATCTTGATAAAAGAGATGTGTACACTAATACTTAAACTACTTGTGAATCCATAAACCTGTATAAGATTAATGATTAAAATATGGGTTCATGTATATGTATCATTGAAAAGAATACGTAGAAGTCGTATTACTTAATTCTTATAGACCACTTAAAACTATTATTTAAGGCATGCAATGAATCATAGTCATCATAATAAAACATAAACTACAACTCTTATAAGTCTCTTAAGCATTGTGAAAAAATAAGATACAATTTAATGGGTACTTAATCGAACTAACAAGATCCTCCTTGACATTGGTCCTTTCTATTTTGCTACACTTAAGTTTCGAGGAATCTTTTGAAAACACGGATTAAGCTAGACATCTACTCTTCGACATAAGGTGAGGTTTTCTCGTTCTTCCATAATCTATTCGGCACTTGCCCTGAGAATATTCTTTGTTTCGTAAAGTGATCTTATGACAATATTTCATTCCATTTCATCTATTACTTTGTTATAAGCTATTTATTTTGTGCCATATCCATCCATTTACATTATTCTCGATTTAATAGCTCCAGTATTTATATCTTCTATAGTAGTAAACTTTAATAAGTTTCTTAATCATTTAATACTATTGCATTCTTTATTCCCTGCTTCTACTCCATCTGGTAAGTGGTACTATTATGAACAACGGACAACGTCCGGCTCCAAGTTCACTTAAACTATTTATACCCTTGTGGACGCTCTTGAAAAGTTGGGCCCTAGGACTAATAAAGGTGATTGTTAGGCGGCATCGGGCCGTCATTGTATGGTCTCTTTGTTAATTGCCCCACCGTGATTCAGTTGTTGAGTACAATTGGAGATAATTATGCTCTCAGCTGGGTCGACATGTACCCGGTCATGTCATTCCATTTTTGCGAGGTCGCTCCTCGTAGGGAGGTATAAGGATGTTAATTTTCAAGTTTTGGGTTGAATGTATTACTTTACCAGATTCTGATCCGAAATAATTGTTTTCCAGTTTTAATTCAATTACTTTGTTATTTCAAATTATTTAATTATCTTTTGCAGGACTATTACATTCCAATTCTTATTCATACATGGATCATAATCCTACTTTTGGCCATATTACTCATATCCTCGATCCATTGTTATAATTAAATTCTCACAATTTTAAATAAGACTTACGCCTTTCTTTGTTCATTTTCTCAAATTAGCTTCATGAGTTGGAGATGGAAACACGTTGACATGGGAGTGACATTATTTTCAGTGATGTAGTTATCTACTTTATTGAATAATTAGACGATGAAACATCGTTTTAAAGTTATGCAAAACTTCATATACCTATGGGTCTGGTACTCAGATCCTATCGGGCACTATCTAGACTATATTATACACCAGATTGAGAGAGATAGGGATAAGGTCATTTATGGAAGAGAACAGATTAAGTCTACTTATAATTTGTAGGAAACCAAGTAAATGAACTATTAGGGGAGCATATACATCTCCAAGCACATATACGATATCTACAAGAGCAAGCTTTAACCCTACAACAGCAGTCCACAAACACTACTTTTGCCTGGGATACCCAGCTGATGATTCTCTCTCAAGACCGAGAGCGTGTACTGTTATGTATTCTAGATTATATAACCACGAGACTGAGAGTATTACATGAGGAGGTGGAGCGTTCTATGAATATTGTTCAAGAGTATGACAATATTGGATTTGTGACACAACTAATTATTCAGCGGACTATCGAGTATTATCATTGGATTGAGTCCAAACGAGATCAAGTCCATGGGATAGTCATGAGGCATTGATTGGACAGGGTACATGATTTTTTGGAGAGATTCCTTCAGTAGTTACAGAGGGACAATGAGGAAGTTCTAGTGGGTTTGTTCATGTCCTAGGACTTAATCACGGACCATGGACCCATGGTCTGTGATTAAGTCCTAGGACATGAACAAACCCACTAGAACTGATTGTCCTTCTGCAACTACTGAAGGAATCCCTGGAAGAAATCATGTACCCTGTCCAATCAATGCCTCATGGACTATCCCATGGACTTGATCTCGTGTGGACTCAATCCAGTGATAATACTCAATAGTCCGCTGAATAATTAGTTGTGTCACAAACCCAGTATAGTCATACTCTTGAACTATATTCATAGAACGCTCCACCTCCTCATGTAATACTCTCAGTCTCGTGGTTATATAATCTGGAATACATAATAGTACACGCTCTCGGTCTTGAGAGAGAATCATCAGCTGGGTATCCCAGGCAAAAGTAGTGTTTGTGGACTGCTGTTGTAGGGTTAAAGCTTGCTCTTGTAGATATCGTATATGTGCTTGGAGATGTATATGCTCCCCTAATAGTTCATTTACTTGGTTTCCTACAAATTATAAGTAGACTAAATTTGTTCTCTTTCATAAATGACCTTATCCCTATCTCTCTCAATCTGGTGTATAATATAGTCTAGATAGTGCCCGATAGGATCTGAGTTAGTAGGAGTGTAAGTGTTGGGAGGATGGTCCCTACGAATATGTATGACTGCAAGGTTTTCCTCATACCCAATAGCTAAGCCATGAACAAACTCCCCATCAGCCATTATGCGTTATATCAAACATACTTAATACATGAATAAAAAATATCATAAAATATAAAAAATACTCAAAATAAGTTCATAAAATAAAGATAGTAAATGTTGGTCCCAAGTGGTCAGATGAGGTCTAGAGGGGGGGGTGAATAGACCTCTGAAAATTTTTGAACTTAAAAACTTTTCAGTCTTCTGTCAGCAGACTAAGCTGATGAAGAACAGTAAGCAGACTAGTCTGATCGTGAACAAATCTTGAACAGACGACTGACCACTCTTCTTACAGTAACTTAGCTGTTTTTCAGCAAAACAGTTTTTCAAAGAGTATACTTGCAGCGGATTGTTTTAAAGTGTTTTTCACAAGTAGACTAAGTTCTTAAAAGATTTTATCCTCAGTTTTTAACAAACTCCTTTTTAAAATCTTTTAGATAATTCAAAGTGTTTAAATATGCAAACTTTAAATATGCAAGAAAACTTGAATGCAAGATAACACAAAGAATTTTTATAGTGGTTATATGGATAAAAATCCTATAGTCCACTCTTCCAGATCACACAGATTCTGGGTTATACTATAATCACTTAGATTACAATATTTCTCCACTTACACCTAAACAACTAATGAAAAGGCTGTAAGCTCACAATAGGAATTCACAAAGAAAACATATCCTCTGAAGTAGAATCACTCACAAAGATGGATTCTCACTTCGCACAACACTCAGCTATTACAAAATCACTCAGATAATGTTTTTCTGTTTTCTTCAACTTGGTTTCTGTCAACAGATGACTTCCACCAGACGAGTGAGCTGTTCGAGCTTTTGAGACTTAGAGAAATTCTGCTTCAAAATTTCGATCTCTGATTGTTGTTGTGTGTTTCTCTCTTCGAACTTTGCTCTATTTATACTCGGATTTGAAATTATGACCGTTGAAGGAAATCAAATCTTCAAATCCAACCTTCAGCTCTTTTGAAACGGCTCCCTGCAGCAATCGTACAGTGTACAGTACCTTTCTGTCCATCGCATTTAATGCACTCTGCTGATCCGAGGATATCTTCAATCATTTGCCATTATTACCCTTCTCTTACAGCATTTATTACACCAAGTGCATTTATTACCGTTGGACTAATCTCTTGATCTCTTCTACTTTGCTGATCAAAACGACTCTGCTGATAGATACTCTGCTGATCAAATACTGAACTAATCTGATTTGACTCGGCTGATGACCTACCCTTCTGTTCGCTGTTTCAGCAAGAGATCACTAGTCTTCTGAGCTTTGAACTTTGAACTTTTCTGATGTCTTCTTTTACTTGTTCAAAATTCTTCTAAGGGAACTAAGCTTTCCATACTTAGCTGATTATGATGTTTTGGAAATCATCAAAACCTTCCCTTAATTACTTGTCTTCTTTGCACTTCATCTTCATCTTCATCCAACAATTTCCCCCTTTTTGATGATGACAAAACTTCAGCTAAGTACATGTACCTAAACTAAAGTTTTGATCCTCAAAAATTTCTGAGATAGAAATAGTCTGTTGGATTAAAACTTGCAATTTTATAGATAATGAACTGATTACATATTACAAGTTTATTCAGATGAGTCGTGCAGAAAAAAAATTACAAGGAGATATACAATATTAATCTGTTTGTTCGTCTTCTTTATCATCCTTGCTCTCTTTTCCTTCTTCAGCAGGTTTGGAAGTTTCAGCTTCCAAATTTTGCTTCAACAGCTCTAACTTCTTTCTTTTAACATCAGGATCAAGCTGTTCTTCAGCTGAGTCCTTAGCAGCAGCTATCTCCTTATCAGATTTAGCCTTTGCTTCAGCTTCAGTTTCTTCAGCAGCTTCATCTTCTTCTTCTGTGATCTTATCATCTGTTGATCTGCTTGTGCCTTCATTTGCTGCTTCATTCCTATTTTCATCATCAGCAGATTCTTCCAACACTTCTGTTCTTTCAGCAGAGGATGCCTTATCCTCCCTTTCTTCCCTCAGTACCTTATCTTCCCCCTTTTTGTCATCATCAGCAGGGTTGACTTGATAATCTGGTAAG
>CM064880.1:40613305-40750374 GCA_003313485.2 Penstemon barbatus
CTTTGTCCTCTTCTTGATAAGCTTCAAATCCAGGAGGTTGTTCAATATAAACTTCTTCTTGCAATTCTCCATTGAGAAAAGCTGATTTCACACCCATTTGATAGACTGTGAAATTCTTGTGAGCAGCGTAGGCAAGAAAGAGTCTGATTGCCTCTAGTCTTGCTACTGGTGCAAAAGTTTCATCAAAGTCAATGCCTTCTTCTTGGCAGTAACCCTTGGCCACTAATCTTGCTTTGTTTCTGGTGACTTCACCATCTTCATTCATTTTATTCCTGAATACCCACTTAGTGCCAATGACTCTTTGATGACTTGGTCTAGGAACTAAGTACCAGACTTCATTCCTTTCAAATTGATTTAGCTCCTCCTGCATAGCTTCAATCCAGTTGGAGTCACTGAGAGCTTCTTCAATCTGCTTAGGCTCAATTTGAGATAGAAAACTAGCAAACATAGCATCTTGTGCAGCAGCTCTTCTGGTTTTCACTCTGTCTAAAGGATCACCAATCACTAACTCTGGTGGGTGATTTCTGAGCCATCTGAGATCAGGTTGCAAATCATAATGTTGTCCTTTGTCTTGATCTTGCAACACTACTGTTGGAGATACAGTAGTAGTCTGTTGAACATTTGTTGTCTGTTGAACAGTCTCTGGTCTATCAGCTGTTTGCAACTCGTCTGTTAGACAATCAGCTCTGTGATTTTGAACAGCACTTGAGTTATCAGCTGAGTTGAGATCAGGTAGTATGATGGGTATATATTCTTCATTCTTTCCAACATTCATCTTCTGTAAATCAGTAGACAGATCTTGATTAACATTTTGATTCTTTTCAGAAGATTGACTTGGCTCATCAAATACTACATGAATGGATTCTTCTATTAGTAATGTTCTTTTATTGAAAACTCTATAAGCCTTACTAACAGATGAGTATCCTACAAAGACAGCTTCATCAGCCTTTTCTGCAAATGCAGTAAGGTGATTTTTACCATTATTTAAAACATAACATTTACAACCAAATATCTTAAAGTAATGAATGTTTGGCTTCCTATTGTTCCAAACTTCATATGGAGTCTTGTTTTGGTGCTTGTTGATCATGCATCTGTTTTGGGTAAAACATGCTGTATTTGTTGCTTCTGCCCAAAATCTTTGTGGCAGCTTAGCTTCAGCTATCATGGTTCTGACAGCTTCCTTCAGTGTTCTGTTTCTCCTTTCAACAACACCATTCTGTTGAGGGGTTCTAGCAGATGAATACTCATGATGTATTCCTTTGACATTACAATACTCTTCAACAGTAGAGTTTGTAAACTCTGTCCCTCTATCTGATCTGATCTTCAATATTTTGATACTCTTCTCATTTTGGATCAGTTCCATCAGATTTTTAAGATGTTCCTTGGTTTCACTTTTCTTCTTCATGAAAATCACCCAAGTATATCTTGAATAATCATCCACAACAGCTAGGCAGTATTTCTTTCCACCATTGCTGACTGGATCAATGGGTCCAAATAAGTCCATATGTAGCAGCTCCAATATCCTTCCAGAAGATTGGTGCTTCTTGCTTTTGAATGACGACTTGATTTGTTTACCCTTCTGACAGGCGTCACAGAGCTTATCTTTGCTCATGACTGTTTTAGGAATCCCTTCTACCAAATCATTCTTGATTAATCTGTTGATGGTCTTGAAGTTTAAATGATTCATTCTCTTGTGCCATAGCCAGCTAACTTCACTTGGTGCAGATGCAACCAAACAAACGTTTGAATTCTTGTCAGCAGAATCCCAGTCGACTATGTAGACATTTCCTTGTCGTCTTCCAGATAAAATTACTTTCTTTGTACCAATCTGTTCAACAAAGCACTTATCTGTTGAGAAGATGACTGAATATCCTTTGTCACAAAATTGACTTATGCTCAGCAGATTATATTTGAGGCCTTTGACATATGAGACGTCAGATATCTCTATGTTCCCTCTGATTAACCTTCCTTTAGCTTTAATCTTGCCTTCTTTGCTGTCCCCAAAAGTAACCTTTGGACCATCCACAGCAACTGCATCATTCAGCTCATGTATGTTTCCACACATGTGTCTTGAACATCCACTGTCCAAGTACCAAATCTTCTCTACTTTACTCCTACTCCTAATCCTAACCTACAAAACAAAAATAAAATTGTTTTAGGTACCCTTATTGAGAGGGTCATGAAGGATTAGTTCCACCTTTGACAACCCAAGATGTTGAAGTCTTAGGCTTCTTAGGTTTCTGAGTTTTGACAGGAGCATGAACAGCTTTATTTTCATCATAATTAGCAGATAAGTCATGTTGATGATCAGTATGATAAGAATAGTGTTCATAAGCAGGGTAAGGTGCATGATAAGCAGGATATGCATGCATTGGATGAGCAGGATAAGGTGCATAGTAACTAGGAAATTGAGGTGCATGATACATAGGATGATATGCAGCAGGTTGCACATAATATGACTCATTTCCATACCAAGCATTTTGATTTTTCTTGTTCTTATGCTTCTTTGGTTTACTTACAGTTTGCTCATTAACAGACGACTTAGTTTTCTCACTAGTCTGATTAGTCTTAACCTTATCAGAAGACTTCCTAAGACTCTTCTGTTTGGGTTTACTAGTCTGTTTTCCTACACTAGGCTCTTTGCTCTTTTTAGCCTTAGGAGATTTCTTCTCCTTTACCACTTTCTCAGATGAGGTAGGTTTAGAAGTTTGAACATACAGAATGACCTTACTATTGTCAGCAGAAATAAAATTTTCAGTATGGTTCAATTCTAGTTTATCCTTTTCTAAAGGTGTCTCCTGTTTACTAGATGTAGACATGGATGCAACAGTTGACTTATCATGAGACTCGATAATTTTCTCAAGTTCCATGATTTTTCCTTTATAGACCTCACATTCAGCTTTCAGAGATTCATGCTCTTGCTCAAGCTGTTTATACTCAGCTGATTATTTAGGCTTTTCAGCTTTAAGTTTCAGTGAGTTATTTTGCTCTTTTAGCAAGCTCATCTCTTCCTTAAGCTTAACAAATTCTCCAGCAATAGTAGTATTATTTAACATCATTTGCTCTAGAGAATCAAATAGTTCATTATTTTGAGGAGTTACCTCATCCTCGGAGTCATCAGATTCCTTAGCCATCAGGCAAAGGAGAGCAGGTTTCTCTTCATCAGAAGATTCTTCATCAGACGTGTCTGAATCTGAATCAGATGAGTAGACAGCAGCAAGCTTTTCTGCTTCAGCTACCATTGATTTCCCTCTTTGATGCTTTCTTTCCTTTCTGATTCTCTTCTCTTCCTCAGTGTATTTTTCTGCTTTTGGATATGGACAGTCCCTGATGAAATGTCCCAATTTCCTGCAGTTGTAACACATTAGTTTTGCTTTATAATCATCTTTCTCTTGAGAAGAAGAGTTAGGTTTAGAAGTGGAAGCAGCATGATTGTATTTGTTTTTCATCTTTCTCTTGTAGAACTTCTTGAAATTGTTCATCAACAATGCTACATCTCCAGCAGTGTACTCCTTCTTATTGAGTAGAGATGCTTCATCAGATGAGTCCACATCATTGCTTTTGTGAGCTGGTCTTCTTGGATTTTCAGCAGCGACAAGTGCAGCTGTGGGACTTGAAGTTGAGGTTTCTTCAACACCCATTCTAGGCAGTTTATACTCATACGCCTTGAGTACGGAGAACAGCTCTGTAAGAGAAATCTTCCCCAGATCTCTTGATTCTTCCATAGCTGTCACCTTCATATTGAACTTGGGGGGCAGGGCCTTTAGAACTCTGACGGTGATCTCCTTGTCAGTAAAGGTCTTTCCCAGCTTTAGAACTTCATTCAATGTTCTGGTAAACCTGGTATCCATCTCATCAATGGTCTCTCCAGATTTCATCTTGAAGTTGTCCAGCTTCTCCAAGGCAACACTGAGCTGATGCTCTTTGATGGCGTCGTTTCCTTCACTCATGTCACGAACCTTGTCCCACATTTCCTTTGCAGATTTGCAATGTTTGATCTTGTCAAACCGATCATTGTCCAGGGCTTTAGTCATGATGAAACGGCCAATTTTATCCATATTGAACAGCTTTATTTCCTCGGCTGTCATCTCTGTCAGATCTTTTTCCACCACCATTTCAGCTTCATCTACTATGATGGTCTTGTTGAATTTGAATGGACCTTTAATGATACATGTGTACATGTTGTCATTATAGGCTGCTAGAAACATCTCCATTCTAATCTTCCAGTCCTCAAAGGACATACCAGCAATGTGGGGAACATGACTGATACAATCCATTTTTCAAAAAGTTTTGATTTTTCAAAAATATGCTCTTTTGAAAAAGTTTGAAAACCTTTGAAAAACACTAGGATCAAGCTCGTTGATCAGGCAGCTGATTTAAACGAACAACCTGGCTCTGATACCACTTGTTGGTCCCAAGTGGTCAGAAGAGGTTTAGAGGGGGGGGGGGTGAATAAACCTCTTTAAAATTTTCTTCAATTTTAACTTTAAAACTTTCACTTTAACTGAACAGACTAAGCTGATCAGATTAGTTAGTTACAACTCTGTTCGCGAACAAATCTTTGAACAGCCTTGTTGACCACTCGTCTGATTGATACTTAGCTGATTTTGCCAAAATCAGTTTTAATACTTAGAGTACTTGCAGCGGATTTTCTAAGTGTTTTTCACAAGTAATCTTAGTAGTTTGAAAAATGTTTCCCCAGTTTTATAAACTCCTTTTTAACTCTTTTTCAAACAGTTAATTTAAATGTGTTTTTATGCAAACAGAAAATATGCAGATTTAAAAGCGATGTAAAAACACAAGTAATTTTTATAGTGGTTATATGGATTTGAATATCCTTTAGTCCACTCTTCCAAGTCACACAGATCTTGGGTTATACTATAATCACAAAGTTTACAGTATACTCTGCTTGCGTCGAACAACAAATGAAACGACCACAAGTTCGCAATAGGAAATCACACAGAAGACCTATTCTCTGAAGTTTGATCACTCACAAAGATGGATCACAACTCCGCACAACACTCTTGTTTACAAAATCACTCAGAAGATGTATTTTTCTTGATTCTTCAACTCTGCTTTCGTCAACAAATGACTCGGCTGATGAGTGAGCTGTTCTTGAGACTTAAAGAATTTTGCTTCGGAAATTTCTCTCAGAAAGTGTGTTGCTTTCTTCTTCTTCGTCTCTTTCAGCTATTTATACTTGAGGATTGAAAAGTGTCCGTTGAAGAGAGACAAGATTCAAATTCCTCGAGTACTGGTCCTTAAAATCCGCGAACGGCTCTTTTGCAGTCTGTCCGTACTATGAACAGTACTATTCTGCAGGCAGCATTAAATGCACCCAGCTGATGCGAAGCATTTCTTCAATCATTTGTCTTTAATAACCTTGTACTTCAGCATTTATTACTCCAAGGGGCATTTATTACCGTTGGGAACACTTCATGATCTTCTTCTCTTGGCTGACGAAAGTACACGTCTGATGGCGAACTCGGCTGATCTCAAACTTGAACAAATCTGATTTGAGTCGGCTGATCTTCATCAGTCTGATAACTTTACTTCAGCAGATCAGAAGTCTTGGACCTTGAAATTTTGACTCTTCTGATGTCTTCTTTACTTAGTCAAAATTCCTTTAAAGGGATCATCAGCTAAGTTATTCCATACTTAGCCAATCTTGAAGTTTTGGAATCCTTCAAAACCTCCCTTTACAAATTGTCTTCAGAGCCTTCATCTTCATCCTTATCCAACACTATAAGTACAGCTTCATCATCAGAATCGGTCGGGTCACATTCTATTTTATTCTACTTAACTAACTGTGTATTTTTTGTTTGTCTTTTACCTCGATGTTCATCCTTTTTCCCAACTATATGGATCAGAACAAATTACAAACTTAAATATTTAATATCATTTTAGTAAACAAAATAAATATTGGTTTTGTTATGTATTTGGACAATAATAAATAATTACATTTATGTATATTTAGATAATAAAGTAATTGTATATATAGAGTATTAATAATAATAATAATAATAATAATAATAATAATAATAATAATAATAATAATAATAATAATAATAATAATCTGCAATTTATGTGTCTTGGAAAACGAGACTGAATAACATAAGTATTTTTAATTATTAAATACAAATGTATTATATGGTTAAAATATTTCCATTATCTGAATATGCAAATAGTTTAATTATATGTTATATGATAATTTTTTCTAAATATAATTGTTTAAGTATAATAGGTAAGAAAATCTGTAATACCTAAATAATCTTTATAGGTAAAGGTTTATTGTGACATGTTATGCAATCGTGGTGTATTCATATGTATAGGTCGATAAAATAGAGTATCTGATACGAATATATTTATAAATTATACTAACGATAATATTAATAATACATAAGAAAAAAAAAAAAAAATATATATATATATATATATATATATATATATATATATATATATATATATATATATATATATATATATATATATATATATATATATATATATATATATATATATATATATATATATATATATAAGCAAATTTATTTGATTCTTCCTCAATATTGTTATACTTTTCATTTAATAATTTGGTCTTGTACAAATTGTTTATTAATGATAAGTAGGACCAGCAGTTATTTTTACCCAACAATATAAAATGCATTGTTTCCTGGCTCATATAGTCGGCGTAGAAAATGGATATCGAGCTAGAAGACAAACAAAAAATACACGGTTATTTAATAAATAATAATAGAAAACAAGTTGAACAATAATTGAAATCACTAGAAAAAAAAAATTATTTTGTTGAAAAATTAGGTCGAATTTAATTTATCGAAACACAGGTATAAACGAAAACAGTTAAATAAAAGCAAGATTAATTAATTCCGGACTAATATACGAGCCTTGGATTTTGTTTTATAATATGTGCCTAAAATGTTTGTACAAATAATAATTTTTTATTATTATGTTCTTCAGAATTATTTCTCGCTGCCTTTAAAAAACAGAAAAAAAAATTAATTTGTTGTTATTAAATATAGGTAGTAATAATTTTGTTGTACACAAAATAATAATATATAATATTGAATTTAGTTCGAAGACAATGGGAATTTAAAAAAAAATATTATGCACAGACAAGATGGAAAAGTACAAGTCGGAACCATACCATAAATGAAACTATTTAATGGTCTCGTAATTTTAGATTATCCGTTTAGGTTGACAGAAATACTATGTTTACTGAAATGTGTCAAACAATACCTAATTTTAAAATGTTCAAGGATCGCTTGAAAAGTACTAAAGTGAAACAAATAATTAATAGTACGGAATAAAGTGGGAAAAATAACATCAGAGGGACTATTATGTAAAAAGTTAACGATAAGAGGGACCAGAAGTATTGTTTACCCAACAATAAAATATAATGAATCTATATTGTTCAGACATCCAATTTTAATTAGCTTAGGGTAAAATTGGTAGTATAAGTAAATAAACAACTAACATGTTGCATAAAAATAACAAAGAAGCTGTGACTTAGCTTGTTTGTCGAAAAGCATATTCGTATTCAAAGGAAACGTTCGGTAGAATAACATATGGGAAAATTTAATTTTTTGTACCATTTACCCCCTATGAAATGCATAATGTCCAATTTATCTCTCTATAATTTGAAAAAAATCAATTTACCCCCTATAAAATTTTAATGAAACAATTTACTCCATTCAGCCGGAGATTATAACTCATTTGCCGAAATTTAGAATATGCATGCAAACTATTTTATTTAACATAGGGGGATAAACCTATGGTACCAAAAAAGAAATTTTCCCGATTCTTATCGAATACAACGCTAACGTATACTTTTTTTCAAAATTAAATATTTTAATGATTTCAATAACAATTAAATATTAGATACAATTTATAGAGCATAAATTACAAAGCAATTAAATATATTTATTTTGGTCCCTTTGCTATAGCATTAGGTCAAAGTCTAAGTGACCTATCATATTATAAATGATTCACATATTTTGTGTATTATAAACATATTAATAATTTATAATTAATATATACGACGTCATATGATATTATCCACTTATTAGTGAAATATATTAATCAAATTATGTATTACGTCCTCAACTTTTTTTTTTATCATTCCCGCTACGTTTAGGATTTTTTTGTCAATTCGGCTTCTATAAATAGCTGGTTAAATTAAAAAATTTGCACGCTTATTTCGGCTTCTATAAATAGCGGTTAATGTTTTTTATATCTGCACGCCTCTTTTGTGAAGCAGCAATCCCCTGTAAAAGTACAGAATAAAGGTCGGTAAATTGAAAAAATTTGAGTATAAACGAATATGAAGAACGATTCGAACGGGTCGAACGGTTCCAAGGGCAGCTTCTTTGCTAAAGCAAAAAAAGGTTGTATCCGAACCACTAGTCCGAATAATCTTCCCAAGAAAAAAGCCAGGATAGAGGAGCCAAGTAATGCAAATACAATAGTTGCAGATAAAATTGGAAAGGAAGTGTCTTCGCAAGAAAATATTGCGACCAAGTCTCCTACAAATCTTGTAACTTCTCTGGGTGAGAAGGATGTTTTGAATGCCATTAGCAATACAAGGACCACAGAAAGCTCTTATGATGTCATCGAACAGCCCGTGGATGAAAATAATGCTCCCCTTGTAAAATCCCCAATTGAGCTGAATAACCCTTCGGTTCAGATTAATTCGGTTGATGTTGTTTCTCACAACGAGGAAATCCTAAGAAGTTCCGAAAATTGGGCGGATGTATATGATATTGCAAGTCGGACTTTTGAAACCGAGCAGAATTCGCAAACAAATCAACTTATTGAATCTGTTGTGAGTAATAACCAAAAAAATAAAAGTATCGTGGCAGATATTGAGGTAAAAAGGGATTTTCCAAATGTTCTTGATGATCCTTCGATAATTGATGAACGTTCTCTTAGTGTTCAAATTGAGGAGATTAAGGAACTTAAAACTGAGCGTTCCGGGGGAGTCTCGTACAGTGCAATGATCCCTTCTTCTACTGAGCTAGATAGAGTGTCGTGGAATTTAGGCTTTGGCACTATTTTGCCTCGCGAAATGGAAAAGTTGGAAGACCATTCTCCTTTGTACCTTGTTCAATCAAGTTTTAAGCAAATAGAACTGGTATTTTTAAAATTATTGTTTTTAAGTGTTGGTCCCAAGTGGTCAGATGAGGTCTAGAGGGGGGGGGGGGTGAATAGACCTCTGAAAATTTTTGAACTTAAAAACTTTTCAGTCTTCTGTCAGCAGACTAAGCTGATGAAGAACAGTAAGCAGACTAGTCTGATCGTGAACAAATCTTGAACAGACGACTGACCACTCTTCTTACAGTAACTTAGCTGTTTTTCAGCAAAACAGTTTTTCAAAGAGTATACTTGCAGCGGATTGTTTTAAAGTGTTTTTCACAAGTAGACTAAGTTCTTAAAAGATTTTATCCCCAGTTTTTAACAAACTCCTTTTTAAAATCTTTTAGGTAATCCAAGGTGTTTGAAAATGCAAACTTTAAATATGCAAGAAAACTTTAGATGCAAGATAACACAAAGAATTTTTATAGTGGTTATATGGATAAAAATCCTTTAGTCCACTCTTCCAGATCACACAGATTATGGGTTATACTATAATCACTTAGATTACAATATTTCTCCACTTACACCTAAACAACTAATGAGAAGGTTGTAAGCTCGCAATAGGAAATCACAAAGAAAACCTATCCTCTGAAGTAGAATCACTCACAAAGACGGATTCTAGCTTCGCACAACACTCAGCTATTACAAAATCACTCAGATAATGTTTTTCTGTTTTCTTCAACTTGGTTTCTGTCAACAGATGACTTCCACCAGACGAGTGAGCTGTTCGAGCTTTTGAGACTTAGAGAAATTCTGCTTCAAAATTTCGATCTCTGATTGTTGTTGTGTGTGTCTCTCTTCGAACTTTGCTCTATTTATACTCGGATTTGAAATTATGACCGTTGAAGGAAATCAAATCTTCAAATCCAACCTTCAGCTCTTTTGAAACGGCTCCCTGCAGCAATCGTACAGTGTACAGTACCTTTCTGTCCATCGCATTTAATGCTGCATTTAATGCACTCTGCTGATCCGAGGATATCTTCAATCATTTGCCATTACTACCCTTCTCTTTCAGCATTTATTACACCAAGTGCATTTATTACCGTTGAACTGATCTTATGATCTCTTTCACTCTGCTGATCGAAGCAACCCTTCTGATAGGTACTCTGCTGATCAAATACTGAACTTATCTGATTTGACTCGGCTGATGACCTACCCTTCTGTTCGCTGTTTCAGCAAGAGATCACTAGTCTTCTAGTCTTTGAACTTTGAACTCTTCTGATGTCTTCTTTTACTTGTTCAAGATTCTTCTAAGGGAACTAAGCTTTCCATACTTAGCTGATTATGATGTTTTGGAAATCATCAAAACCTTCCCTTAATTTCTGACTTCTTTCATCTTCATCTTCATCTTCATCCAACAATTTCCCCCTTTTTGATGATGACAAAACTTCAGCTAAGTACCTGTACCTAAACTAAAGTTTTGATCCTCAAAAAATTTCTGAGATAGAAATAGTCTGTTGGATTAAAACTTGCAATTTTATAGATAATGAACTGATTACATATTACAAGTTTGTTCAGATGAAATGTAAAGAAACATTACAAGGAGATTCATAGGTAAATAAACATGACTAATCTCCTAGCTTGTCTTCTTTATCTTCTTCAGCAGGTTTGGAAGTTCCAGCTTCCAATTTCTGCTTCAACAGCTCTAACTTCTTCTTTTTAGTCTCAGGATCAAGCTGTTCTTCAGCTGAGTCCATAGCAGCAGCTATCTCCTTATCAGATCTAGCCTTTGCTTCAGCTTCAGTTTCTTCAGCTATCTCCTTATCATCTTCTTCTTTTTCTGTGATCTTCTCATCTGTTGATCTGCTTGTGCCTTCATTTGCTGCATCATTCCTATTATTATCACCAGCAGACTCTTCTAATACTTCTGTTTCTTCAGCATCATCTTTTTCAGAAGTTCCAACTCTTTTCTGTCCAAATATCCTCTCTTCCCCCTTTTTGTCATCATCAGCAGGGATGATTTGATAATCTGGCAAGATTGGAGTAATCAGAAGTGAATCACAAAGAAGCTTGATGTTCTCTTCCATTGCAGTTATTTGAGCTTGTTGTTTGAGTTGATTGGCCTTAACAGTCTTGACTTCCTTGAGCAAGTCTTCTCCTTGATCACCCAATTGAATTTGAGTTCCCACAATCCAATTTGATGAAGCAGTGAAGTCTTTCATCATATTTTCCATGACTTCATCTTCTGCTCGGAGGGCCGTTTCAACTGTTTGTTCAATCTGTCTCCAACCTTCAGTAGTGCTTTGAGTCCGTCTTCTAAGTATATCCATATCTTGACAGATGGATTTAACATTCTGAGCAGTGTCTTCTATCAGATCTGTTGGGACAGCAGCAGCTTTCTGACTTGGTTGTTTGACAGCAGCTAACACTTCTGCAGCTAATTCTTCCTTCATATCCTTCAAAGATTTGATGATCAGTTGTTGGATGGAATCCAACAGATTTGTCTGAGCACCTTGAGAAGTTGAAGGCACATCTGATGTAGCAGGAAGTGTTTCTTTGATAAGTTGCTCTGTTGATTGAGTTATTAATGCAAGGGGCTGATCTGCTGGACTACCAGCTAGGCTTGGAGTGCTTTCCTTCTCCTTAGCTTGATCATCTCCTTCAGCAGCAACTTCTTTCTCCTTGATCTGATCTGCTGGAATTTCTTCTTCCTTCTTTGAGTCATCAGCAGCATCAGACTTATCACCCTGTGCATTGTCTTGATGAGATGGGTCTGATGTACCCTTAATTTGCTTTGGTTGATCAGAGGACTCTGCTTCTTCTTTATCAGCAGGTGATATAATCTTCTTGACAGTCTCAACTGTCCTCATCAGTCCTTCATTGTCTACTGCTGACCTGTTAGAAATCCAAGTAAAGTTATCAAGAGGAATAAAAGTAGATGATGGTTCCTCAGGCAGCTCTTCAAAAGGTTTGAGATTTGGTCCATAGACAATGTGTTTGATGTTTGGAAGAGGGACCAATGAGCTTGGTTGTCCCCTTAACTTCCTTGATTTCTTTGCCCAAAGCTGCATTGCTTGAGCAATAGCCAACTTTATGGATCTTTCCTTGAGGTCTTCTGATTCATCATAATCCTCAGGAACAGATTCAAAGATCTTCTTTGCTTCGGCCTTAACTGTGTGACTTATCATTTGCCTCAACCTGTCCAGAAAGAATTCTGAATCAAGTGCTTGGATTAAAGATCCAGTTTCTAGCCACTTCAGTACCCAGGCTTCTGTAGCATTGAATTCTTTCCACTTGGCCATTTCAGCAGGGCTCTTTGTTAGTCTGAATTCCCTCCATCTGTTGTATTTGATCTTTTCAGAATGGAAGAGTGTCAGACGGTTGATCCTTTCATTTTCAGCATCTAGCCTCTTGAGAAATTCTTCAAAGATAGCAGGGTCATCCCTGACAATATCTAGAGCTAATCTGATTTCCTCTCTTCTCTTTGGCTTTATCTTTGGTGCAGGCATAGCTGGTATTGGTTTGTTTGGATCCCTCTGTTCACCAATAACTAGCCCACCACTATGCTGATTTCCATGAGCATCCTTGATGCTTGCTTCAATAACAGCAGCCAATTCTGCTGCCTCAACAGCATCTCTCTGCTCTTGAGTCATCTTGCTGGCTTCTTCTTCCAGCCTTTTTAACTCTAGGCTTTTCAGCCTATCTTCTTCTGCCTTTTCTGCAGCAATCCTTTGCTTTTCAGCGTCATCTTGTCTTTTCTTTTCTGCAGCAGTCAGGTAGGTTGCAGTTTTCCCAGTCCTTCTTCTCCTTGATTCAGGACTTTCAACTGCTTGTATTGGAGTTGCAGCAACAGGGTTTGGATGCAGAAGGAGTGTCTCTCCTTCACCTATTGTGGCAGTCTGCTGATCTTCTCCAGCTTCAGCAGATACTACAGCAGAAGAGTCTGTAGTAGGAACTCCAATTGTGGAAACAACTTCTTCAGTAGATGTAACAACAGGTTCTTTAATAACCAATGGTCTCTCAGCTGATGTTGTAGTTTCTCTTACTGTTTCCACTGGTTCTTCAGAGAAAGTAACCTTTCTCTTAACCTTAGATTTTGCAATCTTTTTGGTAGGGGGTTTGGCAGTGGGAGGTCCCCTTGCCTCACTTCTAGTTCTTAACCTTTTCAATCGTTGAAGAGGCATTTCTTCCTCTGATTCAGTCCTTTAAGGAGAGGAGTCAGTCTTCATCTGCTCAATCTCCTTGGTGAAATCTTCAATTACCTTATCTTGGACTGCATCTTCAGATTGTGCTGATTCAGTCTCAACAGCAGACTATGCTGTTGGCTCAGCAGGCTGACTAGTCTGGCCCTCCTTCTTGCTTTTCTTAGAAGGGGCCTTTTTGGATTTTGCAGGGGCTTTTCTTTTAGGTTTCTCCACTATTTGTCTGACTGGCTCGTAGAGTTTGAACTCTTTACTGCTATGAGTTTGCTTCCCACCACCCATAGGGCATTGTAGTGAGGCAAACAGATTACTTAGTAAAATAGCATGAGAATGCCTTTTATCACTTAGCAGCTCATAAACATGAGCAGCCCAGTTAACCTTTAAGCCGTAGTAGATACACACCATTGTGTAATATCTCCTTCTGGGTAACCCGTCCAGAGAGCTTGTGCTGCAATCCAGTACCTTGGCAATAATATCAGCAAACCTCTGATATTCACCCTTCAGCTGGGTCTTCATCAAAGTCCCAGTCATCTCTCTCCTCGTTAGCACAAATAGTCCAAAATTCCTCTTCATTTTCAGACCCAAGGTCTGTCACATCTCCTCCCTTGTTCGTCAGCTTATAAATTTCACTAAGAACAGCAGCAGATACAGCAATCTTCTTACCACCAATAACAGCTGTCATAACAGTGTCATCACTGTTGAATTTTCTGGTCATGTAGAAATGGTAAACATCCTCTAAGTAGACTCTTTCTTCGTGAGCTTCTAAAACAGGAACCAACGATGCTTCTTTGATCTTTTCCAGTAATGAACGCATCAAATTAGTGCCAGAGAAATGGAATTTGCTGTAGTTTAAGTACCTTCCCTCAATAATCTTGTCCATTTCAGAGATTAGTGAGTAGATTCTGCAAAAGAACAGTGAGCTTTCGAAGCAATAGGGTTTGAGAGATAGAGAGTTTGAGAATATTTGAGTGCGTAAGACGACTGTACTGTTTAGATCGGATTTTATAGGTTTCCTTTTGATTAGGTTTCCGTGATTTATCTGAACCATTGATCTAATCTGACAGTTTTAAATCGTGCGGTTAGGAGAAGCTGATTTCAATTTTATTATTTTAATGTCAGATGGGCGGGAAACTCTATCGACACTAATCTGTTACTTATAAAAGCGCGTTTCTTAAAATACGATTTATGACCATGCTTGTATAAGATATCAGATGAGTAGAGTTTAACTTATCTGACAGACGAGTGATCTGTTATCTGATATTACTAGAGAATGCCAATAGCTAGTAATCTTCCTCTGCTGTTTGTCAATCCAGCAAGATAAAATAATCTTCAGTCTTCAAGAATTAAGAACAGATCTTCAGATAATATAACTTCCACTAACTGACATTAACAGATTTCATCTTTAGAGCAGAAGTACCGCTAGTCTTACACGTTCCCCCTGTCTTTAAGAATCCATAAGCTAACTAGTCTGTTGAAAGTTAATCCTTGAATAGAATAACGGATAACTAAGCTGTTGAACTCCAGTCTTCTGATGAGTTCCCCCTCAGCTTATGCATCCAAATTAAGTAGTCCTAACTCAGCTCTTAGAGTTGAGAACCTTGCTTCACTTAGAGGTTTAGTGAAGATGTCAGCAATCTGATTATCAGTATGAACATACTCTATCATAACATTGCCTTTTTCCACATGATCTCTAATGAAGTGATGCTTGATCTCTATATGTTTAGTCCTTGAATGACTTGTAGTATTCTGAGTAAGTGATATTGCACTTGTATTGTCACAGTAGATTGGAATTCCACTGATTTTGATGTTATAATCTTCTAGTTGATGCTTCAACCAAAGTATCTGTGCACAACAAGCTCCAGCAGCTATATATTCAGCTTCAGCAGTAGATATAGAAACTGAGGTTTGTTTCTTACTCATCCATGAGATCAGACGACTACCTAAGAACTGACAAGCACCTGTTGTGCTTTTTCTGTCAATCTTGCAGCCAGCAAGGTCTGAATCTGAATAACCAATAAGCTCAAATCCAGATTCTCTAGGATACCACAATCCCAATTCTTGAGTGCCTTTAACATATTTCAATATCCTCTTGGCAGCTATGAGATGAGATTCCTTGGGGTTTGATTGAAATCTTGCACAGACTCCAACTGAGTACATTATGTCAGGTCTGCTTGCTGTCAGATATAACAGTGACCCTATAATGCCTCTATATTTGGTTATGTCCACTGATTTGCCATCTTCATCTTTATCCAAGCGAAGACTTGTAGACATAGGAATAGTAGCAGTAGAGCTAGTTTCCATACCAAACTTCTTGAACAGATCTCTTGTGTATTTTGCTTGATTTATAAAGATTCCATCAGGTAGCTGTTTGACTTGTAAACCAAGAAAATAATTAAGTTCACCCATCATGCTCATTTCAAACTTATTCTGCATCAGCTTGGAGAACTTATCACACATCTGTTGGTTAGTTGAACCAAAAATAATATCGTCCACATATATTTGCACAATTAATATATGATTCTCCCATTCAATTGTGAACAAGGTTTTATCTACCTTACCTTTGTGAAATCCTTTAATTAAAAGAAAATCAGATAGGGTATCATACCATGCTCTTGGAGCCTGTTTCAGTCCATAGAGGGCTTTCTTCAGACGATATACTTTGTCCTCTTCTTGATAGACTTCAAATCCAGGAGGTTGTTCAACATACACTTCTTCTTGCAATTCTCCATTGAGAAAAGCAGACTTCACATCCATCTGATAGACAGTGAAGTTCTTGTAAGCAGCATAGGCAAGAAACAGTCTGATTGCTTCAAGTCTTGCTACTGGTGCAAAAGTTTCATCAAAGTCAATTCCTTCTTCTTGACAATAACCCTTGGCCACTAGTCTTGCTTTGTTTCTGGTAACAATACCATCTTCATTCATCTTATTTCTGAAAACCCACTTAGTGCCAATTACCCTTTGATAACTTGGTCTTGGAACTAAGTACCAGACTTCATTCCTTTCAAATTGATTCAACTCTTCTTGCATAGCTTCTATCCAGAAGGAATCATTTAGAGCTTCTTCAATTTGCTTAGGCTCTATTTGAGATAGAAAAGTGACAAACATAGCATCTTGTGCAGCAGCTCTTCTTGTTTTCACTCTATCTAATGGATCACCAATCACCAACTCTGGTGGATGGTTTCTGAGCCATCTGAGATCAGGTTGCAGGTCTGAATGTTGTCCTCTGTCTTGATCTTGCAACACTACTGTTGGAGTTGCAGTAGTAGTCTGTTGAACATTTGCAGTCTGTTGAACAGTCTCTGGTCTGTCAGCTGTTTGCAACTCGTCTGTTAGACAATCAGCACTGTGATTTTGAACAGCACTTGAGTTATCAGCTGAATTAAGATTAGGTAGTATGATGGGAACATATTCTTCTTTTCTTCCAATGTCTAACTTCTGTAAATCAGTAGGCAGATCTTGATTAATACTTTGATTCTTTTCAGAAGATTGACTTGGCTCATCAAATACTACATGGATAGATTCTTCTATTAGTAATGTTCTTTTATTGAAAACTCTATAGGCTTTACTAACAGATGAGTATCCTACAAAAACAGCTTCATCAGCCTTTTCTGCAAATGCAGTAAGGTGATTTTTCCCATTATTCAATACAAAACATTTACAACCAAAAATCTTAAAGTAATGAATGTTTGGTTTCCTGTTGTTCCAAACTTCATATGGAGTCTTGTTCTGATTTTTGTTGATCATACATCTGTTCTGGGTATAGCATGCTGTATTTGTTGCTTCTGCCCAAAATCTTTGAGGCAGTTTAGCTTCAGCTATCATGGTTCTGACAGCTTCCTTTAGTGTTCTGTTTCTCCTTTCAGCAACACCATTCTGTTGAGGGGTTCTGGCAGCAGAGTACTCATGATGTATTCCTTTGATATTACAGTACTCTTCAACAGTAGAGTTTGTAAACTCTGTCCCTCTATCTGATCTGATCTTCAATATTTTGATAGTCTTCTCATTCTGGATCAGTTCCATCAGATTAGTAAGATGCTCCTTGGTTTCACTCTTCTTTTTCATGAAGATCACCCAAGTATATCTTGAATAATCATCCACAACAGCTAGGCAGTATTTCTTTCCACCATTGCTGACTGGATCAATGGGTCCAAATAAGTCCATATGTAATAGCTCCAAGATTCTTTCAGAAGATTGGTGCTTCTTGCTTTTGAACGATGACTTGATTTGTTTACCCTTCTGACAGGCGTCACAGAGCTTGTCTTTGCTCATGACTGCTTTTGGAATCCCTTCTACCAAATCATTCTTGATTAATCTGTTTATGGTCTTGAAGTTTAAATGATTCATTCTTTTGTGCCACAGCCAACTAACTTCACTTGGTGCAGATGCAACCAGGCAAACACTTGAATTCTTGTCAGCAGAATCCCAGTCGACTATGTAGACATTCCCTTGTCATCTTCCAGATAAAATTACCTTCTTTGTACCAATCTGTTCAACAAAGCACTTATTTGTTGAGAAGATGACTGAATATCCCTTGTCACAAAATTGACTTATGCTCAGCAGATTATATTTGAGGCCTTTGACATATGAGACGTCAGATATCTCTATGTTCCCTCTGATTAACCTTCCTTTAGCTTTAATCTTGCCTTCTTTGCTGTCCCCAAAAGTAACCTTTGGACCATCCACAGCAATTGCATCAGTCAGCTCATGTATGTTTCCACACATGTGTCTTGAACATCCACTGTCCAAGTACCATATCTTCTCTACTTTACTCCTACTCCTAATCCTAACCTACAAAACAAAAGTAAAATTGTTTTAGGTACCCTTATTGAGAGGGTCCTGAATGATTAGTTCCACCTTTGACAACCCAAGATGTTGAAGTCTTAGGCTTCTTAGGTTTCTGAGTTTTCACAGGAGCATGAACAGTTTTATTTTCATCATAATTATCAGATAAGTCATGTTGATGATCAGTATGATAAGAATAATGTTCATAAGCAGGGTAAGGTGCATGATAAGCAGGATATGCATGCATTGGATGAGCAGGGTAAGGTGCATAGTAACTAGGAAATTGAGGTGCATGATACATAGGATGATATGCAGCAGGTTGCACATAATATGACTCATTTCCATACCAAGCATTTTGATTTTTCTTGTTCTTATGCTTCTTTGGTTTACTAGTAGCTTGCTCATTTGATTTTGACTTAGTTTTACCACTAGTCTGATTGACTTTAGCTTTATCAGCAGACTTCTTAGAACTCTGCTGTTTGGTCTTACTAGTCTTATTTCCTACACTAGGCTCTTTGCTCTTTTTAGCCTTAGGAGATTTCTTCTCCTTTAATTCTTTCTCAGGTGAAGTAGGTCTAGCAGTTTGAACATACAGAATGACCTTACTGTTGTCAGCTGATATGAATTTTTCAGTATGGTTCAACTCTTGCTTATCCTGTTCTAAAGGCATCTTCTGTTTACTAGATGTATGCGTGGATGCAACAGATGATTTTTCATGAAACTCGATAACCTTTTCAAGTTCCATGATTTTTCCTTTATAAACTTCACATTCAGCTTTCAGAGATTCATGCTCTTGCTCAAGCTGTTTATACTCGACTGATTCTCTTGGCTTTTCAGCTTTAAGTTTCAGTGAGTTATTTTGCTCTTTTAGCAAGCTCATCTCTTCCTTAAGCTTAACAAATTCTCCAGCAATAGTAGTATTATTTAACATCATTTTCTCTAGAGAATCAAACAGTTCATTATTTTGAGGAGTTACCTCATCCTCAGAGTCATCAGAGTCCTTTGCCATCAGGCACAGGAGAGCAGGTTTTTCTTCATCAGAAGATTCTTCATCAGACGAGTCTGAATCTGAATCAGATGAGTAGACAGCAGCAAGCTTTTCTGCTTCAGCCATCATTGCTTTCCCTCTCTGATGCTTTCTTTCTTTTCTTACTTTCTTCTCCTCTTCAGTGTACTTTTCTGCTTTTGGATATGGGCAGTCTTTGATGAAGTGTCCCAATTTCCTGCAGTTGTAACACATTAGTTTTGATTTATAATCATCTTTATCTTGAGAAGAAAAGTTAGGTTTAGAAGTAGAAGCATTGTTGTATTTGTTCTTCATTTTTCTTTTGTAGAACTTCTTGAAATTATTCATCAACAGTGCAACATCTCCAGCAGTGTACTCCTTCTTGTTGAGTAGAGTGGCTTCATCAGATGAGTCCACTTCCTTGCTTTTCTGTGCTGGTCTTCTGGTGTTTTCAGCAGCAACCAGTGCAGCTGTGGGTCCTGAAGTTGAGGTTTCTTCAATACCCATCCTAGGCAGTTTATACTCATAAGCCTTGAGTACAGAGAACAGCTCTGTAAGAGAGATCTTCCCCAGATCCCTTGATTCTTCCATTGCTGTCACCTTCATGTTGAACTTAGGAGGTAAGGCCTTCAGTACTCTGATGGTTATCTCCTTGTCTGTGAAGGTTTTTCCAAGCTTCAATACTTCATTTAATATTCTTGTAAACCTTGTGTCCATCTGATCAATGGTTTCAGAGGACTTCATCTTGAAGTTATCCAGCTTTTCTAGAGCAACACTCAGCTGATGCTCTTTTATGGCGTCGTTCCCTTCGCTCATATCTCTGACTTTATCCCACATCTCTTTCGCAGATTTGCAATGTTTGATCTTGTCAAACCGATCATTATCCAGGGCTTTAGTCATGATAAATCTTCCAATCTTGTCCAGGTTGAACAGCTTGATTTCTTCAGCTGTCATTTCGCTCAAGTCTTTTTCCACCACGGTATCAACTTCATTGATTTTTATCGTCTTGGTGAACTTGAATGGACCTTTTGTAATGCAAGTGAACATGTTGTCATTGTAGGCAGCGAGGAAAATCTCCATCCTGATTTTCCAGTCTTCGAAGGACATGCCAGCAATGTGGGGAACATGGTTTATGCATTCCATTTTCAAAAAGTTTTGATTTTTCAAAAAAATGCTCTTTTGAAAAAGTTATGAAAACCTTTTGAAAAACACTTGGATCAAGCTCGTTGATCAGGCAGCTGATTCAAATGAACCACCTGCTCTGATACCACTTGTTGGTCCCAAGTGGTCAGATGAGGTCTAGAGGGGGGGGTGAATAGACCTCTGAAAATTTTTGAACTTAAAAACTTTTCAATCTTCTGTCAGCAGACTAAGCTGATGAAGAACAGTAAGCAGACTAGTCTGATCGTGAACAAATCTTGAACAGACGACTGACCACTCTTCTTACAGTAACTTAGCTGTTTTTCAGCAAAACAGTTTTTCAAAGAGTATACTTGCAGCGGATTGTTTTAAAGTGTTTTTCACAAGTAGACTAAGTTCTTAAAAGATTTTATCCTCAGTTTTTAACAAACTCCTTTTTAAAATCTTTTAGATAATTCAAAGTGTTTAAATATGCAAACTTTAAATATGCAAGAAAACTTGAATGCAAGATAACACAAAGAATTTTTATAGTGGTTATATGGATAAAAATCCTTTAGTCCACTCTTCCAGATCACACAGATTCTGGGTTATACTATAATCACTTAGATTACAATATTTCTCCACTTACACCTAAACAACTAATGAAAAGGCTGTAAGCTCACAATAGGAATTCACAAAGAAAACCTATCCTCTGAAGTAGAATCACTCACAAAGATGGATTCTCACTTCGCACAACACTCAGCTATTACAAAATCACTCAGATAATGTTTTTCTGTTTTCTTCAACTTGGTTTCTGTCAACAGATGACTTCCACCAGACGAGTGAGCTGTTCGAGCTTTTGAGACTTAGAGAAATTCTGCTTCAAAATTTCGATCTCTGATTGTTGTTGTGTGTTTCTCTCTTCGAACTTTGCTCTATTTATACTCGGATTTGAAATTATGACCGTTGAAGGAAATCAAATCTTCAAATCCAACCTTCAGCTCTTTTGAAACGGCTCCCTGCAGCAATCGTACAGTGTACAGTACCTTTCTGTCCATCGCATTTAATGCTGCATTTAATGCACTCTGCTGATCCGAGAATATCTTCAATCATTTGCCATTACTACCCTTCTCTTACAGCATTTATTACACCAAGTGCATTTATTACCGTTGGACTAATCTCTTGATCTCTTCTACTTTGCTGATCAAAACGACTCTGCTGATAGATACTCTGCTGATCAAATACTGAACTAATCTGATTTGACTCGGCTGATGACCTACCCTTCTGTTCGCTGTTTCAGCAAGAGATCACTAGTCTTCTGAGCTTTGAACTTTGAACTTTTCTGATGTCTTATTTTACTTGTTCAAAATTCTTCTAAGGGAACTAAGCTTTCCATACTTAGCTGATTATGATGTTTTGGAAATCATCAAAACCTTCCCTTAATTACTTGTCTTCTTTGCACTTCATCTTCATCTTCATCCAACAGTAAACATACTAATTTTGTGATTCAAGGATTTCATCCAAACCTAAACTCTAGGTAATCCGATCTTATTCTATGAATCATGCCCCTAAGTTTCTAGTTCTAGGCTCTGATACCACCTGTGGTCACCTAGCTCGGAATAAAATGGTGATTAGCTATTCGAACTAGCTGTACATCAAACTAGCAGAATAAAAGAGAAAATATATACTATAATCACTCGTTACAGCAAAAATATTGAAAATTCTAAGGTCTTCAGGAAGAAGGGACAACGACCCCACTACTTGATCCGTATATGAAGTTTTACCTAACTTTACAACGAAGTTTCATCGTCTAATTATTCAATAAAGTAAGATAAATACGTAACTGAATATAATATGTCACTCCCATGTCAACGTGTTTCCATCTCTAACTCATGACGCTAATCTGAGAAAAAACAAAGAAAGGCGTAAGTCTTATTTGACTTAGTAAGGATTTATAATAATGGATCAAGGATATGAGTAATATGGTAAAAAGTAAGATTATGATCCATGTATGAATAAGAATTAGAATTTAATAGTCCTGCGAAATATCGTTAGATAACTTGAAATAATAAAGTAATAGAATTAAAACGGAAAGACAACCATTTCAAATTAGAATCTTGTAAGTAATACATTCAACCCAACGCCTGAAATTAACATCCTTATGCCTCCCTACGCGGAATGACCTTGCAAAAATGGAATGACATGCTCGGGTACATGTCTACCAAGCTAAGAGCATAATTATTTCCAGCTATACACATCAACTGAATCACGACAGGGTACTTAACAAAGAGACCATACACTAAAGGCCCGATGCCACCAACAGTCACCTTTATTAGTCTCTGCCTAACTTCCCAAGAGCATCCCCGAGGGTATAAATAGTTTTAGTGAAGGACGTTGTCCGTTGTTCATAATAGTACCACTTACCAGATGGAGTAGAAAAAGAGAACAAAGAATGCAAGACTGTTAGATGATATAAGTGCTGGAGCTATTAAATCGAAAATAATGTAAATGGATGGATATGGCACAAATAAGTAATTTATAACAATGTAATGGATGAAATGGAATGAAATATTGTCAAAAGGTCTAGAGTTTAGGAAACGAAGAATTTTCTCAGGGCAAGTGCCGAATAGATTAAGTAAGAACGAGAAAAACCTCACCTTATGTCGAAGAATAGATGTCTAGCTTAACGCGTGTTTTCAAAAGATTCCTCGAAACCTAAGTGTAGCAAAATATAAAGGATCAATGTCAAGGAGGATTTTATTAGTTCAATTAAGTACCATTTAAGTTGTATCTTACTTTTTCGTAATGCGAAAGAGACTTATACGAGTTGTAGTTTACGTTTTATTATAATGACTATGACTCATTTCATGTCTTATATAATAGTTTAAAGAGGTCTGTAAGAATTAAGTCATACATCTTCTAAGGAGTCTTTTCAATGATACATATACATGAACCCGTATGTTAAACATTAATCTTATACAAGTTTATGGATTCACAAGTAGTTTAAGAATTAGTTTACATCTCTCTTTTATGAAGATATAAATGCAAATAAAGTTAGCTCTTTAATAAGTATAATTTTATCTCATTCTATATACTTTTTTTTACGGATATCTAATTCTATATACTACTTCGAATAAAAATGCATCCTTTAATAATTTGATAATTATAGTCTCAATTATTTATATAAGGCAAACCAAAAGCTAAGTAACTTTAGGATACATTAGCCATAGTTCTACGGCAATTAGTTGACTTAAAACTAATTCAATTATTTAGCTTTAATTTACAATTTTAAGCTTGTACAAGACTTCATTTCCCTTTAGTTCTTCATTAATGAAGTTCATTTCTTCAAATCTCTTTTATTACTTCTTACCTTCCACCAATAGTAACAAGGGCTTGTCTAGGAGGAGTTCATGTTTGTGGAAAACTCCCTAGAGTTTGGCCCAAATTACACACGGAAAATTAAAAAATCATTTTAATGGTACCGGGTATACAGGTGATGGTTAGCCGGTTGTATTTTTTATTTTGAACGAGAAATTACAATTTTACCCTTGCTTATCTTTGGAAGAAAATCTCCAAGTGACTTCTTCTTCCCCAAGATACACCACCAACCCAATTTTCATCTTCCCCAAATAATTCCCAATTCTCCAGATTACAACTTTTCCTATATGACCCTCGACAAGAAATCATGTCGTAAACCATTATTGGCTGCAAAGAAGTGGGGCAATCAATTAAGTTTTCTTCTAGGATGAAAAATGGATATTGGATCTTAAAATTTAAAAAAGAACTTTTAGAACCACAATTTTGTACTACTGTACTTCGGGTTGTGCTTTTTGTGGAACTAGCTTTGATCAGTATTTTATTCATAAGTTTTACAAATACGTGAATATAAATTAGCAGTGCTCTTATTCTCCTTCTAAAATTAGAATTTCTGGGACAACTAATTTCTGGAACAATTTCTGGCTATAAGTTCATCAACAGATGTAAAACCATATGGGGAGAAACTAAAGCCTCAACCAATTGAACTTAGTTTTTCGATTTCTGGTTATACGTAACTTTGTTTTTCGATCTAGTTTATAAGTTCATTCTCATATTTCACAATTATATTCTCAAAATTCTGGAACGGTTCTCAATTTCATTATTAGAATTTTTTAGAGAAGAATCGGCTTTGGGAGATAGAAAGTGTGAATAAAAATTGGGGAGAAGTTTTGAGATGGAAAACAAATTGGGTAAGAAGCTTTGAAATAAATCAAAATGAAGGGTAAAATGGACACTTTACATTTTTTTTCCATGACCTGTGTACCCGGTGGAAAGTAGTTTTTTCTCCACATGTCATCCAATGAATGGAAAACTCCCAACCCACAACTCCTCCTAGCCAAATCGTAGTAACAATAATAAACTATGTTTAATTCTTCAACCTTTTTATTTGGGTAGCGATATTGCCAGAGCAACAATTGTTATTGCCAGAGCAAAATTAATACATTTCCAAAAATACCCTCTATCATTAAATGTTCTTTAATGGTTGTGTTTGTTGAGCTTTATATATTAATGCATTAATTAATTGATCAATATAATTAAATCTTTTTAAACACATCAACTAAATCTTCTCCTCAATCAATAAAAAGGAAAAATCGGTTTCTTTCAGTTTATTATTTAGAAAAATTCAGATTGAAAGAAAAAAAATATATTTGGGAAAGAAAAACTTTTACACGGTAAAAATTTAGACAACTGAACTATAGATACTCGAAAATTAAATAATATTTGGCTAAAGAACTAACAAGTTAGTTTTAATTTCTCCATTGAAAGAGCTAGCTAAGTTTAGGAAAAAAAAACAGAAAGAGGTAGCTAAGAATTCTAGTAAAAAATTTCTTCTCCTTCACGTGTAGAAGTTTTTAAGAGAGATAAAAATATGTTTAATGGTGCATTTTTTTCTCCTAAGTCAATAAAAAAAATCTCCTAAGTCACGGTAAAGATTTAGACAACCGTGTAGAATTCCCGAATTTTTTCTTTCAATCTGAATTTTTCTAAATAATAAACTGAAAGAAACCGATTTTTTCTTTTTATTGATTGAGGGGAAGATTCAGTTGATGTTCTTAAAAAGATTTAATTATAGAAATCACTTAATTAATGCACTAACATATAAAGCTCAACAAACACAACCATTAAAAAGCATTTAATGACGAGGATATTTCTGGAAATGTATTAATTTTGCTCTAGCAACAACAATTGTTGCTCTGGCAATATCGCTAGCCTTTTTATTTAGACAGGTATAGATCTACAACCACTTATCAGATTATTTTTATATAAGAAGTGCAAAATAAGTTAAATCATTTGTGTGTACCATCTTTTCTAGTTTGTTCTATTTTCTATGTTTGATTAACAACCAATATTTTTTATTAATTTATCAATGCTTTATGAACTCATAACCAAGTATAGATAAAATTTTAATGCCGAAGTACCAAAATGAGCAGGACACTAAGTACAACTAATACAATAAGATACAAAAAAGTTAACCAAGTTATATGTTATAAGTTAATCACCCTTTTATCATCATCTACCTTTAATTAATTTGAGTAGTTCCTTTTACTACTTTATAAGCTTATCAAGATATCTTAAAATGATTAAGAGCGTAGCAATAGCAAGAAGATGCAAAAGATTTTTGTTTACAACTCAATTTTTTAAATAATCCTAATAGGTATACTTGCACATTACGAATGTTCAAACCCACCAACCCTATTCATGCAACCCAGGTTAGTTCAAATATTCAAAAGAAATATCAATTCATTACTAAATTTTAGTAGCGATTTCATATGTAGAAGAAGTGTAGAAAGTTTATACCATTAAAGAGTTTTTATGTATTTTACCTTCTTCATTTTGTATCATTTTATATCTAAATTCAACAATTAAACTTCCTTATGAATTTATCCAATTACCAAGGTGTTATAGGATGATCTAAATGCATGACAATAACAAGGAAAATTAAAGGTTACAATTTAAGAACATGAATTTCGAAACAGCCCCAAAACAGTCCCGCGAGTGAGTTTCACTCGCCGGTACTGCTCTAAAAATGCGCTGCAAGGGACACCACGCGCCGGAGGTGTTCGACACCTCCCATACCCCTACACTCTAGGCTGAGTCTTCTTTCCAATGGTGCAAACTTTTCTCAAAAAGACCTTGTCAATATCAAGTTATAGTTCAATTTCAGAGGTCGCGCAAAAACAGGGGAAATGATGAATATTTACCTTTTATCTCCTTCTTTAGCAATGGAATTAGGAAGATCTTGAACTTATTCACTCCTTATTGAATTAGAAGCTATTAGTAACTGTGAAGAAATGGAATTTCATAAATTTAGCTAGGATTAGAAAGTTTTTAAATGTTGCTTGAGAAAGATGAAGAAATTTATTTACCTCTAAAGTTTTACTACCATTTTTACTAATCTTGGTAGAAGAAGAACTTCGTGGCTTCATATTTTTCGGAAAATAAATGGGCATTGTAATGTCTTATTTTTTGGTGTGATTGTAGAAGAACCTAGACGTTCTTATTTATAGAAGAGAAGATGGTAGATAGGTAATAAATGTGGGCAATTGGGGTTTAGTGGTAATTGGTGATTAGGGCTAATTTTCCTATTGCTGTAAATTTCTATTTTGACCTTTTTTGTTTGATAATTGTTAGTTTACCATAATTATTTTTAAATCTAAATGAGTATATAAAGATATATATTTTTATCGGGGTATTACAACTATTTCTATCAATATAATTTTTGCTTGATGAAGATTTTAGGTGAGAAGATGGCTTAACATATGCGACTTGATGCAATGAAATCTTTCCATGACCATTAATTCATATTTTTCTAGCATCGGTCAGCTGAAGAAAATGTTTAGACTAGAGAATCACAACCTGATGCAGTTATAAGGATTACATTTAGGACCTATTTGTTTCTATATTATTTAATAATTTAATTCCTTGTAATCAGATAATATTGTTTGGGTAAATCTTTTAAAATTTGGAAAAGAAAATATATTCTTACGAATCAAGAATTTTGCCATGAAAATATGGAAAATTGAAACCAAATTTTTCTACGGTATTATGATTCCTTTCCCGAGAGATTGATACTAAAAATAAAAAATTACATTATTACCCATATATTCTTTCTTACTTATTAAAGTTTCTGCCTTATATGTCTAAATTGTTTGACATTTTATTTGGGGATTTAAATGTGCCTATTATTTTGGTCCGAATATTTGTACACAGCATGCTTGCATGTTGTTGATCATATTTGCAAAATTTCATGCTCGTTAGATATGAAGAAATTGAAATCGTTAGATATGAAGAAATTGAAATATGATTTGGAAGATTTGGATGCATTCTTAAGAACTAGTTCGGTCTTTTTTATAAATGGTTATTACTAATTTACGTTTTTATTTATTCTCAGTATTAATTTTACCCCATGACTGATGAGATGTGTATTTTGATTCATATTTCATAATTTTTTGTCCAAATTAAATCGTGTACATATTATGTATATATTCATTAGTGTTGCTTATGTATATATAAATTGTATAATTATCTTATCTATCTACAGTTTCAAATTAGTATTTTTACTATGTTTGTAATTTTTTTTTGGGAATAACTATTTTTTTTTTTTTGTATTTTTCAGATTGTTGCACATACACTAAAATATCAATTCTTGTTATTCTCAACAAATATACACTTAATTAGTATTATTTTCTCTTAATGATAGACTAGATTGCCTATTGCCTATTCCAGAGGAAAACAAATTGAGAAATAATAGTATTAAATGGTATAACTCATGTGTATTTAAATTGATAATATATGAAAATTTAAGTGTTTTCAAGTATCCCTTTTGCCACCGATCTACTCGTCCAATTAATGATGAAATTGAATATGCGAGGAGCACGTGTCAGTCAAATTTGACGAAATTGATAAAAATTTATAGAATTAATCCTATAATTAAAGATTGCTACCAAAATTTGCCCCACATATTTTCTAGTTAACAAATTTACCCCACAATACATAAATTGATGGATTTCAGTCACAACTCTAAAAATAGAAAACCCACCCCCACGCCCCACGCCCCACCACCTCCTCTTTTCCCTCTTCCTATACCCCAATATTATGCCGATCTAATTAAATTAAATAAAAATTGATAACTAAAAACAAAATAGAAAACCCACCCCTACGCCCCACCACCTCCTCTTTTCCCTCTTCCTATACCTCAATATTCTGCGGATGTTATATATATATATATATACTAGCCTAAACCCGTGCTATGCACGAAATTATATTAAATAATTTTATATAATTAATTATATGACAAATTAGTAATCTGACATATGAAAATAAAAAAAAATATTATCTACAACCCTTATTAACAAATGAGGTCATAAATGTTAATTTCAAACATTATCTCTTTGTTTTGTACATAAACATGAATTAAAAACAAAGATAATATACTTACTACCTAATGGTTCTTTGGGGGATTCCATTTTTTCTTTTAAGGTAAAAGATAAATTATGTTTGTATAATATTTTGAGTTAACCTTTTCTCAATTTGTGACCTTCTACTCACGGTCTATATTTTGTAATTATCAAAAAGTCAATTTTCTAAATATCTATCAATTCTATCTTATGGAGTGACAAACAATGTTATCCGCCTAGACACCAAACAACATTTACAAATGACTCTTCTGCATTGATGAATCAAGCAAATGTACTGCAGCTGAGCCAAGCTTCTTGTTCCATGCTACCTGATTCAAGTTTGATCCTAGCTTTTGATTCCAAATTATTTTCAATCCCCAGCAAGAATCATTGTACTGATACTTCAATTTAACTGTGTTGGATATTTGACAATCTCATTAAAATCTGAGAGCTCCACATATTGATCCTGTCTAAAATATGACTGCAACAAACACACCAACAATGAATTATGCTTGTATGCAATAAAACTTTGTAATAGTTAACAATGAAAAGCTAATGAAAGAATAAACAAATAGGCAAATATACACTTTGTATCAAATTAGAAAAGCTATAGATTTTGATTTACTGAAACTTCTCGGCACACCAAAATTTCCAAAGGTAAAGAGAAATGGTTTATCATGAAATCTCATATTTTTGTAAAATTTGCAATTCGAAGGGCGGAGAAGAGAATATTTTACTAACAACAAAGATATTTAGAGCAAAAGACAAAAATATCCCCTATGCTTTGTCTAACTCTCAAAAATTCCCCTGTATTAATTTAACTCCCAAAAAACCCCTATAATTTCAAATAAGGGGAGATTAATTCATGAACAAAGTAATAAGTACGGCATGAGAACCATTGGATATGGATAAATCAAACTAATGTTAAACAATTGGCAAATATTAACCCTTAAAAGTTCTGTATGGTCTAATTAATCAAAATACATTGGTGGATGGTAATACGAAGGTAGAGAAAAAAGTTGTACTTTTTTATCATACAAAACAAATATCAGTTTAATGTAATTAATATTTTAATTTCCTATAACATAGACCATTTAAAGTTTTGCAAAATGTAGTATAAAATCTTAGTCTAACCTTCAAGTATAAAGTATTCTTAAATGCTAATATTTAGAGAGAGCATAATATTGCTATGTGATTATTAAGTAACCCTAGACAATATACAATTACTTTACAGTTTAAATGTTCGAATTAACATATAGCATTACTTTGGTATTCATCAAATTAAGAATTGGTCATAGCTTCTGCATATTCAAAAAATGTTAATTGAATCAGAATTGATGTAAACCAAATCTAGATTAAAGAACGTAAATCCATTGACCTTGCAAAATGGAGGAACAAACTCGGTTGGCTTTAAGTCTCATATCGCTGTAATAGACGGACACCAATACAACCATATTCCTTATTCTCTTCCGCCGTTTTTGATTCATACCATCTGAAGGTCACCAAAGCCTAGAATAGCAGTAATTTATTAAACTTACGAAATCCCAATTCATTTAAGGAATCAACAAAGAAATTCAATCTCTCATATAATCTGAAAAATAAAAGAACGAATAAAAATATACCTGTAATGGAGAAACAAATTCCTATCCATTTTGTGGGACACCATTACTTTTTCCTATCCATTTTGTGGGATTTTCCGAAAATCTCATCAAATTCCTAGCAATGTTGGCTGAGAAATCCTCAATTCACCTAATTTCTCTCTGCCTTTCTTTGGAGCAAATCGAGAACTTCAGCAAAATCGTTTGAAACTGGCAAAAATTGAAGAACTACATACGATTCAAATCGGTTTTTTCAACTTTTGAAGAGATAAAACCGTTTTGAGAGGAATATGAAGTTGAAGTTGAAGTGGGTAATCAGAAGATAAAAACGTGGGATTTGGTTTTTTTAAACTGTCATAAAAAGTATGATAGGGATAGCAGGAAAGAGAAAAGTATGATAGGGATAGTAGGAAAGAGAGACAGAAGTCACAAAATTTGAAACATGGAGGTAGTGGGAGATATGGTTTCTGGAAAGAGAGAAAAAGGGGATACAGTTATACATTTTTTTGAAAATTAAAAGAACGTATGAAAGGATATGATGGAATTGTTTTACATAAACTGAATATTTTTCATAAATAAAGAAATTCAAAAAAAGGAGAAAAAAGAATTTCAGTCAAAATTGAACATTTCGACTAAAACACCCCCTTGAAATAATAGTAAGTTAGATTAGATATATATAATCTAATTAAATAAAAATTGATAATTAAAAACAAAATAGAAAAACCACCCCCACGCCCCACAACCTCCTCTTTTCCCTCTTCCTGTACCCCAATATTATGCGGATGTTCCTTTGCATCCTCAATCATAGGCAAAAATAGTTTTTCAGTCCATGCTTTGGAAAACTCTTCCGGCGATTTCAACAGTACAATCAATATGAAGATTGAAGTTGTGTATAAAAAGAAATCAAAGATCAAAAGTGCCACCGAAAGGTTTGGATCTAGTTTTGAGCAGTGAGGAACCATAAAATATAACAAGAGAGATATTGAACCCATGAAAGGACTCCTTAGGACCAATCGGCGCGATGCTGATACTCGAAGGTTGGGGAGAAGGAGACCCGAAAGAGGTTGTGGCAGTGGAGGTGGCAGCACTGATGGAGAAAGTTGGAGAATAAGTTGACTTTTTTATTCTTTTTCTTTTTCTTTTTTTGTATATATATTATTTAATTTTTGAAATTATAATAATGTTACATACAACTTATTAAATAGGATTAATAATATTTACATGATTTTAAAAAAAAAATTTGCAAATTTTATATAAAATATTATTTAATTTATTACTTTATATAATATTTATGGTAATCCTACCAAGGTTAAAGGCTTAAAAGCTATTTGAACTAATCCTATGTGGATAAATTTATGAGTACATTTATAAGGTAAAATATCATTTTCATTTAATAATCTAATCTTTAATTCATCATTATCTAACGAAATAGATTCATCTGTGGTCTTAACAATTTGTTTAAGTCCAATTCTTTCAAAAGTACCCATTTTATAAATGGTTCTTGGTTCAATTCTGGGAATAGTCCACTTATTAAGTAGATCTAAATTCTGAGGAATATTATATTCCTGATTCAAATTATTTTTAATATTCTCATTTTTATGGAAAATATTCATTTTCACAATAATTTTAATCATGTGTTAATCCATATAATTACTATATATCTTCTACCTCCATGGCTCTGATACCATTATAAACCCAGGTACAATCATAATATAAGACTTAGGATTAGATTGGAATAAGCTTTACAAGAAAATAAATCCGTCAAATAATAATCTTAACAAACTAATGTTCAATATCAAAAAGCCAAAGAAAACGCCTTCCCATGGTAAAGAGGGGCAAGGATATTTACTGATGAATTCGTAAGATTATTCTTGCCAGAAATATTTTTTTAACCATAATCCTAATTTCTTATATTACTTATGGCCCATGTTCAAAATAATACTGAAACACATGGGGTTTCTGATATATAGCTATATATGGTTCAACACATGATTAAGTTTATTTAGCCTGTCATTAGGCTAAATGCAACACACATATATAAATATTCAAAACAGAAAAGTAAAGAGGAGTACCTTATCACTTCTTCAAACCAAGCTTTTATTTAATTCTTTAAATAAATTACAAATATTTTACAAATTTAAAAGTAAAAATATTACAAGGCTGAATATCAGAGAGTAGTAATAGTAGTAGAGTATAATGGAAGATGATAACCCTCCAGAGCTGGTTATGACAGCTATTTATAGACGGATATCTCCGGACTTGAAATTGTTCTTCAATTTGCTTTGTTACTGTTGATTTACTCGCTCGTGAATTCTGAGGGAAAAGTATTACTTTTTACTATTCATGAATAGTAAAAAGTAATACTTGAATAGTAATTTGTCCTTTGTCCTTATCTGCCAACAATTTGTGTTATTTTTCTGATTTGATTTTTTCGAATATCTCTTCCAGATCATATGCGTTGAATAGATCTTCATCGTCCTCATAAGGATCCTGGGATTCTCCTGCTAAATTGCACTTTGACACAGATGCCATGGACGTATCTGATTTGGAATCATCATAAAAAATTCTTTGAAATTTTTCTTTAAATTTTTCTTCATTTCTTCCATAAAGGCTTTAATAATCTCTGTTTTAGACAATTCTTGTCTTTTCATCTTCAATTTTCTAGATATAACTTGAAATGGGCTGGGAGTATCTTCCTTAGTCTTAGTTTTGTATGTCAAGAGTTTGGACTGAATTAATTCTTCAGTTTCTGCTACGAATAATTTCCCGGAGGAAGGATCAATCTTGTTCATTTTTTCCCAAAAATTTGAGAAAGAAGTCCTGTACAGACAAGAAGTATGATGTTCTGTATGACTCACAATTGGGATCCATTTTGATATCCAAGGATAGAAAATTCAATAAAAAGTGCATTTAGGTTATAAGCTCATCTGCCTTATGAGAAGTTATTAGTTTGGTTATTTGAGGGGATAAATCTATCCATTCTGAATACAAATTCTTCCATTTTTCAGGGAGAATTTCATAAGAGGGACCGTGGTATGACCACCAATTTACAATCCAATTTGGTATGGGAGATTTATATACTTCTCCACAAATCTTTATAAACCAAGTATGCTTTTTCTTATTATTTTGGTAATATAATACCTTGTCAAAAACTGAGATATAATCCCAATAATTAAATTTTATAGAAATATTTTTCTCGGAAAAGATATAATCTTTTTCCTTGAATGTGGATAATCCCCATGCCTGGCATGAAAAAATCTTTTTTATAATGATCTTGCTAAAAGTATAACTTTTTTGATCATTTGAGGCGAAGTGAGTAATTTCACAACTTTCAGTTGCTTTGAGCAAGTTTTCATAAAAATTTCTCTGCTTATATGATGTATCAGTAAATTGAGTATTATCAATATATCGGTTCATTAAAAACCATGGATCATCTTGCCATTTTAGATCGGAATATTTCAAATGAAGTATAACTTCTTTTTTATGGTTTTCAGCATAATTTATGCTGTCATCATATTCATTTTCTTGCAAAATATTTGCAAAAGTTTGGGAATTTCCCTTTGATGATGTGGATGATTCACCCACTCCAGAATATTTTCCTCAACCAGTTTCTTTCCATGTATTTGAGAGATTATATTCCCTCTTCCTCCTTGACCTCTATAATTTTGAGGTCGTCCTCTGAATGAGTAATCTCGAGGTATCATAACCTGCATAATTATTTATAATAATTGTTTAATCTCAACAATTTGTGCTGATACCAAATAATATCATTATCATATTTTTCTGTATTTGCAATAGGATAGCGGAATAAATGAGGGTGTCTATCAATAAAGGAAATACATTCCTTGCAAAATCCAATTTTATTTTTTAGATAGGAAATATTACCTTTGTTTTGAATTTTTTCAGACTTACTTAAATGAGGGTTGTTAATTTATAAAATCCTTGTAATCTCAGCAATTTATGCTGTAAGTATTTTATGAATTCTTCAAAATGTTGTTTTGCCAAAGCCTTATGTTCCTCACAAATCCATGGCTCATTCTTCAAATCAACTATTTTTTGTTCATATAAATCCATAGTTTGTCTAAGGTATTTTATTGTTTTCTTATATTTTATATAATTGCTTTTATTAAGAGTATTAACACAGGGATGTCCCTGACATAATATCCTCCTCTTGTAAAATGGGGCTTCATGATTCCTGTAAAAATTCACGGGTTAGGAAATCAGGAAGATGATTATCTTCTCCCTTTTTATAATGTATCTCTGTTGGGATTCGGTAAGATAAACAACCCTAGACACAGCGAAATATAAAATTTTATAGGACCTCTTACGGAATCTTGCCAGGATACTACTCCAGGTGTATATATATGAATATTAATTTAAACGATAGTATAAGTAGTTTACACGTTATACCTATCTCCTTGCAAATCCAAGTTGGCAGTCGAGATCAAGTTTCTCCTCCAGCAAAATCGATCCAAGCCTTTGCAATAGCGCCCCACGTGTTGCGCCTCTACGAGTTGATACACTACAATATCACGAAAATTAATATATCCTAATCGACTAGAGCATAGGGTATATTAATATCTAGGATTTAGGAACGACTTGGGAACAAAAGTCGAAAACGAAAAATTCTTCCAAATAGAAGAAGCAGTTCGGCCGATTTGGTTTGGGAGAGGGAGAGAGAATTTTTGCTTAGAGAGGTGTGTGAAAAATAACTGTAAGTTTCCTACTTATAGTTATCTCTCTAACTTATCCTATTAAGATTAGAACTTCATTCTCCTACATGGGCCATGACCCTTTCAATTAGAAGACCAAGTCTTCTTAATTAATCTATGACCCACTTTAATTAACTAGGCTTTATTTAATTAAATAGCCCAGTCAATTAATTGATCTCCCAATTAATTTTGACTCTAAGTCTAATTAATTAATTATTCCTTTAATTAATTAAATCCAACTTAATTAATTAACTCACAAATTAATTTCCAATTTAATTTATGATTCTAATCCAATTCCAATTGAATCCCTTTTGTTCCAATTGGGTCGACCTAGTCGACCCACCCATCATAATCGACCCAGTCGATTATATACCCAGTCGACCCAGTCGACTCGGTTGTTCTTATTTCCTCGCTCTCGCTTCATGTGTATTGTGTATGCACCCGTAGGTTCACCACATAATTGGTCCTGGGTTATAATTAAATATTATTTAATTATTCGAGTAAGACATACTCTAAATCAATCGAACACTCTATCGACTGTTCATTCCAAAATCAGCACCCCTGCCAATTTGGGAATTCTCCCACATTCCACGGTCGATGTCCAGCCACAAGCCCATGGAGCCCAATCACTGGTGAATTAATTCAGTGAACCTTTTTATCTCATTTACAATTTCCGTATACGCCATAATATCTCCATCGATCAATCTCCCAGTCGAAACTTAAGGGTATGGTCTTTCATCGGGTTCCCTTTTCTTTTGTCTTGACCTTATGTATTCTGTTCTTGAAATAAATTCTCTTTGACTTAATCTTTATGAGCTACTTACATAAAGTCATCAGATACCTTGGCCAAGGATTTTCTCAGAATTAATTTCTCACAGAAATCCATAGGAGAATTTCCCAACCTATCAAGTCGGGTCAATGGATCCTTTGTTGATGATATGAATCTGCATACGAGTTCCTCTCTGCCCAGTATGAGTCCACAGAGACCTTCTTTCGATTCCCAGTCAGTCGGAACCCATATCAAAGCATAGACGTTCTCGCACCAGATAAACCCTATCACCATTAGTAGTTAGGGATCGTTCCACGCATACTATTGCAAATTGGAATAACTTCAACCCCGATATGCGACTGCCGCTTCCATTGTGAGTTATTTCCTAATTGGGGTATTCAGTGCGCTTGCCATCCCAGCAAGCCACCCACTTATGTGTATAGACTATCCCAGTCACGCTCGTGGACCCCAGCGTTCTCCAGTTCATCGGAGTA
The DNA here is from genome assembly GCA_003313485.2 of Penstemon barbatus. Taxonomy (NCBI): domain Eukaryota; kingdom Viridiplantae; phylum Streptophyta; class Magnoliopsida; order Lamiales; family Plantaginaceae; genus Penstemon; species Penstemon barbatus. Next base: position 40,649,516 of record CM064880.1, read on the forward strand.
TACACAATAGTGAGAGTCTAACCGAATCCAACGATCTCCTATCTCGATTGAATTCTACGACTCTTGAATATGTTCTAGATCACGGTCTTGGAGATCAGTCAACGGGTTGTCCCATAACCCTGTGATCTAAGGACTTCTATCCTTATGCGTAGATAATTATTACATAAGATAAAGTTGATCATTTAATAAAGTGTATTTATTAATCAAAATTGAATAGTTCCTTATTTATTACAATAAATGCTCGCCATACAGCTGGCTTGCAGGACACTATTTCTATCAATCTCCCACTTGTCCTAAAGCCAGTCTTTTATGTTCTTGAGTCCCATCTTATGCAAATGTTTCTCAAATGCCTTTTGAGGCAGAGGCTTCGTTAGCGGGTCCGCCGTATTATCTTCTGAGTCGACACGTTCCATCTTAATGTCTCCTCTACCAATGATATCTCTTATCACGTGGTATCGTCTTTGTACGTGCTTGGATTTCTGATGAGATCTCGGCTCCTTTGCTTGCGCTATTGCCCCATTATTATCGCAGAAGATAGTAATTGGCTCAGCGATGCTAGGTATCACATCCAATTCTTGGATGAAGTTCCTCATCCAAACACCTTGCTTTGCTACATCACTCGCGGCAATGTATTCTGCTTCGGTGGTTGAATCTGCGGTATTTTCTTGCCTGGAGATCTTCCAGCTAACCGCACCACCATTGAGGCAAAACACGTATCCTGATGTCGACTTGAAGTCGTCTACGTACATTGGAAGCTCGAGTCTGTATAGCCTTCCAATTTCAATTCTCCTCTTTTGATTTAATCAAAATCAGTTCCAATTAAATCCTAATCCAAAAATTAAAATTAACACGATAAAATATTCGAATCTAAAATTTTCCCTTAACTCCAAGTTAAACAATAAAGTCCTAAAATATGCAAAGTTAAAGAACTAGCCACATAAATCAAACATATGATTTATAACACAGAATTTGCAAATTCATATATATACAAAGCCTAGAGTTGGCTCTGATACCACTGTTGGGATTCGGTAAGATAAACAGCCATAGGCACAGCGGAATATAAAATTTTATAGGACCTCTTACGGAATCTTGCCAGGATACTACTCTAGGTGTATATATATGAATATTAATTTAAACGATAGTATAGATAGTTTACACGTTATACCTATCTCCTTGCAAATCCAAGTTGGTAGTCGAGATCAAGTTTCTCCTCCAGCAAAATCGATCCAAGCCTTTGCAGTAGCGCCCCACGTGTTGCGCCTCTACGAGTTGATACACCACAATATCACGAAAATTAATATATCCTAATCGACTAGAGCATAGGGTATATTAATATCTAGGATTTAGGAACGACTTGGGAACAAAAATCGAAAATGAAAAATTCTTCCAAATAGAAAAAGCAGTTCGGCCGATTTGGTGTGGGAGAGGGAGAGAGAATTTTTGCTCTGCTTAATTTTTGCTTAGAGAGGTGTGTGAAAAATTACTGTAAGTTACCTACTTATAGTTATCTCTCTAACCTAGTCCTATTAGGATTATGACTTCATTCTCCTACGTGGGTCATGGCCCTTTCAATTAGAAGACCAAGTCTTCTTAATTAATCTATGGCCCACTTTAATTAACTAGGCTTTGTTTAATTAAATAGCCCAGTCAATTAATTGATCTTCCAATTAATTTTGACTCTAAGTTTAATTAATTAATTATTCCTTTAATTAATTAAATCCAAATTAATTAATTAACTCACAAATTAATTTCCAATTTAATTTATGATTCTGATCCAATTCCAATTGGATCCCTTTTGTTCCAATTGGGTCGACCTAGTCGACCCACCCATCATAATCGACCCAGTCGATTATATACCCAGTCGACTCGGTTGTTCTTATTTCTTCGCTTTCGCTTCCTGTGTATTGTGTATGCACCCGTAGGTTCACCACATAATTGGTCCTGGGTTATAATTAAATATTATTTAATTATTCGAGTAAGACATACTCTAAATCAATCGAACACTCTGTCGACTGTTAATTCCAAAATCAGCACCCCTGCCAATTTGGGAATTCTCCCACATTCCACGGTCGATGTCCAGCCACAAGCCCATGGAGCCCAATCACTGGTGAATTAATTCAGTGAACCTTTTTATCTCATTTACAATTTCCGTATACGCCATAATCTCTCCATCGATCAATCTCCCAGTCGAAACTTAAGGGTATGGTCTTTCATCGGTTTCCCTTTTCTTTTGTCTTGACCTTATGTATTCTGTTCTTGAAATAATTTCTCTTTGACTTAATCTTTATGAGCTACTTACATAAAGTCGTCAGATACCTTGGCCAAGGATTTTATCAGAATTAATTTCTCACAGAAATCCATAGGAGAATTTCCCAACCTATCAAGTTGGGTCAATGGATCCTTTGTTGATGATATGAATCTGCATACGAGTTCCTCTCTGCCCAGTATGAGTCCACAGAGACCTTCTGGCGATCCCCAGTCAGTCGGAACTCATATCAAAGCATAGACGTTCTCGCACCAGATAAACCCTATCACCATTAGTAGTTAGGGATCGTTCCACGCATACTATTGCAAATTGGAATAACTTCAACCCCGATATGCGACTGCCGCTTCCATGGTGAGTTATTTTCTAATTGGGGTATTCAGTGCGCTTGCCATCCCAGCAAGCCACCCACTTATGTGTATAGACTATCCCAGTCACGCTCGTGGACCCCAGCGTTCTCCAGTTCATCGGAGTATACACAATAGTGAGAGTCTAACCGAATCCAACGATCTCCTATCTCGATTGAATTCTACGACTCTTGAATATGTTCTAGATCACGGTCTTGGAGATCAGTCAACGGGTTGTCCCATAGCCCTGTGATCTAAGGACTTCTATCCTTATGCGTAGATAATTATTACATAAGATAAAGTTGATCATTTAATAAAGTGTATTTATTAATCAAAATTGAATAGTTCCTTATTTATTACAATAAATGCTCGCCATACAGCTGGCTTGCAGGACACTATTTCTATCAATCTCCCACTTGTCCTAAAGCCAGTCTTTTATGTTCTTGAGTCCCATCTTATGCAAATGTTTCTCAAATGCCTTTTGAGGCAGAGGCTTCGTTAGCGGGTCCGCCGTATTATCTTCTGAGTCGACACGTTCCATCTTAATGTCTCCTCTACCAATGATATCTCTTATCACGTGGTATCGTCTTTGTACGTGCTTGGATTTCTGATGAGATCTCGGCTCCTTTGCTTGCGCTATTGCCCCATTATTATCGCAGAAGATAGTAATTGGCTCAGCGATGCTAGGTATCACATCCAATTCTTGGATGAAGTTCCTCATCCAAACACCTTGCTTTGCTACATCACTCGCGGCAATGTATTCTGCTTCGGTGGTTGAATCTGCGGTATTTTCTTGCCTGGAGATCTTCCAGCTAACCGCACCACCATTGAGGCAAAACACGTATCCTGATGTCGACTTGAAGTCGTCTACGTACATTGGAAGCTCGAGTCTGTATAGCCTTCCAATTTCAATTCTCCTCTTTTGATTTAATCAAAATCAGTTCCAATTAAATCCTAATCCAAAAATTAAAATTAACACGATAAAATATTCGAATCTAAAATTTTCCCTTAACTCCAAGTTAAACAATAAAGTCCTAAAATATGCAAAGTTAAAGAACTAGCCACATAAATCAAACATATGATTTATAACACAGAATTTGCAAATTCATATATATACAAAGCCTAGAGTTGGCTCTGATACCACTGTTGGGATTCGGTAAGATAAACAGCCATAGGCACAGCGGAATATAAAATTTTATAGGACCTCTTACGGAATCTTGCCAGGATACTACTCTAGGTGTATATATATGAATATTAATTTAAACGATAGTATAGATAGTTTACACGTTATACCTATCTCCTTGCAAATCCAAGTTGGTAGTCGAGATCAAGTTTCTCCTCCAGCAAAATCGATCCAAGCCTTTGCAGTAGCGCCCCACGTGTTGCGCCTCTACGAGTTGATACACCACAATATCACGAAAATTAATATATCCTAATCGACTAGAGCATAGGGTATATTAATATCTAGGATTTAGGAACGACTTGGGAACAAAAATCGAAAATGAAAAATTCTTCCAAATAGAAAAAGCAGTTCGGCCGATTTGGTGTGGGAGAGGGAGAGAGAATTTTTGCTCTGCTTAATTTTTGCTTAGAGAGGTGTGTGAAAAATTACTGTAAGTTACCTACTTATAGTTATCTCTCTAACCTAGTCCTATTAGGATTATGACTTCATTCTCCTACGTGGGTCATGGCCCTTTCAATTAGAAGACCAAGTCTTCTTAATTAATCTATGGCCCACTTTAATTAACTAGGCTTTGTTTAATTAAATAGCCCAGTCAATTAATTGATCTTCCAATTAATTTTGACTCTAAGTTTAATTAATTAATTATTCCTTTAATTAATTAAATCCAAATTAATTAATTAACTCACAAATTAATTTCCAATTTAATTTATGATTCTGATCCAATTCCAATTGGATCCCTTTTGTTCCAATTGGGTCGACCTAGTCGACCCACCCATCATAATCGACCCAGTCGATTATATACCCAGTCGACTCGGTTGTTCTTATTTCTTCGCTTTCGCTTCCTGTGTATTGTGTATGCACCCGTAGGTTCACCACATAATTGGTCCTGGGTTATAATTAAATATTATTTAATTATTCGAGTAAGACATACTCTAAATCAATCGAACACTCTGTCGACTGTTAATTCCAAAATCAGCACCCCTGCCAATTTGGGAATTCTCCCACATTCCACGGTCGATGTCCAGCCACAAGCCCATGGAGCCCAATCACTGGTGAATTAATTCAGTGAACCTTTTTATCTCATTTACAATTTCCGTATACGCCATAATCTCTCCATCGATCAATCTCCCAGTCGAAACTTAAGGGTATGGTCTTTCATCGGTTTCCCTTTTCTTTTGTCTTGACCTTATGTATTCTGTTCTTGAAATAATTTCTCTTTGACTTAATCTTTATGAGCTACTTACATAAAGTCGTCAGATACCTTGGCCAAGGATTTTATCAGAATTAATTTCTCACAGAAATCCATAGGAGAATTTCCCAACCTATCAAGTTGGGTCAATGGATCCTTTGTTGATGATATGAATCTGCATACGAGTTCCTCTCTGCCCAGTATGAGTCCACAGAGACCTTCTGGCGATCCCCAGTCAGTCGGAACTCATATCAAAGCATAGACGTTCTCGCACCAGATAAACCCTATCACCATTAGTAGTTAGGGATCGTTCCACGCATACTATTGCAAATTGGAATAACTTCAACCCCGATATGCGACTGCCGCTTCCATGGTGAGTTATTTTCTAATTGGGGTATTCAGTGCGCTTGCCATCCCAGCAAGCCACCCACTTATGTGTATAGACTATCCCAGTCACGCTCGTGGACCCCAGCGTTCTCCAGTTCATCGGAGTATACACAATAGTGAGAGTCTAACCGAATCCAACGATCTCCTATCTCGATTGAATTCTACGACTCTTGAATATGTTCTAGATCACGGTCTTGGAGATCAGTCAACGGGTTGTCCCATAGCCCTGTGATCTAAGGACTTCTATCCTTATGCGTAGATAATTATTACATAAGATAAAGTTGATCATTTAATAAAGTGTATTTATTAATCAAAATTGAATAGTTCCTTATTTATTACAATAAATGCTCGCCATACAGCTGGCTTGCAGGACACTATTTCTATCAATCTCCCACTTGTCCTAAAGCCAGTCTTTTATGTTCTTGAGTCCCATCTTATGCAAATGTTTCTCAAATGCCTTTTGAGGCAGAGGCTTCGTTAGCGGGTCCGCCGTATTATCTTCTGAGTCGACACGTTCCATCTTAATGTCTCCTCTACCAATGATATCTCTTATCACGTGGTATCGTCTTTGTACGTGCTTGGATTTCTGATGAGATCTCGGCTCCTTTGCTTGCGCTATTGCCCCATTATTATCGCAGAAGATAGTAATTGGCTCAGCGATGCTAGGTATCACATCCAATTCTTGGATGAAGTTCCTCATCCAAACACCTTGCTTTGCTACATCACTCGCGGCAATGTATTCTGCTTCGGTGGTTGAATCTGCGGTATTTTCTTGCCTGGAGATCTTCCAGCTAACCGCACCACCATTGAGGCAAAACACGTATCCTGATGTCGACTTGAAGTCGTCTACGTCACATTGGAAGCTCGAGTCTGTATAGCCTTCCAATTTCAATTCTCCTCTTTTGATTTAATCAAAATCAGTTCCAATTAAATCCTAATCCAAAAATTAAAATTAACACGATAAAATATTCGAATCTAAAATTTTCCCTTAACTCCAAGTTAAACAATAAAGTCCTAAAACATGCAAAGTTAAAGAACTAGCCACATAAATCAAACATATGATGTATAACACAGAATTTGCAAATTCATATATATACAAAGCCTAGAGTTGGCTCTGATACCACTGTTGGGATTCGGAAAGATAAACAGCCATAGGCACAGCGGAATATAAAATTTTATAGGACCTCTTACGGAATCTTGCCAGGATACTACTCTAGGTGTATATATATGAATATTAATTTAAACGATAGTATAGATAGTTTACACGTTATACCTATCTCCTTGCAAATCCAAGTTGGTAGTCGAGATCAAGTTTCTCCTCCAGCAAAATCGATCCAAGCCTTTGCAGTAGCGCCCCACGTGTTGCGCCTCTACGAGTTGATACACCACAATATCACGAAAATTAATATATCCTAATCGACTAGAGCATAGGGTATATTAATATCTAGGATTTAGGAACGACTTGGGAACAAAAATCGAAAATGAAAAATTCTTCCAAATAGAAAAAGCAGTTCGGCCGATTTGGTGTGGGAGAGGGAGAGAGAATTTTTGCTCTGCTTAATTTTTGCTTAGAGAGGTGTGTGAAAAATTACTGTAAGTTACCTACTTATAGTTATCTCTCTAACCTAGTCCTATTAGGATTATGACTTCATTCTCCTACATGGGCCATGGCCCTTTCAATTAGAAGACCAAGTCTTCTTAATTAATCTATGGCCCACTTTAATTAACTAGGCTTTGTTTAATTAAATAGCCCAGTCAATTAATTGATCTTCCAATTAATTTTGACGCTAAGTTTAATTAATTAATTATTCCTTTAATTAATTAAATCCAACTTAATTAATTAACTCACAAATTAATTTCCAATTTAATTTATGATTCTGATCCAATTCCAATTGGATCCCTTTTGTTCCAATTGGGTCGACCTAGTCGACCCACCCATCAGTGCGCTTGCCATCTCAGCAAGCCACCCACTTATGTGTATCGACTATCCCAGTCACGCTCGTGGACCCCAGCGTTCTCCAGTTCATCGGAGTATACACAATAGTGAGAGTCTAACCGAATCCAACGATGTCCTATATCGATTGGATTCTACGTCTCTTGAATATGTTCTAGATCACGGCCTTGGAGATTAGTCCACGGGTTGTCCCATAGCCCTGTGATCTAAGGACTTCTATCCTTATGCGTAGATAATTATTACATAAGATAAAGTTGACCATTTAATAAAGTGGATTTATTAATCAAAATTGAATAGTTCCTTATTTATTACAATAAATGTTCGCCATACAACTGGCTTGCAGGACACTATTTCTATCAATCTCAAAATCAAAAGGTGCTAAATGAGCCTGCCATCTAGCAAACATCTGTTTAGAAACATCATGTTCACAATCCTTATTAAACATGTATTTAGCGGATTTGCAATCAGTAAATATTTGAACTTTTGATTGTATAAATCATCTTGAAATTTTAAAACACATTTAAGTATAGCAAGAATTTCTTTTGCAATTGTAGCATAATTTTACTGACTATTATTCCATTTTCCTTAATGAAATCTTACTCAAAATGTTTGTTTTGTGGTAGGGCAAATTTTGTTTTAAAACTCCTCCAAAACCTATATCAGAGGCGTCTGTTTCAATAATTTTTTCCCATGTGGGATTGGCTAGCATTAAACAAGGAAGTGATTTCACTTTACTCTTAATTAATTTTACAGCATTAGTATGTGTATCAGTCCAAGGGGTAGGAGACTTTTTAAGTTTATCATATAAGACAGCTGCATCAGTAGCTAAATCCTTATAATAAGGTGAAATATAATTTAGACTTCCAAGAAATCTTTGAATTTGAGTTTTATCTATTATTACATCAGGAAATTTTGACGCAAACTATATACTTCTATTTATAGGGATTATTTTTCCTTTTTCAATATTATGACCAAGAAACCTAATATTAGTTTGGAAAATAGACATTTTTGGTTTAGAAATAACCAAACCATGTTGGATGACAACATTTTTTAATATTTCTAAATGTTTAAAATGATTTTCAATACTCTTTGAAAATACTAAGATATCATCAATATAAACAATTATAAAATCACTATGAGGTATAAAAATACCATTCATAATTTTCTGAAATTCAGAAGGAGCATTTTTTAACCCGAAAGGCATGACATTCCATTCATAATGTCCAAAAGGAACATTAAAAGCAGTTTTATATTGATCTTTTTCACTTATTTGAATTTTCCAATATCCTGACTTTAAATCAAATTTAGAGAATATAATTAGGTATGGGATGCCTAATCCATTTTAGGACTTTATTCAAAGGTTTATAGTTTATAACTAATCTAGGGGCTCCTCTCTCTTGGTCACTATGTTTCTTTACATAGAAGGCTGTGCATGACCAAGGTGAATTAGAGGGTTTTATTAAACCTTTTTGTAAAAGAGATTCTATTTCTTTTTTACATAATTCTAAATATTTAGAATTCATTTGACAAGGATCCTTAATATGTTTTAAAAATTCTAACATATTTCCTGAAGTTAAGACATTTAAGTGCATATTTTTAAATTGAGACAGAATTTTATAATAGTCCTCTTTTTCTCCATGTATTTCACAAGTTCCTCCTTGAGCACATGATTTACAACAATAATTAGAATCTTGAGAGGCTATTTCCTCTTCTTCTAACACCTCAATTTCTTCCGAAGAATTATTACTAGAATTATTATCATCACTTTTATGAGATTCTTCAGGTTCTGAGTCAGAATTTAGAAGTAATTTTTCCAGATTCTCTTTCATAGATTCATCAATTTTTAATTTATTAATCTTTCTCTTCATCTTACATATATTAGCATAATGGCCTATTCTGCCACACTTATCGCAAACAATCTTCTTTTTATTAGAAGTTCTTTCTTTCTTCTTTTTACCCTTTTGTTCTGATTTCTTTTTAGCAAGATATCTTCTTTTCTTATGGTAAGAAACATTATCTGTTCCTGAATTAGATTTATAATTTTTACCTTTTCTTGAAGTGGTTGGAATATCCATACCAAATCGATTACAAAATTGTCCTAATTGACTTTTTTCATTTAAGTTTTGTCTTTTAATCTGTTGATTCAATTTTATCTCATTACATAAAGCTAATCCTTCTTGAATACAAGTACCAATTAATTTTCCATAAGTATAATCTTCATAGGGTATATTAATCCTATCTTTTCTCAGACTTTTCCTAACTCTTTCGGTAAATAAGTTAGGTAATCCATCAATAAATTTTGATTTCCAATGAGAGTTATTACACTCTGGTAATTCCATCACTCTACTTAAGAAAGTATCCTTATACCATCTAAAATCAATAAGAGTTTTACATCTTTGATTTTGTAACATAGTTCTTATATTTTCACTATTATCAGAAATTCTTCCTGTAAAGTGTTCCAAGATCGTAACAATAAGTGTATAAACTGCATTTTCAATGTTTTGACCATCTTCTTGTTTTACAGTTATGTAAATATCTATTTTATTTCTTTCTGATAAATAATTATCCCACCAGCCTTTTAATTGGCCAGTAAATCCAGCAACTATCATCTTAGCAACAGTACTATCACTGTTATTATTACTCTTACAAATAATACTATACATGAGCATCCTATGGGCTAACGTATAGATTTGTTTTTCAGTATAACATCTAGATTCCATTCATAAATATTTTTTCCATTACAACTTTTATTAACAATATATTCTTGTTCTTCATGTAAAGTATCCATAGGTGAAGGTCTCCTGTAATAATATAATCTTTGAGTAGGCCTATCCGCATATTTTTCAATTTTATTTAATTCATCAATTATCCTATCCATGTAATTATCTCTACTAGTATTTTCAGAAAATTCCTTATTCAAAGTATTTATCTTTAAATTCTTGAATTTTTCTTCTAGAAATTTTTCTAACTCTTTATGAGATTTTAATTTAAAATCTGTTATTTCAGGTGGTGGCTGAAGATGAGAAGTGGAAACAATATTCTTTATGGGCTTTTCTTCCAAGTCTATCATAGGCTTTATATTTTTAATTACTGGGAAGATTTCTTCTACTCTATTATGTAATTCCTTAAATTGATTGCCTAGAATATTCAAATAAAGATTTGTATAATTATTTTGTTGGAATATATTGTTTATATTACTAGTTGTGATTTGTTAAGCATCATTTTCTAATAATTTAGAAAAAGCTGTTAAACTTATTACTTTATGATCATTACCAACAGTAAATGAACTTTGGGGAGGGAAAATAATCCTTAATACATCTCCATTAGATAATTTATAAGTTCTTTCTAGAACGGAAATATGATTTTCGAGTGGTATCAGAGTCATGGAGATAGAATATATATAGTAATTATATGGATTAACACATGATTAAAATTATTGTGAAAATGAATATTTTCCGTAAAAATGAGAATATTAAAGATAGTTTGAATCAGGAATATGATATTCCTCAGAATTTAGATCTAATTAATAAGTGGACTATTCCCATAATTGAACCAAGAACCATTTTTAAAATGGGTACTTTTGAAAGAATTGGACTTAAACAAATTGTTAAGACCACAGAGGAATCTATTTCGTTAGATAATGATGAATTAACGATTAGATTATTAAATGAAAATGATATTTTACCTTATAAATATACTCATAAATTTATCCACATAGGATTAGTTCAAATCGCTTTTAAGCCTTTAACCTTGGTAGGATTACCAGAAATTTTTATTGCAGCCCTACGTGATGGTAGAAACCTAAATTGGAAAAAATCATTGATGGGAATAATACAATCCAGTCTGGCGCATTGACCAGTTTATTTTAATGTTTATCCCAATTTACAATTATCTTTAACTAATGTTAATTTATTAGATGCTCTTACTTTAAATGTTAAAACCCATGGCTATGGTTATGAAAATGGAACTGAGGTTATGTGTGTGTGTTATAGAGTTTATTTTAAACCTCTTTATACATTAAATCCAAATTGTAGGATAATGGATAAAAAAATGAATGAAACTATAATAATTGAAACCACTCAAGTTTGTAATGAATTTTCGTCAATATTTCAATCTCAAACAGGAGATATTTCTATAAAAATGATAGAAAATAAGACTAGGAATAATATTTCTAGATCCTCATATGTTAGATCTTTTATATCACCATTTGATGATTTAGTTGTTCCTGATAGGACTACAACTTCCTACACTAGGGATAACTATGAGAAATTTCCCGCTAGAAAGTTTACATCTCAAATAAGAGAGACTTCTGATCATAATAAGGTTGAAAGAATACTTCTAAATAAATATAACATAGGAAAAGGTATTTATAGAAATACTGAAGAAACAAGTGAAATTAATACGGAAACATCAGTCCGAAACATAGAGGAAGCAGATGTTACTCCATCGGAAGCAGACTTTGACATTTAATGGATATTACAACAAAAATTAATTTTAGCCCTGGTTCTCAGGCAAGACAAATAATTAAAACATAATTTAATCTTCCAAAATAGAAACTTTTTAGAGAATGATTTTTCAAGAATATTTCAAATGAAGACCAAACTTATTTTCAAGATACATTTTATAAATTCACTTCTCTACAGAATAAGATTATCCATTTCGTTCCTTGGTTTGTAATAACATATCTCAAAAATCATATTTCCGTTCTAGAAAGAACTTATAAATTATCTAATGGAGATGTATAAAGGAGTATTTTCCCTCCCCAAAGTTCATTTATTAGTTGGTAATGATCACAAAGTAATAAGTTTTACAGCTTTTTCTAAATTATTAGAAAATGATGCTTTACAAATCACAACTAGTAATATAAACAATATATTCCAACAAAATAATATACAAATCTTTATTTGAATATTCTAGGCGATCAATTTAAGGAATTACATAATAGAGTAGAATAAATCTTCTCAGTAATTAAAAATATAAAGCCTATGATAGACTTGGAAGAAAAGCCCATAAAGAATATTGTTTCCACTTCTCATCTTCAGTCACCACCTGAAATAACAGATTTTAAATTAAAATCTCATGAAGTGTTAGAAAAAATTCTAGAAGAAAATATCAAGAATTTAAAGATAAATACTTTGAATAATGAATTTTCTGAAAATACTAGTAGAGAAAATTACAAGTATAGGATAATTGATGAATTAAATAAAATTGAAAAATATGCGGATAGGCCTACTCAAAGATTATATTATTACAGGAGACTTTCACCTATGGATACATTACATGAAGAACAAGAATATACTGTTAATAACAGTTATAATGGAAAAAATATTTATGAATGGAATCTAGATGGTTATACTGAAAAACAAATCTATATTTTAGCCCATAGGATGCTCATGTATAGTACTATTTGTAAAAGTAATAATAACAGTGATAGTAATGTTGCTAAGATGATAGTTGTTGGATTTACTGGCCAATTAAAAGGCTAGTGGGATAATTATTTATCAGAAATAAATAAAATAGATATTTACAGAACGGTAAAACAAGAAGATGGTCAAAACGTTGAAAATGCTGTTTATACACTTATTGTTACGATTTTGGAATACTTTACAGGAAGAATTTCTGATAATAGTGAAAATATAAGAACTATGTTTCAAAATCTAAGATGTAAAACTCTTACTGATTTTAGATGATATTAGGATACTTTCTTAAGTAGAGTGATGGAATTACCAGAGTGTAATAACTCTCATTGGAAATCAAAATTTATTGATGGATTACCTAACTTATTTGCCGAAAGAGTTAGGAAAAGTCTTAGAAAAGATAGGATTAATATACCCTATGAAGATTATACTTATGGACAATTAATTGGTACTTGTATTCAAGAAGGATTAGCTTTATGTAATGAGATAAAATTGAATCAACAGATTAAAAGACAAAACTTTAATGAAAAAAGTCAATTAGGACAATTTCGTATCAATTTGGTATGGATATTCCAACCACTTCAAGAAAAGGTAAAAATTATAAATCTAATTCAGGAACATATAATGTTTCTTACCATAAGAAAAGAAGACATCTTTCTAAAAAGAAATCAGAACAAAAGCGTAAAAAGAAGGAAGAAAGAACTTCTAATAAAAAGAAGATTGATTGCGATAAGTGTGGCAGAATAGGCCATTATGCTAATAGATGTAAGATGAAGAAAAAGATTAATAAATTAAAAATTGATGAATCTATGAAAGAGAATCTGGAAAAATTACTTCTAAATTCTAACTCAGAACCTGAAGAATCTCATAATAGTGATGATAATAATTCTAGTAATAATTCTTCGGAAGAAATTGAGGTGTTAGAAGAAGAGGAAATAGCCTCTCAAGATTCTAATTATTGTTTTGTATCATGTGCTCAAGGAGGAACTTGTGAAATACATGGAGAAAAAGAGGATTATTATAAAATTCTGTCTCAATTCAAAAATATGCACTTAAATGTCTTAACTTCAAGAAATATGTTAGAATTTTTAAAACATATTAAGGATCCAGAGTTAAGATTAAAATTAATAGATCAAATGCAAATAGAGGACATTCCTTCAAGTAGTAAAGATTCGGATAGGATCCAAACATCTATACCCATAAGTTCACAAGAACCTTATTCCATGAATAAAGTTTATCAACTTTAAAAAGAGAGACAAAATATTGAAATACATACTTCTGTTAATGACATAAATAAAGAAATTAAAAATTTGAAAACAGAGATATCAAATTTAAAGAATACTAACCAACGATTGGAAGAGAGAATTACTCGATTAGAGATGGTTAAACAAATAAGTACTCATATAGAATATAGACATAATGAATTTGATGAAAATGTTATCCACGAAAATTTATTGTCTAATCTTAATATGGTTATTTCTCAAAAATGGTTTATGTTGGTCCCAAGTGGTCAGATGAGGTCTAGAGGGGGGGTGAATAGACCTCTGAAAATTTTTAGACTTAAAAACTTTTCAGTCTTCTGTCAGCAGACTAAGCTTATGAAGAACAGTAAGCTGACTATGCTGATCGTGAACAAATCTTGAACAGCAGAGTGACCACTCTTCTTATAATGACTTAGCTGATTTCAACAGAAATCAGTTTTACAAGAGTATACTTGCAGCAGATGATTTGAAAGTGTTTTTCACAAGTAGACTAAGTCTTTTAAAAGATTTTATCCCCAGTTTAAAAACTCCTTTAAAATCTTTCAAATAATTTAAAGTGTTTACTTATGCAATTTTGAAATATGCAAGAAAACTTAAATGAAAAAAACAACACAAAGAATTTTTATAGTGGTTATATGGATAAAAATCATTTAGTCCACTCTTCCAGATCACTTAGATTCTGGGTTATACTATAAACACAAAGTTTACAATATGTCTCCACTTACACCTAAACAACAAATGAAAAGGTTGTAAGCTCGCAATAGGAAATCACTCAGAAAATCTATCCTCTGAAGTTAAATCACTCACAAAGACGGATTTAAACTTTGCACAACACTCAGCTAATACAAATTCACTCATAATGCATTTTCTATTTTCTTCAACTTGGCTTCTGTCAACAGATGACTTCACCAGACGAGTGAGCTGTTCGAGCTTCTTGAGACTTAGAAAATTTCTGCTTCAAAAACGAAATCTCAGAATGTTGTTGTGTGTTTCTCTCTTCGAAATAAGCTCTATTTATACTTGGATTTGAAAATATGACCGTTGAAGCAAATCACAATTCAAATCCATAGCCTTAGCCCAAATTCAGAACGGCTCCCTGCTACAGTCCTTTTTCTGCTGTACTTTCCTGTAGCTGCATTAAATGCACTCTGCTGATCCGAGAGTAAATTCTAATCATTTGCCAATACTACCCTTCTCTTACAGCATTTATTACACCAGGTGCATTTATTACCGTTGAACTATCTCATGATCTCTTCTACTCTGCTGATCGAAGCAACCCTGCTGATAGATACTCTGCTGATCAAACTCTGAACTAATCTGATTTGAGTCAGCTGATGGTCTACCCTTCTGATTGCAGTTTCAGCATGAGATCAGTAGTCTTCTGGGCTTTGAATTTTGAACTCTTCTGATGTCTTCTTTACTTGTTCAAAATTCTTCTAAGGGGAATTAAGCTTTCCATACTTAGCTGATTTTGACGTTTTGGAAATCATCAAAACCTTCCCTTATCTTCTTATCTTCTTTGCACTTCATCTTCATCTTCATCCAACAATTTCCCCCTTTTTGATGATGACAAAACTTCAGATAAGTACCTGTACCTAAACTAAAGTTTTGATTCTCAAAAATTTCTGAGATAGAAATAGTTTATTGGATTCAAACTTGAACTTTTTATAGATTTTGAAAAGATTACATATTACAAGTTTGATCAGATGAGATGTGCAAAAAAAAATTACAAGGATTTTCAAGCATAAGTAACCTAGACTAAACTAGTCTTCTGTCTTGTCTTCTTGCTTGTCCTCTTCATCATCTTCAGGCTTGGAGGTTTCAGCTTCTAAGTCCTTGAAGAATTTTTGTTTTAACAGCTCCAACTTCTTTTGCTTAACATCAGGTTTGAGCTGTTCTTTAGCTGAGTCCTTAGCAGCAGCAATTTCTTTATCAGACTTTGCTGTTTCCTTAGTCTTTTCTTCAGCTTCAGTTTGGTCAGCTTCCTCTTCTTCTTTTGTGATCTTATTTTCTGTTGGTCTGCTTGTGCCTTCATTATCTTCATCAGCATGTTCATTTTCAGCAGAATCCTCCAGTACTTCAGTTCCTTTCAATTCAGCATTTTCTTCTTCTTCACAGGGTACCTTATCTTCCCTAAGTACCCTATCTTCCCCCTTTTTGTCATCATCAGCAGGGTTGATTGGATATTTTGGTAAGACTGGTGGAACTTGAAGTGTTTCACACAGAAGCTTGATGTTTTCTTCCATAGCATCAAGTTGAGCTTGCTGTCTAAGTTGATTGGCCTCAAATGCCTCCATTCTCTTGAGCACGACTTCTCCTTGGTCACCTAGCTGAATTTGAGTTCCCAGTATCCAATCAGCAGATGCCTTGAAGTCTTTCATTAGATTTTGCAAAGTTTCATCCTCAGCTTGAATGGCCATCTCAACTGTTTCAGTAATCTCCCTCCAACCAGCAGCTGTACTTTGTGTTCTTGCTCTAATAACATCCATATCTTGTCTGATAGCTTCCACATTATGAGCAGTGTCTTCTATCAGCGAGGTAGGAACAGTAGCAGCTTGTTGAGTTGGTTGACTTAAGCCAGTCAAAAGATTAGCAGTTATCTTCTCTTCTAGTCCCTTCATTGAACTTGAAATTATCTGTTGAATGGAGTCCAACAGATTTGGCTGTAAACATTGAGAAGAAACATCAGTTGAAATAGGAGGTAAGGCAAGAGTTGCCTCTTTAGTAATCTGATATGTTGCATGAGTCATCTCTTCAGTAATCTGATCTGCTGGACCAGAAGCAGTCTCTTGTTCCTTGGTCGCATCAGCTTGACTAGGAGTGCTTTCCTTCTCCTTAGTCTGATCATTTTGCTCAGCAGTATCCTCCTTTACTTTAATCTGATCAACTTGATTTGGAATGCTTTCCTTCTCTTTTGATTGATCAGCTGGTTCAGACTTGTCATATTTTTCTTTGGATTGATCAGCAGGGTCAGAAGTTCCTTCTTTTTCCTTAGTTTTATCAGCAGGATCAAAAGTGCCTTCTTTCTCCTTGTTCTGATCAGCAGGTGGTGCTTGGACCTTCTTGACATTTACAACAGTGCGCATTAAACCTGCATGATCCATAATAGACTTGTGAGCAATCCATGTTAAATCATCAAGTGGAACAAACGGGGAGATTGGATCCTCAGGTAGCTCTTCATATGGTTTAATGTTTGAACCATAAACAATCTGTTTTAGACTTGGAAGGGGAATCATTGAGCTTGGCTGTCCCCTCATCTTCCTAGTCTTTTTGGCCCAAGTTTCCATTGTTTGGGAAACTGCCAGCTTGATTGAACGTTCCTTTAAATCTTCATTATTAGCATACTCCTCAGGAACAGATTCATACAGCCTCTTTGCTTCAGCCTTTACAACATGACTGATCCTCAATCTTAGTTTATCCAAGAAAAACTCTGAGTCCAAAGCTTGAGTTAGAGAACCTGTCTCAAGCCACTTCAACACCCAGGCTTCTTCATCAGCAAAGGCTTTCCAACTTGCAATTTGATCTTTACTCTTGGTCAGACGATAGTCTCTCCATCTGTTATATCTGATCTTCTCTTTATTGAACATCGTCAGACGAGTGATCTTTGCATTTTCAGCATCCAATCTTTTAATAAATTCTTCAAAAGCAGCAGGGTCATCTCTGACAATCTCCAGTGCCAGTTTTACCTCTGCTCTTCTCTTAGGTTGTATTGCTAGAGTAGGCATTACTGGTTTAGGCTTGGTGGGATCTCTCTGTTCACCAATTACAATGCCACCAGTGTGCTTTGGACCATGAAAGTCCTTAGCACTTGCTTCAATAGCAGCAGCCAACTCTGTTGCTTCAACATCATCTATTTCTGCTTGAGTCATCTTACTGGCTTCTTCATCCAGTCTTTTGAGCTCAAGGGCCTTGAGGCGATCTTCTTCAGCCTTTTCCGCGGCCTTCCTTTGGCTTTCAGCTTCATCTAACTTCTTCTTTTCAGCCAAAGTGAGATAAGGAGCAACAATCTTACCAGTCCTTTGCTTCTTTGTTTCAGGACTTTCAACAGTTTGAAGTGGAGTGGCATCAATAGGAGTAGGATGCAGAAGGAGTACCTCTCCTTCACTTGTTGTGCCAGTCTGCTGTTCTTCTCTAACTTCAGCAGACACTCCAACAGTTGAGTCTCCAGCAGCATGTTCTTCAATGATGATCGGTCTCTCTGCTGTTGCTGGTATCTCCCTCACTGTTTCAGTTGATTCTTCAGAGAATGTGACTTTTCTCTTTGCCTTTGACTTGTCAATTTTTCTTGAAGGTTTAGATTGAGGAGGTCCTTTTGCAGCGCTCCTTGTCCTCATTCTCTTTGCAGGTTGAATAGGAACAACTTCTTCAGATTATGTCCTTTCAGGAGATGATCCAGTCTCCATCTGCTCAATTTCTTCAGTGAAGTCATCAATTACTTTATCAGGGATGACAACTTCAGGCCGAGCTGATCCAGTTTCAACAGTAGTGCTTATTGTTTGATCAGCAGTCCCACTGGTCTGACCAGTCTTCTTTCCTTTCTTTGCAGGGACTTTGGCAGCCTTGGTAGAAGCCTTTCTCTTAGAACTGCCCACACTTCTAACTGGCTCATACAACTTAAATTCCTTGCCACCATGAACCAATTTTCCATTTGCCAAGTTTGAAAGGATCGTGAAAATTAAATTGAAAGCAAGGCAAATTAAAATCAGAGTTTCTAAAATAATTTGAAATAGTTTTTCTAAACACATAAGGAAAGTTATAAATAGGAATCTAAATAAATTTCTCAACATTATACTGAAATTATTAAAATAATTCTAGCTCTTTCTTTTTTACAAAAATCATATAATCTTTGATAATAAGGATTATTGGGATTTTTATCAACTAAATCTTTATAGAATAAGCAAAGATGATTAAAAATAATATAAAGTTTTCTAATTTCTTTTTTGAATTTAGAATTCATGCAGTTTGTAAAATAATAATTTGATTCCTTCTTTGATTATAATAATTATATAATCCTTCAAAATAATAATAATGAGGGTATTTTTTGCATAAAGCTTTATAAAAAAGATAATGATCGTTAATATAAATATAATCATTTCGAAGAGTTTTCTTGAATCTAGACATTATGCGGCGGTAATGGCAAGGAAAATATTTCTTTTTTCATAATGAAAATCTCTAAGGGGAGCATAATAATATTGCATAGAAGGAAATTTTTCACATAATTCTTTATATCTTAAATATTCAGAATTATGATAATCATAAACATTGTAATATAAATATTTACGTAAAACAGTACGCATATGAATAAAATAAACTTATATTTCAAAATTAAATTCTTACAACTTTAATCTTTGAAGAAACTTCAAAACATTACAAGGGAAACTTAAACTTGCAGATGTGGGAAGCTAGTGAGTAAATTGGGAGTGGGTAAATGTGCGAAGAAAAGGCTCTGCCCTCCTTCTTACATTTGAAGGGTATTTATAGACCTAAAACTAAGTAAATTCCATGCGAATTTGAATTTGCATTTGATTAGAATCTTCATACTGTTTTCTTTTTTGAAAATCATGGCCGACATCCTTTGAATAATTGTGCTGAGTCTTCACTCTTTTTGAAAAGTAATTTGCATAATTGTACTGAATGGAATCTTGAAAAGTAATTTGCATAATTGTACTGAATGGAATCTCCTTTTGAAAAGTGATCTGCAATTTGAAAATCTTGTCGTCTAGTAATAATTCATCTTTATCTTCTGATAATTTGACATCTACAGAAAAACTTCGTCATCAGGGTCTTGAGCACATGGTCCACCAAAAGGGTCGGAGGTCACGGACTCGTCTGATTTGGTAGATTTTTGAGACAGAAATTCAAAAAATTCATCTTTGAGCTTTGGATTGTTTTTGAATACTTCAAAAAATTTTTGTTGTTCCTCTGAAACAGGTTCTTCTTTAGCTTTTCCTTTGGACTTATCTTTGACTTTGGATGATTCACTCTGATATTTGACCTTCTCTCCAGTGTCTAAGAAATGTTTGATATTGGATTCAGAACAAATATTTTGTTGGTACCTAGTCCACCATTTGATACGTATGGATCTGATTAATGATAAAAATGTAGGTTCTGGTAGCTGCTTTCTGAATAGAAAATCCCATGCCATAATCCAGGGAACCCTAAATTCAGCATGAAAATAAAGGGATTTTCTGTAATTTGGAATTGTTGTATTTTCAGCGAAATAGGCCAAGCCTCTTTGAACAGTAGGTGGTAGAATAGAAGTTTCAGAACCCATTCTTTTCCACCATTCGTAAAACCATATTGGAAAGTCTTTTGAACAATCCGAATGGAAAATAAAAAACCATGAATGTGAAAACGGCCTGAGATAGAAAGTTCTATACCAAGCATTTTTGTAATCAATATAATTAAATTCTTGTGGACTGAAGCGAACAGAAAAGTTCCTATGAAAGGTTTGTCCACCAAAAGTATTTTGATTTAAAACTTGTTTAATAATACATTTTGAAAAAGTAATTTGATTGTCGTCATTTCTATTGTGAGAAATTTCAACAGAATTTGTATCAACTAAAATAAGTTCATAAAATCTTTGAGTTTTTTGAAAACAATCAGATTCCCAAAATTGAGAATCATTATTAAATAAAAGAAATCTGGTTCTAATGAAATCTTTTTGAACTAATTCAGTCGGAATCTCATTATATGGAGTGAGACCAATGTCCTCGACCAAAGATTTGTTGGTGTATTTGGCCTCTTGTTTGTCATTAGGGTCATTCTTTAGTTGAATATTTGAAGGTGCAATATTTGAAACGAGCACTGATTTGAAGGGTAGTTCTGGAAGATTTTGAAGTGGTGAAAATCTGTTTGAACTGGAAGGGGTTAAATTTGAAGGTGTTTTGGGAGGAGGTGGTGTAACAGACATATACCTCACCATACTCTTTGAATCAGGACTCTCATAATCTTTTGAGGATTGTACTTTGGATTTTTGTTTGGGATCCATCTGCATAATTAATTAATTTCCTTGTAAAAATTCACGAGTAAGAAAATCTGGAAGAGAATTATTTTCTCCTTTAATATACTCAATTTGAAAATCAAAAACTGATAAAATAGCTTGCCACCGCGCAAAAATCTGTTTAGATACAAGATTTTGAACATCTTTAGTAAGCACTTCTTTTGCAGACTTGCAATCAATACGTAATAAAAATTTCTTGTTATACAAATCATCTTGAAATTTTGAAACACATAAAACAATTGAAAGAATCTCTTTTTTGATAGTTGAATAATTTTTTTGAGGTCCAAGCCAGATACCAGAATGAAATCTAACTAACTGTTCTTTATTATTAATCTTTTGTTTCAATATGCCACCATATCCTATATCAGAGGCATCTGTTTCAACAATCATAAAGGCATTTGGATGGGGAATTCCTAAACAAGGTAAAGATCTAACTTTCTGCTTAATTTGTCTAACTATCTTAGTATGCTTATCTGTCCAAGGAGAAGGATTTTTTCTAAGTCTTTGATAAAGGGGTTGACATTCTTGTCTAAGGTTTGGAAAGAAATCTGAAATATAATTTAAACAACCTAAAAACCTTTGAAGCTGAGTTTTATCCTTAATAATGTCTGGGAATTTATCAGTAAAATTTATAGCTCTATTAATAGGTTTAATAAGACCTTTATTAATATCATGACCTAAAATCTAACTGAAGTTTGAAACAATTTCATTTTAGTTGCAGAAACAACTAATCCATTTTTCTTGACAATATTAAAAAATATTTGAAGATGTTTAAAATGTTGATCTAAATTTTCAGAATAAATCAAAATATCATCTATATAAACAATACTAAAAGTACTATAAGAATTGAAAACATCATTCATAATTCTTTGAAATTCTGAAGGAGCATTCTTTAAACCAAAGGGCATAACATTCCACTCATAATGTCCAAAAGGGACAGTAAAAGCAGTTTTATATCTATCTTTTTCTGATATTTGAATTTGCCAAAATCCTGATTTTAAATCAAATTTTGAAAATATTTTTGCAGAATAAAGTCTATTAATTAAATCTCTCTTGTTAGGAATAGGATATCTAATCCATTGAAGTACTTTATTTAAAGGTTTGTAATTAATAACTAATCTAGGGACTCCTCTTTCTAATTCTGCTTGTTTAACTACATAAAAAGCGGAACAACTCCAAGGGGACTTTGAAAGTCTAATTAATTTTTTATCTAGAAGATCTTTAATTTCTGTTTGACAATGATTCAAAAATTCCTCATTCATTTGGATAGGTCTTGCCTTAGTTGGTATGTTTCTTTCCTGAAAATCTTTTTCATAAGGGAGGTCAACTACATGTTGTTTTCTTTCCCAAAAAGCATTTGGTAAATTACTACATATTTCTTTGACAAATAAATCCTCAAGCTCTTTTATTTTTTTCCTAAGCTGTTCAGTCTGTAACTGTTCTTCTATTCTATGGTATGGAAGTTCTTCTTTAAGAAAATTAATATGATTCTTCTTACTACTTAAAATATTTATTTGACGGAAAATAGAAGACTGCTGTAACAAATAAATCTCTTTTTGTTTGACAGGAGTAATGAAAGGAAAAGTTATGGTTCGACCATGGATAGTGGTTGAGACACCTTTGTCATTTGTAATGAAAGGGTAAATTTGAGTTAAAAATGGCGTTCCTAATATCATATCATGAGATATATCTCTAACTAAGGTAAAAACATTTTTGAAACAATAACCATTATTACATATATGAGCTTTAGACAACTTATATCTAACATCTAATGGGGTAGAATTAGCTGTATATAATTGTTCTGTAGTTTTCTCATAATATTTTGATGGTATGACTCCTTCTCTAATAACATTATGATCGGCTCCTGAATCTAATAAGGCAACTAAATTTATTTGGAATTTCCCTATTACTAAATTGACATTAATATACCATTTTTGGAATTCAATTTTTTGAATAGAATTTAAAAACATTTTATCATCATTTTTAGAAGAAGTTTCTCCTATATGAATTTCTGGGGTTTTATCATGATTTATCTCATCAACTTGTTTACCTTCTTTTTTACTTAGTAAAACAATTTTAGTTTCTAATTCGAAATCTTTTTCTTTTAAAGAAAAAAGTTCTTTTTCCATTTGATTAACCTGCTTCTTTAAAACATTAATCTCAGTTTGAAGATCTTTAGTAGTAATCTGTTTAAATATACTTTGAGAAGGATATTTATCAAATAATTTGTTTAAACTAAAATGTTCTTTAATATGGATTTGTTTATTCTTCGATGTATCTTCTTCTATAATTAAGTCTTTTAATTTAGTAAGATATATTTTTCTAACTTCATCATCAGGAATTTGTCCTACTAAGTCTAATATAGCTTCTTTACTATCTTTAGTGATAACATTTATACTACCACTACAATTATTGCAAATTCCATTTTGTTCATTCTGTTCTTGATCATTATCAGAATTATTAGATTCATTTTCTATAATTTCTAAATCTTCTTCAGAATCTTCTAACAAATTATTTATAGAATCTTTTAATTCTCTAATTTTCTTTTTCTTCTTAAGCCAACACTGGCTCTCTGTATGACCTGGTTTTTTACAGAACCAACACTCTATATTTTTCTTGTTTTGATTTTGGTGTTGATGTTTTCTAGAGGATTTCTTACGACTAGAGGATTTTGATGGTTTACTCTCAGTTTTATTATAATTGGAACTTTGAGTAATTCTTTTAGTTCTACGGTTTTGAATTCTTGAAGGAGGTTCTATCTTAGTCATTCCGAACATTTCACAAAAACATCCTAATTCTCTTCTAGTATTATTTTTATCAGACTTATATTTATTTTGGAGTTTTAATTCAGAACACAAAGATAAACCTTCTTTTTTGACAAAAGCAAATAATTGACCAAAAGTTATTTCTTCAAAAGGTATGTCATCAGTTCCTATTTCATTTCTTAATTTCTGTAAAATTCTTTCAGCAAATAATTTTGGTAAACCCATAATAAATCTTTCTTTCCAAAAAGAAGCATTACAATCATTTCTTCTTAAAACTTGTGTAAGGAAAACATCTTTATACCATCTATAGTCAGACAATGAAGGACATCTTAAGTTTGTAAGAATAATTTTTGACGCATTATACTCTTCTTTTGGGTTTCCTATAAAATACATTCCTATGGTAATTATTAAGTAATCACAAGCATCACTAATTTCATAGGGTTCTTCATTTTCTATCATGGTTACTTTGTGATCTAAAATTTGAGTTTTTGTTTGTAAACTTAAGGCATTATCCCACCAATTTTTTAATTGACCAGTAAAACCTTGAACTAATAAAGCACATACTTTTTCCTCTGCTTGACCCTGTAATTTGTAAGCCATTCTAGCCATACCCATTTCTTGTAAAGTATTTAAAATTTCATATTCACTTTTACCATCTATATTCCATTCTGTTATAGAAGATCCATCATAGCTAGTTTTATGAAATTGATTTCTTTCTTCATATTGGAGGTCCATGGGTGAGGGTCTACTGTAATAAGGTTTTGAACTATTAAAATTTCTTCTTCCCCTAAATATTTTATTAATTTGATCATCCATATTATTATCAAAATTTTCTTGTATTTCAGAAATATTATTATTATCTTCTTCTGAATCAGAACTTTCTTCTGAAGAATTCTCACTTTCATTTTCATCTTCTTCTTTAATAGTATCAAGGACATTAATTTTGTTATTCGAGGAAGAAGATCCTACTTCATTAAGTTTTTCATAAACTTTTGATAAGATCTTATGTGTGTCACTTTGAAAAGTAATATCTTTATCTTTTCCTAAGGGAATGCTTTTAGTTTGAAAAAACGGTGCAGAAACATCATTAAATAATTTATTCTTAGGTTTTTCTTCTTTGTGAATTTGAGTAGAATTTTGATGAGCAATATTAATGTTATTAGCAATAGTATCTACCTGCCCTGAAATTGTGTGTAAAATTTGATTAGAATAATTATTCTGTTGTATAATTTTATGAATATCTTCACCATTAATTGATTCTTTAATATCTTTTCCTCTTTTAAAAGGATCAGCAACAATTTCACCTTTCTGTGTTTGAAATTTAATTTTTTGAAGGGGAGGATGAACAGAATTAACTACTTCATTATTCTCTAAAGTCCATTTTTTATGAAGGGTAGTGTTAACTTCTATGGTTGATTTCTTTTGATAATCATTTATTCCTTCTTTAGAAAAGAAAACAGTTAAAAAACTAAAAAATAAAAAATTTGATTTTAATTTTTTCATTTCTTTTTTCCATTCTTCAGTTATAAATTTCTGTATTTCTTTATCTAATTTAAGGAACCACCTTCTTCTTTCTTTATGATAATCATCATTTAATTCCTCATTTAAATAATCAAAATCTGGTTCAAAATTTTTATCTGAAGTTATAACATTTAAAAAATCTGAATTAGTAGGGGAAATAGGAGGAGAGTAATTAGGTTGATTATTTCTTTGAGGTTCGGGTATAGGAGGTTTAAACCTATAATTTGAATATCCTGAAATAGGTTTAATAAGACCTTTATTAATATCATGACCTAAAAATCTAGCTTTGGACCATGAAAGTCCTTAGCACTTGCTTCAATAGCAGCAGCCAACTCTGTTGCTTCAACATCATCTATTTCTGCTTGAGTCATCTTACTGGCTTCTTCATCCAGTCTTTTGAGCTCAAGGGCCTTGAGGCGATCTTCTTCAGCCTTTTCCGCGGCCTTCCTTTGGCTTTCAGCTTCATCTAACTTCTTCTTTTCAGCCAAAGTGAGATAAGGAGCAACAATCTTACCAGTCCTTTGCTTCTTTGTTTCAGGACTTTCAACAGTTTGAAGTGGAGTGGCATCAATAGGAGTAGGATGCAGAAGGAGTACCTCTCCTTCACTTGTTGTGCCAGTCTGCTGTTCTTCTCTAACTTCAGCAGACACTCCAACAGTTGAGTCTCCAGCAGCATGTTCTTCAATGATGATCGGTCTCTCTGCTGTTGCTGGTATCTCCCTCACTGTTTCAGTTGATTCTTCAGAGAATGTGACTTTTCTCTTTGCCTTTGACTTGTCAATTTTTCTTGAAGGTTTAGATTGAGGAGGTCCTTTTGCAGCGCTCCTTGTCCTCATTCTCTTTGCAGGTTGAATAGGAACAACTTCTTCAGATTATGTCCTTTCAGGAGATGATCCAGTCTCCATCTGCTCAATTTCTTCAGTGAAGTCATCAATTACTTTATCAGGGATGACAACTTCAGGCCGAGCTGATCCAGTTTCAACAGTAGTGCTTATTGTTTGATCAGCAGTCCCACTGGTCTGACCAGTCTTCTTTCCTTTCTTTGCAGGGACTTTGGCAGCCTTGGTAGAAGCCTTTCTCTTAGAACTGCCCACACTTCTAACTGGCTCATACAACTTAAATTCCTTGCCACCATGAACCAATTTTCCATTTGCCAGTGAACATCTCAACCGCAGGAACATATCATTGAGCAAAATGCCATAGTTAGTCTTCTTGTCACTTAGCAGATCATATACAGGAGCTGCCCAGTTAACTTTCAGTCCATAGTATATGCAAATCGTAGTGTATAATCTCTTTCTGGGTAATCCATCCAGAGAGCTGGTGCTGCAGTCCAACACCTTCGCAATTATGTCAGCAAATCTCTGATACTCATCCTTCAATTGAGTTTTCATCAGAGACCCAGACATCTCTTCTCCCTCCTTAGCACAAACCAACCAAAATTCTTCCTCTTTTTCAGACCCCAGGTCTGTTACATCTCCTCCTTCATTTGTTAACCCGTACACTTCACTTAACACCGCAGCTGATATGCAAATCTTCTTTCCTCCAACTGTGGCAGTCATAGTCGTCCTATCATTGTTGAATTTCCTTGTTCTATAGAAATCAGCAACGTCATCCAAGAACACACGCTCGTCATGAGCTTCCAGAACAGGTACCAACGATGATTCTTTGATTTTTACCATGATCTCCCTCATGAGATCCGTGCCAGTGGCGAAGGACTTGTCATAGCTTAGATATCTTCCTTCAGTGACATCCATTTCGTGATTAAGTGATGTAGAATCTGTGAGAATTGAGAGCTAAAGAAATAGAGAGCTTAGAGAGTTAGAGAATTTTAGGAATTTTGTGTGCGTAAGACGACTGATCTGTTCAGATCGGATTTTATACGTTTCCTTAGGTTTTGGTTATCATGATTAACATGAACCGTAAGATTGATCTGACAGTTTTAAATCGTGCGGGTGAGAATTGCGGACTTCAAATTTATTATTTTAATGTCAGATGGGCGGGAAACTCAATCGGCACTTATCTGTTACTTATAAAAGCGTGTTTCAAAAGATACGATTTATGACCATGCTTATACAATGTATCAGATGAGTAGAGTTTAACTTATCTGACAGACGAGTGATCTGTTATCTGATATTACTAGAGAAAGCCAATAGCTAGTAATCTTCCTCTGCTGTTTGTCAATCCAGCAAGATAATTTGATCTTCAATCTTCAAGAATTAAGAACACATATTCTAATAACATAACTTCAACTAACTGTCATTAACCAATTTCATCTTTAGAACAGAAAAACCGCTAGTCTTACACGTTCCCCCTGTCTTTAAGAATTCATAAGTTAACTAGTATGTTGAGAGTTAATTCTTGAATATGATTATGGATGACTGTGCTGATGAACTTTAGTCTTCTGATAAGTTCCCCCTCAGCTTATGCATCCTAATTTAGTAGTCCTAGTTCGGCTCTTAGAGTTGAAAACCTTACTTCACTTAGAGGTTTGGTGAAAATATCAGCTATCTGATTGTCTGTATGAACATACTCAATCATAACATTTCATTTTTCAACATGATCTCTAATGAAGTGATGCTTGATCTCAATATGTTTAGTCCTTGAATGACTTGTAGTGTTCTGAGTAAGTGAGATTGCACTAGTATTGTCACAGTAGATTGGAATTCCACTGATCTTGATATTGTAATCTTCTAGTTGATGCTTCAACCAAAGTATCTGTGCACAGCATGCTCCAGCAGCTATATATTCAGCTTCAGCAGTAGATATGGATACTGAAGTCTGTTTCTTACTCATCCATGAGATCAGACGACTGCCCAAAAATTGACAAGCAGCTGTTGTGCTCTTCATATCAATTTTGCAGCCAGCAAGGTCTGAATCTGAATATCCAATAAGCTCAAATCTAGATTCTCTAGGGTACCACAATCCCAATTCTTGAGTGCCCTTAATATATTTCAGTACTCTCTTGGCAGCTAAGAGATGAGATTCCTTAGGATTTGATTGAAATCTCGCACAAACCCCAACTGAATACATGATATCAGGTCTGCTTGCTGTTAGATATAACAGTGACCCAATAATGCCTCTGTATTTGGTTATGTCTACTGATTTGCCATCTTCATCTTTATCCAAACGAAGACTAGTAAACATTGGAACAGTAGCAGTGGAGCTAGTTTCCATACCAAATTTCTTAAACAGATCTCTTGTGTATTTTGCTTGGTTGATGAATATTCCATCAGGCAACTGTCTAACTTGCAAACCAAGAAAATAATTGAGTTCACCCATCATGCTCATTTCAAACTTATTTTGCATCAGCTTGGAGAACTTGTCACACATCTGTTGGTTAGTTGAACCAAAAATAATATTGTCCACATATATTTGCACAAGTAATATATGATTCTCCCATTCAATTGTGAACAAGGTTTTGTCTACCTTACCTTTACGAAATCCTTTAATTATAAGAAAATCAGATAGGGTATCATACCATGCTCTTGGAGCATGTTTTAGTCCATATAGGGCTTTCTTCAGACGATACACCTTGTTTTCTTCTTGATAAGCTTCAAATCCAGGTGGTTGTTCAACATACACTTCTTCTTGCAATTCTCCATTGAGAAATGCAGACTTCACAGTCTGATTGCTTCAAGTCTTGCTACTGGTGCAAATGTCTCATCAAAGTCAATTCCTTCTTCTTGACAATCACCATTGGCCACTAATATTGCTTTATTTCCGGTAACAATACCATCTTCATTCATTTTATTTCAGAAAACCCATTTAGTGCCAATTACTCTTTGATGACTTTGTCTTGGAATTAAGTACCATACTTCATTCCTTTCAAATTGATTCAACTCTTCTTGCATAGCTTCAATCCAGAAGGAATCACTGAGAATATTACCCAAGTATATCTTGAATAGTCTGATGGAATAGTGCCCTGCAAGCCAATACATTTAGATTGTAATGGAACTATCATTATCTTTCTTTAGTATAAATGACTTAGTACGCACGTTTATTTATATGTGTATAAGGATAAACAATGGCCAACTTCATCTCTCGCGAATATATTTAAGCGATTGGTTGAAACCCTTAGATTACATTTGACTATGGGACGATTCACTTCAGTACTGAGTGCAATCATGAAACAGTCTCAAAGGTCGTAATCTTAAAACTGTTCCAAGTCATAGATTCCGAACGAGACGGGGTATCGTAGGAATCGCCAAGACTTGTACAAATATGCATGATTCACATGGAGTGAATTTGTAGCGTTTCATGAGCAAGGCATTTGAGGCCAGTGCATATGAGTAGGTGGTTCAATGGAGGATTGAACGCATCGAACGACCCGAACAGAGAAACCCATCGTGGAAGCGCATGTCGCATATCGGTGATGGGATGTTTCTCAAGGATTATAATAGTGTACGATTTAGTCCTTTGACTTGAGGTGCTAGGGCGAATTCGGTGCATGAAAGTGCGTACTTAGATCTAGGTATAGGCCACTTAGCTTGGTCATAACATGCCTAGGTTGGGTACGTATGGACATGTACGCGAGTGGTTAGTACCAATATGGAATCTATTGACTCATTGTAATGGATGACATAATTTCCTATACGATTCTTAGATAATATATCCAAGGAATCTACGGCCGTAGTCGGTGACGGATTTGGAAAGGGGTTTCCAAATTTAGGAGTCACACTGGAATATTATCCTGAATTAGAAAGTATAGTTATCGAGATAAATTTAGAGGTGCCGATCAATTCACACACCCTAAGTCTTGATCGGGAATATTAGTCGATAGAAGGACCGTATGTACATGGTAATTATATGAGACGAGGTTCACAAGTATCAATTCACCTGAAATTGGGCTTCATGGGCTTGTGGCTAAACATCGACTATGAAGTGTAGGTACTCCTGAGTTAATAGAGGATTTGATTCTAGGAGTGGTCAATTAAAGGTTGTTTAATTGACCGGAGCAATTTATTGTTCATAAATTAAATCACGAGGAATTCGTGGGCCTGCTGCCAATTGATGGTGAAACCAGAGGGTCACACACAATACAATTGGACGGTGACTGTTGAATAAGGATACTAAAGGAATTAATTGATTTAAAAGTAATTAAATCAATTAAATGAAATAAAATATTTAATTCAAGTGGGAGATTAATTAATTGGCTGACTTAATTAATTAAATACTTAATTGAGTTGCTGATTAATTATATAAAAGAAATATTGATTTAATTGGATTGGGCATTTAATTAAGTAATTAATTAAATGAAAGGCTTGCAAGACATGAGCCTTTAATTAATAGCCCATAAGGAGTCTTCCAAACCTAGGTCAAAAGGGAGTCTATAGATAGGGTTCTATTAGAGCTCAAAAAGCTAACACCCTAGCAAAAACCCTAGCCTCTTTTCTCTGACCTAGCCGCCGCCCCCTCTCCTGCGCCGCCAAGCCTAGTGCCGCCGCCAACCTGCTGCCGTGAGCTGCCCTAGCGCCGCCGCCGCCTCTCCCTTGTTCCACCGTGCTAGATCTTGCCTTGCCAAGTTGATCTGCACAGTCCTGCAACAACAAATCTCCTAGATCCAGTTCTGAGCCTAAGACTAGGAGGTGTCACCAGAATCCAGTTGGTGTGGACTATCTTTGGAGGTGAGACGCTTGGATCACTTCTGTGAACCAGATCCAGATCCAGATTCAGAATCAGAACTGAAGGTTGCCACCACCTTGCCTGTGGTGAGGTAAATCGCAAAAACTCCCTTGTTTAATTCAATGTGTGTTTTTGTTTCATGCTTGCGTATATATAATATGGAGATTCTTATATGGGACCTTGGGTGCTTCGAAAATTTTAAATTCCGCACTTTCGTTGTTCTGACAATCGAGGCAACCCAACCACTATCCCAACAGTGGTATCAGAGCCAACTGCATCATTATTATACGAAAAGCCTGAACATAATGTGTTTTCATCGTATATGTTTAATTATGTAAATGTAAACACGTGACAATTATGTTCTGTAAATTGATTCTTACTTGTTATGACTAGATCTATGATTGGGTAAAACTGCTTTTTCAGATCTGTGCCGATTTTATAGTTTTTGAAAACTTCAGGACTTTTGTGCAATTGAAATCGCAAATTAGGGTTTTTGGGGCTGAAAATTAAATTTTTTCAAATCTGGAAATTTCAAAATTACTGGACTGTTTTGCAAATAAGGTCGCACGCTTTTTGGGGTCATTTTGCAATTTCCAAAATTTTATTTTTTGGTAGCTGCCCGAATCTGCTCAGGGGTGTTTTTGTAACTTTTTAAAAGTTTTGGGGTCAAAGTGCAATTTTCGAAAGTTAAGGGGCGAAAAAGCAATTTTCAGTTGAAAAACAGAATCTGAATTTGTGCAGAAAATTTATTTTTGTTTACCCGAATATTTATTTTTTCATAATTAGTAGTGACTAAAAAGTAAGAATCATAGGAAGTTAGTTTTAAAAGGTAGTTTTAAAATTAAGAAAGAAATAGGTAAAGGATGTTTGCGTGTTTCTTGCTCTACGTGAATTGTTTACGTGGTTTTCGATCGAGCCGAGCCTTAACCTTAGGTTAGATGTGATTGGTTTAATTTATTGTTTGGCTTTTATTGGGCATGCGAGCCTATTGTGTTTTTGGGCCACTTTGAGCCTTTGTAATAGAATAGGGCTTTACAGCTTTCCTAGTTTAGGATGGAGGCCCGTTTACAAGCAAGGTGGGAGCCCAAGAAGATATGAAGGCCATGTATGCATGGTACATTGTGTAATAGCATAGGCCTGTTTGAGAACCCTTTAGATTGACCAATAGGGCCAACATCATTGGCTCGATCATGCTAGGCTTGTATGGCATTTATTTATTTGTCGATTTATATTTAGCTTGTATGAGATGCGCGCTAGAGTCTAGATCGTAATAAAAGATAAAGCATAACTAAAACGATGAGATCTCGAGGAGAGTTAGTATAACTTTCAAACCAGAAATTCCCCTCTCGAATTAAATATTAAGTCATATTGGATTAAAATAAAATGAAGTATTTATATAAATCCAAGCCTTCCATCAATAGGGACTAGCGTATGTTGTCTACTTATCGATAGAGGTGATCCAGAGTCTGGCACCCGAGTCGAAGAAAGGGACAATACGCGAAACTCCTTGACTCCTATTTTTAACTAAACACGACAAGGGTGAGGACTGGTCGGGATGTGAAGATCGACCGATAACTAGTTACGGAGAATTCACGATCGGGCCCGTTGCTCATCATGATTGATGGGTTAGACTTAACGATTAGTAACACTTATGATGTAGCGGTGCTAGACAAGTGTGAAAACCGAGGCAAAATAGCTTGAAGGTTGTGGAGTGACACAATTGGCAATAAGTATGCCTACCTGGGGAATTGGTTGTATGGCCACGAGTCGTGGGTGCAATTAATTGCCGCTGGGACGTCAAGACCTACTAGGAAATAGAATTTCCCGAACAATTGAAGGGGTAATTGTTTCGATAAAATAGTGGGAGAACTTCTACGATAGAAAGACCAACCTTCGTAGATTATAAGTATTATTCATTAACTAGTCCACTGAATCTTTGTCTTCTCTTTAGGATACTGAGATATCTGTAATTATCCATTTTACTATTTATCCTCGACCAATAAAATAGCTGGATCAAAATATCGACTAGGCAAGAAACTTGAGAATTGTCTTAAATTCCAGAAGTGGGAATGATGTTCTTAAACGACGAGCCTATGCCTTATGCGCTTCTGAGATAAGTCAAAAAGAGTAACGAATCACCTGTAGAATATGGGAATATTAATGATCGTTTTCTCCTATAAAGATTAATCTCAAAAATGAAACGAATCACCTATAGAGTATGGGAATCTTAATGATCGTTTCCTCAAATAAGCATCAAGATTGAACGAGCTATGGAAGCAACATGAGGAGCATGTCTGAAGCTTCCACCTCAAAAGGCCCGTTTTGAGGACCAATCTTCTGAAACAAACCTCCGCCTCAAAAGGTTTGTTTTGAGGAGTAGTTTTGAATCGATATGATTCGAGACTTCTAAGGAATTGTTTCAAAACTCGAGAATAAATGAAGGAACTAGTGTCAAGGATCACTGTCTTTGTTTTATCAATCTAGTTGAAAACTGGATCGATTAAACGTAAGCCTGCAAGTGATCTTAACATTAACTTCCTCCTAAATTCTCCTCCTGCTCATTCAAATGACTCTTGAAATACACTGATCTTATTTGATAAGTCGATCACATTTCATGAATAAACCAAAGTACTGGTTAAAGGCAAATAGGATAAACCTGTCATGATCGTTTACACTTCATGGACTGCGAAGTCAAAGAAGAGTAAAATGAAGAAGAATTTATTCTCTTCTAAATACGACCATAAAGGTAGTCAAAAGAACGCAAGTAGCCTAAAAGTCGAATTATCCCACTGGATCTAAGAAAGGCACTGCTATGTTTAATTGATTAGATGATCTAATTAATTAAGCAACGTTTCAATTAAAGAAGCTAATTGAAAGGAAGTAAATTAATTGAATTAAACCATTGACTCAATCTTATTGAATTAATGTGTGAAATTCAATTAATACAAAGATAATAATCCATAACTTTGGTACGCTAGACTTGGACACATCTCCAAGAGTAGGATTCAAAAGTTGGTTTCACCTAAGCTTCTTGAAAAATAGAACTTGGATGAACTTCCAACCTGCGAATCATGTCTCGAAGGAGAGATGACCAGATCTCCCGTCACAGGGAATCCAGAGCGAACCAAATCTGGATTTAATCCATGAATATGGATCACTAAAAGTTACTGTGAGAGGAGATTACTCATACTTCGTACTTTTTTGCTAATGACCTTGGTCGTTAGTGAAAAATGAATCTAGTGAGATGCAAATCCGAAAAACCAGGAAAGGTATTTCAATACGAAGTAGAGAATCAACAAAGACATAGTGTTATTCGATCTAATCGAGATAAGCAAATACTTGTCAAGGATTCCTCAATTATCTCAATGAGAATGAGGTTCTCATACAACAAACTCCTCCTAAGACGCCTCAACTTATTGAAATGTCTAAAGAGATGGAATCTAACATTGTTTAACATTGTTCGATCCATATTGAGTTTTGTTAAGCTTCCTTATGCATTCTAGGAGTTAGTCCTCCTAACTGCATCGAAGATACTCAGAAAAGTACCTTCAAAGTTCGTGCCTACAAAGCTTTACCAAGAAAGGTATGGCAAAATACCACTATACTCTTACTTCTGAGTATGGAGATCTCCTTCCGATGGTAGAAATGAAAAGGGAGATAAATTGGCTAGTAGATCCAATTTGTATATAATTGTGGGGTATCCAACGAAATCCATTGGATACCTGTTCCACGACAATGAGAAACAATCATTTCTCCTAGATACCCGTTCCTCTGTTGATGAATTTCTCGTCAAAGGAAATGGAAACGTCATGGAACTTGATGAAGTCCAAGATTTGGACCCGTCCCCGCAAACAGTGGGAGTTAATCCAGAATTTACTTAACCTACCAGTACACCTACTCTTCAAAGGTCTAATCGAATTCGTAAGGAGCCAAAAAGATTTGGTTTCATTCACGAAAATGAGAAAGTGGAAAGTGATCCAAGGACCTATCAAGAAGCGGTGTCAGACATAGATCCGGATGCGTGGCTCAAAGCCATGCAACCCGAAATGGATCCCATCCATTCCAACAAGGTATAAACCTTGATTGATCCACCCGACGGATTTATCCCTATAAGTTGGTTATAAGTTGTAAATGGATCTTCAAACTTGGAATGAATGGAGAGGTGTTGCATCTGAGAATTGACTAGAGGTAAAAAGGCTATTCACAATGTTCTGGAACAGACTTTGATGAAACCTTTTCTCCATTAGCAATGTCTGAATCCATTTAGATTCACATTTGTTCTGATGAGATAGTCAAGACATTTGACTTCATCAAAACGAGTATGAACCATGAGTGTACAAAAGGATTAGTGGGAGCATGATGAAGCTCATATTTTATATGTCGATAATGTTCTGGCTATCTGGTATGATATCGGAATGTTAGCACAGACGAAAGCATGGTTGTCCATGCAATTCTCTATGAAAGATTTAGGAGAAGCATCTTGCGTATTGGGATACGTATCTATGAAGTAGATCAGAAAAGATGCTGACACTCTCTAAATCTAAGTACATAGAATCAATACTGGAAATATTCAATATGGAGAATCCAAGAAAGGATTGCTTCCAGTGAGACACTGTATCCCTTGTTCCAAAATCGATGTGCCCTACATCAAATGAGAATAAAGGAGAATGTCTCAAATACCTTATGTTTCAAACAAAAGGTTGCATGTGGCATGCTTTACTATGTACTAGACCAGACGTAGAACTTGCTCAAGTATCGCGAGCAGTTGCTAGTCAAAATCCAGTGAAGAAGTACTGGACCACCGTAAAAGATATCCTTAAGCTCTTGACAAAGACTAAGGATTTGTTCATGGTCTATGGTGGTAGTGGAGAATTAAAAAATTTGAGGGATTTACTGATTCGAATTTTCAGTCTGACATGGATGAATTAAGAACATCCATTTTTGGATACATATCCGGCATCAATGGGGTAACGGTAAATTTGAAAGGATTCCAAGCAAATCACCGTAACCATCCAAACCACTGAAGCAAGATATATTGCAGCATTAAATGTAGCATTAAATGCGGCTTAAGAAAGTGTTTGGATATAAAACTTCATCCTTCGGTTGGATGTAGTGCCTAGCATTGCGAAGCTCATGATTATCTTCCATGATAACATTGGAGCTATTGCTAAAGCAAAGCAATCGAAATCTCACCAGAAATCTAAACACAATTGAAAGAAAGGTACCATTTGATTAGAAAAATCATTGGTAGAGTTAACGCGCGTAATGGATCGCGTCGACTCAGAAGACAACTTAGCGGATCCACTAAAAGGAGGCTATATCATGAATGAGTTCGAAGAACATCTTTAAAAAGATGGGTCCTAGAAACGTTTGTGATTGGCTTTATGGCAAGTGGGAGATTGATGGAATAGTGCCCTGCAAGCCAATACATTTAGCTTGTACTGGAACTATCATTATCTTTCTTTAGTATAAATGACTTAGTACGCACGTTTATTTATATGTGTATAAGGATAAACAATGGCCAACTTCATCTCTCGCGAATACATTTAAGCGATTGGTTGAAACCCATAGATTACATTTGACTATGGGACGATTCACTTCAGTACTGAGTGCAATCATGAAACAGTCTCAAAGGTCGTAATCTTAAAACTGTTCCAAGTCATAGATTCCGAACGAGACGGGGTATCGTAGGAATCGCCAAGACTTGTACAAATATGCATGATTCACATGGAGTGAATTTGTAGCGTTTCATGAGCAAGGCATTTGAGGCCAGTGCATATGAGTAGGTGGTTCAATGGAGGATTGAACGCATCGAACGACCCGAACAGAGAAACCCATCGTGGAAGCGCATGTCGCATATCGGTGATGGGATGTTTCTCAAGGATTATAATAGTGTATGATTTAGTCCTTTGACTTGAGGTGCTAGGGCGAATTCGGTGCATGAAAGTGCGTACTTAGATCTAGGTATAGGCCACTTAGCTTGGTCATAACATGCCTAGGTTGGGTACGTATGGACATGTACGCGAGTGGTTAGTACCAATATGGAATCTATTGACTCATTGTAATGGATGAGAGAATTTCCTATACGATTCTTAGATAATATATCCAAGAAATCTACGGCCGTAGTCGGTGACGGATTTGGAAAGGGGTTTCCAAATTTAGGAGTCACATTGGAATATTATCCTGAATTAGAAAGTATAGTTATCGAGACAAATTTAGAGGTGCCGATCAATTCACACACCCTAAGTCTTGATCGGGAATATTAGTCGATAGAAGGACCGTATGTACATGGTAATTATATTAGACGAGGTTCACAAGTATCAATTCACCTGAAGTTGGGCTTCATGGGCTTGTGGCTAGACATCGATCATATAAAAGAAATATTGATTTAATTGGATTGGGCATTTAATTAAGTAATTAATTAAATGAAAGGCTTGCAAGACATGGGCCTTTAATTAAAAGCCCATAAGGAGTCTTCCAAACCTAGGTCAAAAGGGAGTCTATAAATAGGGTTCTATCAGAGCTCAAAAAGCTAACACCCTAGCAAAAACCCTAGCCTCTTTTCTCTGACCTAGCCGCCCCCCCCCCCCCCCCCTCTCCTGCGCCGCCAAGCCTAGTGCCGCCGCCAACCTGCTGCCGTGAGCTGCCCTAGCGCCGCCGCCTCTCCCTTGTTCCACCGTGCTAGATCTAGCCTTGCCAAGTTGATCTGCACAGTCCTGTAACAACAAATCTCCTAGATCCAGTTCAGAGCCTAAGACTAAGAGGTGTCACCAGAATCCAGTTGGTGTGGACTATCTTTGGAGGTGAGACGCTTGGATCACTTCTGTGAACCAGATCCAGATCCAGATTTAGAATCAGAACTGAAGGTTGCCACCACCTTGCCTGTGGTGAGGTAAATCGCAAAAACCCCCTTGTTTAATTCAATGTGTGTTTTTGTTTCATGCTTGCGTATATATAATATGGAGATTCTTATATGGGACCTTGGGTGCTTCGAAAATTTTAAATTCCGCACTTTCGTTGTTCTGACAATCGAGGCAACCCAACCACTATCCCAACATAGTCATCCACAACAGCTAGGCAATATTTCTTTCCACCATTGTTGATTTGATCTATGGGTCTAAATAAGTCCATGTGTAGCAGCTCCAAGATTCTATCAGAAGATTGGTGCTTCTTGCTTTTGAATGATGACTTGATTTGTTTGCCTTTTTGACATGCGTTACAGAGCTTATCTTTTCTCATGACTGTTTTTGAAATCCCTTCTACCAAATCATTCTTTATTAATCTGTTTATGGTCTTGAAGTTTAAATGATTCATCCTTTTGTGCCATAGCCAACTAACTTCACTTGGTGTTGATGCCACCAAACAAACACTTGAATTCTTGTCAGCAGAATTCTAGTCGACCATGTAGATATTTCCTTGTCATCTTCCAGATAAAATTATCTTCTTTGTACCAATCTGTTCAACATAGCACTTATCTGTTGAGAAGATGACTGAATATCCTTTGTCACAAAATTGACTTATGCTCAGCAGGTTGTACTTTAGGCCTTTAACATATGAGACGTCGGATATCTCTATGTGTCCCTTGATTAATCTTCCTTTAGCTACAATCTTGCCTTCTTTGCTGTCTTCAAAAGTAACCTTTGGACCATCCACCGCAACAGCATCAGTCAGCTCATGTATGCTTCGACACATGTGCCTTGAACAACCACTGTCCAAGTACCAAATCTTCTCTACTCTACTCCTAATCTACAAAACAAAAATAAAATTGTTTTAGGTACCCTTATTGAGAGGGTCCTGGAGGATTAGTTCCACCTTTGACAACCCAAGATGTTGATGTCTTAGGCTTCATAGGCTTCTGAGTTTTAACAGGAGCATGAACAGTTTTATCATTATCATATTCAGCAGATAAGTCATGTTGATGATCAGTATGATAAGGAAAATGTTCATAAGCAGGGTAAGGTGCATGATAAGCAGGATATGCATGCATTGGATGAACAGGATATGGTGCATAGTAAGTTGGAAATTGAGGTGCATGATACATAGGAGGATATGCAGCAGGTTGCACATAATATGACTCATTTCCATACCAAGCATTTTGATTTTTCTTATTCTTATGCTTCTTTGGTTTACTAGTAGCTTGCTCATTAACAGACGACTTAGTTTTACCACTAGTCTGATTCAATTTAGCTTTATCAGCAGACTTCTTAGGACTCTGCTGTTTGGTCTTACTAGTCTGTTTACCTACACTAGGCTCTTTGCTCGTTTTAGCCTTAGGAGTTTTTGTCTCCTTTACCACTTTATCAGGTGAAGCATGTTTAGCAGTTTGAACATACAGAATGACCTTACTATTGTCAGCAGATATAAATTTTTCAGTATGATTCAATTCTGACTTATCCTGTTCTAAAGGCATCTTCTGTGTACTAGATGTATGAGTGGATGCAACAGATGATTTCTCATGAGACTCAATAACTTTTT
Organism: Penstemon barbatus; assembly: GCA_003313485.2. NCBI lineage: Eukaryota > Viridiplantae > Streptophyta > Magnoliopsida > Lamiales > Plantaginaceae > Penstemon > Penstemon barbatus. The sequence continues at coordinate 40,688,904 of CM064880.1, forward strand.
CAAGTTCCATGATTTTTCCTTTATAAACTTCACATTCAGCTTTCAGAGATTCATGTTCTTGCTCAAGCTGTTTATATTCAGCTGATTCTCTTGGCTTTTCAGCTGTGAGTTTCAGTGAACTATTTTGCTCTTTTAGCAAAATCATATCTTCCTTAAGCATTTTATATGCTTCAGCAATACCAGTATTGTTAAGCATCATTTGTTCAAATGAATTAAATAATTCATTATCAAGAGGAGTTACCTCATCCTCAGAGTCATCAGATTCCTTGGCCATCAGACAGATGAGAGCAGGGTTCTCTTCATCAGAAGACTCTTCGTCAGACGTGTCTGAGTCCGAATCAGATGAGTAGACAGCAGTCAGCTTTTCTGCTTCAGCCATCATTGTCTTGCCTCTCTGATGCTTTCTTTCTTTTCTGATTCTCTTCTCTTCTTCAGTGTATTTTTCTTCTTTTGGATATGGACAGTCTCTGATGAAGTGTCCCAATTTCCTGCAGTTATAACACATTAGTTTGGCTTTATAATCATCTTTATCTTGAGAAGAAGAGTTATGTTTAGAAGTAGAAGCATTGTTATATTTGTTCTTCATTTTTCTTTTGTAGAACTTCTTGAAATTGTTCATCAGCAATGCTACATCTCCAGCTGTGTACTCATTTTTGTTGAGTAATGTGGCTTCATCAAATGAGTCCACTTCTTTACTTCTCTGTGCTGGTCTTCTTGGATTTTCAGCAGCAACTAGGGCAGCTGTGGGTCCTGAAGTTGAGGTTTCTTCAATTCCCATTCTAGGCAGTTTATACTCGAATGCCTTGAGTACGGAGAACAGCTCTGTAAGAGAGATCTTTCCCAAATCCCTTGATTCTTCCATTGCCGTCACTTTCATGTTGAACTTAGGAGGTAAAGCCTTTAGTACTCTGACTGTGATTTCTTTGTCAGTAAAGGTTTTTCCCAACTTTAGAACTTCATTGAGTGTTCTGGTGAACCTAGTATCCATCTGATCAATGGTCTCTCCAGATTTCATCTTGAAGTTATCCAGTTTCTCCAAAGCAACAATAAGCTGATGCACTTTTATAGCATCATTGCCTTCGCTCATATCTCTGACTTTGTCCCACATTTCTTTTGCAGTTTTGCAATGTTTGACCTTGTCAAACCGATCATTATCAAGGGCTTTAGTCATGATAAATCTTCCGACTTTATCCAGATTAAATAACTTTATTTCTTCTGGAGTCATCTCATGAAGGTCTTTTTCCACAACGGTATCAACTTCATTGATCTTTATCGTCTTGGTGAATCTGAATGGACCTTTAATGATACATGTGTACATATTATCATTATAAGCAGCTAGAAAAATCTCCATCCTGATTTTCCAGTCTTCAAATGACATACCAGCAATGTGGGGAACATGGCTGATACAATCCATTTTTCAAAATTTTTTTGTTTTTCAAAAAGATGCTCTTTTGAAATGTTTTGAAAACCTTTGAAAAACACTTGGATCAAGCTTGTTGATCAGGCAGCTGATTCTAATGAACCACCTGCTCTGATACCACTTGTTGGTCCCAAGTGGTCAGATGAGGTCTAGAGAGGGGGGGGGGGGGGTGAATAGACCTTTGAAAATTTTTAGACTTAAAAACTTTTCAGTCTTCTGTCAGCAGACTAAGCTTATGAAGAACAGTAAGCTGACTATGCTGATCGTGAACAAATCTTGAACATCAGAGTGACCACTCTTCTTATAATGACTTAGCTGATTTCAACCGAAATCAGTTTTACAAGAGTATACTTGCAACGGATGATTTGAAAGTGTTTTTCACAAGTAGACTAAGTCTTTTAAAAGATTTTATCCACAGTTTAAAAACTCCTTTAAAATCTTTCAAATAATTTAAAGTGTTTACTTATGCAATTTTGAAATATGCAAGAAAACTTAAATGCAAAAACAACACAAAGAATTTTTATAGTGGTTATATGGATAAAAATCCTTTAGTCCACTCTTCCAGATCACTTAGATTCTGGGTTATACTATAAACACAAAGTTTACAATATGTCTCCACTTACACCTAAACAACAAATGAAAAGGCTGTAAGCTCGCAATAGGAAATCACTCAGAAAACCTATCCTCTGAAGTTAAATCACTCACAAAGACGGATTTAAACTTCGCACAACACTCAGCTAATACAAATTCACTCAGAATGTATTTTCTATTTTCTTCAACTTGGCTTCTGTCAACAGATCACTCCACCAGACGAGTGAGCTGTTCGAGCTTCTTGAGACTTATAAAATTTCGCTTCAAAAACGAAATCTCAGAATGTTGTTGTGTGTTTCTCTCTTCGAAATCAGCTCTATTTATACTGGATTTGAAAATATGACCGTTGAAGCAAATCACAATTCAAATCCATAGCCTTAGCCCAAATTCAGAACGGCTCCCTGCTACAGTCCTTTTTCTGCTGTACTTTCCTGTAGCTGCATTAAATGCACTCTGCTGATCCGAGAGTAAATTCTAATCATTTGCCATTACTACCCTTCTCTTACAGCATTTATTACACCAGGTGCATTTATTACCGTTGAACTATCTCATGATCTCTTCTACTCTGCTGATCGAAGCAACCCTGCTGATAGATACTCTGCTGATCAAACTCTGAACTAATCTGATTTGAGTCAGCTGATGGTCTACCCTTCTGATTGCAGTTTCAGCATGAGATCAGTAGTCTTCTGGGCTTTGAATTTTGAACTCTTCTGATGTCTTCTTTACTTGTTCAAAATTCTTCTAAAGGGAACTAAGCTTTCCATACTTAGCTGATTTTGACGTTTTGGAAATCATCAAAACCTTCCCTTATCTTCTTATCTTCTTTGCACTTCATCTTCATCTTCATCCAACAGTTTATAAAAATTACTTTACTCATAGATAATCATTTTAGAAAAGAGATTATAGCTCTTGTTGACATTGGAGCAGACATGAATGTTATACATGAAGGAATAACTCCTACGAGATATTTTCATAAAACTACAAATTCTCTTAGTCATGCTGGAGGAGAAAAATTAGACATAACATTTAAAATTCCTTTGGCTTATATTTGTAAAGATAAGGTTTGCATCCCTACGAGTTTTTTACTTGTTCAAAATATTACAAATCAAGTTATCCTTGGTACACCTTTTATTGACTAGATTTATCCTCTAACTAGAGTTGATAACTCAGGAATTACAGAAACTTTTGAAGGAAAAGAAATAACTTTTAAATTTATTACAAGGCCGTTCCCTAAACTTTTACATGAATTAAGAGATTTATTAGACCATAAGGTTTCCCATTTAAATTATTTAAAACAAGATGTTAGTATCCTCACTCTTGATCAGAAACTTCAAAGTCATACTTTACAAGAAAAAATATAATTAATTTATAATAAGTTATCCTTAGAAATTTGTAATGATCATCCTAATGCTTTTTGGGAAAGAAAAAAACATATTGTCGAACTTCCTTATGAAGAAGATTTTGATGAAAGAAAGATACCTACTAAGGCTAGGCCTTGTCAAATGAATTCTGAATATTTAGAATGATGTGAAAAAGAAATAGATTCTATTTTACAAAAAGGTTTAATAAAACCCTCTAATTCACCTTGGTCATGCACAGTCTTCTATGTAAATAAACATAGTGAACAAGAGAGAGGAACCCCTAGATTAGTTATAAACTATAAACCTTTGAATAAAGTTCTAAAATGGATTAGGCATCCCATACCTAATAAGAAGAACCTTTTAGGATAGGTTATATGAGGCAATTATATCCTCTAAATTTGATTTAAAGTCAGGATATTGAAAAATTCAAATAAGTGAAAAAGATCAATATAAAACTGCTTTTAATGTTCCTTTTGGACATTATGAATGGAAAGTCATGCCTTTCGGGTTAAAAAATGCTCCTTCTGAATTTCAGAAAATTATGAATGATATTTTTATACCTTATAGTGATTTTATAATTATTTATATTGACGATATCTTAGTATTTTCAAAGACTATTGAAAATCATTTTAAACATTTAGAAATATTCAAAAATGTTGTCATCCAACATGGTTTGGTTATTTCTAAACCAAAAATGTCTATTTTCCAAACTAATATTAGGTTTCTTGTTCATAATATTGAAATAGGAAAAATAATCCCTATAAATAGAAGTATAGAGTTTGCGTCAAAATTCTCTAATGTAATAATAGATAAAACTCAACTTCAAAGATTTCTTGGAAGTCTAAATTAGATTTCACCTTATTATAAGGATTTAGCTACTGATGCAGCTGTCTTATATGATAGACTTAAAAAGTCTCATATCCCTTGGACTGATACACATACTAATGCTGTAAAATTAATTAAGAGTAAAGTGAAATCACTTCCTTGTTTAATGCTAGCAAATCCCACATGGGAAAAAATTATTGAAACAGACACCTCTGATATAGGTTTTGGAGGAGTTTTAAAACAAATTTGCCCTACCACAAAACAAACATTTTTAGTAAGATTTCATTCAGAAAAATGGAATAATAGTCAGAAAAATTATGCTACAATTTCAAAAGAAATTCTTGCTACACTTAAATGTGTTTTGAAATTTCAAGATGATTTATACAATCAAAAGTTCAAAATATTTACTGATTACAAATCCGCTAAATACATGTTTAATAAAGATTTTAAACATGATGTTTCTAAAAAGATGTTTGCTAGATGGCAGGCTCATTTAGCACCTTTTGATTTTGAGATACATTATAAAAAGGGAGAAGATAATCATCGTCCTGATTTCCTAACCCGTGAATTTTTACAGGAATCATGAAGCCCCATTTTACAAGAGGAGGATATGTGTGTCAGGGACATCCCTGTGTTAATACTCTTAATAAAAGCAATTATATGAAAAATAAGAAAACAATAAAATACCTTAGACAAACTATGGATTTATATGATCAAAAAATAGTTGATTTGAAGAATGAGCCATGGATTTGTGAGGAACATAAGGCTTTGGCAAAACAACATTTTGAAGAATTCATAAAATACTTACAGCATAAATTGCTGAGATTACAAGGATTTTAAAAATGAACAACCCTCATTTACGTAAGTCTGCAAAAAATTCAAAACAAAGGGAATATTTCCTATCTAAAAAATAAAATTGAATTTTGCAAGGAATGTATTTCCTTTATTGATAGACACCCTCATTTATTCCGCGATCCTATTGCAAATAAAGAAAAATATGATAATGATATTATCTGGTATCAGCACAAATTGTTTAGACTAAACAATTTTTATAAATAATTATGCAGGTTATGATACCTCGAGATTACTCATTCAGAGGACGACCTCAAAATTATAGAGGTCAAGGAGGAAGAGGGAATATAATCTCTCAAATACATGGAAAGAAACTGGTTGAGGAAAATATTCTGGAGTGGGTGAATCATCCACATCATCAAAGGGAAATTCCCAAACTTTTGCAAATACTTTACTAGAAAATGAATATGTTGATAGCAAAAATTATGCTGAAAACCATAAAAAAGAAGTTATACTTCATTTGGAATATTCCGATTGTTGGTCCCAAGTGGTCAGATGAGGTCTAGAGGGGGGGGGGGTGTGAATAAACCTCTGAAAATTTTAGACTTTAAAACTTTTTAGTCGCCAAAACAACAAATGAAAATGGCCGTAAGTGATGAGCGTGTTTTCGTTCGGTTGACTTATTCTAACACGGCTCGTCAATGTGAGGATTGATAGGTCAGACAAGCCTTTCCTCGATTTGTATGTCGGGATTCTAACCTGCAATCAAAGAGAACTACGTCAGGTTAATGCCGGTGGTGACCCGACGATAACCCTCCGATGCTTAAGTAAGTGTCGAGTCGAGGTGAGAGATCGATATGGCTACTTTAGGCATAGAACGTGCGTACCTTTCACCGTATTTATGAGGGCTATTTATAGATTTCGTCCGGATCAATGGGTCGGATCATGAAAAGACATCTCGAACACCGGGTCGGGTCATGACAAGACGTCTCAAACACCGGGTCGAATCATTATGAGACACTCAGAATTTGGTATGGGTCTCGGTTATTCAGTTTGGCCCTATTACAAATGGTTTCGCTAATCGACAATAGCGGACGTCGATGAGCATGTCGGTCTATGCATGATGTCGACGAGCATGTCGGTTGTGGATGTCGTCCAGCATGTCAGTCGTGGATGTCGACGAGCATGTCGGTCTATGCATGATATCGACGAGCATGTCGAGCTATACAGGATGAGATCATGTTGGTCTATGCATGATATCGACGAGCATGTCGAGCTATACAGGATGAGAGCATGTTGGTCTATGCATGATGTCGACAAGCTTGTCGGGCTATACATGATGATCGAGCATGTCGGTTGTGGATGTCGACGAGCATTATATCAATACTTCAAGTGCCACATCAGGTGACGAAGACTTGGTACATCAAGAGTCCCCCAAGTTCTAGAGTTCGAGTGAAGGTCGAAGTCTGGAAGTTTAGTTGATCTTTCATCCTTTTAGTGCCTGTCATATCTGTGGGTTGGGGGCGATTTTCCTTTAATTAGATTCTTTCTAAATCGCTGATTGATGAGCGTGTTTTCGAGGCATTTTCAGCTATCGAGGAATTTCAAAGCTTATTAATAGCTTTCTTCAATTGCTTCTGTCGATTTCATCTCGATGCCTCTTCGGCTGTCGAGGAATGTGTTGAGTTAAGCTTATTAATAGCTTTCTTTCTTCTGCCGATTTCATCTCGAGATGTCGACGAACATGTCGGGAAGCTTACAAATAGCTTTCTTCTGTCGATTTCATCTCGAGATGTCAACGAACATGTCGCGAAGCTTATTAATAGCTTTCTTTTTTCTTCTCTGCCAATTTCATCTCGAGATGTTGGCGAACATGTCGGGAAGCTTATTAATAGCTTTCCTCTTCTTCTCTGTCGATTACATCTCGAGATGTCGACGAACATGTCGGGAAGCTTTATAAATAGCTTTCTTTTTTCTTCTGCCGATTTCATCTCGAGATGTCGACGAACATGTCGGGAAGCTTTATTAATAGCTTTTTTCTGTCGATTTCATCTCGATGCCTCTACGGCTTTCGAGGGATTTCAAGAGTAAGCTTTATTAATAGCTTTCCTCGATTTCATCTCGAGATGTCGACAAACATGTCGGGAAGCTTATTAATAGCTTTCTTTTTTCTTCTCTGCCAATTTCATCTCGAGATGTCGACGAACATGTCGGGAAGCTTATTAATAACTTTCTTTTTTCTTCTGCCGATTTCATCTCGAGATGTCGACGAACATGTTGGGAAGCTTTATTAATAGCTTTCTTCTATCGATTTCATCTCGACGCCTCTACGGCTTTCGAGGGATTTGTAGAGTAAGCTTTATTAATAGTTTTCCTCTTCTTCTCTGTCGATTTCATCTCGAGATGTCGACGAACATGTCGGGAAGCTTATTAATAGCCTTCTTTTTTCTTCTTCCGATTTCATCTCGAGATGTCGACGAACATGTCGGGAAGCTTATTAATTGATTTCTTCTGTCGATTTCATCTCGATGCCTCTACGGCTTTCGAGGGATTTTTAGAGTAAGCTTTATTAATAGCTTTCCTCTTCTTCTCTGTCGATTTCATCTCGAGATGTCGACGAACATGTCGGGACTTATGAATAGCTTTCTTTTTTCTTCTCTGCCAATTTCATCTCGAGATGTCGACGAACATGTCGGGAAGCTTATTAATAGCTTTCCTCTTCTTCTTTGTCGATTTCATCTCGAGATGTCGACGAACATGTCGGGAAGCTTATTAATAGCTTTCTTTTTTCTTCTCTGCCAATTTCATCTCGAGATGTCGATGAACATGTCGGGAAGCTTTATTAATAGCTTTCTTCTGTCGATTTCATCTCGATGCCTCTACGGCTTTCGAGGGATTTCTAGAGTAAGATTTATTAATAGCTTTCGTCTTCTTCTCTGTCGATTTCATCTCGAGATGTCGACGAACATGTCGGGAAGCTTATTAATAGCTTTCTTTTTTCTTCTCTGCCAATTTCATCTCGAGATGTCGACGAACATGTCGGGAAGCTTATTAATAGCTTTCTTTTTTCTTCTCTGCCAATTTCATCTCTAGATGTCGACGAACATGTTGGGAAGCTTATTAATAGCTTTATTTTTTCTTCTGCCGATTTCATCTCGAGATGTCGACGAACATGTCGGGAAGCTTATTAATAGCTTTCATCTTCTTGTTGATTCTCGATTGTCCTCTCGAGGCTTTTTTCAGCTATCGAGGAATATCAAAGCTTATTAATAGCTTTCTTCAATTGTTGATTGTCAATTGTCCTCTCGAGGCTTTTTCAGCTATCGAGGAATTTCAAAGCTTATTAATAGCTTTCTTCAATTGTTGATTGTCGATTGTCCTCTCGAGGCTTTTTCAGCTATCGAGGAATTTCAAAGCTTATTAATAGCTTTCTTCAATTGTTGATTGTCGATTGTCCTCTCGAGGCTTTTTCGGCTATCGAGGAATTTCAAAGCATATTAATAGCTTTCTTCAATTTCTGATTGTCGATAGTCCTGAGCATAACACTCTAAAAAGGACAAACATGGTTATGTGATAACATAAATACTTGAGATAACATAACCTTTGGAGCGTGGAGGTTTTCGAGGAAGATAGCTTTTTGCGGAGAACAACGATCTTTGTAGTTTAAAATTTATTTTTCTTTCTTAATCGATTTTCATCTGGATGCTTCTTCAGCAATCGAGGAATTTGTAGAGTAAGCTGATTAATAGCTTTCTTCTTCTTCGTCTTCTGTCGTCGACGAGCATGTCGGGCTTGTCGGTCTAGAGATGCCGACGATCACGTCGGGAAGCTTATTAATAGCTTTCTTCTTCTGTCGTCGACGAGCATGTCGGTCTTGTCGGTCTAGAGATGCCGACGATCTCGTCGGGAATCTTATTAATAGCTTTCTTCTTCTGTCGTTGACGAGCATGTCGGTCTTGTCGGTCTAGAGATGTCGACGATCACGTCAGGAAGCTTATTAATAGCTTTCTTCTTCTTCTGTCGAAGACGAACATGTCGGGCTTGTCGGTCTAGAGATGCCGACGATCACGTCGGGAAGCTTATTAATAGCTTTCTTCTTCTGTCGTCAACGAGCATGTCGGTCTTGTCGGTCTAGAGATGTCGACGATCACGTCGGGAAGCTTATTAATAGCTTTCTTCTTCTGTCGTCGACGAGCATGTCGGTCTTGTCGGTCTAGAGATGTCGACGATCACGTCGGGAAGCTTATTAATAGCTTTCTTCTTCTGTCGACGATGAGCATGTCGGGAAGCTTATTAATAGCTTTTTTCTGTCGATTTCATCTCGATGCCTCTACGGCTTTCGAGGGATTTCTTTTGAGTTAGCTTATAAGTGTCGAGGTTTCATGGACGCGTGACGTCTCCTTGGCCTTCCCCATATTGATCTCTATTTCCACGTCGTTCTCGAGCAAAAGCTGCCATTGATCGTGTAGTCATCCTTTCTCGATTCAGAGTTAATGTTCCCACAGACGGTGCCAATTGATGAGCGTGTTTTCGGTCAGTTGACTTGTTTCGGATGTCGATTCTAACACAGCTCGTCAATGTGAGGATCAATAGGTCAGACAAGCCTTTCCTCGATTTGTATGTCGGGATTCTAACCTGCAATCAAAGAGAACTACGTCAGGTTAATGCCGGTGGTGACCCAGTGATAACCCTCCGATGCTTAAGTAAGTGTCGAGTCGATGTGAGAGATCGATATGACTACTTTAGGCATAGAACGTGCTTACCTTTCACTGTATTTATGAGGGCTATTTATAGATTTCGTTCGGATCAATGGGTCGGATCATGAAAAGACATCTCGAACACCGGGTTGGGTCATGACAAGACGTCTCAAACAACGGGTTGAATCATGATAAGACACTCAGAATTTGGTCTGGGTCTCGGTTATTCAGTTTGGCCCTATTACAAATGGTTCCGCTAATCGACAATAGCGGACGTCGATGAGCATGTCGGTCTATGCATGATGTCGACGAGCATGTCGGTTGTGGATGTCGACCAGCATGTCGGTCGTGGATATCGACCAGCATGTCGGTCTATGCATGATATCGACGAGCATGTCGAGATTTACAGGATGAGAGCATGTTGGTCTATGCATGATATCGACGAGCATGTCGAGCTATACAGGATGAGAGCTTGTTGGTCTATGCATGATGTCGACAAGCCTGTCGGTCTATACAGGATGATCGAGCATGTCGGTCGTGGATGTCGACGAGCTTTATATCAATACTTCAAGTGCCACATCAGGTGACGACGACTTGGTACATCAGTAAGCTCACAATAGGAGATCACAAAGAAAACCTATCCTCTGAAGCTAGATCACTCACTAAGACGGATCTACACTTCTCACAACAATCTTTTCACAGTTTTTCACTCAGAAAAATGTTTAAGCTTGAATCTTCAACTTGGTTTTGTCAACAAATGACTTTGCCGGGTGAGTGAGTTGTTCTTGAGACTTAGAGAGATTTTGCTTCGGAAATTTGCTCAGAGTTGTGTTGTTCTCTTCTTCTTTAGTCTCACGAACTATTTATACTCCAGGTTTGAAAAATGTCCGTTGAAGAAAGACATAATTCAAATTCCTCGGGTACTGGTCCTTAATTTCTGCGAACGGCTCTCTGCTCTACAGCAGTACTGTCAACAGTACTTTTTGTCAGGTAGCATTTAATGCACCAAGCTGATACGAGGTTTTCCTTCAAACATTTGTCATTAATACCCTCAGTCTTCAGCATTAATTACTCCACGTGCATTTATTACCGTTGGAGAGACTTCCTGATCATCATCACAAGGCTGATAAGAATTACTCGTCTGATGATGAACTGAGCTGATCCCAAACTTGAACAAATCTGATTTGAGTCGGCTAATTTTCACCAATCTGATTTCTTCCTTTAACAGCAGATCAGTAGTCTTTTGGACCAAATGAATTTTGACTTGACTGATATGTTCTTGATACTTGATCAAAATTCTTCTAAGAGATTTTTACTAAGCTTTCCTAACTTAGCTGGTTAAGATGTTTTGAAAATCATCAAAACCTCCCTTTAACTTCTAAATTTCTCGTCTTCTGATCTTCATCTTTATGCAACAATTTCCCCCTTTTTGATGATGACAAAACTTCAGCTAAGTATCTGTACTTAAACTAAAGTTTTAATCCTCAAAAATTTCTGAGATAGAAATAATTTGTTGGAGTAAAAACTTGAAGATTGATTTCTTTTGAGTACAAGATACAAGTAGTTACATCAGATGAGATAACAAGACAGTAAACTGATACAAGAAAACTTAAATTCTAGTGATCTGATTCTTCATCAGTCACTTCTTCTTCAATTTCAACATACTCTTCTTTATCTTCATCATCAATTTCATCATCATCTTTATTGGCGTCATCAGTCAGAAGGTTCTTCTGAGCAGCTTCCATTTTCTGTTTACGTTCAGCTTCTTCTGCTTCTTCAACCCTTCTTTTGATTCGTTCCAAGTTTTTATACTTCACAAATGGATCAAGTTGCTCTTCAGGTGTATCCTTGGTTGCAGCAAGTTCTTTATCAGACTTTACTGGTTCCTTGGATTCTTCTTCCTTTTCATCAGCAACATCTTCATCAACATCCTCCTTAGCATCTGCTTCCTTCTTTTCATCAGATTTCTCTTCAGCTTCTTTAGCTTGTTCAGATACAGGCTTTGTTTCCTTTTCAACAGATTTCTCCTTATCAGCAGAGTCCTTTGATTGCTCAGGTACTTGAACAGTTGCAGTTGCTGGAGCTGATTTCTCTTTTTCAGGTACTGACTTCTCTTCCCCCTTTTTGTCATCATCAGCAGGGTTGAGTTCAGCAGCTGGTATGTTGATAGCAGTGCAGATTCTTCTGATGTTGTCATCCACTGTTGCAAGTTGAGATGTATGATGATTGAGTGTAGATTTGAGAGTTCCAGTCTGATCATTCTAATAATCCATGTTGAGTTGCAATGTAGTCACCTCATCATGAACTTTTGTTGCAGTTTCATCCAAGTTGCGTATGAACCCCATGTTCTTCTCTGTTTCAGCATCAGCAAGCTTGGTGATCAGAGTTAAAACGTCAGCAATATCTCCCTCATGTCTTTTGAGAGCTGTGTGAAGATGATTGACATCAGACTTCACATCTTCAACGTTCTTGTTTAAGCTGATCAGATTTTGAACTAATTGAAGAGAATTATCAGGTGGCAGAGGAAAATTGTCAATTGCATCCTTAATGAATCTTCTGTTTTCCTTCTGCAGTATTTTGTTTTCTTCTTGTATCTCTTTCATCAGCTTTTTGTTCCTTTCTTCCAAGGATTGATCCAGCAGAAACTGAATGGATTCCATCAGTGAAGAGTGCTTGTCTGCTGTTGGAATGGAAGTGGAAGCTGATGGTTCTGTTTGGTGGACTGGGACATCTTCTAGAACCTCTTCTTCTTCATCTCTTTGTTCAGGTTCAGCAGTCTCTTGAACAGCTTCATGAACAACAATAGCTCCATCATTTACTTAGGCATCTTCTTCATCAGTCTGTGTAGCTTTTTGTTAAACAGCAGCCTGTTCTTCCACCTTTATTGTTTCAGGAGTTCCATCATCTGATATCTTCGTAGTCTGATGGATAACCTTGGTGATGTGAGGCATTGATCCTTGGGCAGGTGCCTTAGTCACTTTCTCCTGATATGTGCTGATCTCAGGGCCAAAAGTGATCTGTTGAACACTTGGTAGAGATGGAAGGTCACTTGGAGATCCTTTGAAATACCTTGACCTTTCAGACCATTACTCCAAGGCCTGATAGATAGCTATCAGGACGGCTCTTCTGACAGGATCTTCACTCCTTTTCCTTTTTGGAGGCAGTGTATCCTTCATCTTCTTGGCTTCTTTGGCCACTATACCCCTTGTATAATCATGGAAAACATCCCTCACATGATCAGAGTCCAAAGCTTTTGTAATAGATGAAGTTTGAAGGAAGGATAATACCCATTTTTTTTTGTTTTCAAACTCCTTCCAAGATTTGATCTCAGCAACAGATTTATTCACTATGAAGTTCCACCACTGATTATACCTTATCTTTTCTTGAACAAACAGAGTGGCCTGTTGGAGCTTTTTATCAAAATCTGCAAGGGCGGTTTCAAACATTGCAAAGGCTCCAGGGTGCTGATTCACTATATTCAGTGCCCACTTAACAGCGAAGGGACACTTTTTAAACCCTTTGGCCTGGGGGTAAGATCTATCGCGTTCATAGACTCCCCGATCTTGATTCCACCAGCTCTGCTTGGTCCATGAGCATCATGTTTGCTCATTTCCAAGGCTTTTGCTATGTCAGCATCTTCTAAAGCCTTCAGCTCGGCTTCAGTCATTTTCCTTTTTCTTTCTTCTTTCTCAGCTTGAAGCTTGCTCAGTCTGACTACTGTGTCAAAGTCTTTCTTATCTTTCTTTGCTGCCAGTTCTTCCTCCCTTCTCTTTTTCTCAGTAGCAGATATTTTGACTTTGATTATTCTTTTCTTTTTTAGCTTAACAGCAGCAGATGCAGCATCAGTTGGTTCTGGTGCAGCAGATGAGACAGGAATAGCTGCTTTAGGTTCGATGATCTGCACTTCAGGATCATCTTGAGGTTTAGAAACCTCAGCAGTTGAAGCTGGCTGTTGGGGAGCTGTTGCAGCAGCAGCAGTTGACTCCTTAGTAGCATTTGTAGTCTTTTCAGTTTCAATAGGCCTCTCAGCTGATTGAGGGCCTCCCTTACTAAATCAGCAGACTTAGTGGGAGATGGTTCAAAAACCATTTTTCTTTTGGCAGTCTTCTTAGGAACCACCTTATCCTTAACAGGCTTTGATGCTGCATTGTCCTTCAACTGACTCCTTGTCCTCTTTGCAACATTTTCAGCCGGTTTCTCTTCAGATATGGTTTTGGAAGGAGAACCAGAAGACATATCTAGTATTTCTTTTGTTGTCTGACGAATGATAGCGTCAGCGACAACTACCTTTTCCTTATTTGTTCTGGCTTGAACAGCTGGCTTAGCTGTTTGAACAGATACTTTCATTTTCTTACCGGGGGCCTTCTTCTTAGGCTCAACAGGCGACTCATCAACTGTCTTTCTCTTGGTAATTCCCTTCACAGCCTGATATGATAGCATCGCCTTGGAGTTGTGAACGACCTTCCCATTTGTCAGATCACATCTCAGCTCAGTGAACAGATGACTCAGAAAAATTCTGTGATTTGTATGTGCCTTCTTATGAAAATTTGCCAGAATGTATCAAACAATAACTGCCCAGTTCACTTCATATCCATAATGTATTGCCATCATAGTATGATATCTTTTCATAGTAACACTATCTAACGAAAAAGTGCAATTTTCTATAAATTTGGCTACCATATCAGCCATGCGCTGATATTCATCATTCAATTGCATCTTCTTGATGTTACCTGATAAGATTTCATCTTTCTAGGCACAAATGCTCCAGAACTCCTGTTCTTTGTCTTCGGCCATGGTGGACAGGTTTGTTCTTCCTTCCATCTTCAGACCATAGAGTTCATTCAGCAATTTTGGTGTGATACATATATCCGTCCCTCCAACTGTCGCCTCAATCTCCAGCTTATTAAAGTCAACAGCATCCTTTGCTCCATAGTACTCCAAAACTTGATCTTTATAAACCATATCGTCATGCGCTTCCATGAAATTGACCAATGTTGCAGCTTTGAACTTCTCCAGAATTGACTTCATCAATTATGTTCCAGTTTTGTGATATGTATCATAAACTAGATACATACCCTCAACCTTGGCTTCTTGTTGTGAAGTCATGATGATTATCTGAAAGATTAGTAAAACGAGAGCAGTTTTGCAGAAAGAACGAGAGCAGAATTCTTTGAATACCTTAGAAAATTTTAGGGTGCGTAAAAGATCGGTAAGCTGATCAGATCTGAATTTAAAGAGGTGAGAGCGTCGGTTTCCGTGTTATACGCGAACCATTCGATCAGTTTTGAGTCAGCATTGATCGTGGGGCGACAATTACACGTTTCAAAATTCAAAAAGCATTAAATGACTGGCGGGAATGCGAACCGCCTCAGTCGACTTATAAAAGCGTGTTTTCAAATATGGCGTTTTAAGTAACAATGCTTTTATATAAATAATCAGATGAGTAAGCCAATACTTATCTGATCAGATAAGCATTCTGATAACAGGTATTACTAGTGAAAGCCAATAACTAATAATCTTCCTTTGCTGTTTGTCAATCCAGCAAGATAATTAATCTTCAGTCTTCAAGAATTAAGAACTTCTCTGATGACAACTTAACATCAACTAACTTTCATCAACAAATTTCATCTTTTTGATCAGAAGTACCGCTAGTCTTACACGTTCCCCCTGACTTTAAGAATCCATAAGCTAACTAGTCTCTTGAGAGTTAACCTTGACGATGATAAGATGAGTAAGCTGATAAAATCCAGTCTTCTGATGAGTTCCCCCTAAGCTTATGCATCTAAATTTAGTAGACCTAGTTCAGCTCTTAGAGTTGAAAACCTTGTATCACTTAGAGGTTTAGTGAATATGTCAGCGATCTGATTGTCAGTATGAACATACTTTATTATAACATTTCCCTTTGCCACATGATCTCTGATGAAGTGATGTTTGATCTCAATATGTTTAGTTCTTGAATGAGTTGTAGTGTTCTGAGTAAGAGAGATTGCACTTGTATTGTCACAGTAGATAGGGATTCCACTGATATTAATGTTGTAATCTTCTAGTTGATGCTTCAACCAAAGAATCTGTGCACAGCAAGCTCCTGCAGCTATATACTCAGCTTCAGCAGTTGATATGGATACTGAAGTCTGTTTCTTACTCATCCATGAGATCAGACGACTACCCAAGAATTGAAAGGCACCTGTTGTGCTTTTTCTGTCAATCTTGCAGCCAGCAAAGTCTGAATCTGAATAACCTATTAGCTCAAATTCAGATTCTCTAGGGTACCATAATCCCAATTCTTGAGAGCCTTTAAGGTATCTAAGTATCCTTTTGGCAGCCAGGAGATGAGATTCCTTAGGATTTGATTGATTTCTCGTACAAACCTCAACAGAGTACATGATATCAGGTCTGCTAGCTGTTAGATATAATAGTGACCCTATAATGCCTCTGTACTTGGTAATATCTACTGAATTTCCATCTTCATCTTTATCCAAGCGAAGTCCAGTAGACATAGGAACACTAACAGTAGAGCTAGTTTCCATACCAAATTTCTTGAACAGATCTTTTATGTATTTAGCTTGGTTGATGAATATTCCATCAGGAAACTGTCTTACTTGCAAACCAAGAAAATAATTTAGTTCACCCATCATGCTTATTTCAAACTTGTTCTGCATCAGCTTGGAGAACTTATCACACATTTGTTGATTAGTTGAACCAAAAATTATATCGTCCACATATATTTGTACAAGCAATATATGATCCTCCCATTCAACAGTAAAGAGGGTCTTATCTACCTTACCTTTACGAAATCCTTTAATTAAAAGAAAATCAGATCGGGTATCATACCATGCTCTTGGAGCCTGTTTCAGTCCATAGAGAGCTTTCTTCAGACGATATACCTTGTCTCCTTCTTGATAAGCTTCAAATCCAGAAAGTTGTTCAACATATACTTCTTCTTGCAATTCTGCATTGAGAAAGACAGACTTCACATCCATTTGCTTCTGATCTTGCTACTGGTGCAAAGGTTTCATCAAAGTCAATGCCTTCTTCTTGGCCACTAATCTTACTTTATTTCTGGTGACTATACCATCTTCATTCATTTTATTCCTGAATACCCATTTAGTGCCAATTACTCTTTGATGACTTGGTCTGGGAACTAAGTACCAAACTTCATTCATTTCAAATTGATTTAACTCTTCTTGCATAGCTTCAATCCAATTCGAATCACTAGGAGCTTATTCAATCTGTTTGGGCTCTATTTGAGATAGGAAGCTGACAAGCATTGCATCATTTGCAGCAGCTCTCCTTGTTTTTACTCTATCTGAAGGATCACCAATCACTAATTCAGGTGGGTGATTCTTGAGCCATCTGAGTTCAGGTTGCAAATCTGAATGTTGTCCTCTGTTTTGATCTTGCAACACTACTGCTGGAGTTTCAGTAGTAGTCTGTTGAACAGTAGTTGTCTGTTGAACAGTCTCTGGTCTGTTAGCTGTTTGCAACTCGTCTGTTAGACAATCAGCAGTGTGATTTTGAACAGCACTTGAGTCAGCAGCTGAGTTGAGATCAGGTAGTATGATGGGTATATATTCTTTATTTCTTTCAACACTCAATTTCTGAAAATCAGTAGACAAACTTGAATTAGTACTTAGATTCTTTTCAGAAGATTGACTTGGTTCATCAAATACTACATGAATAGACTCTTCTACAAGTAAAGTTATTTTGTTAAAGACTCTATAAGCTTTACTAATAGTAGAATATCCTACAAAAACAGCTTCATCAGCCTTTTCTGCAAAGGCAGTAAGGTGATTCTTCCCATTGTTTAAAACAAAGCATTTACAACCAAAAATTCTAAAGTAGTGAATGTTTGGATTCCTGTTGTTCCAAACTTCATATGGAGTCTTGTTTTGGTGTTTGTTGATCATGCATCTGTTTTGGGTAAAGCATGCTGTGTTTGTGGCTTCTGCCCAGAATCTTTGGGGCAGCTTTGCTTCAGCTATCATAGTTCTGGTAGCTTCTTTTAGAGTTATATTTCTCCTTTCAGCAACTCCATTATGTTAAGGGGTTCTGGCAGTAGAGTACTCATGGCTGATGCCTCTGATGTTACAATACCCTTCAACAGTTGAGTTTGTAAATTCAATCCCTCTATTTGATATGATCTTCAATATCTTTATGTTCTTCTCATTCTGGAACAGCTCCATCAGATTTGTAAGATGCTCCTTGGTTTCACTTTTCTTCTTCATTAAAATCACCCAAGTGTATCTTGAGAAATCATCCATAACAGCTAGGCAGTATTTCTTTCCACCATTGCTGATTGGATCAATGGGTCCAAATAAGTCCATGTGTAGCAGCTCCAAAATCCTTCCAGATGATTGGTGATTCTTGCTCTTGAAGGATGACTTGATTTGTTTACCCTTCTGACGGGCGTCACAGAGCTTATCTTTTCTCATGACTGTCTTTGGAATTCCTTCTACCAGATCATTCTTGATTAGTTTGTTTATGGTCTTGAAATTCACATGATTCATTCTTTTGTGCCACAGCCAACTGACTTCACTTGGTGTTGATGCCACCAAACAAACATTTGATTCTTGTCAACAGAGTTTCAGTCCACTGTGTAGACATTTCCTTGTCGTCTTCCTGATAAAATGACCTTCTTTGTACAAATCTGTTCAACGCAGCACTTATCTGATGAGAAGATGACTGAAAATCCCTTGTCACAAAATTGACTTATGCTTAACAAATTGTATTTGAGGCCTTTAACATAAGAGACGTCAGATTTCTCAATTTTGCCTTTGATTAATCTTCCAGTTGCTACAATCTTGCCTTCTTTGCTGTCTCTAAAAGTTACTTTGGGACCATCCACAGCAACAACATCAGTCTGCTCATGTATGCTTCCACACATGTGTCTTGAACAACCACTGTCCAAGTACCAGTTTTCTCTACTTTACTCCTACTCCTAATCCTAACCTACAAAACAAAATAAAATTGTTTTAGGTACCCTTATTGTGAGGGTCCTGAAGGATTAGTTCCACCCTTGACAACCCAAGATGTTGAAGTCTTAGGCTTCTTAGGCTTCTGAGATTTTACAGGAGCATGAACAGGTTTATCTTCATCATATCCATCAGATTTGTTATGTTGATAATCAGTATGATAAGGATGATGTTCATAAGCAGAATAAGATGCATGATAAGCAGGATATGCATGCATTGGATGAGCATGATATGGAGAATAGTAAGTTGGAAATTGAGGTGCATGATACATAGGAGGATATGCAGCAGGTTGCATATAATATGATTCATTTCCATACCAAACATTTTGATTTTTCTTGTTCTTATGCTTCTTTGGTTTACTAGATGCTTGCTCATTAACAGACGACTTAGTCTTGCCACTAGTCTGATTGGTTTTAGCCTTATCAGCAGACTTCCTAGGACTCTGCTGTTTAGTCTTACCAGTCTGTTTTCCTACATTAGGCTCTTTGCTCTTTTTAGCCTTAGGAGCTTTCTTCTCCTTTAATTCTTTCTCAGGTGAAGCAGGTTTAGTAGTCTGAACATACAATATGACCTTACTGTTGTCAGCTGATACAAATTTTTTAGTATGGTTCAGTTCTAACTTATTCTGTTCTAAAGGCATCTTCTGTTTACTAGACATGTGAGTGGATGCAACAGATGATTTATCATGAGACTCAATAACTTTTTCAAGTTCCATGATTTTACCCTTATAAACTTCACATTCAGCTTTCAGAGACTCATTTTCTTGCTCAAGCAGTTTATATTCAGCTGATTCTTTTGGTTTCTCAGCCTTAAGTTTCAGTGAACTGCTTTGTTCTCTTAGCAATATCATCTCTTCCTTAAGCTTAGCAAATGCGTCAGCAATACTAGTATTATTAACCATCATTTGCTCAAATGAATTAAACAATTCATTTTCAAGAGGAGTTACCTCATCCTCAGAGTCATCAGATTCCTTAGCCATCAGGCAGATAAGAGCAGGGTTCTCATCTTCAGTAGACTCTTCATCATAAGTGTCTGAGTCTGAATCAGACGAGTAGATAGCAGCCAGCTTTTCTGCTTCAGCTATCAGCACCTTGCCTTTCTGATGCTTTCTTTCCTTTTTGATTCTCTTTTCTTCTTCAGTGTACTTCTCTGCTTTGGGATATGGGCAGTCTCTGATGAAATTACCCAATTTCCTGCAGTTGTAACACATTAGTTTGGATTTATAAGCATCTTTATCTTGAGAAGAAGAAGTAGGTTTAGAAGTAGAAGCATTGTTGTATTTGTTCTTTATTTTTCTTTTATAGAACTTTTTGAAGTTGTTCATCAGCAATGCAACGTCTCCAGCTGTGTACTCCTTTTTGTTGAGTAGTGTGGCTTCATCAGATGAGTCCAGTTCTTTGCTATTGTTAGCTGATCTTCTTGGATTTTCAGCAGCTACCAGGGCAGCTGTGGGGCCTAAAGTTGAGGTTTCTTCAACACCCATTCTTGGCAGTTTATACTCGTATGCCTTGAGTACTGAGAACAGCTTGGTAAGAGAGATCTTTCCCAAATCTCTTGACTCTTCCATGTCTGTCACCTTCATGTTGAATTTTGGAGGCAGAGACTTTAGCACTCTGACGATTATCTCCTTGTCAGTGAAGGTTTTTCCTAGCTTGAGAACTTCATTCAGTGTCCTTGTAAACCTTGTATCCATTTGATCAATGGTTTCCGCAGACTTCATCTTGAAGTTGTCTAGCTTTTCCAGAGCAACACTCAGCTGATGCTCTTTTATGGCTTCGTTTCCTTCACTCATGTCACGAACCTTGTCCCACATTTCTTTTGCAGTCTTGCAATGCTTGACTTTATCAAATATGTCGTTGTCCAGGGCTTTGATCATGATGAAACGACCAATTTTATCAAGATTGAACAGCTTGATCTCTTCAACTGTCACCTCTGATAAATCTTTTTCCACCACTATATCTACTTCATCAACCTTTATAGCCTTGGTGTATTTGAATGGACCCTTGGTAATGCATGTATACATGTTGTCATTATAAGAAGCTAAGAAGTTCTCCATCCTGATCTTCCAGTCCTCGAAACTCATACCGCCAATGTGGGGAACATGGCTGATACAATCTATTTTCAAAAAGTTTTGATTTTTCAAAAATATGCTCTTTTGAAAAAGTTTAAAAACCTTTGAAAAACACTTGGATCAAGCTCGTTGATCAGGCAACTGATTCTAATGAACCACCCGCTCTGATACCAATGGTCCCAAGTGGTCAGATGGGGTCTAGAGGGGAGGGGGTGAATAGACCTCTGAAAATTTTAGACTTTAAAACTTCTCAGTCGTCTGTCAGCAGACTATGCTGATATAGATCAGTAAGCTGACTAAGCTAATCGTGAACAAATCTTTGAACAACACAGTTAACCACTTCTCTGATTTCTACTTAGCTGATTCCAGCAAACTTAGCTTTAAAACAGAATACTTGCAGCAGATTTTTGTAAGTGTTTTTCACAAGTAAACTTTGCCTTTGAAAGATTTTGTCCCCAGTTTCAACAAACTCCTTTTAAGAATCTTTCAACAGTTTTCTAAAGTGTTTTATGCTATCTTTGAAAATATGCAAGGAAATAATACAACTTAAAACACAAAGAATTTGTATAGTGGTTATATGGATAAAAATCCTTTAGTCCACTCTTCGAAGTCACTTAGATCTTGTGTTATACTATAAACACACAGTTTACAATATACACTACTTACGCCAAAACAACAAATGAAAATGGTCGTAAGCTCACAATAGGAGATCACAAAGAAAACCTATCCTCTGAAGCTAGATCACTCACTAAGACGGATCTACACTTCTCACAACACTCTTTTCACAGTTTTTCACTCAGAAAAATGTTTAAGCTTGAATCATCAACTTGGTTCTGTCAACAAATGACCTGCCAGGTGAGTGAGCTGTTCTTGAGACTTAGAGAGATTTTGCTTCGGAAATTTGCTCAGAGTTGTGTTGTTCTCTTCTTCTTTAGTCTCGCGAACTATTTATACTCCAGGTTTGAAAAATGTCCGTTGAAGAAAGACATAATTCAAATTCCTCGGGTACTGGTCCTTAATTTCTGCGAACGGCTCTCTGCTCTGCAGCAGTACTGTCAACAATACTTTTTGTCAGGCATCATTTAATGCACCAAGCTGATACGAGGTTTTCCTTCAATCATTTGTCATTAATACCCTCAGTCTTCATCAGTCTTCATCATTAATTACTCTAGGTGCATTTATTACCGTTGGAGAGACTTCATGATCATCTTCACAAGGCTGATAAGAATTACTCGTCTGATGATGAACTGAGCTGATCCCAAACTTGAACAAATCTGATTTGAGTCGGTTGATTTTCACCAATCTGATTTCTTCCTTCAACAGCAGATCAGTAGTCTTTTGGACCAAATGAATTTTGACTTGACTGATATGTTCTTGATATTTGATCAAAATTCTTCTTTTTACTAAGCTTTCCTAACTTAGCTGGTTAAGATATTTTGGAAATCATCAAAACCTCCCTTTAACATCTAAATTTCTTGTCTTCTGATCTTCATCTTTATCCAACACCGATCTAAAATGGCAAGATGATCCATGGTTTTTAATGAACCGATATATTGATAATATTCAAGTTACTGTTACATCATATAAGCAGAGAAATTTTTATGAAAACTTGCTCAAAGCAACTGAAAGTTGTGAAATTACTCACTTCGCCTCAAATGATAAAAAAAGTTATACTTTTAGCAAGATCATTATAAAAAAGATTTTTTCATGCCAGGCATGGGGATTATCCACATTCAAGGAAAAAGATTATATCTTTTCCGAGAAAAATATTTCTACAAAATTTAATTATTGGGATTATATCTCAGCTTTTGACAAGGTATTATATTACCAAAATAATAAGAAAAGGCATACTTGGTTTATAAAGATTTGTGGAGAAGTATATAAATCTCCCATACCAAATTGGTTTGTAAATTGGTGGTCATACCACGGTCCATCTTATGAAATTCTCCCTGAAAAATGGAAGAATTTGTATTCAGAATGGATAGATTTATCCCCTCAAATAACCAAACTAATAACTTCTCATAAGGCATATGAGCTTATAGCCTCAATGCACTTTTTTATTGAATTTTCTATCATTGGATATCAAAATGGATCCCAATTGTGAGTCATACAGAACATCATACTCCTTGTCTGTACAGGACTTCTTTCTCAAAATTTTTGGAAAAAATGAACAAGATTGATCCTTCCTCCGGGAAATTATTCGGAGCAGAAACTGAAGAATTAATTCAGTCCAAACTCTTGACATACAAAACTAAGACTAAGGAAGATACTCCCAACCCATTTCAAGTTATATCTGGAAAATTGAAGATGAAAAGACAAGAATTGTCTAAAACGGAGATTATTAAAGCCTATATGGAAGAAATGAAGAAAAATTTAAAGAAAAATTTCAAAGAATTTTTAGATGATGATTCCAAATCAGATACGTCCATGGCATCTGCGTCAAAGTGCAATTTAGCAGGAGAATACCAGGATCCTTATGAGGACGATGAAGATCTATTCAACGCATATGATCTGGAAGAGATATTCGAAAAAATCAGATCAGAAAAATAATACAAATTGTCGGCAGATAAGGACAAAGGACAAATTACTATTAATGAATAGTAAAAAAGCAAATTGAAAAAAGCAAATTGAAGAATATTAACAAAGAAAATTGAAGAACAATTTCAAGTCCGGAGATATCCATCTATAAATAGTTGTCATAACCAGCTCTAGAGGATTATCAGCTTCCATTATACTCTACTACTACTACTACTCTCTGATATTCAGCCTTGTAATATTTTTACTTTTAAGTTTGTAAAATATTTGTAATATATTTGAAGAATTAAATAAAAGCTTGGTTTGAAGAAGTGATAAGGTACTCCTCTTTACTTTTCTGTTTTGAATATTTATATATGTGTGTTGCATTTAGCCTAATGATAGGCTAAATAAACTTAATCATGTGTTGAACCATATATAGTTATGTATCAGAAACCCCATGTGTTTCAGTATTATTTTGAACATGGGCCATGAGTAATATAAAAAATTAGGATTATGGTTAAAAAATATTTCTGGCAAGAATAATCTTACGAATTCATCAGTAAATATCCTTGCCCCTCTTTGCCATGGGAAGGCATTTTCTTGGGCTATTTGATATTGAACATGAATTTATTAAGATTATTATTTGACGGATTTATTTTCTTCTAAAGCTTATTCCAATCTAATCCTAAGTCTTATATTATGATTGTACCTGAGTTCAAAATGGTATCAGAGCCATGGAGGTAGAAGATATATAGTAATTATATGGATTAACATATATAAAATATTATTTAATTTATTACTTTATATATTATTATAAATTAGTTTAAGATATTTAATAATACACTACAAGAAAAATAGTTTTTTCCTACGGATTTCCGATGGGAGAGAATCCGTAGGAAAATTACACGAATTTCCGATCGCTTCTCCGACGGAGGACAAAACTCGTCGGAAAGTGCATCAATAAAAAAAGAATTAATCATTTTTTTCCGACACGTCGGAAAAAGGATAAAAAAATAAAAGTAAAATACTTTACTTTTTTTTCAGACGGGATACACCCGTCGAAAAGTATATTAAAAAAATAACAAATAATGGTCTATCGATTTCCAACAAGAAGGATCCGTCGAAAATCAAATTTTAAAAAAAAGAACAAATAATGTCATAATTCCGACGGGCATCACCTGTCGGAAACGTAATGTAAAAAAAATAAAAATTTATTTATTTTTTCCGATGGGAGTCACCCGTCGAAAATTTAATTTTTTAAAAAAAAATTAAATAATTTATTTCCGACGGGTAACACCCGCCAGAAATTAGTTTTTAAAAAAAGAAAATTTTAATTAATTCCGACGGGTACACCCGTCGGAAAAGTTATTTTTTTAAAAAAAAATTTAAAACTTTATTTCCGACGGGGTGACTCCCGCCGGAAAAAATAAATAGATTTTCAAAAAAAAAAAAAAAAATATATATATATATATATATATATATATATATATATATATATATATATATATATGTTTAAAAAAGAAAAAAAATATTACCTAAATATATGCTTCGAAAATTATATTTAAACAAAAATATAATTGACTAGTTTAAAAATTCGCTTTTACAATGTACATAAACCTATGATCAATAAGTTTAAAGTTTTATCAATTTACAAATCGAGAATCGGTCGATCTAGTTACGAATAACCTCAGTGTACATAACCCCGAGGTCAATAGTGTTTACTTTGGTCAATTAGACCTTCAATTCGAGAATTGGTCGATCTAGTTACTATTAACCTCATTGTACATAACCCCGAGGTCAATAGTGTTGACTTTGGTCAATTAGACCTTCAATTCGAGAATTGATGAGGGGTATTCTGGATTCTCTACACTGTAAAATTAGAAGCGGGTCGAAAACAGGATACACTAGGTCGAAGATCTCAAATCTCGAACTCCTAAACATAATACCGATCCCATGATCCAGTAAGCCCAATCCGATCTTCTAGTTTAAAGCTCACAGTCGAGAATTACTGTTGGGCCGACCACAGGCCCAGGCCTATGGGCCGAGAAATGTTCCCCCGTGCATGGTTGAGCTAGCTCATCCTGTCTACTATAAATATCGCAAGCATTTATGACAACAGACACGCTTTCCCAGGTGCTCACAATCCGAGGCTCCTAGTCGGACTACCATGGAAAGTTAGACTAATTCTCACTCTCGAATGTATTTAGTTTCAACCTTGTACGGCATCCTATAATGCTCAAGTAGGACCCTATCATTTGTAATCTATACACTCACATTGAGAAAATATACATTTTATTGATCTGCTCCTTCATATATATTACATTGTAGCTCGATTACATCCCATATTAAATACCTACGAAAACACGTAAGATCAAGAATCGACCGATCTAGTTACGAATAACCTCAGTGTACATAACCCCGAGGTCGATATTGTTGACTTTGGTCAATTAGACCTTCAATTCGAGAATCGACCGATCTAGTTACAAATAACCTCAGTGTACATAACCCCGAGGTCAATTGTGTTGATTTTGGTCAATTAGACCTTCAATTCGAGAATCGATCGATCTACTTACGAATAACCTCAGTGTACATAACCCCGAGGTCAATAGTGGTGACTTTGGTCAATTAGACCTTCAATTCGAGAATCGATCGATCTAGTTACGAATAACCTCAATGTACATAATCCCAAGGTCAATAGTGTTGACTTTGATCAATTAGACCTTCAATTCGAGAATCGATCGATCTAGTTACGAATAACCTCAGTGTACATAACCCTGAGGTCGATATTGTTGACTTTGGTCAATTAGACCTTCAATTCGAGAATCGACCGATCTAGTTACGAATAACCTCAGTGTACATAACCCCAAGGTCAATAGTGTTGACTTTGGTCAACTAGACCTTCAATTCAAGAATTGGTCGATCTAGTTACGAATAACCTCACTGTACATAACTCCGAGGTCAATAGTGTTGACTTTGGTCAACTAGACCTTCAATTCGAGAATCGACCGATCTAGTTATGAATAACCTCAGTGTACATAACCCCGAGGTCGATATTATTGACTTTGGTCAATTAGACCTTCAATTCGAGAATCGACCGATCTAGTTACGAATAACCTCAGTGTACATAACCCCGAGGTCAATAGTGTTGACTTTGGTCAATTAGACATTCCATTCGAGAATCGATCGATCTAATTACGAATAACCTCTGTTTACATAACCTCGAGGTCGATATTGTTGACTTTGGTCAATTAGACCTTCAATTCGAGAATTGATCGATCTAGTTACGAATAACCTCAGTGTACATAACCCCGAGATCGATATTGTTGACTTTGGTCAATTAGACCTTCAATTCGAGAATCGACCGATCTAGTTACGAATAACCTCAGTGTACATTCCGAGGTAAATAGTGTTGACTTTGGTCAATTAGACCTTCAATTCGATAATCGATCGATCTAGTTACAAATAACCTCACTGAATATAACCCTGAGGTCAATAGTGTTGACTTTGGTCAATTAGACCTTCAAGTTGTTATTAATTTGCAAATTACAAAATATTTGCAAATTACATTACTCTGCTAAAAATATGCAATTAAAAAAATATAAAGTGTTTACATTACAATTAATTTGGGAAAAAAATTGAATCAAAAAAATTAATTTTTTTTGAAATTTTCGACGGGCGTTTGTCCCGTCGGAAAGCAGCACGGCTAAAACCCTAGCCGCGCAGCTTTCCCACTTTTTTCTCATTCTTTTCTTTCCCCAAAACACAAATCCGCCGCGGCTAGGGTATATACCGCCACCAACTCCGTCTCTCTCTCCCACCCACCACGCGGCCTCTCTCTCCCACCCACCCAGCGCACGGCCTGCCACCGATTCCGTACGCCGCCTTCCTGAAACCCACCGATTCCGAGTTTGTACGCCGCCTGCCTGAAACCAACGCGCGGCCTCTCTCTCCCACCCTCCCACGCTCCGAGCCCGTAAGCCGCAGCACAACCCAACTGGTCCGGTGCATACACCGCCTGCCTTGCCTGAAACCACCACAACCTAACCGGACCCAAGCCACGTCAGCTGCCTGTTGAAGTTTAGGAAAAAATTAGGTTGATTTCTTTAATTAATTGCATCTATATGTGTATATATTGAATTGTGTGGAGTTATTTTATTTTATTATATGTTTTGTTGCTTTTGATAATTATTGTGTTTGATTAGATATTTTAGATATATTAGGATGATATATTTAATATTTTAGATAAAATTACAACGGATGAGTTGGCCTTGTTATGTAATTATGTTTCTATGTATGTAGACTTGTCACTTGTGTATGCGTGTGTGATTCTTGAAGATTTTACGTGGTAAAGTGATTATTAAGATTAATTAGCATTAAAGATTGATGTTACCATATGGGCTTGTTTGTTCATCTAAGTTTCTAACATAATAGATATTGATTTGGGATTTATAAGGCTTTATTTTTTTTTCACTTTTATAGTTAGTTTATGTGATAATTAGATCTTATTTACTTTATTTTTATGGAATGATTTTGTCTGTTCTTCCATAATTTATTTGGACTAATTTGGTAAGCAACATAAAAAGGAAATAAAATATGAAGAATGTTGAATTAACAAAGATTATAACATACAAAGGAGGGGTTGTCTACGGTTCCTCGAAGTCATTCCATATACAATATGAAAGGGTAAACTACATTAGATAAATAAGCTTTGGCTTTGGAGGCTGACCTTCCATTTCATCACCTTGAAGACATACCTGTTAAATTTTCTTGTAGTGGGAGATTGTGAAACAAATGAAAATTTGCATAGTCTTCAATCTTGTCACTTAGAGTGTGAGTTTGTGAAACAAACGAAATTTTGCACAAATAAAACTTTGCTAGTGTTCTTTTTACAATTATCAACATACAAACTGATATAAGATAAAGCTAGTGGTGAGATTTCTTTCATTTTTATAATATCCCTGATTTCTTTTGTCGATGAATCTACTTTTTTTTATTGTGATCAATTGCCGACTTTGTGTGTTGACAAAACTATACTAAATATAGTTCAACTAGACCAATTCAGAGCGGTAGTAGTAATAAAGCAGATTACCTCCCAAAAGAGTGGTCGGGTCCTTCCCGTTCTGGAAAATACCGAGGCAGTATGAACCACTCACTTTTGAAGATCTGCATCCCAAAAACTTCAAAAATGGCCCAAAATTCCCAAGAATGGGTCTATACATGGGCCCAAGAACATAGAGCTTTAGAAAAATCCTCACCTTCCCAGATAATAATCCTAACATTTTCTACTGACAGGCTATCGTGTAGGTAGGGACTCAAGAACTTACATCTTCACTGGCCAAAAGCCAGGAATGTAGAGTCATGTTTTTAAAAAATTATATTTCTTGATGGAAATCTGCATGTAGAGTCATATTTTAAAAAATTATATTTCTTGATAGAAACTGAATGTAGAGTCATGTCTTAAAAAATTATGTTCTTGATGGAAACTTGCTCAAATGACCCCATAATTAGAAGTAACTTACACTTAAGGAATAGCACCATGTAAGTGAGTTGCAAATGAAACATACATACAGAGCAAAAATCACCATCATGAATTCAATGCCTCGGAACAAGAAAGTTCAGATAATTTTATTAATAGCAACATATTCTATCAGTTGAAAGCATCATCAAATACTAAGAAATAAATTCTCACTTTTGGTTCAATGGCTCGGTACAAATATCCCAAAATGCTAAAAGGCAAAACGCATGGGAACAAACCTTCATTGAGCAGCCGATACAGAGCAACAACATCTGTGCCAGAGCAGAATGCCTTGTCACTACCCTTCAAGAGATGCAAAGAACAGCTTTAGACAAGGGATAAAAGGGGCATCGTAAGAGGGTCGTAAAATACCTTCATCATGACAAATCCTATGGCGGAATTTTCCTCCCAGGATTCATATAATCTGTTCAACCGAGCAGCCTAGCATTGAACATTAAAATATATGTAATTATTCTAATGAATTATCAACATTTAATAACTAGCTAATAAGTTGGAATATTTGAAAAATTATGAGAAAATCATTAATTTCAAAACAAGCTGCCTTATATCGATACAAAAAAGAGAAACAAAAACTCAAACTCTAAAGAATAGCTGAAAAACATAGATTTAGATAAAGAAACTAACCATAGAAGCAGTAAGAGCATTGAGTGAAGATGGTCTGTTTAGCATAGCAGTTCTTGAATTAGCTCTTCATTGAACTAAAACCTGCATTTGAATACCAAAAAAGAGGGAGATTGAGGATCCATTTTATTCATGCTTGAGCACAGAAACTGACACGAAAAGTCCCAAAATTAGAAGAACCAGCAAAGGAGACCTCAACAACATTCATAGGCTAACATAAATTCACACCAACCCTTCATCACAAGGCCATATATTTAAGGAATGAACTTAATTTAGTGTATGGAGAATGATTTCACAAGCACTTGTCGTTTTAACTACTCTAAGAAGGACGGATTGCAAACCTTGGATTTTGCCAAAATTGGATCCCTCTCAACAGCTTCACAAATCAAAGACATGTGATCAACCAGATCATTCTCAGATGGCCTGCTCTCAAACATGCTACAAATTCCACAGAAATGTGAGCAGTTGTTCAAAAAGGCAAAGAAAAGAGATATCAAACACGCAGCAAATTGAAAATGATATGAAAACCTGAATGTGTTAGTAAGGTGATCCCACAAAGCTTTGCACGGTCTTTCATGATTCCACTTGACATAGTGCAAAAAAAGCACTGTGATTAGAATCGTTCTAATTATGACCCCGCAAGAAAACCTTTCGCAAAAAACGCACTGTGAAGCCCATTATCAGTTGGGGTTGTCTACGGTTCCTCGAGGTCATTCTTTAGGAATCGTTTTACGTAATATCAAAACCATTAAAAATTTATAATCTTCAATCTTGACCATCTAATATTGTACAAGAGTGTACAATAGTCAATCATTGAAAAAATTAGTGTATAACATAGGAGTTGATATCATACTTTCTTTAAATAACCTTGTACACTATGAAAATTACCATTATATCCCTGAATTAATTAATTAAAAAAACAAATCAAATTATGGTTCAAACCCATCGGCCATCTCTATCTCTCCCATCTCAATCTCCCCGATGTTTACCTCCGGATCGGAGAGATGATTTCAACCGTCGTCAACACCCACCGGATTTAGTCGGCCCGACCGGGCAAAGAAAATTAAGCCCAATTACACAATAATGGGCTAATTGGGGGGCCGATTGTGGGAACCGAACGGAGCCTTATTGTCATCGTTAATTTAACTTGGAAATATGTTAGGGTTGTGAGTCGTCTCGTATGAGGGATTAGAGAAGATGGCATCTTCAGATGATGAAGGTGAAACGGTTCCAAGCAATGTGTCGGAATATGAATTTACATTTGGTAACGACGAACCCGTTTCTTTTGCCGAATTACCCGTGGAGTGGAATAAAGGCGGGACCCCAGATGGAAAGCTGCACAAGGTTTTCTTGCGGGGTAAAACTGATAAGGGGTTGTCTACGGTTCCTCGAAGTCATTCTTTGAGGAATCGTTTCATCCAATAGAATTTTGACACATACTTATGTGTACAACACTCACACATTTAAAATACTTCATATAAAAAGACATTTTTACCCTTTTTAATAGTTTTAATTTAACAAATTAGATTTTATTTAAGAAGACCTTTTTACCCTTTTTAATATTTTTAGTTTAGTAAATTAAATTTTAATTCCTTCACTCTAAATAAATTTTTTTATCTTCATCGATGTATCTCTTTTCTCATCAAGGACTAAACCCTTCTCCCAATTTTCAATTCTTTTCAATTTTTATCTATTGATTACATCTAATTGTTAGGGCTTTTTCAATTTTTACAAAGTCAAGATGAATTCAACTCCATGTGATTCAGCCGCGGATACTCCTTTCAGACAAGAAAAAGAATTAGGTAAGTTACTTTGTTGGATTTGAAATCATATGCTTTGAGGTCATAAGTTCTGCCTTTTCTTTTCTCTGTTTTAATTTATACTATTAATTAATTTGTTAATAACATCAAATAACAAAGCTTGTTTTGGAATATTTGAAGTCTAATAATCACTGAGTTCGCGGAAGGTGACTACTTAGTATTGCTTGCTAATGTGAGAAAGTTTTTGGTTTGGTGATTATAATTATGGATTCATTTGCGAGTTTTTGGTCTTTTAGGTTTTTTAGTTTACTGTTAATGGTAAATTGTTGAATTTCAGTACTTGTTTTGTGTGATGGCTTGTTAATGGTAATCTTTTATTGTTGAATTTCAGTACTTGTTTTTTAGGTTTTTTAGTTTACTGTTAATGGTAATCTTTTATTTTTAGAATCATTTATTAATATGACTTGTTTCTCCCCCCCCCCCCCCCCCCCCCCACATTAATTTAGATGATTCAGATGAACCATATGGCCAAAGTGATGGTGATTCATCTGATTCAGTTTCGTTTGGTGTTAAAGAAGAGTTGATTAGCCAACTAGTATTTGAAAATATTGATGATGCTGGGAAATTTTATTTTGCATATGCTAAAGCCGAGGGTTTTGATGTTAGGAAACAAAGTGTTCAAGTCACCGGTGATTTAGTAAAAAATAGGGTGTGGGTTTGCACACGACAGGGGTTCCGAAAACCAAGGAAAGAAATATGTTATAGGATTTTCAGGACGTTATGTAGTTTTGAAATTTGTGAGTACTCACAATCATGCTTTAGATGGATGCAAGAAAAGGTATATTATTAATCAACAAGTGATTCTTCTCTGTATGTTGAATTCATCAATATAAAAAATATTTTTTAGTAATATGTGTAACTTTTTTTACGCAGATACATGTCAATTTCAAACAAGTCTATGTTGAGTATGATGACAGAAATTGGATTTAGGCCATCACAAGTTATGAATTACTTGGAGCAATTAGCTGGAGGTGCTGGAAAACTTTCTTTCAGAAGGAAATATGGCTATAACTATTTGAACAAGCTACGATCAGAACGAATTCGACACGGGGATGTCAACACAGTCATAAAATTTCTTGAAACTAAGAAGTTGAAGGATGATAAGTTTGTATACAAGTACACTGTGGATGAAGAAAACTCATTAACTAGACTTTTTTGGTGTGATGGTACATCTAAGGCGGAGTACGATGTATTTGGTGATACATTAGTCTTTGATAGTACGTACAAGACGAATACTTACTTGTATCCTCTAGTAATATTTTCTGGATTTAATAACCATGGTTCAAGTTGTATTTTTGGAGCAGCTATCATATGCAATGAGAAGATAGAAACTTATCGATGGTTGTTGCAAGCTTTTTTGGAGGCAATGAATGGAAAATTTCCTGTTTCTGTACTGACAGATTAAGACGCATCTATGCGTTCAGCTATTCTATCTGAATTTCCCGGTACACGACATAGGATATGTTGTTGGCATCTATGTCGTAATGTTCGAGATGATGTTAAGAATTCTTAATTTTGCGATGGTTTTTCGTCGTTGTTGTGTCGTCGATGCTCGATAGAAGAGTTTGAGTTGAGTTGGTCAAACTTAGTAGAGAAACACGATTTATCTAATCACAAATGGGTTATTGACATCTACAAGAAGAAAGAATTGTGGGCAGAGGAATATTTCCGTGGTCATTTCATGAGTATGATGACAACTACCCAGTTGGCCGAGTCTATGAATTCCTTAATCAAGCTTAGTGTCGACCAAAAGATGAGTTTTACCGATTTTGTTACACATTACCATCGCACCTTACAGAGAGTGAGAAACAGTTTTATTAATATGCAAGACGATGCTGAAAAAGATAAACCCCCGGTAAGAGATAGCCCTTTACAAAGCTTGGAACATCATGCTATTAACTTATTCACGCTGAAGGTTTATTTACTTATACGCAAGGAGATTAATGCGGAACCAGGTTTAGAGTTGGAGAGCAGGAGCAAAGGCGATGATGGTATTGATGTATTTGTACTCCGAGAGTACAATGAGAATGATGTTGCAAGGTATTTTACGGTCACTACCAATGGTACAACGTTCTGTTGTGAGTGTTATATGTTAGAGTCAGATGGTTTGCCCTGCAGACACATTATATCAGCGTTGCGATACTTGAGAATCAAGAAGTTTCCTGAAAACATGATACGTCGCCGATGGTTAATAGAGACAGGGAGTCTCTTAAAAAAGAAATTCCCATCTCCTACCCCGCTTGCCGACTCTCAACAAATAAGATTTGGTCTGATGAATAAAGAGTTTATTTCCTTATCTTACATAGCATCACAATCAGAATTTGGATTTGACAGTTCTCTTAAGCGTGCACGACAACTAGTTGATTCCGCTGAAGAAGAATACTTGATGAGTTCTCAGCAGAGCAATAAGCCTTCTCCAAAAAGCATACCCCGTGAAAGTCAATCGTCTTATGAAGGTGTTCAAGATCCCCAATTGCAGAAGACTTCCAAGAATGTTCGTGATCCTGGACGTATCAATAGTAGAGGAGCCACTCGTGGAAAAAAACAAAAGTGTGGATTCTGCGGGTATGTTATGCATAATTTAAACAATTATAATTGTACTCTTTATTTTTATGTCTTCACGATAATTTGACGTTGACAACTCAACTTGCTAGGGAGCTCGCACATAAGGCTACCACTTGTACAAAGAACCCTGCCAAGGCAGAACTAATTAAAAAGGCTCGTGTGACAAAGGCATCCGAGACAAAGGAGAAGAGCACTCATGTGCATGATACAACTCAAAATTCTGAGACTCCATCACATGAAAGGCCAATATGTTTTGACGGCTGAATACACAACTATGTTTGAATGTGAATTTTCATGACAAAATTTTAAAGTTACAATTTCTAGGAGTTTTGATCGTGTCTAATAAATTTCTTTGTGATAAATTGCATAGTAAAATTTGGTGATTTTGGTAAAAAATCATCACAACGGAGAACCTACTTTTATACCTTAATCCCTCCATAAATCGTTACATAGTAAAATCTGGTGTTTTTGGTCAAAATTATCCCAATGGAGAACCTACTCTTATAGTAGCCTTAGTCCCTCCGTAAATCATTGCATAGTAAAATTTGATTATTTTGGTCAAAAATTAACCCAAACGGAGAACCTACTCTTATAGTAGCCTTAGCCCCTCCGTAAATCGTTACATAGTAAAATTTGATGATTTTGGTCAAAATTATCCCAAACAGAGAACCTACTTTTATTGAAATCTCAACCACTATGTAAATCGTTAATTAGTAAATTTATTTTTTGTTTTAAAAAAATTACTTGAAATGATGAACATACACTCATGGTATCGTTAATCACTATGTGAATAGTTAATTATAGGGAAAATTGCTTTTTTGGTACCATAGGATAACTAACTTGCAATTTTGGTACCATTGGATACGAAAATGTAAATTTTGTACCATATGATAAGTTTTTGTTGCAACTTTGGTACCAAACCCAATTTTTTTTCCAAAATTAATGATAATTTAACCCCTATGAAATTCATAATGTTCAATTTATTCCCTCGTCGTTTAAAAAAGAGCATTTTATCCCCTGAAATTTTGTAGAAGTTCGCATCGCTTCCCTAATATTTTTATAGGCGGCACTTTATTCATTTTTATTATGATAATTTGGCATTTTACCCCCTGTGGTATGATAAATGTGGTAATTTATCCCCCTATATTATAAAAAAGTTTGCATGTCTACTTTCAATTTCGGCAAGTGAGTTACACTCTCCTGCTGAAGGGGGTAGATTGCTTCATTAAAAAAATTACAAGGGCTAAATTGATTTTTTTCCAAATTATAGAGGGGTAAATTGAATATTATGTATTTTATAGGGGGTAAATTAACATTAACTTTGTAGAAAAATTGAATTTGGTACCAAAATTGTAATGAAAACCTATCATATGATACCAAATTTCCATTTTCGTATCCAATGGTACCAAAAGTGCAAGTTAACCTATCCTATGGTACCAAAAAATCAATTTTCCCGTTAATTATAACATAAGCGAACTTACGGAAAAAAATGATGGCATTAATCTTAAAAGTGAAATTCCATTGGTAACGTAAAGATTTGATATCAAGCCAAATTTAAACAAGATCGAATGACCTTAAAATTTTTTAGAGACAAATTTGAACCATTGACAACCATAATTTTTATTATTTTTTTCCTTCTCCAAAGATATTTAGATTGAATATACAAATAATTAATAAATAAATTATGGGCCTTAATTAAAATACAACAAATAGCCCATTTACTTGGTATATTAAAGTTTCAAAAGACAAACAATTCCCTCAAGTTAGTGCCGGCGGCTGATCAATGTAAGTCTTCCATCTACTTGAAATTCAACTTGATTAAGCAATAATTACATGTTGATACATGCTATATAGTTCATATGATAAATTGGTTGTAACTTTGCTTCAGATTTCAATGACCTGCAAAATCAGATTCAAAGCAGTAATATGAATAATATTTAGATTAAAATATTAATACAGTATAAGAACGATGCGCATTCGTACGCAAAATCTTGGTGATTCTTATACATCTGGACTATATCAACATCATATTTTCCTTGCATAATTCTATATTGCGACTCATTTAAAGTTTCTTCTAATATATTTTTCTTAAAACTTATATTGTCTGTGTTGTAGGGATAGCACAACAAATCCCGGAGATCTTAAAAGAAAATTGACACACGACATAAAAAATGATGGAAATCATTTGAAGTATGTCAAGTTAGAGAGTGGAGCTTATACTGATAGTAAAACTTCACCTATATTGAAAAACTCAAGTGACAAAATAACAGTGAGAAGTTGTCCGAAAAACGACCGTGGTAAAGAAAAATCTCAAGAATGTGCTGACCTAAACAACATGGCAGAGGAGGCAATTACTGGACTCCAAAATGATAGGATAGTGCCCAGCAAGCCAACAAATATAAGCTTGTTAAGGAACTTCCTTTAGAAGCAATCTTATGATTCATAAGATAATACGCCCGTTTATTCATAGTACGTGAATTAAACAATGGCCAACTTCATCTCTCGCGAACGTATCTAAGCGATTGGTTGAAACCCTGAGATCACTCATGACTACGGGATTATTCACTTCAGTATTGGGTGCGATTAATCATGAAACAGTCTCAAAGGTCGTGATCTCAAAAATGTTCCAAGTCATAGATTCATATCGAGACGGGGTATCGAATGAATCGTTAAGACTTGTAGGATTATGCATGATTCACATGAAGTGAATTTGTTGTCGTTTCATGAACAAGGCATTGAATGCTAGTGCATATGACTAGGTGGTTCGATAGGGGATCGAACGCATCGAACGACCCAAACAGAGAGACCCATCGTGGAAGTGCGTTAAGCATATCGGTAATGGGATGTCTCTCAAGACTTATAATAGTGTACGATTTAGTCCTTTGACTTGAGGTACTAGGGCGGATTCGGTACACGGGAATACGTACTTTGATTTAGGAGCCGATCACATAGCTTGGTCATTGTGCGACTACTTTGGGTGCGTATGAACGTGTGCGCGGATAGTTAGTACTAATATAGGATCTGTCGACTCATCCTGATAAGATGAGAGAATTTCCTGTACGTTCTTAGATAATAAATCCGAGGAATCTACGGCCGTAGTCGGTGACGGATTTGGAAAGGGGTTTCCAAATTTAGCAGTCACACTGGAATTATTATCCTGAATTAGAAAGTACAGAATTGAGATAATTAGAGGTGCCGACCAATTCACACACCCTAGGTCTCAATCGGGAAATTAGTTAATAGAAGGACCGTATATACATGGCATTTATAAGAGTTGGAGGTTCACGAATATCAATTCACCTGAAGTTGGGCCTCATGGGCTTGTGGCTAGACATCGACCATGAGGTGTGGGTACTCCTGAATTAATAAGGAAATTAATTCTGGAGTGGTCAATTAAAGTGGTTAATTGATCGGAGCAATTAATTGCTCACTAATTAAATCACGAAAGTCGTGGGCCTGCTGCCAATTGATGGTGAACCTAGAGGGTCACACACAATACAGTTGGACAGTGACAGTCTGTAAGGAATCAATTGATTTAAGGAATTAAATCAATATATGAATTGAAGTATTAATTCATGAAGAAGAATAATTAATTAGAAGTAACTAATTAATTAATCGAGAATTAAAGTGTTAATTCAAAGTGGAGAATCATTAATTAGAAGTAACTAATTAATGAATCAATTGGAATATCTAATTGATTAAATCCTCAATTAAAGTATTAATTGGAAAGGATTAATTAATTAATAGTGGATTAATTAATTAAACACATGGGCCGATCCATATGAAAGTTAATTGATCTAGGATTAATTAATTTAAGCATATGGGCCGATTATTGTAAAGATAAATTAATCTGGGATTAATTAATCTTGCATGGGCTGATTTTGGGAACAATGATCAAATTAAGTTTAGGACTAATTAAAAGCATAAGAGGCCGATTTCTTGTTAATTGATTGGGCCGATTTTTGCTTGTTTATTTAGTCTTGAATTAATTTGATTATGTTGGATTACGATAGGGATTAAAAGAGTTTGTGTTTTCTTGCGTAACTAGGAAAGAGATTGAAAGAGATCTTCTTTCCTAATGTGATAAGATTTGTGTATATCTTATCTCTTGAAAAGAAGATATTCTTTCAAGAGTTAGATGTCTATTAGGAGAAGGATTCTTCTAATAGAGACACCTATAAATACTAGATATACACAATCTAAGAAAGAGTTGGAAAACCCTAAGAGATTTATTCTAAGCAAAGAAAGAAAATCACAACACAAGAAAAACAAAGAAGGCCGAAAATTTCAGCCCTCATTCTCGCCCCTACTGAAAACCGAACCCTGTGCAAAAATCGCCCCACCCCTGTGTAGGATTTTTCTCCAAGTCTTCTTCCGGATCCGCATCCAATTCCTGACGAGACGATTCCTTAATCCTAGTTCTGAGCCTGGTGATCTTACGCGTTTTCGTTAGTTCGATCAAGGGTGGGACGTATGATTACGATAACGATAATTAAGTAAATAAAGTGAAGTAAAATCAATGTAATTGTATTCAAATCGAGTGAGTACAAGTACAAATATTCGAAGGCCCTATTCGAGCATTATTGGATGCCGTACAAGCTAGAGGGTGAAATATGTATAATAAGTCCTATACTAATAGACCGAGCTGCGGTCTCCAGATTCCAAAAAAAGATCCCCCCTAGTGTAATAAATGCATGGAGTATTTATAGCCAACTTAGAGGGCTTGGGCCTGGGCTTGGCCCAAGTGTGCCTTTCGATCTACGGCGACCATCGTGAGCTCGAAACATCCGTTTTCGTGCTTTGGTTCGTCTTTTGGTCCTTGGCGACGGGTTTCATAGCTATTCGAATCGTGTTGAGGCTAAAAAACAGGAAATCCGAATTACCCCTCATCAATACTCCCCCACTTCTCGAGTGTGA
This sequence comes from Penstemon barbatus, assembly GCA_003313485.2. Classification (NCBI taxonomy): domain Eukaryota; kingdom Viridiplantae; phylum Streptophyta; class Magnoliopsida; order Lamiales; family Plantaginaceae; genus Penstemon; species Penstemon barbatus. The sequence continues at coordinate 40,727,609 of CM064880.1, forward strand.
AGCGAAGTAAGCGCTCGAAGAAGTACCAAGTACGTTCCATGTTACGATGAGACGAGCCGTTCAGTATATTTTCAGGATATGCCTCGTTAAAAACCTGACTCGGAAAAACCCATTGGGACAAAAAACCGAGTTAGGGAAAAAGAGTGCATATATAAGAAACATACTGTGGCGCGCTCTGAAATTACCCTCGTTGGGGGCAGTTGAAATAGTAATACCCCCTTTTGGTATCATGTTGTATTGTTCGATCCCTTGATAAATGCTTTCCCGAATTTCCGATTACAACCAGAAGGGCTTCTGAGAATCTTAAGGATAGATTACAAGGACATATTCCGCAATTCTGGGGAATGAAGGATCAAGGAGGTAATTTTGAGAGGGATGAGCCTAAGCTTTTACCCTTGGTAAGTTCAACCGTCGCGGTTACTCGGGGGCCTCTTTGCAATTCTTACCTTTTTAACCCCGTATATATATATATGTTGACTTTGTTGAAAAATATTTTCACACAACAACTTTCTTGAACTCGAAGTGTTTTAGCTCGAAATAGCATTTTTTCTCCTGTATAAATACTTCTTAGTCCGTTATGTCGAGCTCTAGAAGCGCGAGAGGCAAGAAAAAGGTTGAGGAGAGTCAAGAATCCGATCCCTTGTTTAAGCTTGTAGATGACTTTGAAGATGGGGAGTTTCATCAAGACGACGAAGACGATGATCCGAGCGAGGATCTCGAGGAGAAAGAGGTCGGTAAACGTAGTATCGGCGAAGGTGCTTTTGTCAGGATTTTTCAACGTACACAAACCTCACAAGTCGTACCCTCAGGTAAATCAGAGCTTCCTGCTAGTGAAACTTCCTGTTGTTTTTCGAAAAAGGATTGTGCTCAGCTCGAGGCTAGTTTTGGGAAATTTCTTCCCAAAGGTTTTTCGATTGTCATTCCTTCTTACGTCGAACGTGCCACCGAGCCTCCCGCTGGATGTCAAGCCTTTTACGAAGGACAATTTTTCTGTGGTTTGCGTATCCCGTTCGCTCCTCTTATCAGGAATATTTTGAATTTCTTTTCGCTTTCCCCTGCTCAGCTTCTCCCGCATTCCGTTGCATATATAATAGCGTTTTGCACTCTTATGGAGGCAAAAGGAGAAGAAGCTTCTTTTAGCAACTTTTGGCAGATATTCCGAATGGATCCATGCAAAGGTTCAAACGTAGGCTTTGTGTCCGTTCGTCCGAGGTCTAAACGGCCTTTTCTTATGAAAATATCAACAAAGAAAGCTTTAGGTTGGAAGAGGAGATTCTTTTTCGTGAGGGGCCCTGACGTTCCTGTTTCAGAGGGTAGTTCGAAAACGAGACCTTATCGATGGGACGGCGTAAATACTTGGACATACGGCTCTCGCCAAATAAAAGAAAAACTTAGCCATCGTCTTTCTGATGAACTCCTGGGGCAATTGGAGTCTAACCCTTATCACACTAGGTACCTGGTTCAAGAAGGCGTTTTGCGACTGGCTGGGTTGAGCTATTGCGATTATCCTGCCCCGGCGATTAAATTTCCCGATCGAGTTTCCGAAGGATCCGTTATCCGGACCAATAAATTGCCAATCTCTAGTGATCCGCCCTTCGCCACTCTTTCTTTGGGTATGTTTATTTATCTCTTCCATTTAAAGGTTTTTATCGAACAGTGCTTCTTGTTTAATCCCATGCCCGAATTGTATTATCCCTGTAGGTCGAGTTGTGGAGGAATTCAGAGTATCCGCTGCCAGTCTGACTGAAGATAAACCATTTTATTTCGACCCTTTACCTCGTACGCCCGGAGATAGAGTAGGTACCAGTAATTCGGGCGGAGATTCAGTTATCGTTCCGGTCGCGATTCCCGATCTGAGAGGCGTTGGTACCATGAGCTCCTTGAATTCCGCCTCTGCTGGACCACTGCGAGCTCTATTTTCCCCTGATACCTCTGTTCTTTCATCAGTTGGCTATAGCCAGCACTCCTGGAATCGAATTCAGGGCATTCAGGAGTATGAGAAGCTCCTAAGTCGAAAAAGGAATGCTGGAAATCCCGGGCCCTCAAGGCGGGTAAAACCTTTTGGTGCTAAAACTGACACTGTTCCATGCCGAGAAGGTAGGTCGGTGCCTGATGTGGCAGACTTTATGGAAGAGCATCTTCGAGGTAGCAGAGCCGCTGGATACCCTGATGATGGCACCATTCTGACCGATTTTGACGCTAGTGGGGAGAACGAATTTGACAAAGCCGCTAGGATTTTTATGGCTAGTCGGTTCAAGCGGGATATGCTGTTTCACACCGTCAAAGGTGATTTTGAGGTTTTGAGTGACTTCTCCCGAACATACCACGAGGTGAAAATTTGTCTTTTCTCCCTTTTCTTTCTTTAGAATCTCTGGCTTATTGATACTTGGAAATGTCTTGTAGGTCGGGGATTTGTTCGCCCTTCAATCGTATCGTTTGGCGTTACTGGAGCAGGAATCACAGGATGCTCACGATGCGTGTGCCCAAATCCTCGTTGATAACCAAAGTCTTCGGGCTCAGTTAGAAGACAGCCAGCGGGAACTTTTTCAAGTAAAGAAGGAGCTCGAAAAAGCTAATACGAAACGTTCTTCCTCATTAGAAGAGGACTTGCTTGCGTCCGTTAAAGAGAGAAGTGCCCTTGAGGAGGAGCTAAAGAAAATAAAGATAGAGCTCGACTTGGCGAAGCAAGACTCCGAGCGTGCCTATGCCCAAGGTCAAGAAGAAGCCAAGATCCCTGCTATACGAGAATTCTTAGAATCCCCAGTCTTAGATCCTTTAATTCAGAGAAAAACGGGAGAAATTCTCCAGACGATTTTTTATAAAGGGGTTCAACAGTTGGTCGCGGCCGAGAAAATTCCGAACGACATGGAGGAATATTACAAGTATATGGACCCTTTTAAAAATGCTGAAGGAAAACCTTATAAAACTTCTTCTCTTCCCAAAGCGAATACTAACTGGCAAGAACATCGCTTCGCATCCTTAGTCGAGGAGTATGGTATTCCGATGCCAAATCCTGATATGCTCGAGTACTCCCTCGAAGACCCTCCTAGTGCGTCCGAAGAGAAAGATAAAGATGTTAACATAGGCAATGTCCCGGATAAGGGAGACGGTCAATCTTTCGATCAAGCTGGGTAATCATCGAGCTTCAAATATATGTATATATCGTCTGATCTTCAGTTTTAGCGAGTTACTGGGGTTGAGTAGGCCAGAGGGGGCGATTCAAGGTTTTTTAGTTAGGAATCAATTGTATTTACTCATGCAATCCAATTTTGTAAACGAGTTAACTTTATCTTCCTTGCTTCGATTCGTGTAACTCATGAATTCTAACTTTATAGATATCGATGATTTCTCATCCTTTCTGCTCGAACTTTATTTACCCGAGTGGGATTTTTCTCCATGTCGCGTCGTTTCACTATCTCAATCGTAGTGCGTAGCGTCTATAAATATTGGGATCTCTTATCATTATTCACACGGCATCTTTGCTTATAGAGATCGGAGCTTTTCCTGTATTTTGTGCATTTTCTGAATTCCTTAAGAAGTAAAGATCTATCTTATCGAGCCCAGATTTACTTATTATGGAGAATGTATTAGGCAAAGCTATCGACCCCAGGTCGATATTTGGTGGTTCGAAGAACAAGAAGTCGAACAAGGAACAAAAGGCTGACAAGGAGGTCAAACCCTCCAAATCCTCTTCTAAGACCTCTGCCTCTTCCCCAAAAGCACCTAAAGGTGGGGAAAATACAAAGGAGAAAGGTACCTCATCGAAGCAGAACAAGGGTAGCTCCAGCAAGTCCATTTTGGACGAAGAGCTCGAGGCTGAGCTCGGAGGTTCCTCTCCGAAAGCGATTGATTCTAAGAGTGAGGATCGTGTCCAAGAAAAGATTCCTGTTCCTTCTTCGAATAAGAGGCCTTATTCCGATGGGGTTACGCCCATTGAGGCTTTGCAAAATCTTGCTATTGGCAGCAAGTCATCCTCCGATGCCTCGATCATTCCTCCCTCAGAGAATCCCAATAAGAAGTCCAAGTTAGAGACTGGTGTGGGGGCTTCCGCTGAAGCTTTAGGAGTTGATAATCCTCCTCAACCTTTTGTCAATTCCTCTCCTCGAAAGGTTGCTTCTCCTCTGCATGAGGAGTTGAAAGATGGATCTCCCTCTAAGGTTGATCCCATGGGTAATTTGTTGCAAGCTACCTTTACTTCTTCAGAGACTGATATGCCCAAGGAAAGAAACACGTCCAAAGAGAGAGATGTAGAAGAGTTGTTCGAGTCTGGGCAGCAGTTCCTTTTTCAGGTGTATCTCTTTTTTTTTTTTTTTTTTTTTTTTTTTTTTTTTTTTTTTTTAGCGCTGTTGATCCTTTTAATAGGCCGGACAAGACTTCATTGAGCTTAAAACATTTGCTGAGCGGGAGACCAGCCAGCGCGCTGCTATTTCTCTCGAGCTGGAGGAGAAGAAAGTTGAATTCGATCGCGTTCTCGCTGAGAAACTTGCTTTAGAGAGGGAGAAGACGGCTAACGAGCATGGAGAAGAGATACACAAGCAGTTGAAAGATAAACTCGAAGAACTGAAGAGTCTTCACGAGCAAGAGAAGCAAGATTTTACGCGTCGCGAGAAGGAGGCTTATGAGCGCGGATTCGAAGCAGGATGTGAGGCTCGCAATGCTGAACTTCGAAAGATTCTTTCTGACAATAAACTTGTTTAGATGTTGTCTCTTACTTACTCGAACTTGTAGTATATTGTTTTTACTTGTGCTATCCTGAATAATTTTTATTTTCTGTGTCTTGTAATGATTTGCTTTCTTCTCGAATCGCATGCTCCTCTTATGTGTTCTTCCTTTGATTATGCTTCATTTGGATTTCTCTATGATTTTTCTTTGATGGTTGGAACTGAGACTATGATGAATTCGGATAAGTTGAACTCGAGTGGAACAAATTTGACATTTTCTTCACTTTCTTCCCGAAACAGTTTCTGCTTTTTCGGGAATCGTAACGGTCGGCGCATTTACTGCTTATATCTCAGCCGTTAGTATCATCAAATCTGAGTCGTTAATTGCTTTCTCTTTTCACTATATATAGCTCCGTAGTTACTTTCAAATTTTACATTTCAGTAAGAATCTTGATCGGCTCTGTGATTGAGATTTTACTCTTTCTAACCACCATGTTTCGTTTGCTATCTTTGATTGAATTGTTCGAGGTTCTCCTTCGAACTGTTTACAAACTTCGCTTTCTCCTGATGGCAACATACTTCGACTAGGGTATCGACAGGCGAAAATAATTGCGACTAGGGTACCGGCAGGCGACCAGCTCTCTCTGATTCCAAGTCTTTGAGGCGGGCTCGACCTCCTGTACTCTGATCTCAATCCAGTCGGGATAGTGGGTCTACTGCTGGAGGAGTTTTCCTGCACTCGATCTCTACTTCTTCAAGATATTTCTTGAAGAATGTTGCCTTCGAGATTGCGTGGAATAATTTCTCTAGGGGTTGCCTTGCTTTTTCTCGATCTGGCCCGGCATGGAGCAAGTACCGAGGAAGTGAAGGATGAAGGGTGGAAGTGTTAGCCCAGCCTCGACTTCTTCCTTCGATCACGAGAAACTTCTAGCGTAGGGTTGATTTGTAATAGGGTTACATAAAATGTAAAGCCTTGACTTTGTTTGATTTTTCCTTGCCATTGTAATTTCAGACTTTGCTTGTAATGTCATCAATAAGATATCTATTTTTCTCGTCATACGTGTTATCCCGTAAAATTGCTTTTGTATGCTGTTATCGAGCATCGATTTCTTCTGCCTCCAAAACATGATCGAGTGCCATTCTTTATTTACTTTGATAAATATTTAGACGATAGATGATAATCGATACTCCTCGACTTTGAGTATAATTTATAAGAGACTTAATAGAGACTTTTATTCCCTCGTTAAATACATAATAATTAAGAGATCGAATAGAAGGATTTAAAATGACCTCTGAGTATCAAATCTAATCTGAGGGACCAAATTTCCTAACTTGGGCAAATAACCATGATGTAATATTCGAATAGGGTGTCGATCGATTAATAATAGCTTTGATTTAAGCGCTGCAAATACGGCCGTTAATCTTAGACGGTCAGGTAATCATGAAGAAATAATAGAATGTTGATTGATCCCCGTTGGTCAAGGATAATGATTTCGATCTAAGGGGCATAGCAGAGGCTTTCACCCTTAGTCGTTTCAAAGCAATCATGGCTCGAGGGTCGTAGCAGAGGCTTCCACCCATTAATAATTTCGATCTAAGGGGCATAGCAGAGGCTTTCACCCTTAGTCGTTTTTTTAGAGCATTTTTAGCCCTTGGGTCATAGCAGAGGCTTCCACCCATTAATAATTTCGATCTAAGGGGCATAGCAGAGGCTTTCACCCTTAGTCGTTTTTTAGAGCATTTTTAGCCCTTGGGTCATAGCAGAGGCTTCCACCCATTAATAATTTCGATCTAAGGGGCATAGCAGAGGCTTTCACCCTTAGTCGTTTTTTTAGAGCATTTTTAGCCCTTGGGTCATAGCAGAGGCTTCCACCCATTAATAATTTCGATCTAAGGGGCATAGCAGAGGCTTTCACCCTTAGTCGTTTTTTAGAGCATTTTTAGCCCTTGGGTCATAGCAGAGGCTTCACCCATTAATAATTTCGATCTAAGGGGCATAGCAGAGGCTTTCACCCTTAGTCGTTTTTTAGAGCATTTTTAGCCCTCGGGTCATAGCAGAGGCTTCCACCCATTAATAATTTCGATCTAAGGGGCATAGCAGAGGCTTTCACCCTTAGTCGTTTTTTAGAGCATTTTTAGCCCTTGGGTCATAGCAGAGGCTTCACCCATTAATGATAATAATAGACTCGGATAAGTATGGATAGGGAGATCGACAATATCAGGGAGAGGAGAACGAATATAAATATTAACAGGATCAGTTTTCCCTTGAATATATATCTCTAATCGAAGTAATTTTGATGGGAAAATAATCTTCCGCAATCACCAGAAAGAATCAATTATGGAGAATCAGTTAGTAAGGAATAACCCTAGACTTTGAACAATCCTCATAACTTAGTCGAGAGAATTCCTTGCTTGTAAGTTCCCAATTTGATAAGTTTGATCTTTTCTAAACGGTTCCCGTTTTACCTGGAAATGCAACGGTCAACCAATCTTGTCCGCTCATTTTGCGAATTATGCGCCGTTGGATTCTTTTCTGTTTTTGGCTATAAAAGGCTGGCACATTGCTGAAATTATCTCATTCGTTGCATCGAGAATTTTTTCATCCGATCATGGTGGTCAAGAGAACTATTCGATTAATTCAACTGTTTGAGTTCGGACTTCGAACAATTTTTAAGCGGAAAAATCCCCGAGCGGAAAAGATTGCAGCAATCACGCTTAGAATGTCGACAGGCAAATGTGTTCTCCATCTGGAAAGCCAATAAGCTAGGCTCATGGCCTTGTTGCTCCAATGCATTTAGGAAGACGTTGGGCCGATAGCGTTCGATCCTCTGTCTTCTGAAGAATGCAAATAAAGTTAAAAGCCTGCGGGCCCTAAGGATATTCCTCGTTCGGAGCTGAACTATTCCGAAGAAACGATAGGACGGGAGACCGAAAATTTCATAGGATTGTAATAACATATTGATGTAATATATAGGCTTAAGCTATACTGGATGTATCTTTCCATTTCTTGTAATCTTTCGAGATAATATAATTACATTTCAACTCCCTTTTGTTGATAACCTCAAATATAACTAGATAGAATTTTATCTTTCACAATTCCATCTTATTCTTTTTACATCGATCAAGAAGTAATCGATCACCACTGGCGCGGGTGGATAACATATAAATATCTTAGAAGACCTGAGACTGATGAGGAAAAACGAAGCCATAAATCTTTATCACTGTTGAATTTTCATAATTGCATAACTTCCAGGTCGAGAATTCTGTTCGACTGAATCGATTATATTTCTTCTCAATTGGCAGCATAAAAGCGTATCAATAATTACTTGTGTAAAAAAAATATCCGAAATAATCGAATACGAATCCGAGATGCTGTCCTTTAATAATAATGAAATTAATACGTCGTCAAATTCTATAGAATGTCGTAATTCTTCTACACCCATTGTTGAATTGCGTGTCCTTCGTTACCAAACAGGTCCCTATTTCTCGGGAAATGTAACGGTCCTTTCATTTAATGCGGACATCCAGATCATTTATGGAAAGTTATCTGGGCCGTTGATTTTAACTTCCCTACCCCTATAAATAGGTCCCTTCGTGTATACCACACTTCTTGCTTTTTTCCTTATGCCCCATCCGATCAGCATGGGTCGATATCTAGATTTGATTCGCATAATGTCCGGAATAAAAGAGTTTGAGATTAGAGTTCGGACTTTATTCTTCGATCTTGTTTCCTTTCGTATAAGCTTTTCGCTTAGAATATCGACAGGCAAAAGAAATCGCGCCTAGAATACCGGCAGGCAACCTGTTTTCCCAGACATATCTTGTCTGGTGCGGGTTAGAATTCTGGTATCCTGGCGTAGTACCCGATCGGACAGCTGGTTATTCCGAGAAGAGTTCTTTAATTCTGAGGCATCAGCTTCCTCGAGGGCTTTCTTACTAGATAGTTTCCTCGAGTTCTCTTGGAGTGCCTCTTGTTGGGGATAACCCTTTGCTGCTCCGGTTCGAAATAACTTGTAAAAATGATTGAGTGTTTCAATCATTGTTTACAGAAGAAGACCTAAGGTCGGTCTGCTTCTCCGGCGAGGAGCTCCAATCCGGCTTCTATCCAGCTCGAGGGCGGACGTGCGACACGTTGCTAGTGATTGGCAAGAAAGATCATTGCTGAGTTCTGGATCTGGGGCGCTTTTCAGAAACGAAGATCGAGCACCTAATAGGATAGGTTTTCCTTACAGAATTTTGTAATAGGGCAGGAAAGATTGTACTGCATTTCTTGAGCCCGAAAATCCTTCGGAGCTTTACTTTGTAACTTGTTTGAAGAATTTCAATGATCAAGTTTTATTTGTCATCGAATCCTCTTATTCGAATTCCTTTATTGGTCGTAGCGATAATCCAACATACCCTTTATAAGTTTGAGAACTCATCTGATCGATTGTAAATATTCAAACAATCGGTTTAACCCGGCAAACTTTGAGAAAAATACGAATAGTCGATTGATAGTATATAGAGACTTTGCCAATGATCTTTAAGATAATCGATTCGAAGGATTCGCCATTGAAGTTTATGAATGCGAAGAACGAAAAAATAAATTTCGATCGTTAATATCGAACTGCAACTTAATATAAATGAATGAGCCATGCGTCCATAGGCTAGACCATTAACTTTGCCAACTATCATATAGGCCTTTATCTCTGAAATGACGAAGGGTCGATCAATTCGCCTCGGAGAATGAACAATGAAGTTTCAGATTAGTAAAATCTTCAGCTGGCACACATATTTCTCCTCGTAGTAGGCATATTTCGATCTAATACTCGAATAAGGCCCCACGGTGGGCGCCAATTGATCTTACGTGCATTCGTTAGTTCGATCAAGGGTGGGACGTATGATTACGATAACGATAATTAAATAAATAAAGTGAAGTAAAGATCAATGTAATTGTATTCGATTTGAATGAGTACAAGTACAAGTATTTGAAGGCCCTATTCGAGCATTATTGGATGCCGTACAAGCTAGAGGGTGAAACATGTATAATAAGTCCTATCCTAATAGACCGAGCTGCGGTCTTCAGATTGAAAATATCTTGGAAGTTGGTTCTAGTGTAATAAATGCATGGAGTATTTATAGCCAGATTTGAGGGCTTGGGCCTGGGCTCGGCCCAACAGTGTCCTTCGACCTATAGCGACCTTATGAGCTCGGATCGATCATTTTCATGCTTTGGTTCATCTTTTGATCCCTGGCGACAGGGTTCATAGCTATTCGGATCGCGTTAAGGTTAAAGAACAGGGGAACCGAATTACCCCTCATCAACTTGGGCTATTTAATTAAAAGGACTAATTAAATAGAGGGATGTGCCAACTTATTTGATGGCCCATTAGCTATGTAAAAGATAGGGTTTGAACTCTTCTATAAAAAGGAGTCTTGGAGACTCAAAACCCTAACCTATCAAAACACTAAAACCCTAACCTATCTACACTAGCCGCCGCCCCCTCTCCCTCACTAGCCCTAGCCGCCGCCGCCACCGTGGTTGTGGAGAAGGGACGAGCACCTCTCTCCTTCTTCCGATCTACATCTAGAGTTGGATCTAAATCCAACTCTTGAATCTGAACTGCTTTTATCCTAGTTCTTAGTCTGAGGATTGAATCAATCACAGATCCAGCTGGTGTGGACTATTCTCTAGAGGCACAACACTTGGGGTGCTCTAGTGATCCGAAAGAAGACCGGAGAAACCACCACCTTGCCTGTGGTGAGGTAAAATTTCATTTTACAGCTTTATTTATTTTAGTATTTATGTGCTGAAATAAATTCAACCTTATTCATATGTGCTACTAAGATCCCTGGGATGTGGTGTATAAAAATTTTAAATTCCGCACCGTTGTAGTTGACAATTATACCCCCGAAATCCCAACAGTGGTACCAAAGCCTAACTTATTATGCACGTATGAAAAAGGCACGAACGCATCAAATTATGTGATTATATGTGATTGTTGTGTTCTGATATTTTATTCTTGCTTGTTATGATAAATTGAATGTTCGGATCTATGCACTTTTCGGTTTTTGGGCCAAAAATGTAATTTCCAAAAATTGGAGGGCTAATTTGCAAATTTCAATTTTTAAAAAATCTGGACAGATAATAAAATTTTGTTTTTCTGCAATTCTGGACCAAATTGTAAATTCTGGAAATTTTTCAAAATCTTGACCATTTTGCAATTTATGAAAGGTTAGGGGGTGTTTTTGCTATTTTCATAAATCTGGGGTCTATTTTGCAATAAACAAAAGTTTCTGGAAATTTTGTTAATTTTCTGCTTTCTGGTCCAATTTGCATATTCTTGAAATTTTGGGCTGATTTGTAATTTCCAAAAATTGAGGGGTCAAAGTGTAATTTTCGAAAATCCAGGGGCCGAACTGCAATTTTTCAAACTTGAAAAACAGAAACTGTTTTGTGCACTAAAAGGGTTTAGTAAATCCGGAAGGTCAATTTTATCATAATTAGTAGGGACTTAAAGTGAGAATCAAAGGGTCATTTTAAAGGGGTTTAAAATGATGGTTAGAGATTGCTTTAGAAAGGGGTTTTAAAACTACAATCTTAAGTATTTTAAAAGGCTGTTTTAAAATAGGATAAGAAATAAGAAAATGGGTTTTGCTTGTTTCTTGCTCTACGTGAAATTGTTTACGTGGTTTTCGATCGTGGCGAGCCTTTAGATGTGATTGGTTATTTTAATCTTATTGGTTTTATTGGGCCTGCGAGCCTTAAGTTTTGGGCCACTTTGAACCATTGTAATAGATAGGGCTTTACTGTTTTATTAATTCAGGATGGAGGCCCGTTACAAGCAAGGTGGGAGCCCAAGAAGACTAAAGGCCATGTATGCATGGTAAAATGTGTAATAGAGTAGGTCTCTTTGAAACCTAATAGATTGACCAATAGGACCATCGTCTTTAGCTCGATGGTGTCCCGCATAGGAGGCTCCCGATCAAAAACATATTGTGGTAGAATGCATGCTAGGTGTGTATGAGTTTATTTACGTATTTATATCTGATCTTGTATGGTGATGCGCGCTAGTTATATTTATGATGAGGGGATTTTTGGATTCAGCATTTCTACAGTCCAGCAAGGTCGAAAGTCGCAGATCTCGATCTCATGGGCATAAATTCGAGCCCAAAGCTCAGGAGTCCTATGCTGATTCTACAAAGGAAGCTTAAGGTCCAAAATCACTGTTGGGCCGAGCTCAGGCCCAGGCCCATGGGCCGAGAAATGCGCATCTGTGGGTAGATCACCTGGTTCCAGATCTCAGCTATAAATACTCCTAGCATTTATGACGACGGGACAAAACTTTCCAGGCGCTCTTCCTCCTAGGCGGCTGCTCGGAACTACCTAGGAAGAATAGTATAGGCTATTTTATATGTGTTGCACCCTCTAGCTTGTACGGCATCCTATAATGTTCGGATAGGACTCTCGATACTTGTAATTTGTACTGAATCATCCCGAATACAAATAATGTTGATCTTTTTCTTCTATTTATTAGCATTTATACGGATTTCTACAGCACCTAGATCGAAGAAGCGAAAACGCGTAAGATCAATTAGCGCCCACCGTGGGGCCTTATTCGAGTATTAGATCGAAATATGCCTACTACGAGGAGAAATACGTATATCAGAGGAAAACCTTCCCATGCAGCAGTAGCACAGAATTCGGTCAACAATGAGCCCGACAATATGTCGCGTGCGGCTCAACAACCAGAGGTTCCACCAGTTGTTCCGCAGGATAATGTTCCAATTCACACGACCGGTGGTGATCTAAGGTCCATCATAGGCACAATGTGTAGGGAATTTCTGAACGGTGGTAGGGCTGATCAATCGCCTGTAGATCAACCAGCAGTTCACGGGAGACCTGAAATACCATCTTCGAACATCCAGAGGGAGAACAGTGTATTACGATCTATATCACACGCGCCAGCAACAAACCCTCCTCGAGCTGTGCCATCGAAAATCAACGCCCGATCAGAAATCCCGCCAAAATCAGTACATGATGTGGAAGATTCAGTAGTAGGGGAGAGCCACCCTTCTGGTGTTGTCAGAGGCAAAAAATCGACCTACAAAAGAATTACTGAATCCGAACTGGAAAGGATAGTGCAAGAGAGAGTTGCTAAGAAGTTGGAGAAGGAAGATACGCTGACAGAAATTCCTCGCGGCAATCATGCTACCAGGCGAGCGGAAAATGTTCTGAGTAGAGAGAATCTACGAGATAGGGAGGTCTCGAACAGTATCATGCGTTGTTCGCCGTTTTGTCAAGATATACGCGAAGCTCGAAATGCGGAAACGGTACCAACCAGACTATCACGGTATAACGGGACTACCGACCCCGGGGAACACATCAACAACTTTATTAATGTGATGAACTTATACGGAGATTCAGAGGACTTTTGTTGCAAGATCATGGATACTACCTTCGAGGGAATTGCCCTCGATTGGTTCGGAAAGTTGCCGCCTAACTCCATATTTTCCTTCGAGGAATTTTGCGACAAACTAAAACACCAATTTGCAAGTCAAAGGAAACCGAGGTTACCGGCGAATCATTTGGGGACCGTAAAACAGTTGGAAGGAGAAACGTTGAGACAATGGTTAGCGAGGTTCAGTATCGAACTTCTCAAAGTTGACACTCCGCAGATCGAATATCTGTCCTCTTTAATGTTCGAGCTGACAAGGAGCACTCAGTTCGGTAACGCCTTGTGCAGAAAACAACCAAAATCCTTCGAGCGAATTATGGAGATCGCTGAGAAATACATGATTCATGAATAGATGAATAAGTTAAAAAGCTCGCACACTGTGAAACTCCCTCTCAACAAGAAACAAGATCGGGCTCCTATCCCGAAACCTGGTGATTACGGAGGATCGAACAAAGGGTCTGTTTGGCAACGAATCAACACTTACAAGCCACATATGCCGCTCCAAAGGTCGAATTCCTATGGACCTCCTTATGAACGGGCTCGACCTCCAAGACCGGGAAAAATTCAGTTTACCGAACTTAATAGTTCAAAGGAAGAAGTATTAAATGTGTTAGAAGAAGGAAATTTGATTCCCAAGGCTCAAAGGATCACTCGGGCTAGGCCAGGTGCGTTGGGTTATGACCAATACTGTCGATACCACCGGGCTCGGGGGCACAGCACCGAAAACTGTTACCAACTGAAAGTCGAGATAGAAAAACTAATGGCACAAGGAAAACTCAAAGAATTTGTCAAATGAGGCAACTATAACAATAGTTATAGGTCCAGGAGCCCGCGAAAGTTTATTACTCAACAAAGGCAGGTTCGAAATCAGACGGAAGAGCGGTCAAATGGAGTGATAAACATGATTGCTGGCGGACCAGCAGGAGGAGATAGCATAAATGCTAGAAAAAGAACGTTGAGATCGATAAGGGCTGGGGTCTCTACAAAGAGGGAAATTCTATCCTTGGAGTTTCCCTCCATGGAAAATTAAGTTATAAGTTTCAATGAGGCCGATCGACCTTCAGATGTTAATTGGGATACAAATGAAGACGATCCAGATTTTTCCATGGTGTTGACATTGAAAATTGCTAATTTCGAGGTTAAGAGAGTGCTAGTCGATAATGGAAGCTCGGCAAACATTATCTCATCGGAAGCTCTCACAAGGATGAATCTTTGTCACCCGCATCTGGATCGAGTAACCACTCCTTTGGTCGGTTTTGGGGGATCGGAGATCGTTCCGCTTGGGACCATTCTCTTGAGCACGACTCTAGGGAGTAAACAAAAAAATGTAACAAGGATTGTCAAATTCCTGGTAATAGATACATAGTTCGCTTATAATGCCATATTAGGGAGACCAGCCCTAAATATCTTCAAGGCAGTTGTATCTACCTACCATCAAAAGATAAAATTCCCGACCGAGGGAGGGGTAGGAGAAATGAGGAACAACCAATACATGGCTTGGGAATGTTATAATTCATCTTTAAGTATTAAGAAGAAAGTCGAGCCCGAGCTCCCGGTTAAGAGGAAGATAAGTTAATTGGAGTCTGGCTTAAAGTCACCGATCCCTGACTGCGAGAAATTACAAGGAAAGAAAGGGAAGAATGTTGACATGAGCGTGCAAGCGCCCGACCACAAAAAAGTAACTTTAGTTCCGGGAGCCCCTGAGAAATTCACCAAAATCGGAACGGAGTTAAGCGAGGGCATGGAAACCATGCTCATTGAATTTTTACAGAAAAATGTTGACGTTTTTGCCTGGAGTTCGGATGATATAGTGGGAATGGACCCGCGGGTGATAACACATTCATTAAACATCGATCCAAAAGCCAAACTTGTAAGGCAAAAGAAGCGCAATCATGGCCGCGAAAAGGACAAAATAATAAATGATGAGGTCGATAGATTGTTAGCGGTGGGTCAGATCAGGGAAATAAAATTCACGGAGTGGTTGTGTAATGTGGTCCTAGTTTCTAAGGGCGAAAAGATTGAAAACAAATGGGGAATGTGTAACGACTTTACAGACCTAAACAAATTATGCCCAAGAGATCCTTATCCATTACCTCGGATCGATATGCTCGTAGATTCCACCGCGGGGTTTGTGTTTTTTAGTATGATGGATGTTTTCCAAGAATTTTATCAGATTTTCATGAACGAAAGAGACCAGGATAAAACAGCGTTCATCACCGAGCGAGGAGTCTACTGCTTCATTGTCATGCCTTTCGGCTTGAGGAATGCGGGTGCAACCTATCAAAGGTTAGTCAATATGATGTTTAAGGAATTGATAGGGGAAATCATGGAAGTTTATGTAGACGACATGCTAGTAAAAAGTATGACGGAGGAGGACCACGTCAACCACCTTGATCGATGTTTTGGAATTTTAAGGAAGTATAGAATGAAGTTGAATCCTGCCAAGTGCACTTTCAGCGTACGATCGGGAAAGTTCCTCGGATATCTCGTCCACGAAAGAGGAATCAAAGCCAACCCCGAAAAAATTCGAGCCATTACCAATCTACAACCACAAAGAAAACTCTCAGATGTCCAAAGCTTAATAAGGAAGATTATTTTGTTGAATAGATTCATCTCACGATCTGCTGACAAGAGTTTACCGTCTTCAAACTATTGCGTAAATCTAAGAACTTTGAGTGGAATGCAGAGTGTGACAAAGCTTTCGAAGACCTGAAAGCATACTTAACCTCACCACCAATGTTAGCCAAACCATCCGATGGAGAACCTCTATATTTATATATAGTTGTGTCGGAAGAGGCTATTAGCTCGGTTTTGGTAAAGCTCGATAAGTCTGAGCATAAACCCGTTTACTATTTGAGCAAGTTATTGCAGGGCGCTGAGAAAAACTACATGGAGATTGAAAAATTTGCGCTTGCTTTGGTGGTAGCTGCACGAAGGTTAAGGCCTTATTTTCAGACATACAAGATCATCGTTTTAACTAATCAACCTCTGAGACAGGTCCTATCAAAGCCAGAAGCATCAGGCAGATTGATAAAGTGGGCGGTCGAGCTGGGTCAATTCGAGATTGAATATCAACCACGGGTCGCTGTAAAGGCCCAGGTGTTAGCTGACTTTATAGTCGAATCAACAAGCCTATAGAACGTGGAAGAAAAAGCAATTTCTGAGGTAAGTATGCTCGAAGAGGCCGGAGATCAGATCTGGCTGATGCACGTGGATGGCTCCTCAACCAAGGAAGGACCCAATGGTGAGGACTTGAGTTATGCTATCACTTTAGACTTCGTAGTTACAAACAACGAAGCGGAATACGAAGCCCTGATCGCTGGATTAGAAATGGCAATAAAGGCGAAGGTAAAATCAATTGTTGTGTTAACAGACTCTGAACTTGTTCATAGACAGGTGAAAGACACTTACGAGGCCAGGGAGTTCAATATGATCAAATATTTGAACAAAACAAAAAAGTTGATCTCCAAATTCGACAAATTTGATATTTAACCTGTACCGAGGGAGGAAAATCTATGGGCAGATCTATTATCGAAGTTCACAGGACTTGCCGATGGGAAGAATGAAAGGATAATCACATGGCTATTATCGAATACATCCGCTATCGAGCTGGATGTGACTCCCTCAGTCGATATCCTAGAGATCGATGAGCCAAGGATCTCTTGGATCGACCCTTTTATTGCCTATCTCAAAGAAGGAAAACTTACAGAAAACACAAACGAAGCTCGAAGGATTAAATACCGAGCGCCTTCGTTCACTCTAGTTAATAATCAACTATATAAACGGTCTTCTTCTGGAATTTTATTAAAATGTATCTCCGAAGCTCACTATAATGATATTCTAAAGGAAGTTCACGAGGGAGAGGCAGGAAGTCATTGCGGTGCTCGGGCGTTAGCTCTTAAATGCTCGAGATCAGGATATTATTGGCCTACTCTTTTCTCTGATTCTGTTGGTTATGTGAAGAAATGCCACCATTGTCAAATTCATTCGAATTTGATCCATCAACCGGCTGAACATATGCACTCTATTCCGATCTGTTGGCCTTTTGATAAGTGGGGCATCGATATTGTTGGGCCTTTTCCAACAGCAAGAGCCCGGAAGAATTATGTATTGGTTGCAGTAGAATATTTCAGAAAATGGGTCGAATGTGTTGCTCTGAACAAGATCACTCAGTTCCAAGTTATTAATTTCTTATGGAAAAATATTATCTGCAGGTTCGGGATTCCAAGAATCTTAATATCTGATAACGGAACGCAGTTCGCCGGGAAAAGAATCACAGAATGGTGCGAAAAATTTGGAATACAACAGAACTTCGCATCAGTAGGGCATCCTCAAGCTAATGGACAAACTGAAGTCGTGAACAGAGAGATCGTCCGATCTCTGGAAAAACGTTTATCTGAGGCAAAAGGAAAGTGGCTCGACGAACTGCCAGGAGTTTTATGGGCCAATAGAATTAATGTTAAGGCTGCAACGGGGGAAACTCCGTTCAGTCTGGTTTATGGGTCGGAAGCTGTTATTCCAGTCGAGAACCTCGTACCATCTCCCAGGGTCGAATTTTATGATCCAGAGGAAAATCGATCTCTAAGGGAAATGGAAGTTGATCACGCAGACAGTTGAAGGGACCGTGCCAAGTTGAAAATTCAGGCTACCAAGTCCAGCATGGAAAAATCTTATAATCGAAACGTTCGAATCCGAACATTCAAAGTGGGAGATTTAGTGCTCAAGAAAGTGGAAGCGTCGAAGCATGTTGAAAAACTTCAACCTAATTGGGATGGCCCCTATATAATCGTCGAGGTTGGAAAGAAGGGTTCTTACAAAATTGCTCATCTTAATGGAGAGGTCCTACCTCGAGCATGGAATGCTGTTAATTTAAGAAGATATTATGGAAGATGAAGATGGATAGTTGAATTCTAGGCTACTATTATTTAAGTCACCTCGTTCCGTTTTTTTTGTTTCTCATGATTAAGAAGACTATGTGTTCAATGAAAATTTAGTTCGACCGAGTTATTCATTCAATGAAAGTTCATTTCGCCAAAATTCTTATTTATTCATCATATTCTGATATTCTCGATCTCTATTCATCTATTATCAATCTCTATTTTTCTCCATCAACTATTAAACGGGTGAAAGCTGTTGCTACGACCCTCGAAGATCGACCAAGGGTGAAAGTCGTTGCTACGCCCCTTGGATCGAAAAATAAAAAAGGGTGACGACCCTCGGGCTAAAAATGCTCTGAAATGACTAAGGGTGAAAGCTGTTGATATGCCCCTTAGATCAAAATTATAAAATGGGTGAAAGTTGTTGCTACGACCCTCAGGCTAAAAATGCTCTTAAACGACTAAGGGTGAAAGCTGTTGCTATGCCCCTTAGATCGAAATTATAAAATGGGTGAAAGCTGTTGCTACGACCCTCGGGCTAAAAATGCTCTGAAACGACTAAGGGTGAAAGCTGTTGCTATGCCCCTTAGATCGAAATTATAAAATGGGTGAAAGCTGTTGCTAAGACCCTCGAAGACGAATAAGGGTGAGAGCCCTTGCTATGCCCCTTAAGTCTAAAGTATATTCAAGATTGATCGAAATTCTATCACATTCCTTCTACGCTATTATTGAATTAAAGATCAAGAATATTATTCGAGCTAAGGAAAACATTTCTTCGAACTTGGAGAATCCCCAAGAATTCTATGTTCAACAAAGGTAAAATTATTTGATAGTTGTTTTATGAAGTTACAAGACCATGGATCATTAGGTGACGAGGATAAAAGTTCATTTCCATTAAGGTTTTCAAGTTGCCTTATAAGTTGACGAAACCGTGGAACGACAAAATGGCAGAAGATTGAAATCAGGATCCATTAAAGCAAAGACAGGAAAAGAAAAATATAAAAGTAAATAATTGCATCTATAAGCTGTTCGAACAATTACAAATGATTCCTCGAAATACAGAGATAAAAATACAACGAGAAGATTCGAATTCAAAAAGGTTACATTTGTTCCTATCCTACTACAAATGCTACAAAAAAGCTTGCCTCCCGCGCTCGTAGCAGATCCAAGACCTTCGTCCGTAAATAATGATGATCACGAGCTTAAAACAAAAACCAGCGGCGAGGAGACAATTTTCCAGCCTTTCAAATTGCTACTAACGTTGGTCGATAAAATTGATATATTCGGTCTATGAGAAAAGTATACATAACCGGCGTTCGAAGCCGTGGAATAGCTCATTTGGAAAATTCGCCAGAAATTTTGGAAAGCGGCCTTATTTCCTTTAGCTTTCATCAGGACGCAAAAGGCTATTATAAGTCCGACCGAATTCGGCAGGATTTGAGAGAGAGTAAGCTTGAAAGCCTCCAGAATACTGTGTATCAAAGGAGGGAAAGGAATACGTAAACCGTAGTGGAACTGTTTAGCATAAAAAGCTTGACACCCTTCAGGAGGATCGGTGACTCACTGTTCGGGGGTCGGAATGACGATCGAATACCCAGTGCCGATATACTTGTCAAATTCTGCCTCCAATTTCTCCAGATCTCCTTCGGTGTAGCGACAAACGATCTCATCTGCCCTATCCTCGGTCATATTTAGCCCCGCACTGGTCGACGGCTCTACCCAGTTAAGGATTGTGACCACGACGCTGCCGCCTATGCTATACTTCATTTGCTCATTCTTCCCCAAAGGAAGGTCGTCATCCTCTTCGACTTCATCGTCGGAGACTGTCTCGCTCGAATTATCATCTCTGCTATCCTCTGATTCATTATCCAATTCTCCCCCCTCTCTGTTGAAGTCGGAATTAGGGCTCGGATTTCCCACATTCTCCACTATGGACGGTCGAGTACCCTCAATCTGCATCTCCTCAGGACCAATCTCTTGACCTTCCACTACTTGGGACTTATCTTTCAGATCTATAGTGCTGGACATATTGAAGGTATGAAGATCGGTCGAAGAAGTTGCTAAAACTCTCTTATCGATTTGTTTGCTCCGATCTAGGGTTTCTTAGGACTTATGAAGATCAGCGTCCCACAATCGGCATATATATATACAGGGACAAAATGGGAAATTGCAAACCAGTCCCCGAGTAACCGCGACGGTTGGACTCCCCCAGAGTAAATTTAAAATTATATTTCCAATAATTGCACTTATGATCCCTATACTTTCCGGAATCATGAGCTGAATGCCAACATTTCGAAAGATGCTTTCTTTGGATGTCGTTTCCATATTATCCCACCGATCCATCATATTAAGATCAAAGGAATAAAGAGACATTGCTGAAAATCGACTAAAGAATCATTGTAAGCAATGGTAAAAGGATTCTGGTCTGAAAGTCTTATACAAACCATAGACAACAAGGGTAATATCGAGACGATGCCATTTTATTGTTTTTGAGATATGCACTCTTTTTTGCTAGCTCGATTTTTATCCCAAAGGGTTTTTACGAGTTAGGTTTTTAATGAGGCATATCCAAAACTTATCCTAAAAATGGCTCATCTCACCCCAGCATTCGAAACATTTTATACTTCTTCGAGCTTAAGCTCCACTTTACGCTCGAGAAGTGGGGGAGTATTGATGAGGGGATTTTTGGATTCAGCATTTCTACAGTCCAGTAAGGTCGAGAATCGCAGATCTTGAGATCTTGATCTCATGGGCATAAATTCGAGCCCAAAGCTCAAGAGTCCTATGCTGATTCTACAAAGGAAACTTAAGGTCCAAAATCACTGTTGGGCCGAACTCAGGCCCAGGCCCATGGGCCGAGAAATGCACATCTGTGGGTGGATCACCTGGTTCCAGATCTCTGCTATAAATACCCCCAGCATTTATGACGACGGGACACAACTTCCCAGGCGCTCTTCCTCCGAGGCGGCTGCTCGGAACTACCTAGGAAGAATAGTATAGGCTATTTTATATGTGTTTCACCCTCTAGCTTGTACGACATCCTATAATGCTCGGATAGGACTCTCGATACTTGTAATTTGTACTCAATCATCCCGGATACAAATAATATTGATCTTTTTCTCCTATTTATTAGCATTTATACGGTTTTCTACAGCACCTAGATCGAACAAGCGAAAACGCGTAAGGTCAATTTAGATCGTAAATAAAAGATAATGAATTACTGGAACGGTGAGATCTCAAGGAGAGTTCCCTCAAACTCTTAAACCCGAAAAACCCCTCTTGAAAATAATATTAAGTCGTATTGGGTACATTTAAAATGAAGTTTTAAAGGTCCAAGCCTTCCATCAATAGGGACTAGTGTAGGTTGTCTACTTATCGTTGAAGGTGATCCAGAGTCTGGCACACTAGACGAAGAAAGGGACAATATACGAAATTCCTTGATTCTTGTTTTTAACTAAACTCGACAAGGGTGGGGACTGGTTGGGATGTGAATATCGACTGATAACCAGTTACGGGGATTTCACGACCGGGCCAGTTGCTCATCATGATTGATGGGTTAGACTTAACGATTAGTAACACTTATGATGTAGCTCTGGTAGATAAGTGCGAAGACCGAGGCAAAATAGCTTGACGGTTGTGGAGGAACACAATTGGTAAAATTATACCTACGTGGGGAGTTAATTGTATGGCCGCGAGTCGTGGGTGCAATTAATGTCTGCTGGGACGTCAAGACCTACTAGGAGATTAGATTTCCTGAACAATTGAAGGGGTAATTGTTTCGAGAAAATAGTGGGAGAACTTTTTCGATAACAAGTCCAACATCGTTAATTATAAGTATTAATATAGATCAGTCAGCTAAACGTTATCATTTACTTTTGTAGATCTTTTCTGCAAAAATGTCTAAGATTCCATTAGCTATCATCCTTGACACTAACAAATTGCAAATTTCATCGACTGGCTTAGAAATCTGAAAATAGTCCTCGACTCCGAGAAAAGGAGTTACATTCTCGATGCACCCATGCCTGGTGCACTTTCGGAAGGGGTTTCGGAAGAGGAACGAGCTACCCATCAAAGGTGGGTCGATGATGATATAAAGGTTCGTTGCCTCATGCTGGCATCTATGACCAATGAGCTACAGAAACAGCATGAAAAGATGTTGCATGCTCATGAAATAATTCTTCAACTCCGAGATATGTTTGGAGAGAAGTCTAGGACCGAAAGGTTCAAGACTACAAAAGAATTATTCAATCTGAGAATGGCTGAGGGTTCAAGTGTGACGGATCACTGTTTGCGCTTCATTAATCTAGTTGAAAGACTGGATAACTTGGACGTAGACCTGCTCCTCCATATTCTGCCGCGCTCATTTGATCAGTTCGTGTTGAACTACAATATGGAAGATAGAGAGCACACTCTACACGAACTGACCAATTTATTGGTCACGACATAATCAACCCTGAAAAGGGAGAAGTCTGTCATGATTGCTGAGCAACCCAAGGCTGCAAAGCCTAAGAAAGGCATTAAAAAGAAGAAGAAAGTAATCTCTTCTAAAACAACCAAGAAGGTTGTCGAGAAGAAAAGAAAGTGCCCAGAAGATGAATGTTTCCACTGCAAGAAAGCATGGCCCTGGAAAAGGAACTGCCCGGACTACCTGAAAGAGGTGGTCAAAGGTATTTTCTTGATTGAAGTTAATATTTCTATTAACTGTGCATCATGGGTGTTAGACACCGCAGCCGGTTCTCATATCTGCAATGATTTACAGGTGATGGGAGCAGTAAGGCCTCTTAAACTTG
>CM064880.1:40859946-41164357 GCA_003313485.2 Penstemon barbatus
AAACAGTTCACTGAAACTTTTAGCTGAAAAGCCAAAAGAATCAGCTGAATATAAACAGCTCGAGCAAGAGCATGAATCTCTGAAAGCTGAATGTGAGGTTTATAAAGGAAAAATCATGGAACTTGAGAAAATTATTGAGTCTCATGATAAGTCAACTGTTGCATCCATGCATACTTCAAGTAAACAGGAGACACATTTAGAAAATGATAATCTAGAGTTGAATCATACTGAAAAATTCATTTCAGCTGACAATAGTAAGGTCATTCTGTATGTTCAAACTTCTAAACCTACCTCATCTGAGAAAGTATTAAAGGAGGAGAAAACTCCTAAGGCTAAAAAGAGCAAAGAGCCTAGTGTAGGAAATCAGACTAGTAAGACCAAACAGCAGAGTCCTAAGAAGTCTGCTGATAAAGCTAAACTGAATCAATCTGTTGGTAAAACTAAGTCAAAACCAATTGAGCAAGCATCTAGTAAACCAAAGAAGCATAAAAATAAGAAAAATCAAAATGCTTGGTATGGAAATGAGTCATATTATATGCAACCTGCTGCATATCATCCTATGTACCATGCACCTCAATTTCCTAGTTACTATGCACCTTACCCTGCTCATCCAATGCATGCATACCCTGCTTATCATGCACCTTACCCTGCTTATGAACATTTTCCTTATCATACTGATCATCAACATGACTTATCTGATAACTATGATGAAAATAAAGTTGTTCATGCTCCTGTCAAAGCTCAGAAACCTAAGAAGCCTAAGACATCAACATCTTGGGTTGTCAAAGGTGGAACTAATCCTTCAGGACCCTCTCAATAAGGGTACCTAAAACAATTTTATTTTGTTTTGTAGGTTAGGATTAGGAGTAGGAGTAAAGTAGAGAAGATTTGGTACTTGGACAGTGGATGTTCAAGACACATGTGTGGAAACATACATGAGCTGACTGATGCAGTTGCTGTGGATGGCCCAAGTGTTACATTTGGAGACAGCAAAGAAGGCAAGATTGTAGCTAAAGGAAGAGTTATCAAAGGAAACATTGAGATATCTGACGTCTCATATGTTAAAGGCCTAAAGTACAACCTGCTGAGCATAAGTCAATTTTGTGACAAAGGATATTCTGTCATCTTCTCAACAGATAAGTGCTATGTTGAACAGATTGGTACAAAGAAGGTAATTTTATCTGGAAGAAGACAAGGAAATATCTACATAGTCGACTGGAATTCTGCTAATAAGGATTCAAGTGTTTGTTTGGTAGCATCTGCACCAAGTGAAGTTAGCTGGCTATGGCACAAGAGAATGAATCATCTAAACTTCAAGACCATAAACAGATTAATCAAGAATGATCTGGTTGAAGGGATTCCAAAAGCAGTCATGAGCAAAGACAAGCTCTGTGACGCCTGTCAGAAGGGTAAACAAATCAAGTCATCGTTCAAGAGCAAGAAGCACCAATCTTCTGAAAGAATCTTGGAGCTGCTACATATGGACTTATTTGGACCCATTGATCCAATCAGCAATGGTGGAAAGAAATACTGCCTAGCTGTTGTGGATGATTATTCAAGATATACTTGGGTGATTTTCATGAAGAAGAAAAGTGAAACCAAGGAACATCTTACCAATCTGATGGAACTGATCCAAAATGAGAAGAGTATCAAAATATTGAAGATCAGATCAGATAGAGGGACAGAGTTTACAAACTCTACTGTTGAAGAGTATTGTAATATCAAGGGAATACATCATGAGTATTCAGCTGCTAGAACCCCTCAACAGAATGGTGTTGCTGAAAGGAGAAACAGAACACTAAAAGAAGCTGTCAGGACCATGATAGCAGAAGCTAAGCTGCCACAAAGATTTTGGGCAGAAGCAACAAATACAGCATGCTTTACCCAAAACAGATGTATGATCAACAAAAATCAGAACAAGACTCCATATGAAGTTTGGAACAACAGAAAACCAAACATTCATTACTTTAAGATTTTTGGTTGTAAATGTTTTGTATTGAATAATGGGAAAAATCACCTTACTGCATTTGCAGAAAAGGCTGATGAAGCTGTCTTTGTAGGATACTCAACTGTTAGTAAGGCTTATAGAGTTTTCAATAAAAGAGCATTACTAATAGAAGAATCTATCCATGTAGTATTTGATGAGCCAAGTCAATCTTCTGAAAAGAATCAAAGTATTAATCAAGATCTGTCTACTGATTTACAGAAGTGGAATGTTGGAAATAATGAAGAATATGTTCCCATCATACTACCTGATCTCAACCCAGCTGATAACTCAAGTGCTGTTCAAAATCACAGTGCTGATTGTCTAACAGACGAGTTGCAAACAGCTGAAAGACCAGAGACTGTTCAACAGACAACAAATGTTCAACAGACTACTACTGGATCTCCAACAGTAGTGTTGCAAAATCAAGACAAAGGACAACATTATGATCTGCAACCTGATCTCAGATGGCTCAGAAATCACCCACCAGAGTTAGTGAATGGTGATCCATTAGATAGAGTGAAAACAAGAAGAGCTGCTGCACAAGATGCTATGTTTGCCAGTTTTCTATCTCAAATTGAGCCTAAACAAATTGAAGAAGCTCTAAATGATTCCTTCTGGATAGAAGCTATGCAAGAAGAGTTGAATCAATTTGAAAGGAATGAAGTCTGGTACTTAGTTCCTAGACCAAGTCATCAAAGAGTAATTGGCACTAAATGGGTTTTCAGAAATAAGATGAATGAAGATGGTATTGTTACCAGAAACAAAGCAAGATTAGTGGCCAAAGGTAATTGTCAAGAAGAAGGAATAGACTTTGATGAGACATTTGCACCAGTAGCAAGACTTGAAGCAATCAGACTGTTTCTAGCCTATGCTGCTTACAAGAACTTCACTGTCTATCAGATGGATGTGAAGTCTGCTTTTCTCAATGGAGAACTGCAAGAAGAAGTATATGTTGAACAACCTCTTGGATTTGAAGTCTATCAAGAAGAGGACAAGGTATATCGTCTGAAGAAAGCCCTCTATGGACTGAAACAGGCTCCAAGAGCTTGGTATAATACCCTATCTGATTTTCTTTTAATTAAAGGATTTCATAAAGGTAAGGTAGACAAAACCTTGTTCACTATTGAGTGGGAGAATCATATATTAATTGTGCAAATATATGTGGACGATATTATTTTTGGTTCAACTAACCAACAGATGTGTGACAAGTTCTCCAAGCTGATGCAGAATAAGTTTGAAATGAGCATAATGGGTGAACTTAATTATTTTCTTGGTCTGCAAGTTAGACAGTTGCCTGATGGAATATTCATCAGCCAAGCAAAATACACAAGAGATCTGTTTAAGATGTTTGGTATGGAAACTAGCTCAACTGCTACTATTCCTATGTATACAAGTCTTCGTTTGGATAAAGATTAAGATGGCAAATCAGTGGACATAACCAAATATAGAGGCATTATTGGTTCATTGTTGTATCTAACAGCAAGTAGACCTGATATAATGTACTCAGTTGGAGTCTGTGCAAGATTTCAAGCAAACCCCAAAGAATCTCATCTCTTAGCTGCCAAGAGGATATTGAAATATGTTAAAGGCACTCAAGAATTGGGATTGTGGTATCCTAGAGAATCTGGATTTGAGCTTATTGGTTATTCAGATTCAGACCTTGCTGGCTGCAAGATTGACAGAAAGAGCACAACAGGTGCCTGTCAGTTCTTAGGTAGTCGTCTGATCTCATGGATGAGTAAGAAACAAACCTCAGTTTCTATATCTACTGCTGAAGCTGAATATATAGCTGCTGGAGCTTGCTGTGCACAGATACTTTGGTTGAAACATCAACTAGAAGACTACAACATCAAAATCAGTGGAATTCCAATCTACTGTGACAACACAAGTGCAATCTCTCTTACTCAGAACACTACAAGTCATTCAAGGACTAAACATATAGAGATCAAGCATCACTTCATTAGAGATCATGTGGAAAAAGGCAATGTTATGATAGAGTATGTTCATACTGAAAATCAAATTGCTGATATCTTCACTAAACATTTAAGTGAAGTAAGGTTTTCAACTCTAAGAGCTGAGCTAAGACTACTTAATTTGGATGCATAAGCTGAGGGGGAACTTATCAGAAGACTGAAGTTCAACAGCTTAATCATCACTGTTATCTTCAAGGATTAACTTCCAACAGACTAGTTAACTTATAAAATCTTAAACTCAGGGGAAACGTGTAAGACTAGCGGTACTTCTGAATTAAAGATGAAATTTGTTAATGTCAGTTAGTTGAAGTTATGTTTTCAACAGAAGACTCAACTATCGAAGAATAAAGTTATACTATCTGGCTGGATTGACAAACAGCTGAGGAAGGTTATCAGCTATTGGCATTCTCTGATAACAACTATGTCATCAGGACAGTAGTCAATCAGATAAGTGTTTATATTACTCATCTGATTACTGATATAAAAGCGGAACTATTTAAAACGTTTTATTCAAAAATACGCTTTTATAAGTAACTGAAAGGGCGGTACATATTCCCGCTCCTCATTAAATATCTTTTGAATTTGAAAGGTCGTAACTGACGCCGCACGATCAGCACTGACAAGAAACGGATCTAACGGTTGGCTGGTATCACGGAATCCAAGATACCCTAACTCTATAAATCCCTATCTGATCAGTCGTGTAGTTCTTTACGAACCCTAAACTTTCAAAAGTACTTGTGAGAATTTTTGAGCAATTTTTCTGCAAAACTCTCTTCGTTTTTCTTCCTAATCTCTACAGATCTACAATGGCTGCTGAAGGTATGTACCTTGTGTATGATTCCTACTACCAATCTGGTACGGATCTGATGAAGGAACTGCTCGAAAAGTTCAAAGCTGCCTCGCTGGTAAATTTCATGGAATACCACGAAGGAGTCATCTGGACTGACCAAGTGATGGAGTACTACAACACAGCGAAAGCTGACTACAACACACTGGAGATTAAGGCTACAGTGGGAGACAAATCTATCTCTATTACCCCAGCTGTTCTTCACGAGACGTTTGGGCTTCCTAACAGTGGAAGACATGACGTCACCGTACTGACGGAGGGTAAGCACCAACAGTTCTGGGCGATCTGCGCCAAAGAGGGAGAAGTACTCTCTGGAAATATAAGGAAGAAGCAACTGAAGGATGAGTATCAGCGGATGGCTGATATGGTGTCCAAGCTGATTGAAAATTGCACCTTCTCACTGGATGCTGTTACCATGAAGAGGTTCAGCATCATGGCTGCCATCTACTATGGAATGGAAATCAACTGGTCCATCATAGTATGGTACATCTTGGCTGATTTCCTTGATGAAAAGAAAGGAAAAGGTCCTCACACAAATCACAGGATCACTCTCAGCTATCTACTGTTCAAACTGGGGTGTCCTATGAAGAATGGCAAGGAAATTCACAAGTCCAAAGCCATGAACAAATATCTGCCAGTTCTGAAGAGGAAGGCTGATGAGCCAGAGGAAGCTGATGATGAGGGACAGAAGGAGGTCCCTGCCAAAAGACAACGAAGATTAGTCAAAACAGTTAACTTGGCTGTTGAGACTAGAAAGAAGAAGGCTGCTGATGAGCCTAAAAAGAAAGAAGTTAAGCAGATGGAGAAAGTGACTTCTGCTACTGAAGCCACTAAAATTATAGAAAATATAATTTCTGATGTAAGGACTGGATCCCCTGCATCACCATCAAGAACTCCATCAGCTGAAAAACCTGCTGAGAATATCTGTAACAGGACAAGGAGCCAAATAAGGGATACTGCTGCTTCAAGACCTATTCAGGGTCTGTCAAAGAAGTCAGCAAGGAAGCAGATGACCTTTGTAGAGAAGGACACTGAATTGGTAGATTTGGTGAGATCAAGTCCTGAGTCTGCTGAAAGACCCCTTGACACTGTGGGAACAACTGTTGCTGACAAAGCTGATGCGCAACAGATAACTCAAAGTGCACCAACAGTTGAGGTTGCTCAACCTCAAGAAGATCCAGATGTCCAAATCATCCATCCTATAGCTGCTGCTCCCATCTCATCTGCTGGTCCAGCCCCTGCTCCAGTTGATAAAGGAAAAAGAAAAATAGTGCTGAGGAAAAAGAAGATTTCCAAGGCTGACAAGAAAGCAAGGGAGGAAGCTGAACAGAGGAAGCAAGATGAAGCTGAGGAAAAGAAGGCACTTGAGCTAAGCAAGGCTCAAGCTGCTAAGGATGAGGCCAGGAGAAAAATGTCTGAAGCAGAGAGAAAAGCTGCTGAGGATGCTGAACTGGCCATGGTCATTGAAAAGAGCAAAATTGATGCCTATGGACCTATCCATGGAGGTGGCATCAAGATTAAAGAGGCTGAAGGAGGAGAACAACCCCCAAAACCAAAAATGCCTGCTGCTGCAGAAAAACAAAAGGAAAAGTTTGAGGTTAAGAAAGCTTTCAAGATCATACATGTTGGTCCCAAGTGGTCAGATGAGGTCTAGAGGGGGGGGGGGGGTGAATAGACCTCTGAAAATTTTTGAACTTAAAAACTTTTCAGTCTTCTGTCAGCAGACTAAGCTGATGAAGAACAGTAAGCAGACTAGTCTGATCGTGAACAAATCTTGAACAGACGACTGACCACTCTTCTTACAGTAACTTAGCTGTTTTTCAGCAAAACAGTTTTTCAAAGAGTATACTTGCAGCGGATTGTTTCAAAGTGTTTTTCACAAGTAGACTTAGTTCTTGAAAGATTTTATCCCCAGTTTTTACAAACTCCTTTTGTTTTAAAATCTTTTCAAATAATTCAAAGTGTTTAAATATGCAAACTTTAAATATGCAAGAAAACTTTAAATGCAAGATAACACAAAGAATTTTTATAGTGGTTATATGGATAAAAATCCTTTAGTCCACTCTTCCAGATCACACAGATTCTGGGTTATACTATAATCACTTAGATTACAATATTTCTCCACTTACACCTAAACAACTAATGAGAAGGCTGTAAGCTCACAATAGGAATTCACAAAGAAAACCTATCCACTAAAGTAGAATCACTCACTCAGACGGATTCTAACTTCGCACAACACTCAGCTTTTTACAAAATCACTCAGATAATGTTTTTCTGTTTTCTTCAACTGGGTTTCTGTCAACAGATGACTTCCACCAGACGAGTGAGCTGTTCGAGCTTTTGAGACTTAGAGAAATTCTGCTTCAAAATTTCGATCTCTGATTGTTGTTGTGTGTGTCTCTCTTCGAACTTTGCTCTATTTATACTTGGATTTGAATTTATGACCGTTGAAGGAAATCACATCTTCAAATCCATCCTTCAGCTCTTTTTGAAACGGCTCCCTGCAGCAGTCGTGCAGTGTACAGTACCTTTCTGTCCATCGCATTTAATGCTGCATTTAATGCACTCTGCTGATCCGAGGATATCTTCAATCATTTGCCATTACTACCCTTCTCTTTCAGCATTTATTACGCCAGGTGCATTTATTACCGTTGGACTAATCTCTTGATCTCTTCTACTCTGCTGATCAAAACGACTCTGCTGATAGATACTCTGCTGATCAAATACTGAACTAATCTGATTTGACTCGGCTGATGACCTACCCTTCTGTTCGCTGTTTCAGCAAGAGATCACTAGTCTTCTGAGCTTCGAACTTTGAACTCTTCTGATGTCTTCTTTTACTTGTTCAAAATTCTTCTAAGGGAACTAAGCTTTCCATACTTAGCTGATTATGATGTTTTGAAAATCATCAAAACCTTCCCTTAATTTCTGACTTCTTTGTACTTCATCTTCATCTTCATCCAACAATTTCCCCCTTTTTGATGATGACAAAACTTCAGCTAAGTACCTGTACCTAAACTAAAGTTTTGATCCTCAAAAATTTCTGAGATAGAAATAATCTGTTGGAGTCAAACTTGCAATTTTATAGATAGTGAATTGATTACATTTTACAAGTTTTGAAAAGTAAAAGATGCAAAGTAAAAGATTACAAGGTTTTAAAGGTAAAGAAATCTAGTCTAAACTAGTCTTCTTTCTTCTTTTCTTCTTCAGCTTCCTTGTCTTCTTTTTCTTCTTCAGCAGGTTTGGAAGTTCCAACTTCCAATTTCTGCTTCAACAGCTCTAATTTCTTCTTTTTAGTATCAGGATCAAGCTGTTCTTCAGCTGAATCCTTAGCAGCAGCTATTTCCTTATCTGATTTAGCTTTTGCTTCAGCTTCAGTTTCTTCATATTCTTCAGCTATCTCCTTATCATCTTCTTCTTTTTCTGTGATCTTTTCTTCTGCTGATCTGCTTGTGCCTTCATTTGCTGCTTCATTCCTATCATTTTCATCAGCAGACTCTTCTAAGACTTCTGTTCCTTCAGCATCATCTTCAGCTTCCAATACAAGAGAAGTCCCAACTCTTTTCTGTCCAAATATCCTCTCTTCCCCCTTTTTGTCATCATCAGCAGGGTTGATTTGTATGATTGAATATAAATAATTAGCAGGGGGTCTGACTGCCCTCTTGCTACCAAACTGACTCATAAACTTGTCACAAAGTTGATCGTAGTCGAAGATAGATTTTTCCTCCAATCTTCCGAACCAGGATTGGGCCATCCCGGCCAGCGTGGTAGAAAATGCCTTTGCTGCTACATTATCGGAGATGCCATGGAGCTGCATTTGGAGATTAAATGAGGCCAGGTGTTCATCGGGATCCTCCGTTCCGAAGTAACGGGGCAACTGAGTGGGCAATCTCTTGTCGAAAGGCAACCTTTCAAAGAATATTTCATCACAAAATGGTGACTTCCTTAATCGAGAGTTAGATACAGGAGGTTCATTCTTCCTTTCTTGTTTATCTAACTTTTGGTGCAGCGATCTTACTTCTGAGGCTAATTTGTTGACTTCTCTGACAGATTGCTCCTGCAAGTCTTCTTCTATGCCTCGTCTGTCCTGATATTGATCGGCTCGACTTATCGCTTCGTTTGCCTCGAATCCTGTTCGTGCACCTAGGGCGGCAGCATTCGGGGGTCGTCGAGTTTGAAGGGCGGTTTCTTTAATCTCCGCGAGCCACTCCTTCTTGGCTTCATCGAGAATGGCTTTTAGGTCGCCTTTTGTAAGTTGTATTACCGGTGGAGCCGGTGGTCTTGAAGTTTCGGCCTCAATATGAGGCGCAGGATCAGGATCAGGAATTAATAAATTATCTCCCTGACCCTCTCCGTTTTGATCGCGATTTCCCTCTTTTTCTCGTGCATGGGCTGTTTTCGATCTTGTAGTCATTTTTCACGTTCTCAAAGTTAATGTTCCCACAGACGGCGCCAATTGATGAGTATGATTTCGTTAGGGTGGTTATTCCCGATCGAACGCGACTCGCCAATATGAGGATCGGCAGGTCAGCTATGCCAGTCCTCGATTTGTATAGGGGATCCTAACCTGAAAACAAAGACAACTACGTCAGGTTAATGCCGGTGGTTACCCGGCGATAACCCTCCGATGCTTAAGTAAGTTTCGAGATGAGTTGGGAAGTCGGAGCGTATTTATTGCTTAGAAGTGCGTACCTTTTATCTCATTTATGAGGGCTATTTATAGTTTCAGGATTGATCACCGGGTCGAATCAGGATTGGACGTTTCGGTTCGAATATGGGTGCTCCGTATTTGATTTGATCCGATTATAAACGGGTTAACTGTAAGTGAACGTCGATTACCATGTCGGATAAATCAAAGAGATTAATGTCAACGCCGACGTTAGTTTATTCGTAAATGATCGATGTGAACTCTTAGAGGGGAGGTTCTCGATGTCGATCGACTGATTCATAGTTGTTTATAATGACGAAGACTTGGTACATCACTTTCTTCAATCTTTGTTTGTTAATATGTAATTAGATTAGGTATCTTCAAAATTCATCTCACCTGCTACGTCAATGGTAGATACATATATGCTATATATATATATATATATATATATATATATATATATATATATATATATATATATATATATATATATATATATATATATATACGTATATTTCTTCAAATTTAGGTAGATAGATAAGCTGTTTTTTTTGCTTTAAGGTGTTAATTTTTTCCTATGTTTACACTTTACCCATCCCAAAAAAAAAAGTAAAAAACTACTTAATTTGATTCATTTAAGTGTTTTGTCATGTTAGCAAGCATTAGTTAATATATTTTTGTGATAAAGTTAGCATAATTATGTTATGAGCATTAAAATAATGTTAGTTAGGTATGAGTAATACAAATGTGTTATAAAATTATGTTTCGAGCACTATTAATTTGATTATTAGATGAATGAATCCGAATGTGAGCGCAATTGGAGTGTGTTTGAGCGCATCCATACTAAAAAGCGAAACCGGTTGGAGCATCAAAGGCTAAATGATCTAGTATTTGTTCATTATAATTTGCGCTTGCGAAACTAGTATCATTATTTATTGTAACCTTGTATTGGTGTTCACTCCATTTTTTCTCTACTTTAGTACATAATTCCTTGATAATATTTGTAGTGGTAAAGAACCAAAAAGACCATATGATCCAATTGATTATGAATGCATTGACAAAGTGGAATTTGGATAGTCAATGATGTTGCGTGAAAATGATCAAGCGTATCTTCGGGATGATCTCCTCCTATCTTGATCGTTTTCAACTCTCGTTCTGACGTCATGGGACGAACTTCAAGGAAACTATTCAGCTATTCTTCACTCTTCTGCCCCTCCCTCCCCCTTTCCAAGTGAAATGAAGGTGGTATTTATAGGGTAAAATTGAGGAAGTGAGGAGTCACCTTATTAAGTGTGGGAGATGAGAAGTCCACCATTAATTAGGTGGAGAGGAAAAGTCTCCTACTAACTTAAGAATTAAATAGGGGTAGGATGGTCTTTTTTAATAAATATTATAAATGTAATTTTTGGCTAATTTTAATAATGAGGATTTTGGTAATTACTAAAATTTTAATAATGATTTAAATATCCACATCATAAGCCCCCAATTCTATAATTGAATATCTTGAGATAGTCAAATGTGGAATTTAAACTACTAATAATCTTTAAACTGGGGATCATCCCATAATTGAGAATATTTATTTTAGGATTGCGTTTCAATTATGGGAAGATCTTTAGGGAGGATTATTATCCTTGAGAATCTCATACTTCCATAATTAAAATTGTTTAGGTGTATTTATAAACTTTTTATTCATTAGCTTTAATCAAACTTCTCAAATCCTTGAAATTTGTAATCTTTCAAGAGTTCAATTCTAGGAATGTCTTCGCGAGGTATGAAATACTTTGTCGTTATTTCCCTCCTTTTTGCACTGTATAAACCAGCCCTCTAATAAGTTATTTTATTTTATATTATTATTTTTTTTCCCGAGACCTTGTCTCGGCAGGGTTCTGCCGAAGCAATAGGGCTATACCACGGAAGAGCTCTGCTGGGGCGCTATTTCATTAGCAGAGTTCTGCTGAGAAGTTGCTACCTCGGCAGAGTTCTGCTGAGGCAGGCCTTGTTCTGGTTGGGCTCTGTCGGGGCGCTGTTACCTCGATAGAGTTTTGCCAAGGCAGGCCTTTGTTCTGGTTGGGCTCTGCCGAGGCGCTGTTACCTCGGCAGAGTTCTGCCGAGGCAGGCCTTGTTCTGATTGGGCTCCGCCGAGGCAGCCATGCCTTGGCAGAGCTCTGCCGGGGCGCTGTTACCTCGGCAGAGTTTTACCGAGGCCCTGCTGCCTCGACAGAGTTCTGCCAAGGTAGCCCTGCTTCAGCTGAGCTTTGTCGGGGCAGCCTTGCCTCGGTTTGATTCAGTCAAGGTTACTCTACTTTGGTTGAGTTCAACGAAGGTATTTGTTTGTTTTTGGTTGAGCTAGTAATCTTTATCTTAGGAGTTGATCTTCCTATTTGAGGAAGAAATTGTTAGAACTATTCGTGAACTACCCTCAGAGTTTTCTGATGTTTCATTTTATAATGAATTTGTTTCTGATGTGTCCCCCTTTTCTTTTAGGCACTAGGCCTGAGGAGGCAAGTTACTGGGTGATGGACGAATATTTTGGCCTCTTTTAGAGGTGTAATGTTCTTATGATGAGCGAATATTTTGGGCCTCTTTTGGAGGTGTAATGCCCTTATGATGAGCGAATATTTTGGGCCTCTTTTAGAGGTGTAATGCTCTTTTGATGAGCGATTTATTCTACCTTCGGTATGAAGGCGCTTCTTTAATCTGACCCCTTTTAGAGGTGTAATTCTTCTCTTTTGATACGCCAAATATTGAAAATCTGACCTTTTTTTTTTATTTTTCTTCAAAGGGGTAGACAAAATCAGGTACATTCTTGCGTAAAAAATAGGATCCGCCAACAGATCTCATTGAACTTTCATTGATCGGTACATGGTAATGACAACTTTTATAGTTGAATCTTAGCGATTATGCATCATGATAATTTTCTTTTCACTACCTCCACCTGTAGATCCTTTGATTTTCTTTTCTTGTTTTTGACCTTCTTTTCTTTGATAAATTGTATCTTCACTTATTAATTGATTCACGTCAAATGGATTTGATTGAGATCTACCACAATTCTCTAGGATGTTGGTATAATGTTCTTGAGATATTATCTGATCCAACATCACTTCTCCCACTTTGTGGAAAATTTCATCTTCATATAGTATGTGGAGATAGCCGCCTTGAAAAGGTTTAAAGCTGGGTCTTCACAATATCAAGTTATAAGCGGAGGGTGTCTTAACCACCAAGAATTTCACAATTCTTGTAGCCTTTCTCGGACAGCTTTCCCAATGAGATGGGCAACACGACCTCTCCTAATGCTCCTAGTGTCTTTCCTGCGAATCCTGATAGTGCATTGTTTAACTTTCTTGAATTCGACAGTGTCAATATTCAGCTGCTTGAATGCATTGTAAAAGATTATATCTACTGAGCTTCCGGTATCAATCAATATTTCCTTCACACATTAATTTGCAAGAGTAGTAGAGATCATGAGGGCGTCATTCAGGGTAGGTAATGGCCCGTTTGCTGAATCTTTATCATCAAATGTGATAGAATGGATGTTCTCCTTAGCTTGTTGAATCTACTGCTCTGCTTATAGGGGGAGTTATGAAAATTCTTTTCCTGAACTCAACGAAGCTTTTCTAGCACTTGCTGAATCTCCTTCAACTGGTCCTCTAGATATCACGTTGAAAATGCCTGCTCCGGGCAAACTGTCATCATGCCTTCCTTGCACCGAACCACTCCTGATGAACTTCTTTGGTCTTGCTAAGGCTGCTCAAGAGTCGTTGGAGGTTTTCCTGCCAAAGACCCCTTCAGGCATTCATCTAGCAGTGTTTGCTGGAGTATACTTGCGAGGAGCTCTGGATCTACTTGAGGTACTTCCAGAACTGCACTAGTGAAGTGTTCTATATATTCTTTCAGTGGTTCTTTTGATCTTTGCCTCACGATGAACAAATGCATTGCAATCTTTTGAGTCTTCATGTTCATGGAGAAGTGATGAAGGAAGCGTTTACTCATTTGCTCAAAGTTGGTAATTGCGCCCGTCAGTAGCAGGTTAAACCATGTGAGGGCAATCTTTGCTAAAGTTGTGCGAATTATTATTTTTTTTTTTTTGCAGGTGGCTGCATCGCTCATTGCATATAGATCCGTCTTGGCCTCAAATTTATCTAGATGCTCCTGGGATCTCCCGTTCCATCGCACTTTGTGAAGCTTGGGACCCTGAACCCTTGTGGTAAGGGTTCTGAAAGCACTGTGGGTGCAAATTGACTTCTTCTCATTGGGGTTATGGTTGCATATGGTTCTCCTACTTCTCTTGCTGGATCCTTACTAATAACTTCTTCCTCATTCAAAGGTTGGCCTGGACTTTGTTTTTCCCTCGGTCTTTGTTCTTCTCTCGATGCTGCTCCTGATGCTCTGTGAGGGAACATGGGTGAAACATGCACTCGTTGCTGCTCAACCACATATTGTGTGACCGCTCGTGCGGCGATCGTTGATGCCATTACATCCAGCATCTCTTGAGTCATTTGAATTGTGGGCGCTATGGATGGCGCCTCAGGTGCTGCTTCAGAGTTTGGTGCTTGCGCATCAGACATCTCTTCAATTTTTGACGCATCAGGCGATGTTTTATTTTTCTGCGCCTCAGGCGCTGCTTCAACTTTTGGCTCAT
Source organism: Penstemon barbatus (assembly GCA_003313485.2). Taxonomy (NCBI): domain Eukaryota; kingdom Viridiplantae; phylum Streptophyta; class Magnoliopsida; order Lamiales; family Plantaginaceae; genus Penstemon; species Penstemon barbatus. The sequence continues at coordinate 40,874,041 of CM064880.1, forward strand.
CAGACCCTACTTCAGTTTTTGTCACACCAGAAACTGCTTCAATTCTTTATGCCTCAGGCGCAGCTTCAGCTTTTGGCGCATCAGGCGCTGCTTAATTTTTTCTGCACCTCAGGCGCTGTTTCAGCTTTTGACACATCAGGGGCTGATTCAATTTTTGACACCTCAGGAGCTGCTTCAGTTTTTAGCGCATCAAGCACTGCTTCAATTTTTGACGCATCAGGTGCTGCTTCAGGATCAGGCATCTGAGTTTGCGCGCCTCCTTCTACAGTCGAATTGCCTCATGCGCCTCCTCCAGTTGGATTGCCTTATGCACCTTCTCCAGCTGGATTGACTTTTGTGTCTCCTCCAATTGGATTGCTCATTGCGCCTTCTCCAGCTAGATTGACTTTTGTGCCTCCTCCAGTTGGATTGCTCATTGCACCTTCTCCAGCTAGATTGACTTTTGTACCTCCTCCAGTTGGATTACTCATTGCACCTTCTCCTCCTATTGGATTGCTTCATGCGCATTCTCCTACTCCACCTCTCCCTCCTTCAGGTGGTCCTTCTGATTTTCCTTGTTCTTGTTCGCCATCTCAACGTGCCAATCAGAAATTTCCCACAGACGGTGCCAAAAATGATGTTGCGTGAAAATGATCAAGGGTATCTTCGGGATGAAAAAATGATGTTGCGTGAAAATGATCAAGGGTATCTTCGGGATAATCTCCTCCTATCTTGATCGTTTTCAACTCTCATTCTGACGTCACGGGACGAACTTCAAGGAAACTATTCAGCTATTCTTCACTCTTCTGCCCCCCCCCCCCCCTTTCCAAGTGAAATGAAGGTGGTATTTATAGGTTAAAATTGAGGAGGTGAGGAGTCACCTTATTAAGTGTGGGAGATGACAAGTCCACCATTAATTAGGTGAAGAGGAAAAGTCTCCCACTAACTTAAGAATTAAATAGGGGTAGGACGGTCTTTTTTAATAAATATTATAAATATAATTTTTGGCTAATTTTAATAATGAGGATTTGGTAATTAATAAAATTTTAATAATGATTTAAATATCCACATCAGTCGAAGAGGAGCCAAGTGGAGAGCTTGATTATGATGAATTGGAAGAAATGCTTGAGGAAGAGTTAGCTAATGATGAAAGCCTACATTCATCTAGAGGTATATATCAAACTCTTTATCTACTCTATTTAAAATAACTCACCAAAAAAAATGAAGAACTTACATTTTATTTGAAATTATTGTGAAGGTAATGAAGTGGATGATATGAATATTATAGATGATCCAATTGATTTGTCGGCATTTGGTAATTTGACCGCAAGCTCGAGTGACGGTGATATCTCCCGTCTCCTAAGACAACAAAGAAATGTTCTTTTTGATGAAGATGATGAGGACTAATGATTTTTATCTTGATTGTAGTTTTTGAGACATTGTTGTATGTCTTATGAGTTTTGAGATCATGATTGGATGTTTGATTGTTTATCTTGAACTTATGTTGTTTTAATTGGCCTGCTCTTTTATTTAGGATCTATGTGTGATTTTACTTCGGTTAAAGTTTAAAGTTTAAACTTGTTATGTTGTAAGTTGTAACTCCTATGATTTTATTTTCAATTTTAATTATGCGTTGGACAAAATTTATTCACTGATTAAGTGCTCATTTGTGTCTATTATTTTATGTTGGAATATGTTATATATAATAAGTTATTAAAAATTAATAATACAACATTATGACGTCATCCGATCCGACCAGCGGTTCGACCGATCCGACCGATAAAACTAGTGGCCAATTAGCTCACCGATTCATTATCCGGTCCGGTTCTGAAAACATTGACCAATAGTTGAACATATTTTATATTTCTATAACAGCAGTATGAATAAAGAAGTTATAATTAAGATACACGAGGGTCAACAATTTTTGTTTAATAATCATAAATATATTTAATTTAATAATCATAAAAATATATTATAATAAAGCCTATGTATATGAATCATGCATTATCAATTATTAACCCAATTGACCTAAAATGTTTTATATTACTCTTTTAGAGATTTAAATTATTGTTGAGATATTGTTTTTTTTTTTTTTTTGGAGTTTTTAAAAGCATATATAATGAAAATAGGTTTAATCTTTTTAAAATAGTTGGTTCTTTTCCGTGATTATGGGAAAAAGAAAAATAGAGTTAATAAATAAATTATTTTATGTCAAACTAAAGTTATTATGCGTGTCAGGAGACTGAATTGTGGGGAAAAAATATATTAATTTATATCATATCGAAGTAAAATTTGTTTAGGTTTTTATAAAAATAAGGAAAAGAATGTAAGATGAAATTGTTTTTTAAAATTGAGGGGAAAAAACTTGTATGATAAAAAAAATTTGGAAAACTAATAACATTTATTTTACCATTTAAATAACACTTTTTTTTTTTGTTTACCATGGTAATTTAATTTTTTTGGAGACGCGTATGACTTCTCCCAACAGGAATTTAAATTTGAGTTCACTACTTTGTAGTGACTAGTCTATCATACTAAACTAATCACCTATACAAAAAGCAAAACAAACACGCCCTTAGCAATTTATATAAATAGGGTGGGAATGCACCTGCATTAGAGGTGCACATGGTTTTCAAAACTGTACCGGACCGTCTCGTACCGTACTGAATCGTACCGAATGTTAGGTTTTTTTTCTCAAAACTGAAGGTCTTAGTATGGATGAAAATCGTACCGAGTATTTTGGTATGGTTTTGATTTTAGACTTCTCATACCGTAAAAAACCATACCGTACCGAAATTGAAAAGAAACATGAATTAACTATTCATTTTTTTATATTTACAACTAAATTTTATAAATTTATATTTTTAAATTTATAATTCAAATATTATTGAATACTATATTATTTATAAGTTATACTATAATCCATCATAGTTTATAATTATTACATTGCTAGCGTTCAATTAAAAAAAGAGATGCTCTAATTTAGCAAAAATTAAACTTGTTATATGTTGAAACTTAAAATGCAAAAATTCTAGACAACAAATACCAAATAGTAAGTTTCTTCACATAATGAAAACAATGATCAAATAATTAACCAATTAATTTTATTCAATTAGGTCGAACAATAGCGTCAAATTTGTGAACATTTTCTTTTTCGAGGCTTTATTTAATGAAAAAAATAGTTTGTATATTAATTTTTATATAATTTTCAACTATGTAATCAATTATATAAGAAAAATTGCACTAAAAAACTAAAGTTTGTTCGAAAAAACCGCAAAACCGTACCGTACCGGAACCGCACAAAATCGAGTTTGTTGGTATGGTTCATAAAATTCTAGTTTGGTTTTGAGTTTTTAAAAACCGCACTAATTTGTACGGTACAAATTTTGTAAAAATTACCGCAGAACCGTACCATGTGCACCCCTAACCTGCATTTAGTAGTACAATTTTTTATAATGAAAATGGAAGACAAAAGACCACCACCAACGGAAATCAATCCGTTGACTCATAAAACATATAGGGAGTAGTTAGCTAAAGAAGCTTCCTTTTCTTTGATCTAATAAATTTAAGGGAAATTTTACTTTGCTCCCTAATTTTTAAATATTTTTGTACTTTGTCAACTGAACTTTGTGAATTTCAACTTAAACCTCTCAGTTATAAAAAAAAGTTCTCAAATCATTACCTTTGGATGTTCGCTGTCAAAATATGTTCAAATGTTGGGTTGCAAAATTGAAAAACGTTTAAAATCATATCATTAATGTTGGACGAAATATTCTGTTAGATTCTAAGTTTTTACATCTTAGGGGGCTGTCTGAGATATATTAATAGTTGAGGGATTTAAATGAAAACTCACAATGATTAGAGGATAAAATGAAAAAATATTCAAAGATTAGGGGGCAAAGTGAAAATTTGCCTAAAGTTAACCAAAACATAAAAGTGACTAATATAAGAAGACATATATAGTAGCTATAATTAAAAGCCTAAAACTATGGTGATTCAAGAACCTTGCACTCATACTCATATGATGTGAATTAATTAAATAATACAAAATTATTCAATTACAATATCATCATACATGGATAAGAAGGGGGAAGCCAGCGCCGCAATTCCTCCCGAATTTCAGAAAAAATTAGCATCCAAGAGATCAAAGATTGTGGTCGAGGCTCATTCATCATCGGATAATAATATTATTGTTTGCAATAAAATTTACATTGAGGGACGCTTGTCATCGAGGCGTGCCAAAATATTGTTTGTTTCAAATCTGGTATTAATTGTCTCGACGAGTCAATGGCTCAATGTGAAATAGCTTGATGTGAAAATGGCTCGATGTAATGTGTCATGAGTGCGGGCGTGCCAATGTTTGTGCGTGCAAACGTAATGATTTAAAAATGGACATGTTGATATCAGTGTAATAACATATTTTAAATGTCCTGATAAAAACATATCGATATCAATGCAAAATGCCCTGATAAGGCTGACTTCTAAACGATTGTAACAGAGTAGGCAAACACTACCCCTAGTTCTTTTCTATACCTGCCTGGCCGCATGACTTAAATAATTTATGAAAATCTCTCCAAAATGCCAAAGTTTTACAGCCAATCGATGGCTTACTTAATATATCAACAAATTTGTAAATCAGCAAACGAGTTGACGATCAATCAGTTTAATATCCAACTTGACAAAGACATAAGCTTGACAAAACAACATCAATAAAAATCCGCTGACGTAAAGCTTACTTTAGTAAAAAATCAGGAGATATGGACCCAAATACTTCCATTAATTATAAAAGCAAATCAGTGAGTTCCCCGATATACACATGTTACAAAAATATGCAAATCGATAAAGGTCTCCTGTATTGGCATGATCTGCCAAACGAGTTGATGAATCTATTATGTACTGTTTGGTCGTCGGGAAAGTGAGGGAAATGAAGTTTTTTTTTTCTAGGAAAGGAAGTTTTTATTTTCCTTCAACTTTCATGCAGGAAAATTTTGTGAAGAAAAAATTTCTCCACCAATTTGATGGGGAAATCCTGGGAATTTTTTTTAGTAAATTGCAAAACTCTCCTTGTACTTTGTCTAACTATCATAATTCTCCATTTGTGATTTTTTTCAATCAAAAGCCCCTTTGTGCTTATTTATTATTAGCAAAAAAGTACCCTCTCAAGTCATATAACAATTATACAACCACAAAATGACGCAAAAGCACCCTTTTTACCTAAAATATTATCAGTAACCCCCTGTTAACTTTAAAATTTGACGGATAACCCCTTGTTAATTTTGAAAATTGATATAAATACGGTGGCTAAAAAATATATAATAGCTTCAAATTAGTCTATATATTATAGTTAATATAATGAAAACATTATTATTCATACAATATTTTATCAACAAAGAAAACATAAATCCTATCTTGAAATAAATAAATATATATATATATATATATATATATATATATATATATATAAACGTGTAATGTAGATACATGAAGATATATCATATATCTACATGGATAGATAAACATTCACGAGTAGAATATATTATGTTATTCTAACTCTTTTTATTTGATTCAATTACTCGATTTGTAATTTTTATTTTCTAAGGGTTAATTTGATAACTTTTATTTTGCAATCACTTTTAATATATTTTATAATTTTGAAAGTATTCATAATCAAACAAAAATATTTATCAAAAATATTATATTTCAAAATTTTCTTGACAAACAAACATCTGCAAGAAAATAATTTTCCTAACAACCAAACATGTAGAGGAAAATGACTTTATTTTCCTTTTCCTTTCCTTTCCTTTTCCTTTCCCTATAATTTTCCCTCACTTTCTTGAGAATCAAACAAGCTATTAAGTTCTGAAAATTGACTCCTTGATTGGCAGGTAAACCCGCCAATGAGCTGATGATGTATGATGGTACAACTTGTTGACAGAAAGTAACATTGATGACGGAAAATCACCATCAATGGTTCGCCCAACCTCGATGGATGACCACCAATCGGGCTCCTGACCAGCGGGTGGCCATTGGAAAGGGCATCAATTGAGCAGATGGCTACTCAACCGATAGCTGTCAAGCAGATGGCTACTTGATAAGTTTGCCATGTAATTACGTGGGCACTTACATGACGGTTGCAACGTGCTACTTGGTTGATATCGAGTGGTTTCGCTCAAGACAGCGTTGCTTACGGCGGAAGCAGCTGTGCGGCTTACTTTGAGTGGCGGCGCTGGAATTCAGGCGGTCATGTCCTGCTGGTGGCTGAGGATTGACAGACTGATATCAAGGAGTTGGCAGGCTGACTGACTTGACAGAAACAACGTGCTATTTGCTCGCTATCAAAGGGTTTCGCTCGAGACAGCGTTGCTGACGGCGGAAACAGCTGTGCGGCTTACTTTGAGCGGCGGTGCTTGACTTCAGGAGGCCAGGACTTGCTGGTGGCTGAGGAGGGACGGTTGATGTCAAGGAATTGGCAGGTGTTTGCTGACGGTAGGAGCAGCGGTGTGCTGGACTTCCGATGAGGCGTAGAGCCAATTCAGTGTATGCTGATTTGTTGATTGAGTTGTGTGTGTCTCGCGCATGGCTGCCCTGTTTGTATTTATAGATGTTGATGGCTGAAAACTGACAGGCTGATGGGCGAAAATTGACTGGCTGATGGCCTATCTCCCCACTATCTCCACTACTCTTGAATTTCTCCACTACCTCCACTTTTCCCACTATTTTGGAGGTTTCTTTTCCTTCTTCTTCTTCTTTGAATTTTCAGATTTGAATTTGTGAGAAGGAAACGTGGGTTGCCAATTACTTTGCATAACCAACTTAAGATAAATTAGGAAGTGGTTGTGTTTTAATCTATCTCTTTTGGTTAGAGAGATTTATGTGCCCACTACTTAACTAATTGGCCTTATCTTTTAATTAGCCATTATTTAATTAAATGGCTATCATTTAATTAAATTTCGCATGGGCCATTCAGATTACTGGGCCGATTTAATCGGCCGGTTTATGGGCCGTTTTGGGTCGGTTGGGGTGATTGGGCCATTAATCCTCATGTGATAATTGTAATTAATTATTTAATTAATTGCTTAATTGCCTTATTTATTATATGGGCCGATTGCTTATGCTTGGCCCAATTAATTAACTAATTAACTTAATTAATTAATTTATAATAGCCAAAATCATCTAGGCTTATTGGGCTTGTCCGTTTTTAACCATCACTTGGCTTTATTAATTAATTGACTCTGGTCCATAAATTAATTAATTTATTCATTAATTAACTTACATTTAGCCAAAATTAATTAATAGAAATTGGGCCGTATCTCAAATTGGGCTCGTGACCTGTTTAATTTTGGTAGAACCGGTCTCCGAACCAAAGTTAATATTCCTATTACTGTTCATCGGCCCGCCATCGAGCTAATATTCCTCGACAATCCGAGGGTGATTTTTTGGGTACAAACAATGCCCCCCGTAAGTCGTATATGTTAAATTTTAACTGATGATAAAATTTTATCAGATAAGACTTAGTTTTTAAATTTCCCTCTTATTGCTCGATTGGCATTAATTTAAGCATGCCTTTGCATTTAAAGTTAGCCATAATTAGCCAATTCTTCAAGACATTGGCTTATATTTACAACGGTACCGGTGCACTAATGTACTCTTGGCGCCGCTCGATTTCCAACTCCAAAGTTCGCTGATGTTCCAGACATATTTGATTCCCAAAAGGTTGGTCTGAACTTTTTCAAGTATCTTCCATTGATGGGGTCTCTGCAGAGATTCTCATCTGGCTTTTTCAAAATGTAACCTCCTCCCCGAGTTATCGAGAAGACTTCATATGATCCTTGCCACGTTGCACTCCACTTGCCATACTTTTTCCTACGTTTCTTTTTATCGTAGCATCGGGCGACAAGCCTCTTTTGTGCCTTAATTTTATCTAACGCGGCAACCCTGATTTCGTCCAGTTAATCGAGCTCCTGGAGCATACTTTCATTATATTCTTCGGGCGTCAACTCATTTTGCTGCATCACCCGAAGTGATCGGACGTTGATTTCCATCGGTAGAACGGCATCCTGTCCATAAGTTAGTTTTGTATGGAGTGGTGCCAGTATTTGTCCGTTTGTTTGTCCGATAAGCCCATAATGCCTCTGACAGCATCAGATGCCAAGCTCTTGGGTTTCCTTGATCATTTTCGAAATAATGTCCTTAAGGACTCAATTGGAAGCTTCTGCATGGTCATTCCCTTGTGCATAATACGGTGTTGAATGGACCAACTCAAAACCCATCGATCTGGCAAACTCCTTGATTTCCTGACCGACAAACATCAGTCCCCTGTCAGTGACAATGGTTTGTGGCAGTCCAACCATATGTATGATTAAGTCCTTGATGAACTTCATCACTTCGGCCTGATTGGCCTGTTTGAGTGGTTTGGCCTCTACCCACTTTGTGAAATAATCCGTGGCCACAATAATGTATCGATGGTTTTTGGAGGATGATGGACGTATCTCCCCGATTATATCGATGGCCCAACATCTGAAAGGCCATGGCTTGATTATTACATTCATCTCCTCGATGGGGATCCTTTTGATTACCCCAAATCGTTGGCACTTTTCACACCCTTTTGCCAACTGTACACAATCTCCTACCATTTGTTGCCAGTAATAGCCATATCGGCGTAACAGCCATGCCAACTTGTGGCCATTTTGATGGGCCCCACAAATTCCTTCATGAGCCTCCATCATTATTCTCATGGCTTCCGGTTGATCGACGCATAACAGGAGTACACCGTTGTGGCCTTTTCTGAACAACTGTTCTCCCATCAAGACATAATTGACGGCCCTGAGCCTTGTCTATCGAGATGCTTTATCAGACGGATTAGCCACATATTTTATGATCGGCTCTCTCCAGTCATCAGGATCCTGAAATACACTCAAAGCAGTCAGATTATTGTCCCGATACATAAATGACGGACAGTGTCGTCTCCCAATGACATAATGAGATTCCTCGACATCATCAGGTAGATCAATACCAGTCGCCAATTGGACCAAACTGTTGGCCTCACTATTATTTCCTCTTGTCACATGATAACACGTGACATCAACAAATTCCGACAACAAAGACATCGCAGTTAGATAGTATTTGTCAAGTGTTGGGTTTCATCATTTATACGTACCCTGTATCTGCCTGATGACCAACTGCGAGTCCCCGATGATGACAACAGATTTACAATCGAGCTCCCTGAGCATTTCTAGTCCGATGATCAAGGCTTCGTATTCGGCCTGATTATTTGTGCACTCAAAGTCAAATTGAATTGATAACTTAGTTATTACATTTGATGGAGAAATCAAAATGATACCTGCTCCGCATAGTCTGTCGGTTCTAGACCCATCTAAAGCCAATGTCCATGGCTTGATCTCCACTGTCATCGAGTCCTGTTCCTTAAGAACGGTCTGATCAATGTCGATACATGGATGGTCAACCAGAAAATCAGCCAGTATTTGGCCTTTGACTGCCTTTTGCGGTAGGTATTGCAACTGATATTCCATCAACTGGATGGCCCATCGACCGATCCTCGCTCTCATCACAGGATTAGCTATCATATACTTTATCACATTAATACTAGAAATAACTAACACTTTCACAGGCAACATATAATGACGTAATTTTTGCAAGAGAAAAACAATGCAAGGCATACCTTTTCTATCGGCGAGTACCTCTGCTCCGTTTCTGTCAAGTAATAGATTGCTCGTTCAAATCCGTCCTCATCGTCTTGCGCCAGAAATCCGCCGACGGTGTCCTCCGTGGCAGATATATATAATTTCAAGGGTTTCCTCTTGACAGGTGGCATCATCACAGGCGGCGTTGTCAGCTTATCTTTGATCTCCTGAAACATCTGCTCATGCTCCGTTTGCCAACAAAATTCCTCTTTGTCCTTCGGCTTTAACAAAGGCGAGAAGACCTTCTTTTTTCCAGCCAAGTTGGAAATGAACCTCCTCAAAAAGTTGACCTTGCCAAGGAATTGTTGTAATTCCTTTTTCGTCGATGGAGGTCTGGCTGTCAGGATAGCTTTGGACTTATTTTTATCGATCTCAATCCCTTTGCGATGCACTAAAAAGCCAAGAAAATTGGCTGACGCAACTGCAAAAATACACTTCAAAATGACTTCGCCAAATGTATTAGATGTTCATCGTAACTTGCCGATTTAATTATAATATCATCAATGTAAATTTTAACAAAATCATCGATGTACTCACAGAAAATGCAGTTCATGGCTCGTGGATAAGTGGCTCGAGCGTTTTTTAGTCCGATGGCATCACTTTCCATTGGAAGGTGCCTATTCCCCCGGGACATTGAAAAGCCAACTTCAGTACGCCGTCAACAGCCACAAAAATCTGATTATAACCTGCACTTCCGTCGACGGCAGTTAAGAACATATTGCCAGCGGCAGCATCGATTAACATATCCGCCATTGGCATCGGGTATTCATCTTTAGGAGATGCAAGGTTCAGATCTCTGAAATCAATGCATATCCTGATCTTCCCATTTTTCTTCATTACGGGTACAACATTGGCTACCCACTCCGGATATCGGGCCACCTCGATGAAACTGGCCTTTAATAATTTTTCAATCTCCTCCCTGATCAGTTTGCATACCTCGACGGACATCCTTCTCAGGGGCTATTTCCAGGGCAGGTACCCTTCAAGTATTGGAATACGGTGTTCTACCAATTCCCTACTCAATCCTCGCATCTTGTCGTAATTCCAGGCAAAACAGTCCTTGTATTCCTTTAATACTTGGATCAATCGATCCTTCTGGCCATCATCAAGCAATACGCTGATGTAAGTTGGACCGTGATCATCTTCGGTGCCCCAACTCAACCTCGATGACAGGATCTTGTACTTGAATTTTGATGTCATCGAGCTTGGCAGGCACCGTTCCTAGCTCTTCTAATTGAATCTCATCGCCATCTGATGTTGGCGTTTCTTCCTAAAAAATGAGATCGCCTGTATAGCATTCGGCCACATAGGCCCGAAATTTTCGAATCAAATCGGCGCACGCTTCCTGCTCTGGCCCGATAACAACGATTTCATAAATTTCCAGTATGTCGGCCTTATAGGCCGATAGTCCCTCGTCATCAGGACAGTTCATCAGGACTGATAGTTCTGTTCATGCAGCCCTTCTTCCTTGACATTGCAAGGCCGACTTAATTCTTTGGCTAAGCAAGCCATGTCAAGTTGCGTCAACTTCTTGCTCGAAGTGACTTCTTTTGGTCGTCCGTATTTATCCTGCCTAATGAACCTATAATGTCCAACATCGTCTCGATAGTATGCCGTCTCGACGGCATTGATTTTCGCAGTGAATGGCCTATTGTCGGCCATTATGATCTCGGGTTCAGGGGCATCCCCCCAAATTAACAGACATTACACAAGGCTGAATGAATCCAGTCCCTTCCCAATAAGGCGTTGTACAATGTGGCAGCATCTACCACGAAGAAAGCGATTTTCAGGCTGGTCTTTCCAATCTTTACCTCGACAGGCAAAATTCCTAATGTATCAGCCTTTCCTCCTGTGAAATTACTAACAATCACTTTCGTTTCCATCAAGTCCTCGCTGACCTTACCCAGCTTATACATCGCCGATGCTGGCATAACGTTAACGGCTGCCCCGTTGTCGACCAGCATCCTATCGATGGGTTTTCCGTCGATGTGCCCTGATACGTATAATGGCCTGATGTGTCTGACCATGAAAGATGGTGGCTTCTGGAATATACTTTCAACTTTCCTGTCCCAATCGATCTCTTTCTCGTCATCGATCAATAGCAGTTCTAAGTCTTCCGCCATTTGTACCACTGGCATTCCTTCGTCCCAAAAGCCATCAGTGGAATACTCCAGTTACTCGTTGACGAACTCAACAAGCTCAGAATCCACGGCGTTGCATTCCATCACCGTCGAGCCGTTTGTCGGCTGACTGGTAGCAGCATCTTCTACTGCTTTTGTTTATACTTTCTTTGTTTCTGACTCTTTCGTTTCTTTCTCGATCGCTTCTTTTTCGATCTCCTGGCCAGGTTTGGCCTCAACTGCTTGGTCTGATTCGGCCTTATTTTCCTTATTCTCGGCATAGATCTCGGCAAATTTTGCCTTGATATCATTTTCGTCTTCTTCCATTAAGTCATGTTCTTCCATCTCTTTCTCCAAATCAATTGTGCCATATTTGGATTTCCACGAGGTCCATTTGGAGGTGTCCATTGGCGTCGAGCCCTTGGCCTCATTCGTTCCCTGTTTCAGTTTCAGTTCCACCGATGGTGGTTTCTTTGTTGACTCTTTCGTCGGGGCTTTCCCTTTGGCAATTTCCATCTCTTTTCTTTGGCGTAAGTAACGTCTATACTGTGTTCGGGTCATCTGGTCGGCCCTTCGATCTCCAGGGAACTTCGGATGCCTGACAGGAACCCATCGATCCACCTGTGTATCCACAGGGGGATGAACAGTGCACGGCCTTGATTGGCCTGGCGGTGTCATTTTCGTCGACGGACCATGTGTCATGTCTCTGCGATTGGCGGTCGATCTGACCTGCATGGTTGGTGTTTTATCAGGTGATCTCTCCCTGATTCTGTTGCTGCGACTAGTGCCTTCCTGATGTTGTCAAGGCATTCTGGCCTTAGCCTATTCTCGGCGTTGCTCCGCCGTTGATGTTGCATGTTCTGTATATTCAATCAGAGCTGGAACCGAACATGGTCCCATCGGTCGATGTGGTGGTATCGCCTGCGGTTCCGGCGTTGCCTGAGGCATTACCTGCGGTTGTGGCATTACTTGATACGGATACCTTGCTGATGCTACGTTTGGCCAAGGCATGTACTGGCCATATATTCCAGGGTTGATGAACAAAGGAACTGTTGCCAACTCACTTTGGCATCTTGCACACAGACCCATTTCCTTGTTTATCATTGCATAACATGGATATCCTTCCGAGTACAACTTCTCACATGTCGGTGATTATGTGACTGTTATGACATTTATCCCTACCTCGTTTTGTTGGAAGGGATTGGTATCAACCGTCATCGGCTTTGTGATTTTCCAATCCGGGGCAAATCTCGAGATGCCCTTATCGAGGTGATCCTGCACCATCCACCTGAACACTAGACATTCATTTGTCGAGTGAGTCCATACATCTTGATATTTAAAGTAAGCTTTACCTGATATCTTCATCGGTGATGGTATCACATGGTCCCCTTTGAGTCTTAGGATCTTGTCGGCCAACAACTGATAAAAAATGGCCTCTGTTTTTTAGACGTCAAATGAATAACGTCTTTCCCTGTCGGTCTTGTACTCAGCATCCCTTCGTACCAAATTGTTTGGCACCTTGATCGTAGGATGAGGTTCTTTCGGTTTGGCGAGGGCTGGACAAACAGTGTTCTTGGGGCAGACCACTTCAGCCAATCCGATCTCAATACCTTGCTGTTCAATCGGTCGATTGACATGTTCTTCGCTGGAATCAGCCATACCCACTTGATAGTAATTTCTCCTGGGCTGTCGGCTGTTCTCATCTCTCAACACTCGTTCATATCGGACCGCATGATCGGTCAACTCGAACAAGTCTTCATGGTACTCCACCATCATGATCTTTCTCAATTCGAAGTGCATGCCATGGATGGAAATTTTGATGCAATCTTTTTCCGGTAACGGGATGGCGCAGAAACCCATGGCCCTGATGAATTTCTTCATATACTCCTCGACAGTCTATCCTGTCAGTTGTCTCATGTTTGATAGCTCGATGACAGACACGTCGAGTGGGGCTTGATAATGGTTCGTTACGAATACCTTTTCCATGGATGGTCAGTTAGAGACCGATCCAGGCTTCAAATTGGCGTACCAATGGAACGCCATACCCGTCAGGGAGTTTGGGAACAATTTCAATTTCAGCTCGTTGCTCATATTGCCACATTCTAGGGAGAATCGAGCCAGATGCTCTGTGGCAGATTGAGAACCTTCCCCTGAGAACAAAGTAAAGTTCGGCGGCCTGTAGTTTATTGGAAACGGCACTTGATCGATATACTCCGGGTGAGGTTTATTATACCTCGATGCCCTGTTTTCCTGTCTCCTGACAAACATCTCCTCAGCTTGATTTACCGTCAAGAGGTCTTCTGGACCCTCTGCAGCTCGATGATTAGTCCTGTCATAGGCCGATGAACTGGTCTGATGTCCCTCCTAGCTGTATCCGACGGCCTCTGATCGGTCCTCTTCGGATCTGCCCCCCGAGTCTGGACGGTTGTTTCTGGCTGTGGAGGTACTTCATCTCCTATCCGGGACATTAGATTGTCTGTTGCCGTGTTTGTAAGGCGTCTCATCCCTCGATGAACTTCCCCCGATCTGGATTGCGGGGCCTTTGCCTTTATCAACGGCATTTTTGTGCGGCCTAGTTCAGGCCTGCATCTGTATGCCGTTGGCAAGGGTGTTGATGCTCTCAGCTAGCATCGCCTTTTTTGCCTCCAAGTGCATCAGGAAATTATTTACAGTGTTCCTGGCTAAAGTGTTGGTCTGACTGGCTACAGTGGCCGAGCCCAGAATGTTTTCAAACTTGCTGACAACGTTAGACCATTCCTCCTGTTTGGCCTCAAGGTCCTTGGTGAAGTTACGGACCTCTGCTGTCAGTTCCTCAATTCTGTCGGTCCCTTCCATAGTTAGTGGAACCGTTGATAGATTTTCCAGAGTATGTGTTAGGTCAGAATGTGTCCTCGTCAAGGTTGATCGAGTCTTTCACGGTATCTGTGGTATCATCTGATGACAACAAAAGAATAACCACTTAGTATCAACAGATTGACTGTTTGGCAAAAAAAGACTCACCTAGCCAAAATATTTTTTGGCTGGTAAGTTTTTAACAGAAAGAACGTGGAGAGATTTTCAAGTCCCACTGGGCGTGCCAAAATATTGGTTGGCAGAAAATTTCTTTTGGCATAAAGGTTATAGTGTTTTTTAGATGAAAGATTATCAAGTCCCACTGGGCGTGCCAAAATATTGTTTGCGATAAAATTAACATCGAGGGACGCTTGGCATCGAGGAGTGCCAAAATATTGTTTGTTGCAAATCTGGCATCAATTGCCTCGACGAGCCAATGGCTCGATGTGAAATAGCTCGATGTGAAAATGGCTCGATGTAATGTGCCATGAGTGCGGGTGTGCCAATGTTTGTGCGTGCAAACATAACGATTTAAAAATGTATATGTTGATATCAGTGTAATAACATATTTTAAATGTCCTGATAAAGACATATCGATATCAATGCAAAATGCCCTGATAAGGCTGACTTCTAAGCGATTGTGACAGAGAAGGCAAACACAACCCCTAGTTCTTTTATATGCCTGTCTGGCCGCAGGACTTAAATAATTTATGAAAATCTCTCCAAAATGCCAAAGTTTTACAGCCAATCGATGGCTTACTTAATATATCAACGAATTTGTAAATCAGCAAACGAGTTAACGATTAATCAGTTTAATATCCAACTTGACAAAGACATAAGCTTGACAAAACAACATCAATGAAAATCCGCTGACTTAAAGCATACATTAGTAAAAAATCAGGAGATATGGACCCAAATACTTCCATTAATTATAGGTGAATGGCTTTAGGGCAAGTGGGAGATTGATAGGGTAGTGCCCAGCAAGCCAGTTCAATTAGCTTGTAATAGGTCTATTCTGTAAGAGACGATCTTTTGATTTTATAATAATACGCACGTTTATTTATGTGTATAAGGATAAACAATGGCCAATTTCATCTCTCGCGAATACATGTAAGCGATTGGTTGAAACCCTTAGATTACATTTGACTATGGGACGATTCACTTCAGTACTGAGTGCAATCATGAAACAGTGTCAAAGGTCGTAATCTTAAAACTGTTCCAAGTCATAGATTCCGAACGAGACGGGGTATCATAGGAATCGCCAAGACTTGTACAAGTATGCATGATTCACATGGAGTGAATTTGTAGCGTTTCATGAGCAAGGCATTTGAGGCCAGTGCATATGAGTAGGTGGTTCAATGGAGGATTGAATGCATCGAACGACCCGAACAGAGAAACCCATTGTGGAAGCGCATGTCGCATATCGGTGGTGGGAAGTTTCTCAAGGATTATAATAGTGTACGATTTAGTCCTTTGACTTGAGGTGCTAGGGCGAACTCGGTGCATGAAAGTGCATACTTAGATCTAGGTATAGGCCACTTAGCTTGGTCATAACATGCCTAGGTTGGGTACATATGGACATGTACGCGAGTGGTTAGTACCAATATGGAATCTATTGACTCACTGTAATGGGTGAGAGAATTTCCTATACGATTCTTAGATAATATATCCAAGGAATCTGCGGCCGCAGTCGGTGACGGATTTGGAAAGGGGTTTCCAAATTTAGGAGTCACACTGGAATATTATCCTGAATTAGAAAGTATAGTTATCGAGACAAATTTAGAGGTGCCGATCAATTAACACACCCTAAGTCTTGATCGGGAATATTAATCGTTAGAAGGACCGTATGTACATGGTAATTATATGAGACGAGGTTCACAAATATCAATTCACCTGAAGTTGGGCTTCATGGGCTTGTGGCTAGACATCAACCATGAAGTGTAGGTACTCCTGAGTTAATAGAGGATTTGATTCTAGGAGTGGTCAATTAAAGGTTGTTTAATTGACCGGAGCAATTTATTGTTCATAAGTTAAATCACGAGGAATTCGTGGGCCTGCTGCCAATTGATGGTGAACCCAGAGGGTCACACACAATACAATTGGACGGTGACTGTTGAAAAAGGATACTGAAGGAATTAATTGATTTAAAGGTAATTAAATCAATTAAATGAATTAAAGTATTAATTCAAGTGGGAGATTAATTAATTGGTTGACTTAATTAATTAAATACTTAATTGAGTTGCTAATTAATTATATAAAAGAAATATTGATTTATAAATTAGATTGGGCATTTAATTAAAGTAATTAATTAAATGAAAGGCTTGCAAGGCATGGGCCTTTAATTAAAAGCCCATAAGGAGTCTTGCAAAACCTAGGTCAAAAGGGAGTCTATAAATAAGGTTCTACTAGAGCTCAAAAAGCTAACACCCTAAGCAAAAACCCTAGCCTCATTTGACCTAGTAGCCGCCGCCCCTCTCTCTGCGCCGCCAAGCCTAGTGCCGCCGCCAACCTGCTGCCGTGAGCTGCCCTAGCGCCGCCGCCGCCTCTCCCTTGTTCCACCGTGCTAGATCTTGCCTTGCCAAGTTGATCTGCACAGTCCTGCAACAACAAATCTCCTAGATCCAGTTCTGAGCCTAAGACTAGGAGGTGTTACCAGAATCCACTTGGTGTGGACTATCTTTGGAGGTGAGACGCTTGGATCACTTCTGTGAACCAGATCCAGATCCATACTCAGAATCAGAACTGAAGGTTGCCACCACCTTGCCTGTGGTGAGGTAAATCGAAAAAACCCCCTTGTTTAATTCAATGTGTGTTTTTGTTTCATGCTTGCGTATAAATAATATGGAGATTCTTATATGGGACCTTGGGTGCTTCAAAAAAATTTAATTTCTGCACTTTTGTTGTTCTGACAATCGAGGCAACCCAACCACTATCCCAACAGTGGTATGAAAGCCAACTCCATCATTATTATACGAAAAGCCTGAACATAATGTGTTTTCATCGTATATGTTTAATTATGTATATGTAAACACGTGATAATTATGTTCTGTAAATTGATTCTTACTTGTTATGACTAGATCTATGATTGGGTAAAACTGTTTTTTCAGATCTGTGCCGATTTTATAGTTTTTGAAAACTTCAGGACTTTTATGCAAAGTAATCGCATATTAGGGTTTTTAGGGGCTGAAAATTAAATTTTTTCGAATCTGGAAATTTCAAAATTACTGGACTGTTTTGCAAATCTGGTCGCACATATTTTTGGGGTCGTTTTGTAATTTCCAAAAATTTGGGGACTGCTTTGCAATTACCAAAAATTTAGGGAAAAATCGAAAAATTTCAGAATTCAAAATTTTATTTTCTGGTAGCTGCCCGAATCTGCTCAGTGTTTTGTAACTTTTTAAAAGTTTTGGGGTCAAAGTGCAATTTTCGAAAGTTGAGTGGCGAAAATGCAATTTTCAAAAGTTGAAAAACAGAATCTGAATTTGAGCAGAAAATTTATTTTTATTTTACCCGAATATTCATTTTGTCATAATTACTAGTGACTAAAAAGTAAGAATCATAGGAAGTTAGTTTTAAAAGGTAGTTTTAAAATTAAGAAAGAAATAGGTAAAGGATGTTTGCGTGTTTCTTGCTCTACGTGAACTGTTTACGTGGTTTTCGATCGAGCCGAGCCTTGACCTTAGGTTAGATGTGATTGGTTTAATTTATTGTTGGTTTTTATTGGGTCTGCGAGCCTATTATGTTTGGGCCACTTTGAGCCTTTCTAATAGAATAGGGCTTTACTGCTTTCCTAGTTTAGGATGGACGCCCGTTTACAAGCAAGGTGGGAGCCCAAGAAGATATGAAGGCCATGTATGCATGGTACATTGTGTAATAGCATAGGGCTTTAAGCAAACCCTTTAGATTGACCAATAGGGCCAACATCATTGGCTCGATGATGGCCTGCATAAGAGGCTCCCGATCGAAAACATATTGTGGTAGTATGCATGCTAGGCTTGTATGGCTTTTATTTATTTGTCGATTTATATTTAGCTTGTATGAGATGCGCGCTAGAATCTAGATCGTAATAAAAGATAAAGCATAATTGAAACGGTGAGATCTCGAGGAGAGTTAGCATAACTTTCAAACCAGAAATTCCCCTCTCGAATCAAATATTAAGTCAATTGGGTACATTTAAAATGAGGTTTTAAAGATCCAAGTCTTCCATCAATAGGAACTAGTGTATGTTGTCTACTTATTGACGGAGGTGATCCAGAGTCTAGCACCCGAGTCAAAGAAAGGGACAATACACGAAACTCCTTGATTCTTGTTTTTAACTAAACTCGACAAGGGTGAGGACTGGTCGGGATGTGAGGATCGACCGATAACTAGTTACGGAGAACTCACGACCGGGCCCGTTGCTCATCATGATTGATGGGTTAGACTTAACGATTAGTAACATTTATGATGTAGCAGTGCTAGATAAATGTGAAAACCGAGGCAAAATAGCTTGAAGGTTGTGGAGTAACACAATTGGTAAAAGTATACCTACCTGGGGAATTGGTTGTATGGCCACGAGTCGTGGGTGCAATTAATTGCCGCTGGGACGTCAAGACCTACTAGGAAATAAATTTCCCGAGCAATCAAAGGTGTGATTGTTTTGATAAAATAGTGGGAGACCTTTTTCGAAAACAAGTCCAAAATTCGATAATTACAAGTATTAGAGATAAGATCATTTAGCTAAACGTTGTCTTCTTTCCATTTGTAGATATTAAGTACAATGTCTAAGAATCAATTATCTGTTATCCTCGATGCAAACAAGTTGAATGGCTCAAATTTCGTTGACTGGCTGAGAAATCTCAGAATTGTCCTCGACTCCGAGCGACGAAGCTATGTGCTCGACACACCCATGCCTGCTGCACCTGCAGCACGAGCTACTGAGGAACAACGAACCGCCCATGCTAAAAGGGTTGATGATGATCTTCAGGTTCGATGTCTCATGTTAGCCTCGATGTCGAATGAACTGCAGAAACAGCATGCTGCAATGCCGCTTGCTAGAGAAATACTTCTCCACCTCCAGCAGATGTTTGGAGAGAGGTCTCGTATCGTACCGAAAGGTTCGCGACCACTAAGGAGTTGTTTCATCTCAAGATGGCTGAGGGAAGCAGTGTCAAGGATCATTGTCTGCGTTTCATCAACCTTGTTGAAAAACTGGGGCGATTGGACGTGGATTTGCATGTTGATCTTAGCACTGACCTCCTCCTCCATACGCTGCCCCGTTCTTTTGACCAGTTCATGTTGAACTTCAACATGGAGGATAGAACCCTCGCTCTTCACGAACTGACCAATTTGTTGGTAACGGCAGAATCGACTCTCAAGAAAGAGAAGCCGGTAATGATTGCACACCAATCGAAGGCTGCAAAGCCCAAGAGAGGTAGGAAGAAGAAGAAGGGGTTCTCTTCGAAGGCAGTCACAAAGGTGGTTGAAAAGAAGCGCAAAAGCCCAGAAGACGAATGTTTCCACTGCAAGAAAGCAGGGCACTGGAAAAGGAACTGCCCAGACTGCCTAAAGATGAAACTGGTAGCCAAAGGTATTTTCTTGGTTGAAGTTAATATTTCTATTAACTGTGCATCGTGGGTGTTAGACACCGCAGCAGGTTCTCATATCTGCAATGATTTGCAGGTGATGGGAGCAGTAAGGTACCTGAAGCCCGGGGATAGAATCCTGCTTTTTGGAAACGGAGCTAGGATCGCCGCTGAGGCTATAGGGGACGTCGAATTAGTTTTAGGAAATTTTACTTTGGTTTTAAGGGATTGTCCGTACGTACCAAACATTATTAAGAACATCATTTATATTCCTATGTTGGATACTGATGGTTTTAATTTTTCCATTGAAAATGGAGCTTTTTGCATATTTAAAGGTGGTTTAATGTATGCTCGTGGTACTTTGATAGATGGTATGTATTCCCTAGAACCTACAAATTCCGACGTCATGCACATTCAATCTAGAAAAAGAAAATATGATAATCAAACTCCACAACTTTGGCACGCTAGACTTGGACATATTTCCAAGAGTAGGATTCAAAAGCTGGTTTCCTCTAAGGCTCTTGAAATAAAGAACTTAGATGAACTCCCAACTTGCGAGTCTTGTCTCAAAGGAAAAATGACCAAATCACCCTTCACAGGGAATCCCGAGCGAACCAAGCAAACATTGGATTTAATCCATACTGACGTTTGTGGACCATTGAGTGTCAATGCGAGAAGAGGATTCTCTTACTTCGTAACATATACCGACGATTTTAGTCGTTATGGATATGTGTATCTTATGAAACACAAATCCGAAACTTTTGAGAAATTCAAAGAGTTCCGAATGGAAGTTGAGAATCAACTTGGACATAGTATTAAAGCACTTCGTTCTGATAGAGGTGGTGAGTACTTAAGCCAAGAATTCCTTGATTATCTAAAAGAGAATGGAATTATCGCCCAGCGAACTCCCCCTAGGACGCCCCAACTAAATGGAGTGTTCGAGCGGAGGAACCGAACTTTGTTAGACATGGTTCGTTCCATGATAAGCTTCGCTGATCTTCCCTTTTCGTTTTGGGGCTTAGCCCTATTAACTGCCTCGAAGATACTAAACATTGTACCTTCTGTTGGGTTTTATGGGTATAATTGTCAACTACAACAGTGCGGAATTTAAAATTTTTGTTTATACACCAAATCCCAGGGTTTCTTATTAGCACATATGAATAAAGGTTGAATTTATTTTCAGCATGCATATACTAAAATTAAATAAATGGTAAAAAACTATTTTACCTCACCACGGGCAAGGTGGTGGTTTTCCTCCGGTCTTCAGTTGTTCACTAGAGCACCCCAAATATTGTGCCTCTAGAGAAAGTCCACACCAGATGGATTTGAGTAACTTCGCGTAATCCCCAGGCTCAGAACTAGGATTAAGGAATTGTCTCATCAGGAATTGGATTCAGATCCGGGAAGAAAAACTTGGAGAAAATTTTCACAGGCTGGGGCGATTTCAGAGAGTTCCGAACTGGGAGAGAAATCGGTTTTTTTTCTTTTCAATTAGTTGGCCGAAAATTTTCAGCCTCTTCTCCCTATTTAATGGGGTTGTTAGTTTGTTGAGATTTTCTTGATATCTTGAAGAGATTATGATATATCTCTTATATTTAGATGAGTCCTTCTAGATATAAGATATATCTCTTTGCATATCTTTTCTTATCTCCTAAGGAAACAAGATATGCTATATCTCTTCACAAGATATGCCATATCTTTTCAAAAGAAAAATCTTTCCTAACTAACCTCATTAAAATCGGCCATGATTGTTTTTCAATATTAGATTAATGAATTTCCTTTAGCATGTAGTGACCATGTTAAATAAGATTAAATAACCATCGGCCCATATGCTATCATTAATCCAAAATTAATTCAATCAATATTCTCTTTCAATTGTGTGTAATCGACCATGAATAGGAAACCAATCCTTATCATAATTTGGCCCATGTAGTTCAATTAATTAATCAACTATTAATTAACTTCCCTTCATCACAATTTTCGGCCCATGTACTTTAATTAATTAATCCACTATTAATTAATTAATTCTTTCCAATTAATACTTTAATTGAGGATTTAATCAATCAGAAATTCCAATTGATTCATTAATTAGTTACTCCTAATTAATGATTCTCCATTTTGAATTAACACTTTAATTCTTGATTAATTAATTAGTTACTTCTAATTAATTATTCTTCTTCATGAATTAATACTTTAATTCATATATTGATTTAATTCCTTAAATCAATTGATTCCTTCCAGACTGTCACTGTCCAACTGTATTGTGTGTGACCCTCTAGGTTCACCATCAATTGGCAGCAGGCCCACGACTTTCGTGATTTAATTAGTGAGCAATTAATATGTAATTAATTGCTCCGATCAATTAACCACTTTAATTGACCACTCCAGAATTAATTTCCTTATTAATTCAGGAGTACCCACACCTCATGGTCGATGTCTAGCCACAAGCCCATGAGGCCCAACTTCAGGTGAATTGATATTCGTGAACCTCGAACTCTTATAAATGCCATGTACATACGGTCCTTCTAGCGACTAATTTCCCGATTGAGACCTAGGGTGTGTGAATTGGTCGGCACCTCTAATTATCTCAATTCTGTACTTTCTAATTCAGGATAATAATTCCAGTGTGACTGCTAAATTTGGAAACCCCTTTCCAAATCCGTCACTGACTGCGGCCGCAGATTCCTCGGATATCATTATCTAAGAACGTACAAAAAATTCTCTCATCTTATCAGGATGAGTCGATAGATCCTATATTAGTACTAACCATCCGCTCACACGTTCATACGCACCCAAAGTAGTCGCACAATGACCAAGCTATGTGGTCGGCTCCTAAATCAAAGTACGTATTCCCGTGTACCGAATTCGCCCTAGTACCTCAAGTCAAAGGACTAAATCGTACACTATTATAAGTCTTGAGAGACATCCCATTACCGATATGCTTAATGCACTTCCACGATGGGTCTCTCTGTTCGGGTCGTTCGATGCGTTCGATCCCCTATCGAACCACCTAGTCATATGCACTAGCATTCAATGCCTTGTTCATGAAACGACAACAAATTCACTCCATGTGAATCATGCATAATCCTACAAGTCTTGACGATTCATTCGATACCCCGTCTCGATATGAATCTATGACCTGGAACATTTTTGAGATCACGACCTTTGAGACTGTTTCATGATTAATCGCACCCAATACTGAAGTGAATAATCCCATAGTCATGAGTGATCTCAGGGTTTCATCCAATCGCTTAGATACGTTCGCGAGAGATGAAGTTGGCCATTGTTTAATTCACGTACTATGAATAAACGGGCGTATTATCTTATGAATCATAAGATTGCTTCTAAAGGAAGTTCCTTAACAAGCTTATATTTGTTGGCTTGTTGGGCACCATCCTATCACCTTCGAAGTCAGTGCCAACGACACCGCACCAAGTATGGTATGGTAAAGCACCCGTGTATTCGTATTTACGAGTATGGGGATCTCCAGCGTATGTAAAGAACAAGAAGGGAGATAAGCTAGATAGTAGATCTAGTTTGTGCAAATTTGTGGGGTATCCAAAGGAATCCATTGGATACCTGTTCTTCGATCCTAAAGAACGTAATACGTTCGTATCTAGGAATGCCCACTTCTTGGAAGAGGATTTCCTCACCAATCGAAATGGGACAATCATAGAACTTGATGAAGTCCAGGAATCGGACCCATCCCCACAAACAGTGGGAGTTGTACTAGAATTTATTGAACCTACTAGTACACCTACTCTTCGAAGGTCTGATCGAATTCGTAAGGAGCCAGAGCGATTTGGTTTCATTCACGAAAATGAGAAAGTTGATAGTGATCCAAAGACTTATCAAGAAGCAATGTTAGACATAGACTCGAGTGCGTGGCTCGAAGCCATGCAATCCGAAATGGATTCTATGCATTCCAACAAGGTTTGGAGCTTGGTCGATCCACCTGAGGGAACTATCCCTGTAGGATGCAAATGGATCTTCAAGCGTAAGCTTGGAATGAATGGAGAGGTATTAACTCATAAAGCTCGCTTAGTGGCGAAAGGGTATTCTCAAAGGCCTGGAATAGACTATGAAGAAACCTTCTCTCCCGTGGCGATGTTAAAATCCATTCGGATACTACTTGCCATAGCCGCGTGGCATGACTACGAAATATGGCAAATGGACGTAAAGACCGTCTTTCTCAATGGAGACATTGACAAGGAGATCTTTATGCAACAACCTGAAGGTTTTGCGTCCAAAGGAAGTGAGCACAAATTGTGTAAGCTTCAAAGGTCAATCTATGGCCTCAAACAGGTGTCCCGAACCTGGAACATACGATTTGATGAGACAGTCAAAACATTTGGCTTCATAAAAAACGTATATGAACCTTGTGTGTACAAAAAGAACAGTAGGAGCTTGATACAATTCATTGTTTTGTACGTCGATGACATTTTGTTAATCGGAGACGATATCAAGATGTTAGCGCAGACTAAAGCGTGGTTATCCGCACAGTTTTCCATGAAAGATATGGGAGACGCATCTTACGTATTGGGAATACGTATCTATAGGGATAGATCGAAGAAGATGATAGGACTTTCCCAATCTCAGTACATCAACACTATTTTGAAGAGATTCAAAATGGAAGAATACAAGAGATGATTGCTTCCAATGAGACATGGTATCTCTCTTTCTAAGTCAATGTGCCCTACAACCGACGAAGAAAAGACGAGAATGTCTCTCATACCTTATGCCTCTGCTATAGGGAGCATAATGTATGCGATGTTGTGTACTCGACCAGACATAGCACACGCTCTAAGTGTAACGAGCCGCTATCAGTCAAATCCAGGCGAAGAGCACTGGACTGCCGTAAAAGCAATCCTAAAATACCTGTGAAGGACTAAGGATATGTTTTTGGTCTACGGTGGTAGTGGAGAACTGAAACTTGAAGGATTCACTGATTCGAGTTTCCAGTCAGACGTGGATGACTTCAAATCCAACTCTGGATACATATTCCGCATCAATGGAGGAGCGGTATGTTGGAAAAGCTGTAAACAGTCTACCACTGCCGACTCAACCACAGAAGCAGAATATATCGCAGCATCAGATGCGGCAAAAGAAAGTGTATGGATGAAAAACTTCATCCAAGAATTGGATGTTGTTCCTAGCATTGCTGAACATGTTGTCGTCTTTTGTGACAACAACGGGGCGATAGCTCAAGCAAAGGAGCCGACATCACACCATCAATCCAAACACGTACAGAGGAAATACCATGTGATCAGGGAGATCATTGGTAGAGGAGACATGCACATGGAGTATGTCAAATCGGAAGACAACGTAGCTGACCCACTAACTATGCCACTTTCACAAAAGGCCTTCGATAGTCATCTAGAGAAGATGGGTCTTAGAACCATAGGTGAATGGCTTTAGGGCAAGTGGGAGATTGATAGGGTAGTGCCCAGCAAGCCAGTTCAATTAGCTTGTAATAGGTCTATTCTGTAAGAGACGATCTTTTGATTTTATAATAATACGCACGTTTATTTATGTGTATAAGGATAAACAATGGCCAATTTCATCTCTCGCGAATACATGTAAGCGATTGGTTGAAACCCTTAGATTACATTTGACTATGGGACGATTCACTTCAGTACTGAGTGCAATCATGAAACAGTGTCAAAGGTCGTAATCTTAAAACTGTTCCAAGTCATAGATTCCGAACGAGACGGGGTATCATAGGAATCGCCAAGACTTGTACAAGTATGCATGATTCACATGGAGTGAATTTGTAGCGTTTCATGAGCAAGGCATTTGAGGCCAGTGCATATGAGTAGGTGGTTCAATGGAGGATTGAATGCATCGAACGACCCGAACAGAGAAACCTATTTTGGAAGCGCATGTCGCATATCGGTGATGGGAAGTTTCTCAAGGATTATAATAGTGTACGATTTAGTCCTTTGACTTGAGGTGCTAGGGCGAATTCGGTGCATGAAAGTGCATACTTAGATCTAGGTATAGGCCACTTAGCTTGGTCATAACATGCCTAGGTTGGGTACGTATGGACATGTATGCGAGTGGTTAGTACCAATATGGAATCTATTGACTCACTGTAATGGGTGAGAGAATTTCCTATACGATTCTTAGATAATATATCCAAGGAATCTGCGGCCGCAGTGGGTGACCGATTTGGAAAGGGGTTTCCAAATTTAGGAGTCACACTGGAATATTATCCTGAATTAGAAAGTATAGTTATCGAGACAAATTTAGAGGTGCCGATCAATTCACACACCCTAAGTCTTGATCGGGAATATTAGTCGATAGAAGGACCGTATGTACATGGTAATTATATGAGACGATGTTCACAAGTATCAATTCACCTGAAGTTGGGCTTCATGGGTTTGTGGCTAGACATCGACCATGAAGTGTAGGTACTCCTGAGTTAATAAAGGATTTGATTCTAGGAGTGCTCAATTAAAGGTTGTTTAATTGACCGGAGCAATTTATTGTTCATAAATTAAATCACGAGAAATTTGTGGGCCTGCTGCCAATTGATGGCGAATCCAGAGGGTCACACACAATACAATTGGACGGTGACTGTTGAAAAAGGATACTAAAGGAATTAATTGATTTAAAGGTAATTAAATCAATTAAATGAATTAAAGTATTAATTCAAGTGGGAGATTAATTAATTGGTTGACTTAATTAATTAAACACTTAATTGACTTGCTAATTAATTATATAAAAGAAATATTGATTTATAAATTGGATTGGGCATTTAATTAAAGTAATTAATTAAATGAAAAGCTTGCAAGACATGGGCCTTTAATTAAAAGCCCATAAGGAGTCTTGCAAAACCTAGGTCAAAAGAGAGTCTATAAATAGGGTTCTACTAGAGCTCAAAAATCTAACACCCTAAGCAAAAACCCTAGCCTCCTTTGACCTAGTAGCCGCCGCCCCTCTCCCTACGCCGCCAAGCCTAGTGCCGCCGCCAACCTGCTGCCGTGAGCTGCCCTAGCGCCGCCGCCACCTCTCCCTTGTTCCACCGTGCTAGATCTTGCCTTGCCAAGTTGATCTGCACAGTCCTACAACAACAATTCTCCTAGATCCAGTTCTGAGCCTAAAACTAGGAGGTGTTACCAGAATCCAGTTGGTGTGGACTATCTTTGGAGGTGAGACACTTGGATCACTTCTGTGAACCAGATCCAGATCCAGACTCAGAATCAGAACTGAAGGTTGCCACCACCTTGCCTGTGGTGAGGTAAATCGCAAAAACCCCCTTGTTTAATTCAATGTGTGTTTTTGTTTCATGCTTGCGTATAAATAATATGGAGATTCTTATATGGGACCTTGGGTGCTTCAAAAAATTTTAAATTCCGCACTTTTGTTGTTCTGACAATCGAGGCAACCCAACCACTATCCCAACATGGACTACAGGCGTTCATGTCCTGCTGGTGGCTGAGGATTGACAGACTGATATCAAGGAGTTGGCAGGCTGACTAACTTGACAGAAACAACGCTATTTGCTTGCTATCAAAGGGTTTCGCTCGAGACAGTGTTGCTGACGGTGGAAGCAGCTGTGCGGCTTACTTTGAGCAGCGGTGCTGGACTTCAGGCGGCCATGACTTGCTGGTGGCTGAGGAGGGACGGTTGATGTCAAGGAATTGGCAGGTGTTTGCTGACGGTAGAAGCAGCGGTGCGCTGGACTTTCGATGAGGCGTAGAGCCGATTCAGTGTAGACTAATTTGTTGATTGAGTTGTGTGTGTCTCGTGCATGGCTGCCCTATTTGTATTTATAGATGTTGATGGCTGAAAACTGACAGGCTGATGGCTGAAAATTGACTGGCTGATGGCCTATCTCCCCACTATCTCCACTACTCTTGAATTTCTCCACTACCTCCACTTTTCCCACTACTTTGGAGGTTGCTTTTCCTTCTTCTTCTTCTTTGAATTTTCAGATTTGAATTTGTGAGAAGGAAACGTGGGTTGCCAATTACTTTGCATAACCAACTTGAGATAAATTAGGAAGTGGTTGTGTTTTAATCTATCTCTTTTGGTTAGAGATATTTATGTGGCCACTACTTAACAATTGGTCTTATCATTTAATTAGCCATTATTTAATTAAATGGCTATCATTTAATTCAATTTCGCATAGGCCATTCAGATTACTGGGCCGATTTAATCGACTGGTTTATGGGCCGTTTTGGGTCGGTTGGGGTGATTGGGCCATTAATCCTCATGTGATAATTGTAATTAATTATTTAATTAATTATTTAATTGTCTTATTTATTATATGGGCCGATTGCTTATGCTTGGCCCAATTAATTAACTAATTAACTTAATTAATTAATTTATAATAGCCAAAATCATCTATTGGGCTCATTGGGCTTGTCCGTTTTTAACCATCACTTGACTTTATTAATTAATTGACTCTGGCCCATAAATTAATTAATTTATTCATTAATTAACTTACATTTAGCCAAAATTAATTAATAGAAATTGGGCCGTATCTCAAATTGGGCTCGTGACCTGTTTAATTTCGATAGAACCGGTCTCCAAACCAAAGTGGGTCCGACCCGATTCTGTCCGTTCGGTCCTATTGTTTTCGGCCCATTACTGTTCATTGGCCCGCCATCGAGCTAATATTCCTCGTCAATCCGAGGGTGACTTTTTGGGTACAAACAATTATTCATCAGGAGGAAGCAATTTGCGGATTATGCTATAACGTGTTAGAATTAGATGATCATCATCAAAACGTGTTCAAAGCCAAATGCCGGTGCACGTCTACTCTTCTATCACACCAAGACTGTCGTCGATCTGGCAACAACAAATGTACTGTTTGTGGCCAAAATATCCATTACATACCTGTAACTCTATCAAGAGCTACCAAAGAAAAACTCAACAAGGGTTCCTCCAGTGATCAAGGAAAGTGTTGCAACCTTTAAAAGGGACCGATGATTATGCTGGTAATCCCGAGAATTATACTTTTTGTACCGAATTTTATATCAATTTCTTATTTTGGTATCAAACAATTGCAGTTCAACACATTTGATCAAATTGGTGACGTGGTCGTTAAGTGCTAAATCAGTGTCATAATTTATACTAGTTGATAATTTGTTAAACTATGGTATTAAATATGGAACAATTTGTCAAATTATAGTGTCAAATATGTTGACCTACATTTGTTTGGTACCAATATTGACATAAAACTCTATACCACAAATATAATTACATCTCGATTCCGTGCATTGTTGTTGGATTTCTATGACACTATGTTACTCTTATGTATTCTGTTACTCCTGCTCTTACTTAATGAAGTTTTGAGTAAAATGCAAAAGTAACTATGTGCATTCTCTGTTTGAAAGAAATTTTTTTATGTTACTTTTATTAGAAATCACTATTTATGTGTTAACACGTTAAAAACATGCATGTTTGTTTGATGTTTGGGAAATTAGTTTGGGAGAGTAGTGGAGATTTGTGAAATAATCTCGATTTGCATAATGTTGTTTATTTGAGTTTTGAGAGAGTTGTTTGAGAAATAAAGTAGATGTAGATTTTTTTGGAAGAGTTAGGTTGTAAGTGTAAGACGTGTAAGACTTTATGTCAAATTATATCAAATCAGGTTAGCGTTTGTATAGGATTTGTTTACAGATAAGAAAATTGTTGTTTGTTTGAGTTTGGAGAGAGTAGCTTGAGAAAATTGAGAAATAAAAATTTTGTTTCAGAAAATAAAAAATATGTTTGTTTGGTATTTCCTAAATACGAAATTTTTTTGAGAAACGCCAAACAAACAAGCCCCCCTCATATTAGTTTATAGTGTGTTTCACTTGCTGCGAGGGTGAGTATCCTTCATAATTTGTGAAGGAGATTGAAGATATTGGATCAGGATTAGCCCATAATCATCAAAGTATTCTTTTTTGTCCTTGCTAGACTAGATATGTTCCTCTTTGGAGTTTGCCTACAAAATCGAAATATCGTTATCTACTAAGGCGTTCTTGGCTCTGGTGAAATCTCCCCAATGCTTAAGTAATATATGTGATATTGAACTCAAAGGCAAGTAGAGCAAGAAATATGAAAATTGTAAAGTATGTGTATATCTTATTTTGGATGATAAAAAAGATAAAATTATATGGGAATAGTTGATCTAGTGTTTGTACCCAAAAAGAATCTAGCTAGGTGGCAATGGTGCCACCAAGAGAGAATGGTCCACTATCTCTATCTCTATTTCTATCTCTTCTCTATCTCTATCTCTACTATTATAAAAACATGAAAATTTCTTAATTTTTTGTGTTGACTAAAATACCCTTGTTTAAATTGTAAAGTGATATTTCATTCAATGATAAGTATATAAAAGTAATTGAAGAGGTATAGTTATACATGAAGTCTTATTATGTTTATCTCCTACATAAAGTCCTAAAATGTATGAATTCTCTCTTACATTAATTTACGTTATTTTAGTTTTAATTTTCTATATAATAGATCAAAACAAACCATAAAAAAATACTATTATTTTAAATAACCCCTACAATATATATATATATATATATATATATATATATATATATATATATATATATATATATATATATATATATATATATATATATAAATTACTACTATATTTTAACATCAATATTTATTCAAGTAAGAAAAATGTAAATTTCTCTTAAAAAATTGTTAATTTAAATATTTAGTACAACATAAGTCATAGACATTGGAAATTTAAAATTTTAAAATGAAATTCTCTTAAATATCATTATGTTAAAAAAAAAATTAAAATTGAATCGTATCGTACTATGAAAGAGTAAGAAATACTTATGACTAATATAGTTAATTACTTAATTTACTTTGGCTAGAATAGAATAATATAAAGAATATTCAATAATATCAATACATGCATAACCTGGAATTTCACGGAATTATCGTGAAAAACGAGTGAAAGTGGTGAAAAATAGTAAAATCGATAAAAAAAAAAAAAATCTATGAAATCATTGAAAACATGTGAAATATATGAATATTCGAGTGAAATTTGTGAACATTGGCGAATTGTTGGTTAAAATTTGGGTGAAACCGATAAAAAGTGCAACTTAAATTGATCAATACATGTAAAATTCTTGAAAAATGATGAAACTGGTGAAACGACAACATCAGTAAAATCGATGAAAAAATGAATGAAGTCGGTGCAAACTTGTCAAATAAATAAAAGTACAGGTTAAATGAGTGAAAAGAATATGTGAAATAAGTGAAAAAATGTGCAAACTAGATGAAAACCTTCCAGCTTGAATCCAATCCGAAGTGAAGAAAAAACGAGAAAGCCGGGTTAATTTGATAAAAACGTGCGACATCAGTAATTAAAAAAAGAGTTTAACCGACAAAATAAGGTAAACCCGGTAGAAAACTGATTTAAACGGAAACAATAAAAGGACAAAATCTTAAAATAAATTATAACATATAAAAAAAGAGTAATACAAAAAATTAAACTTGTAAATGTGAACAAAATCGGCTAAAACAGTTTAAACGGGTGAAAAAGGAATTAAATTGGTGAAAAAGGGGTTAATTTTCTTTATTTTTTGACATAATAAAATTAATTTATTCTAATTTACAAAAAATACCTCATGAAATTAACTACACACGTATAACGTACATGCCGTTTCCTAGTTATATAAAAAGGACGATTCTCATGATTGTTCATAACCGAATTAATATTATTCTAATTTGATGAGCACTGAATGACGTCATTGTATGTTATGTACGTAGCAGGCAACACTGATATGAGGCCATTTAGTTTTATCTCATAATAATACAAAAGTGATGCAAGGTCGATATTTTGAGTTCCCACTTCCCAAAACGCTTCGGTTAACTTGGATTTAGAATCCGGACCACAAATTTCGAATTCGAACAAGATATAGAATCCCACGTCCGCCATCAATGCTAGGGTCTAACAATTGCTTCATGTTAGGTCATCTCCAACAGTCCTCTTAAATTCTGACATCTTATCTTAAAATTTAAGAAATGAACAGTGTTATACATTCCCACTTTTTACTCTGCACTCTAACAGTTAGTTTATATTTTAAGATTCTACTTTTAAACTACAACACCATTTCACTCAAAAATCTATATTATATTTAATAAAATATTTTTAATTATGATTCAAATATAAATAATAGTGGGATATATATATATATATAATATTTATTTATTTAATATACTAATAAAATATTAATTATTTAAATTAAATTATGGTGTTCTATGAATTTAAATTAAATATTTTGTAAAAGTAACATAAAATTAAAATATTATTATTTCAAAAAAATAATATGAATTACTATTTTAAATTATTTTTTATTTTCTATAGGAAAAGTACATTAATTATTTAAGTTAAATTATCATGTTATATAAATTTAAATTAAATATTTCGTAAAAGTAACATACAATTAAAATATTATTATTTCAAAAAAATAATATGAGTTACTATTTTAAATTATGTTTAATTTTCTATAGGAAAGTTTTGTACTTTTAATGCAAAAAAACTTTTAACAAATAACTTTGGCCTCTTATATTTAAGAGGCCAAATTTATAATTTTTTGTGGGTCTTAAAATATAAGAGCTCTTTTGGAACTCAATTTTTTGCCAAAACTTATAATTTTTTCTTATAATTTGAGTTATACATTGTCTTCAGTGGCGGAGCGTCATTGGGGCTGGGGGTGACCGCCCCCCAAGAAAAATATTGTTTATATATAAATATGTAGTAGCTTATTAACTAAGATCACTAGTGGTGCGCTGGTTAAGGCAATATGTATTCTCCTTGTCGTTCTGAGTTTGATCCTTTGGGGAGCATTTTATTTTTTGACATTTTATACATATTTTTTTTAGGGAAATTTACCTAGACACCCCCTGGGTTTAGGCCTAATTACAGGAACTTACCCCGTTGTTTGAAATATTACAAAAACACCCCCTTGACTTAACGGCCGTTAGTCAACGCTAACGGAAATTGTGAAATGTCTTAAATGCCCTTAGTTGTTTTTAATATTTACAAAAAAAAAAAAAAAAAAAAAAAAAAAAAAAAAAAAAAAAAAAACTGGAAAAAATTTTCGCACATTTTTCATCACCTTCACAAAAATCATGATTTCTCCCTTGTTTGTGGACGGATTTTAGTAATTCTTGTTGTGTTAGACTCGCCTCTTCATCGCGCATCTTCCTACTGGAGCAATTTTCGGGATTATGGACTGGTTTTTGCGATTGGGAGTGATTTCTTTTCGTCCCCAAATTATAGGGTTCATCCCGATTCGCGGATTTGAGCCTCTAATTCTGGAAAATTGCTTCGTGTTTCACTTCTATATGTTTATTTCGTCACTTTCCTTGGATTAATTGCCCGATTGAAGGTGGGATTGAAGATTTGAATCGAATTGGGCATTTAGGGTTCATGCGCCCACTTTGATCTCCGAATTGGGGGTGTTATCGAACTGATTTCTACTGGATTTTTTAGGGCTTTTCTTCATGATAGTGTTAATTTCAGTTTCCCCTAGTCAATTTTGGGTTTGGTGAACTCGGGCCGCGAAGAACAATTTCGGGCCATGAAGAACAAGTTCGGGCCGAAGGGTTTTTTGCTCCTGCTGCATTTTCCTGCTGTTTTCTGCTGTTTTTTTATTGTTATTTGCTGGTTTTGGGTTTTATTTTTGTTATTTGGTGCTTTTGTTGGTGTTTTTTCGATTATTTAGTGATTTTTTCATCATTTACTGACCAGGTATTTATGTATTTTGATCTAATGCAAAGTGGAACATTTTATTAAAAAATAGTTGAGTGTTATTTCATCATTTACTGGCTTGGTGGATTGGTATTTATGTATTTATTGGGTGTTTTAATATTGAAATGGAAATACATTACACATACAACAGTAATTTTCAGTCTGCAACAATCAAATTTCAAATATTACAAATACACCCCTTGTAACATACATATATTACAAATACACACCGAGGGCAAAATTGGAAAAACATTAAAAAAAAATGATGACGTCATCCTCCACCGTCAAAATTTAACGCCGTAAGGGGTGTTCTTGTAATACTGTTTTGCCAGAGGGGGTGTCTAGGTAATTTTTCAAACAACGGGGTAAGTTCCTGTAATTAGGCCTAAACCCAGGGGGTGTCTAGGTAAATTTCCCTTTTTTTTATTCTCTTGGTAAAGGTAATTAATATAGATTAAAATATCTCATTATATTCTTTCTTTAACAAATTATTTCTTCTAGGTTCTCAAGAATATTTAGGGAACAAATATTTTATGTTGAAGTAGATCTTATAACCTAATTGAAAATGAATTTTTTTTTAATCGATTACATACTTATATATTATATTTTTTCAAAAGAAAATGTTGATTCTTATAAGGCGGATTCGATAATAACTATTTATATTCAATAAAAAATTGTCGATTACAGTTTAAATGATTCTTATTCTTTTAAATATTTATATTTTCAATTTTTGTGTTTTTTTTTTTTTTTTTGTATGTGTGTATTGCTTTATCCTATTTTTTTTATCATTGTATCAAAATATTGAGGAAACACAAAATATTAAGAAAGTATTTGACAAAAAAAAAATTAGCCATCCCCCCCCCCCCTCAAAGAATTGTTCCTAGCTCCGTCACTGATTGTCTCTTGGAGATGGTCTTAAGGAAGCAGCTCCATTTGCACGTTAATAATGTGTAATAATGTTTGCGTCACCCATTGGCTAAGACATAATGATTCTAACGTCATGAGGTAGAATACATTGTCGACCCTTTCTTTAGCACAATAAAAGGTCAACCGAAATGTCAAAATATATTAGCTAGAGTATAGAACCGTCAGTTCAGAATTGATGACGTTCCAACGGTGAATAAAATCGAGATGATCGAAAAATCAAAGTTGTGTGTGTAAACTCGAAAATTTGCGAAGTATAGCCTTTACTTTTTTTTTTTTTTTTTTTTTTTTTTTTGATAATTCAAAACTTCATTAAAAATAAACATTATACAAAATGTTCAATGAAATCAAAGATGGGATAGCCACCATCACAAAAAACATTACAAGGAATTAAATTAAAAGGGATCGTAGACGACCAATTTGAAGCAAAAGCCCACGAAGCTAAGTTGTGAGCGGCAAAGTTGGAACCACGGGGAGAAAATCGAAACTTCCACTTAGGCCAACATACCCAAAAGTTGCGGATTTCCAAGATAAGACCACGAGACTCCCAATCCGGTTCCTTGAGACGGTTATTTATATCACAAACAACTTGAGTGCAATCACTTTCAAAGATAACATTTGAGCATTTTAGCCGGTTCACAATTGAGCAAGCTTCATTTATCCCGAAAGCCTCGGCCATTGCAGCACAAGAACAAGTGCAAGAGAGAAAGAGGCGAAAAGGATGGAGCCCGAAGAATTACGGACCAAAACCGCAATGAAAGCTTTGCCATCACGAAACGCTGCATCCGAATTCACTTTAAACCAACCAAGCTTTGGGGGAATCCAAACCGAGCAAAGAGGTGCAGATTTTTGCGTGAAAGAGAGGCGGGATTGGGCCAATGAATGATCAGTTGCTCTCAACTCTATCCGTTTGACACAAGTAGAAACCGAAGAAGGAGGTTTGCCGTGAGTGATGAGGTTTCGGTTCACCCAAAGGGAAACAAGAGTAGTAGCTGCAAAAATGAGAAAATCCCGTCTAGAATCGTCACAAGTGAACAAGTTTCCTTTGCTGTCCAGAATGGCCGAGAGAAAGCAATTAAGGGGTTCATAACTAAATGCATCAAGACGAAAAGACCATTTAGATGTGAACCAAACTGCTTTGGCGAAAGGACAACGAAGAAACAAATGCTCCAAAGACTCGTCTTCTAAACCACACACGGGGCAATCCAAACAATCAATTCGAAACAACGCGTTAAGCCTAACTTTGGTCGGAAGAAGATTATGAAAAACTTTCCAAAAAAAAACCTTGAATCTATTATGAAGCTTCGCCTTCCAAAGATGTTTCACAATAAGAGAATCTGAAACTTGAAGTGACGTAAAACGGTGGGCCTGAGATACAAGATAAGCACTTTTGGAGGAAAAGACTCCTGACCTAGAGGAGTCCAAACCAACTTTTTAAGCTTTGTTCGAGCGATTGTTAGCCTTTACTTTAACATATCAATATATGTGCAAAAAAGATGGGCTAAATAATGTATAAAAGGGCTATCAAAAAATTGATTGTTTATCTACATAGAGGAACCCAAAAACCAACATATATGACCATGACAAAATTTACGACTCTGGTATTAAATTTTATATCGATTCTCATTAATGGTACCATTAAGATTCAGGTCGATACTTTTAGTATCATAATTTAATAAATTCACTCAAATTTGATATTGCCGTTAAAAATCATCTTTAAGTGGAGTGACGTGATAGTTAAGTCAATTTAGATTATTACAAAATTGATGACATTACTTATATTACTGATAATTCAATTCCATAACATTTCAGGTTGACAAAATAACCCCATATCTTCAGATAGATTAATACTATATATTATATTAATTTGGATTTAAAAAATGTTTTCTTAGTTTTTTGTCCGATTTATATTAAAGTAATATTTAATTTATTAATATAATTTACAAAAAAAAATTAGTTATATAGATATGTAAATATAATAAGTAAAATTTTTAAATTGGCCCGCACGTGGTCTTATTAGAGCCAATTTTAAATTGAACAACAACGTGGACTAAATTCGTCAGTAAATTTGAAAATGTGGGAATATTTTGCCAGCCTGAAATGTTATGGGATATAATTGTCAGTCAACATAAGTCATGTTCTCAATTTTGCAATAATTCAAATTGACTTAATTGTCACGTCACCCATTTAGTGGTGATTTTTAACGGCGATATCAAATGTGAGTGGATTTGTTAAATTATGACACAAAATATGTCGACTTGAATTTTTATGGTATTATAAATGAGAATCGATATAAAATTTGATACCACAAATGCAAGATATAATTTTTGTTTTATTGTAATGGTTTTCCTCGTGAAAATAAAGAAGCCAATGGCTTCATTTGCCCCATCTAACCATCTCCAATGAGGTGGGGGACCGAGAATCCAGGAGGAAGGGGTGGATAAATGAACTTTGGTGAGGAGGATGGTGGGAGGAGATGAGTCTTTGGGAAATGGATAACCACCTCCTCGGGGGTGGGGGTTTGTGGCCAGACCTCCCCACCTACCTCTGTCGTTGCCGAGCATATATATATATATATATATATATATATATATATATATATATATTTAATTTTCTTTTAGTTAAATTAAGAATATTTATATAAAATATTTTTTTTTAAATCTTAATCTTAATTTTATTTCTTCTATAATTTATAGTTTTATTTAATAAATTTAATATTAATTTATTTTATTACTTGTAATGTTATTATTAATGTCAATGTTTAATTTGCTATTAGTATAATTATTAATTTTTATTTTTATTATTATATATTTATTATTATTATTATCATTTTATTTAGTGAGAGTGGAGAATTATGAGAATTCAATTTAAATAAAATAGGAAGATTGAATCATTGAAGATGACTATAAAAAGAGGAGTCTGGAAAAAATGAAAGTCTGAGGGAAAAGGGAATGCATACTCATTGGAGATGGCCTAAACTTGAGAATACAACTGCCCCATGTGCCTTTTAATAACGAGGAGGTTCAGTCATTTTAAATATTTTTCTTAATGAAAAGCTTATGTTTTATTTTTTTGTTATTGAAAAGATAAATTTTAAGATATGAAGATGCGGGAAATGGTTTTTTTTGCGAGATTTATCAACTACTTAATTACGTGTAATGACATAGGAAATATTAGTAATTGTCGAGATTTCAGTAATGTTCATGTAATCACGCCTTATTTACATATATGCGATCGGTGTTTAAAAAATCGGATTGGACTGATCAATTTGCCCAATTTAATTGCTAACCAGACCTCAATTCGGTTTAACTCAAAATCATCTTATTTATTAACCAGTTCAAAATGATCAAAATCAGTTCAAAATCGATATAAATCAGTGAACCGTCGATTCGAGTAAACTAGCGGTTCACTTAGAGCATCTCCCCTGGTGCACTAAATTCTATTTTTTTCAGCTAATTTAGATGTTTTTAGCCTCCCACCCTAAATCACTAAATCACCGTAACATCAAAAAATATAGAGATTTTATTTTAGCCTCCCATGGTGGTCAACTACCATTTCACCATTTCACCAAATCCTATTTTTACACCAAATTTTTTGGTGAAGGAATTTGAATCTCCCACCATTCCATCATTTCATCATTTTTTACACCAAATCCTATATTTATCACCAAATTTAGGGAAAGAAATAGGATTTGATGTAATTATCCCTATTTGATTAATTAGCATCTAATTGCATGATTAACAACATATTGACATCTTTATTCTAATTTATATGTATTTAACTATATTTTAAATAATTTATCGACTTTTATTAAATAAATACACTAATTATTATTTAATAAAAAATTATTGTTAATAACAATAAATATTCTTTACATTATTGTTAATTAATTGTATAATAATCAATTACTTTATTGATTTTTATCAAATAAATACACTGAACACTAATTATCATTAATAATTCAAATGCAATACACGACAACAAATCATTTAATGAAATACATAGTTAATAAAATGAGCTACATTTATATTATTAAACCTAAATAATACATAAAATAAAATACATGACGGCAAACTCCTTAATGAAACACACAGTTAATTGAACAACATAAAAAGATATTAAACGAAACTAGAAATATACGAAATTGAAATACTCATAAAAAACGAAAATGAAATTTTCGTTTTAATAACTTACCCACTCGTTTAAGTCTTGGCGCCACTACTTAAAGAAAGTCTTGTCTGTCATAGTTCAAATCAGGAAAATGTCCATCTATTGTATTCCCGTCAATATATTCACCAGAGTTGTACTCCTTGTTGTTAGGAGATTCCGAGACATACACATCTTCGTAGATGAGTGGATAAGACTTACGTGTCACCTTGCAATTAGTTGTCTAAATCCACCTGCAGATAAGAGATAGGGTGGTTTACAAAAAAACACCCTGCTAGGGGTGTCTTTGTAATTTTTTAAACTACAGGGGATTTTCTGTAATTTGATTTACAGTTGTAAATAGCACTTTATAATTGATAATATTGTGTTGAAAGTTTAATGAAATAAAATTATGATAAACATCAAAATTATTATTTGGTGACACATTTGGTGAAATACTATGGGAGATCAAACCAAATACTATTCTCTAAAAATGGTGAAATGTGAAATATTATTATTTTATAATTTGATGTAAATTATGATGAAAACTATGGAAGATCAAAAACACTATTATTTCACCAAAAATGGTGAAATAGTGAAATAATGTACTATGGGAGATCAACTCATCTTTAATACACCAAATATAGAATTTGGTGAAAAAAATGGTGATGAACATGGGAGATGCTATAAGCCCAAATAAACCAAAAACAAAAACATAGGTTTCTGACTTCTGTAAAACTGAAGCTCACTTTTCCCCATTCCTTTCTTTTCAATTTGCGGGGCTTTCATTCACAAAAATTTAAATTGCTTTGAGAGTTGAGACTAAACTAATTTTTAAAACCGGTGGTCTTCTTCAATCTTCCCCCAATAGATTTTCTCTCTTTAATTTTCGAGTAACTTTTATTTTTCTTAAACTTAGAGGTTTTTATCATTTATTCATTTAATTTTGACATTGGTTGATTTTTGAATCTTGTTGTCTTATTTTGGATGCATGTTTTTCCTTGCAGGATATAGAGATTTATGATTTGGACATTAAACGTGGTTTTTGAGATTTTGCTTGCAACGGTTTGGATTGATTTTGACAAAAAATGATAATTTACTTTATCTTATTTTAAATAATTTATTTTATTTTACTTTAAAATAAAATAAATTATTTAAAATAAAATAAAATAAATTATCATTTTTTTGTCAAAATCAGCCTTGATATTTTTCAAACCCCTCTCACACGTGCACATGACTTCAAAGTATATTTTATCACAAAAAAAAAAAAAAAAAGACTTCTGGTTGAATCGATCTAACCAATTAACACATTCTTGATATTTAATGTCATTTGGATTCTTGTTTTTAAATAACGACGTCACACAGATTGAATCAGTGGTTGAATCGATCTAATCAATTAAATTAATAATCAATAAGACTTCTGGTTCAGTGTCTGATCCGCTTTTGGAAACATTGATGGCAAGGTCGAGGTTATCCCATGAATTAAAATTGAGCTAATGACAATTTATTCTCCTTTGATGTGTATAATATCCAATTTATCTTCTTGTAATTTGAAAAAAAGTAATTTACCCTTGAATAATTTAAAGGAGCAATTTACCTCCTTAAACCGAAGAGTGTAACTCATTTGCTGAATTTAAGAGTAGACATGAAAAATATTTTATAACGCATTACAACATTTATCATAACACATGGAGACAAATTACCACGTTTATCATAACAAGGGGGATAAAATATCATATTTTAGAGGGATAGTTTTATCAATTTATATAATTTAAAAGTTTAAAAATATATAGGAGACAATGTGAAATTTTTATAAAATCAGAAAACGATAAAAACCTCTCGGGGGATTCTAGGGTGCCGCTACGTTAGGTGCCGCTAATACCACATTAGGTGGTATTATCACACAATGTGTATCACATGGTATGGTATAAGGAGTATAATTTATACCATAGAATGTGATACACATTGCGTGGTAATACCACCTAATTTGGAATAAATACTACATGATGTGGGGGTCATACTAAATATATGGGATTAATACTATGTAATGTGATCATGTACCATACAATGTGATACACATTGTGTGATAATACCACCTAATGTGGTATTAGCGACACCTAACGTAACGACACCCTAGAATTTTCCAAAGAGCTTTTATAAAAATAAAGAAATAAATTCAACATTCACATAAAGATAACCTTCTGCATTAAACCAGCCATTTGGAGTATAAAATAAGATAAAGTTGAGTTGTTTTATGACATTAAATTCTGTGCCACCCAACACCCAACGGTTATATTTTTCAAACCCCTCTTCAGACGTGCACATGACTTCAAAGTAGATTTTATCAAAAAAAAAAAAAAAAGACACACCCATATTAATATTATCATTTACTGAAAATTTTCACAATTTCATCTCATCTAAATAGGCAAAATCAAAATGGGATGCTTTTCTGCCTGTTTTGGCACTATAAAGCATAAAATTGCCATAAAAAAGTGCCATTGTAATACTTCCCCTCTTCAAGAACAGGTAAAACCCAAATTCAAACTCTTTACGTAATATTTTTTATTACTTTTTTTTATGTATCATTTATTTTTTGTCACAAATTAAATTCTTTTATGTTTAGTCTTTGTCCCCCATACATGAAATACATGAAGCTATCAAACTCTTAGCTGCTGCTACAAAATCAGTAAAAGAGGAGGAGATTATTAATCCCATGAAACTTAATTCAGAATCCCAGTAAGTAAGCTATGATAATTTGGTTGACAATTAATTAGTTTTATCTACAAATTTTCCTTGCTTGAATTAATTTTTCGAGCTAAATGTAAAAATACCCTTTGTGCTTTGCTTAATTTGCCGAAAAAGTTATTTTCTTTTTTTTAGCAAAAATACCCCTATGTTCATTTTATATTAGCAACAAAAACCCATATGAAATTCATTCATAAGCCAATAGGGAGGTTATTGTCAATTTTAAGTGAACAGACGGGTATCGCCAATTTTTAAATTTAACAGAGGATTACTGATAATTTTTTAGATTAACAGGTTGTTTGCATTTTTTATGGGGTGTAATTGTCATTTTTTTTCTGTAAAATATGTATTCCAGCATGAAAAGGGTATTTTGACTGACAAGAAATAGTATTCGAGAGTTTTATTAAGAGGTTCTGATAATTAGGCAAAACAAAAGAGTTATATTTTCATATCATTTAATATTTCTCATTTGCTCTTTTCTTGAAAATTTAATCTGATTTAGGAATGAGTCTTCAAATGAAAATGATCAAACAGCAAACAAGAAAGAAAAAGGTCAAGACGAAAGCTCGATTTCGATCTCATCAAGCCTGAATATACCTCATCCTGAAAATCACGGAGATGAAGGTTTCTTGATCTGTGACAAAATATGCATTGGGGAATGTTGTCTTGTACAAGAAGAGTCGTCCGAGTCATTATTTTCTTTATCTATAGATTCTAGAAGACAACAAGTTTGTGTTTGTGCTGTAGAAATGGGAGATAATAAAGAGGTGAGCAGCCCATTAAAGAATAGTGACAAAGAAGCCAATTCAAGAATAGTGGAAAATGAACATAGCCAATTGAAAGAAAAGGAGAATATCAATTTAGAGGGGAAATTAAGCATACCCTTTAATGAAGAGGAGCCCAACATTAAGGAGAAATATCAAACTAAATGTGACAATGAAATTGCAGTTGATACTAGTCTTTCAAGTTGGTTAGTCGAAACCAAAAAGTCGTCTCACGAAAA
The DNA here is from genome assembly GCA_003313485.2 of Penstemon barbatus. Taxonomy (NCBI): domain Eukaryota; kingdom Viridiplantae; phylum Streptophyta; class Magnoliopsida; order Lamiales; family Plantaginaceae; genus Penstemon; species Penstemon barbatus. The sequence continues at coordinate 40,916,781 of CM064880.1, forward strand.
TAGTATTGACAATTCGCCTGAGAGTGAGAAAAACTATGGTGATAGGAGAATATTGGGGGAAATAATTCTTCAAGAACACAAACAGTTGAATGAAGAATTTCCATCTGCTAATTCAACACCATGTGGTCTCGATGATCAGCCGGGTATTGGCACGGTGGGTAGTTATTGGCGGCAGTCTCGTGTTCGGGCTAATCTCGCAAAGGGATTTTAAGTATTTTTATGATCCAAGTGTAATTTGCAGAGAAGTTAGGAAATGTTGAGTTCTTTTCTTTCTTTGATTCTGTTGGATCTTATCTAGCAAAGGGATTTTAAGTATTTATATGATCCAAGTGTAATTTGCAAAGGGATTTGCTTTTACCATACATTGATCGTTGTCTTTAAAATGGATTTAAATATATTTTTTTTACTTCCGTATCCATGTCGTATGGTATCGTGTAAATTTTAAAATTCGTGTCACTTTATCCGTATTTTAAAATTGAAATTTTTGACACTTGAAAGAGCGAATTTCAAATATATATTTATATATTTTGCTTTAATCAAAAGTGTGGTTTTTTTTTTTTTTTCAGAAACCCACTTAGGGGAATTAATAAACGATCAATGTCGTCGATTACAAAGTCATGAATGAAACTAGAGAGATCAACTATAGTCGAGGAAATACTTTATGCTACCTTCTTTAGAAGTTAGAACATGAGCGACGGAATTATTTTTCCCGAAACATGTGATAGCTTCAAAAACTCCTAGCCATGCACTTAATATCGCTGAAGATAATCCCTACTAGACGTAAGGTCTGTAGAAAACTAGACACCCCATGTTCAATAATTTTGCAACCTCCTTCCATAATCTGTTTCAGCTAACCTTTAAGGGGAAAATGCATATTACTACCCTGTGATATCAGAAACCTGCAAAAAATTACCCTGTGAATTTTTTTTTGCACCAGACTCCCTTGTGTTTTTAAAAACCCTGCAAATTACACCCATTCTCCGTTAATTATTAACACCTTTAATTTTTAATTGAATTGCCTAAAGTACCCCTTATATATTAATAAAAAATTATATTTTACAAACTCCCACTAATTTTCTCTCTAGCTTCTCGTTCTTGCTGGACCAAATCGGGCTAGGGTTCTTGAGGTTTGAAGCGATTCACTCCGCCGTTCGAGCTAGGACGCCTCATCCACTGATTGGGGACACCACCGTTCGCCGCTTCCCATTCTCCGTTTGAGTACCATCTACTTTCAACTCCCTTTTACTTCTACATCCCTCTAGTAACTAGTAGATGGTTCCCCTAAAAGTATGAGCAGAAGGAAAAAGTATTAAAGATTCTGCATATTCTTTCCTTTTATCGGAATTCCTTACTTTATTAGTTTTAGAACACCTAAAAGATTAATGAAATAGTTTAATACAACTCAATTTTACTATAACAATTTTATACTGCAATAAAGATGATACTTTTACTTGTTCATTACAAGCGTAAAGAAAAAATAAAATATAATTGGGAATATGTATTAGTATATATTTAATCCTTTACAAATTGTTTAATCTGCGATTTTGGCTAGTTTTCCAATTTTGTGGGTTAGGAATGAATGAGATTCCAATTTCTTTTTCTTTGGTATGTGTGTTGATAAGAAGAATATTAGGAATATTATTGTTCAAATATAGTATACTTTAATCCAGTTAGTGACCACTTATGAATAAATGCAATCAAGTTTATTAATTTAGTGTAGGCATAGTGGTCCCCTTGCATTACATGTAAAGAGTGGTCCACTTTGTTGGTATATTAGATTATGTTGTTTTTCACGTAGACATTTTAATGCATTAAAATAAAAATAGTGGTCCCATGACTCATTATTCTACCATTTTCCTCTCTTGCTAGATGGATATATATCAAAAGGTGACATATTATGTGTGGGTGGATGGAGTAATTCAATGGGTTCCAAATGTAAAATACATTGGCGGCAATAAACATGCATTTCCAGATGAATGTTTGGATGAGGCATGCTATTTTGACTTCTGCAAAATGAATGAAAAAACTTGTGGCAGGAAGAATGCGAATATCATAATATTTTATTTAGAACCTGGACAACCTTTGGAGACAGGGTTAAGGCCACTTTTGGGTGATGCTAGTGTCAGGGAAATGCAAAATGCATGTAGGAGATCGAATATCAATATAATTACATTATTTGTTGAAGATCTTGGATATCCTATTATGGAAAAGTATCCGGATGAATTCGTTGGGGTTGAGGGTAACAACTTTGGAGGAGAGAACATAAATTCTAATCAAGAGATCCAAAATATGATATGTGAGTACCATGAAAACAACATTCAGCTAGAATCTCATGCTCCAAATGAACCAGCCGAGAAAACTACAGCTCCTAATGGGCAGGCTTGTAATGTTGAAGTAGAAAATGCTAGTGAAGATGTTGAAACCAATAATGCAGCTGTGGACGAATCTGACATTGAAGAATGGGCAGCTGAAGACTTCGAGGGTCCTAATGATGAAGACATTTTCATTGATAGGCCTGAAGACCATTCTTTATAAGAGATGAAAAGAGTACGAGCTATCATGAGGAAGAAAGCACAACAAAGAGTTGATAAGGCAAAAAATAATCCTAGTGAGCCACCAAATGGGTCAAACCTAGATGCGTGGTATAGTGATGTCGATAGTGACAATGAAAGTGACTTAGAGAAGTTCTCTGATGGTGAAGATGATGGATATGTACAGAAACTAGAAAACGTAGTTTATTATCTCGTTCAAGAATTATAATACATAAGAAGAGACTGCCTTTATATATTAGGTGCTAAGCTAACCCTACTTACCTATTTATACTAAAGGTAATATATACAAAGAAAAGGAAGGTATAATTATACAATTACAACTTAACATTAGTCTTCTCATTTGTTTCACACTCCCCCTCAAACTGATGTGGCGTGAATATCAGTTTGTCGATTAAGTATTCATGTCGAGACCGAGTCATAGCTTTAGTGAAGATATCTGCAAGTTGATGTTCTGAAGCTATATGAGGAAGACTAATGGTACCGTCTTGGAAATGATTCCTGATAAAATGACAGTCCACCTCTATGTGTTTAGTTCTTTCATGGAAGACTGGATTGGAGGCAATACGAATTGCACTTACATTATCAGCGTAAAGTGGTGTAGGATTAGTGCATTTTATTCCAAAGTCATCCAATAAACCTCTTAGCCACACGATTTCACTGCAAGCGGATGACATAGCACGATATTCTGCTTCAGTTGATGATTTAGATACCGTTTCTTGTTTCTTACATTTCCATGAGATGAGAGAGTCTCCAAGAAAAATACACCAGCCAGTTGTAGAACGACGAGTATCGTGACATCCAGCCCAATCAGAATCTGCATATGCTCGAAGGGTGAGAGAAGATGTAGAAGAAAAGAACAATCCTCTTCCCAAAGTACCTTTGAGATAGCGAATGATACGGTGGACAGCAGACAAATGTATATGACGAGGCGCACAAACAAATTGGCTCACAACCTGGACAGCATAAGATATGTCTGGACGGGTCATTGTGAGATATATAAGGCTACCAACGAGCTTTCGATAATTCGTTGGATCAGATAAAAGAACACCGTCATATTTTGAGAGTTTTACATTGAGTTCCATCGGAGTGTCAACTTGTTTATCATCAGTCACATGAGCCATTTTGATCAAATCCAATAAATATTTCCTCTGATTCACCATATATCCCCTTTTTGATCGAATAACCTCCAACCCAAGGAAATAAGTTATTGGGCCCAAATCTTTCATTTTGAATGATTGACCAAGCAAAAGCTTCAACTGTTGAATTCCTTCTTCATTGTCCCCGGTGATAAGCATATCATCTACATATAGGAGAAGATATGTTGTACCATTTTGACAACGGTTAATAAATAAAGAGGAATCACGTTTGCTTTGTAGAAATCCAACACCAACGACAACTTTTTGAAACCGCTCAAACCAAGCACGTGGTGCTTGTTTTAAGCCATACAAGGACTTGTTTAACTTGCAAACTAAAGTCTTATCATTACAATACCCCGGGGGTGGTTTCATGAATACAGTCTCTTTTAAATGACCATGGAGGAAAGCATTGGAGACATCCATTTGAGATATTGTCCACTGGTAAATCGCAGCAATAGCCAAAACCAAATGAACAGTTGTCATTTTGGCAACTGGAGCAAAAGTTTCCTCATAATCAATACCATACTCTTGCTTATAACCTTGAGCCACCAGTCGGGCTTTATACCGATCAATGTTACCATCATACTTCAGTTTGACATATACACCCATTTACTACCAATAAGCGAAGCCTTAGGTGGTATTGGAACCAAATCCCATGTGTTATTTTCAAGTAAAGAATTATATACAACATCCATAGCATCTTTCCAGCAAGGAATGCACACAACTTCTTCATAGTTCTTTGGGATAATAATGGGATCTAAAACAACTGATAAAGAACTATGACTTGAATCTGAAAATCGATCAGGAGCTCGAGAAACACGTGTAGATTTACGAGTGGAAACAATTGAATTAATTGCATCATTCGGAGCATTCACCAAGTCAGAGGAAGATCTTGGATTATCATCAATAGGCAAATGAGTGGTACTCTCAATAGGAGTATGTTGCCCTCTTCGTCGATACACCTGCAATGGCTTGTTTTCGAAGTTGTCAGGTACCTCTTCTAATGGATCAAACACATCAAAGTTATGCAAAACTGCCAGAGGAACCTTTTGGCACTTCTTTACATTGGAGAAATAATAAATATGCTCAAGAAATACCACGTTTCGAGAAACACGAATTCGACGAGCAGATGGATCATAACATAGAAAACCTTTATGCTCTAAACTGTAACCAACAAATACACACATTGCAGCTTGGGCAGATAGTTTATTGCGTTCATGAGGTGGTAAGTGAACAAAACATACACAACCAAAGACATGCATCATGGAATAGTCAGGGGAATGGTTAAATAATTTTTCAAACGGTGAAATATTTTTAAGAACGGGTGTTGGGAGTCGATTGATCAAATATATGGAAGTAGAGGCTGCCTCTACCCAAAAATTTGCTGGTGTGTTGGATTCTAATAACAACGTCCGAACAACTCTCAAAATATGGCCATTCTTCCTCTCCGCCACTCCATTTTGTTGCGGAGTACCTGGACAAGAATGTTGATACAAGATTCCCGAGCAACTCAAGAGTTGCTTCAATTCCCCATCCTCATATTCGCCTCCATTGTCAGATCGTAAAACTTTAATCTTCGCTGAAAATTGAGTTGAAATCATTTCCTTAAAAATCTTGAAATAACTTTTCAATTCGGACTTTTTCCTCAAAAAATATATCCATGTATACCTTGTATAATCATCAATAAATAACACAAAATATCTAAAACCAAGTCGAGATATTGTTGGAGAAGGTCCCCATAAATCACTATGTATCAACTCAAATGGTGCTCTTGAACTAGTAGTACTACTTGGAAAAGGTAATATAGAGCTTTTACTCAAAGAACAGCTAACACAAGATTTGTCAACAAAACGAGATAAAATTTTATTATTCAAAGAACCAGACTGAAATAAAGATCCAAGTTTATCAGAATGTGGATGGCCAAGGCGTCTATGCCATAACTGCCACATTTTATTCGATTTTACATTATTTGAATAATCAACAAAAAAAGCGGAAGAATTCGATTGTCCATCTTTCTCAAACTCCAAAGCAAATAAGCATCCAACTCTATGACCCCTCCCTTTCACTGTCCCAGTGTGTTGGTCCTGGATAATGCAACCATCACGAGAGAAATTAACAATATTTCCATCATCAACTAATTGCCCAACAGAAATAAGATTTGTGGTTAACTTAGGAACTAAAAGAACATTTGGCAAGCTGAAATGACCAAACTTTGATGCTGAAAGAGACAGACTTTCAGTACCAACAACATTTAATTTTTCACCATTGGCTGTAATGATTTGCTTATTTCCTGAATAAGGTTTGAATTTTGAATTACCTTCATAAGCACCAGTCATATGGTTTGAAGCACCCGAATCAATAACCCACAAAGGATTATGCGACGAAGAAAAATAAGCGCACTTACCAGATAAACCAATTGCTGAAAACGCAGAGGAAATAGCAGTGGAGACTGTGTTTTGGACAAGCTTTTACATCTCATCCGAGAGTTCATGAGGCGCTGTAGTCATACTAGCCGGTTGGTCAACATTCTTTTCTGTTGATGTTGCTTGATATGCCTTCACTATTTTTCGTTGCTCGCCCTTTTTAGGTAGAGAACTACACTGAGTAATAATATGCCCATGTTCCTTACAATAAACACAAAAATTCTTTGTTTTGCAGTGAGATGCCATGTGACCAAACTCATTGCACTCAAAGCATTTAACACGAGAAAGATCACGTGGGGCTGACCTCTTATCTGATCCTTGGCCATTTGAGAAGTTTCTTCCCGTTCTTTTGTTTGCTATAAACACTGATTCGATGTCTTTCTTGTTGTCCAATGTTGCTTGAGTGATGATACGAGTCTCTTCACGCATTAAATCCCCAAGAACTGAATCCACATCAAGCACACTTCCTCGATTCAAAATATTTGCTCTAACATTCTCATATTCAGGACGAAGTTTCATTAGGAATTGCATCACTTTACGTTCATCATAAATTTTTTGGAGAACTTTAACGCAACAATCAGACTTAGCATCTCCCATGGCCACGATTTCATATTCGTTCCACAGTGTCATAAATCCTGCGTAATACTCTTGTATTTTCTTTTCTCCTTGGGTGTAATTGTTAATATCATGTTCAATCTGAAATTTTCTTGCAAGGTTTGATTGCTGGTATACCTTTGCAAGATAATCCCACATCTCCCGAGCAGTTCGAAATCCTCTCATAGGGATACTAATATTTGTTTCTACAGATCCCAATATCCAAGAAACAATTCTGGCATTATTAGCCCTCCATAGCTTATGCCCTTTTGCATCAGTTGCATCTGGTTGTTTTTCTGAACCATCAATAATTCCCCAAAGACCTTTGCCTTCAACAAAGAATTGGAAGTGAAAACTCCACAGTGAATAATTGGTTCCATCAAATTTCACTGTAACGTTGTCTCCCTTTTCAAACTCCATAGTAAACGAATTGCAGCAGAAAACGAAGTGGAAATCCAAATTTCGAGATCAAAACTCGAGATTTAATGCCTCTAGGATGAATCCTTTGACCTACTCTGGTGCCATGTAAAGAAACTAGAAAACGTAGTTTATTATCTCGTTCAAGAATTATAATACATAAGAAGAGGCTGCCTTTATATATTAGGTGCTAAGCTAACCCTACTTACCTATTTATACTAAAGGTAATATATACAAAGAAAAGGAAGGTATAATTATACAATTACAACTTAACATTAGTCTTCTCATTTGTTTCACAGGATATGAAACATGGAAACAGAAAAATCACCTAGACATGAGCTCATTTAAAATGGATGTTGGCATGAAGTTTCCTAGCAGAGGCATATACAGAGAGGTTTTGAGAGATTGGGTCATAAGAAATGGTTGGGATTTGACATTTAAAAAGATTGAAAAGACGAGGATCACTGCAGCTTGTAGGAAAGGATTCGACTGGAGGATACATGCTTCTTCAAGGCAGAATTCAGAAACATTTCAAGTGAAGACTATGATGGGAGAACACCATTGTACCCATGCCATCGATAACAAACAAGCAACTCATAAATATATTGGACAAAGATTAGTGGATGTTGTCAAGGACAATATGGATGAGAGCTTAGAATCACTGAAAAGGAAAATATGGAGAGATATAGAGCAAAAAGGCATGCAATTGATATTATCAGAGAAAGTGTAAAGGAGAAGTACGAGAGGTTGTGGGATTATTGTGTAGCGGTATGCAATGAGAACAAAGATAGCAAACTTCAACTGAAACTTGATAGGTCTCTTGATCCCCCTGCATTACAGAGGATTTATTTCAGTTTGAGTGGACTTGTAGAGGGGTTTTTAGCTGGTTGTCGGCCAATCATTGGCCTAGACGGTTGTTTCTTAACAAGTCCTTTTAAGGGCCATTTGCTATCAGCGGTGGGGAGGGATGCAAACGACAACTTGTATCAAATTGCTATGGCATACGTTGAGAATGAGAACTATGATTGTTGGTATTGGTTTATGGAGATTTTGTTGGGCAGCATTGGGTCACATCAAGAAAAAAATTGGGCGTTCATATCAGACAGGCAAAAAGGCTTACTTGAGGCAGTTTCAGAACTTGCACCGGATGCTGAGCATAGATTTTGTTTGCAACACATGTTCAATAATTTTAAGACAAAGTTCAAGGGCTGGATATGAAAAACATCTTTTGGAGTGCTGCATCTACAACAAATGTTCAAGAGCACTTATATATCATGAAAAAAGATTGATGCTGCATATCCAGTCACTGAAGAAGGAGAGACGACTCCATATGTGTGGCTCAACAAAATTCCTAAGGATCACTGGATAAGAGCTTATTTTCCCACAAGGACAAAATGCAATGTGTTGGTGAACAATTTGTCCGAGTCGTTCAACAACTATATCTTGGAGGCTAGAGGTTTGCCTATCATAAGTATGTGGGAATGGATTAGGAGAAAAATGATGAGTAGGATCCAAGTTAAAAAGGCTGGGATGCTGAAATATGAAGGAAATGTTTGCCCAAACATTTTAAAGAAGATTGAGAAGCAACGGGTAATTAGTAGGAATTGTCATCCTACTTTTTGTGGAAATTACGAGTTTGAAATTGCACATCATGATTATACCTACGTCGTGCTACTTGACAAGAAACAATGCACATGTGGAATGTTTCATCTATCCGGTTACCCTTGTTGTCATGCTATGGCTGCAATTGCACGAATGAGGTACGAGGTTGATGATTATGTGGAGCATTGGATGAAGAAGGATATGTATATGGCTACATATAGACACATGATCCATCCTGTACCGGGAATGAAATTCTACACCGATACTGGTCGTGGCCCAGTTGGCCCTCCAAATGTGAAAATATTGGGTGGCAGACCCCAAAAGAAAAGAAGAAAGGATGGAAATGATACAAATCCGAATATTGCGACTAGGAGAGGGTTGACCCACACGTGTTCCAACTGTCTGGAGCAAGTTCACAATAGACGAAACTGCAAAAATCCTAAACACAAGAGATCTAAATACAAAGTATACAAAGTAAGTGTTAAAGTTTGTTTTATAATGCATGTGTAAATAAGTATATTTGATTCACATATGTACTAACTTATTTTCTAATCTTATGCAGCCACGAAATTCTAAATGCAAAGTAAGTGAATTATTAAATTTGTTTCATGATGCATGTGTATTTAGAGTATATTTGATTCACATATATGTCCCAACTTATTTTTTTTTTTTTTTTTATCTTATGTAGCCACCAAAAACCAAAGTTTCCGCATCCACGATTGATGATGCACCACTACCGACTGAATCACCTGCTTCCAAGATTGATGAAGCCACTGTAAAATATAAACCATTTCTAAAAAACTTGTTGTATTTGACACATCTCCTCTATCTTCTTGTAGTTGATCTTATTGCAAACGAACAGGTAGCTGTGAATGTGAATGTGAACCCCCTTGCTTGGGATCCAAATGATGAACAAGCAGGTGCCGATGAACAACCTGCTCCAGAGGTATATCTATGTTGCATTTTATGTTAAACTACTTGTGTATTTATCCTTTTCCATGTCATATGTAAGTGCATGGCCTTGACTCATTGATCCCTTTATATTTATATTTAGCACATAATGCCCCTATATAAATTATTTATTTTTTGCATAGAATCCCATTGCTACAGAGAATCCCAATGACCAGCCTTTTACGAATGATGAACCTCCTCCAAATGATGTCCCACATGTTATACGGGTATATGTAATTGACAGTTTATGTTATACTTATATTTGCTCTTGTATTCTTTAAATAATAATTTATTCACTTCATTTATAGACTTCTGTATAAATGTCATCAACTCAGCCAAAAAGAGCTAGAGCTTTAAAAAGAAAAATGCTTACTCATGTAAGTGTAATCATGTTTTTAACTTATTAATATATTGCAAAGAATCACCTTATATATCTTAATCTAAGGGCACTAAATTTTGTATTACTTAATCAACAGGCACCTCAATCGGCACCAAAGTCAAATATATATGTTGTTCCACCACCGATGTCTAACATAAGAAAAGAAGCAGTTGCACCAATGCCAAAGGTTGATTCATCTACACAGGCTGCTCCAAATGAAGCAGAATAACTGAAACACAAGTGCTGGCAAGAATGAAGGAAAAAAGGAGAGGACGGGAACCTTTCTAAGTGTATTCAGATTTAGAATATGTTTTGTCTATGATGAACTATGTTGTATGCGTTACTTTTGAAATGGAAATATTTTGATGTTTATGTTATTTTGAAGTGGGGCCTAGGATTAACAAAGTTGCTAAATCTAGAAATGATGATGTAGGATATACTACGTTGAGAATATTTTGATGTTTATATTATTTTGAAGTAAAAATATTTTAAAATTATTGTGTTATTTGAAGTGGGTATACATTGATCATGTATGTTGATATTTGCATCATTGGGGACATTGAATGCCTACTCATATGGAACAAACAAAGAAAAAAAGAGATATTATGTGCGAAGTTAAAAAGATACAAAATTATAGGTATAGTATAAAAGTATAAGGGAGTTGGAACAATCGTTTAAAAGTACAAGAATTTTTTGCACAAACATTAAAAAATATGAGTTACTTTTCTACAAACATTAAGAAACACAGAAGTTTTTTGCAAACATTTTAAAGCATAAGGAAGTTCGACGCAAACTTCCAAAAGTACAAGGAAGTTTTTTTCAAACGTTGAAAAACACAAGGAACTTTTACGCAAACTTTAAAAAATACAAGGAAGTTTTCTGCAAACTTTAAAAAACACAAGGAGGTTTTATGCAAACATTATAAAACACAAGGAGGTTTTATGCAAACTTTACAAAACACAAGGAAGTTTTCTGCAAAGTTTCAAAGGCACAAGGGTATTTTTGTCATTTTGAATGAAAAATTACGTCAGAAACAAAAAAAATCGATTTTTGGCGCGTGTACTACACGCGCGTGACAGAATTGACGGAGGGAAACGGATGGGTGTAATTTGCAGGGTTTTTGAAAACACAAGTCTGGTGCAAAAAAAATTTCACAGGGTAGTTTTTTGTAGGTTTTCGATATCACAGGGTAGTAATATGCATTTTCCCCCAAAGTTGGAGGCCAACTCTTTAATGACTCTTTCTATTTTCTTGAAATTGGATTGAATGGTGATATCACGCGTACATCGCCCTTTCGTCCAAAAACTCAAAGAATTGGGATTTTAAAAACAATGGGATCTTGCAATGGATTACTTTGTTACATACAGATCCCGCGTAATGAAGATGTAAGTAAGAAATACTGGGATTATGAAGTTGTATATATTATCAATGTGTTGCTCGGTTGAAGTTATGAATACGTCTATAGTCGCGTATGGTTTCGGTTTTAGTGATCATTACAAGGTCCTGAGAATTGTTAGAAGGGATAGTGGTAATGAATGTGACATACATGGCGAGATTTTCACCATTGGAGTTGATCACAAATGGAGATCGTTTGATGATTCTTCGCTAGCTTATATGTTATCTCCATGTGGGATTTTCCTTGATGGAATTCTTTACTTTGTTGGTTATCTTACTTCGGGTTTTCTTCTTGCTTTTGACATGGAGGAAGAGACAGGACATCGAATCACACTTCCTTCCGAGTTAGAAGGTACCCTGTGGAATAATCTCGTCTTAGCGGTATGTAATGGTAATCTTTGTCTATCCGACAAGACAGATCTACATCAACTAAACTTATAGACAATGAAACAAGATGGAGTCGTGGAATCTTGGTCTAAAGAAATCATATTGAAGTGTTAGATGTCGCATGATTTTTGCCCTTGTTCATTTTATTTAATTACAACATTGAAAAATGGAGATCTATTAATGATTTGGTACCTGATGGTTGGCTATTCGGACGGCTTAGTATCTTACAATCGAAAGACAAAGGAGTGTAGTAAACTAGAGTATACTGGAATATCCTTTCCATGGGAGTACATATTCATCTCACCAATGGTTTTGTGCAGGGCAGAGCCTTAATGTCTTCATCTATGTAATGTACTTTCCCTTTCATTTCTTTAGTTAATTATCTTTTCTTAATGTCTTCATCTTATTATTTTATCCTTAAGATTGAATTATTTGGCACCTATCTTGTTCATTTCTTACCTATTGAATTGAGTCGGGCATAACCGAAGCCCTATGGTTCAGCACAATTAAATTTAATCTGAATAATTGTGAGTCAGATTGAGTTTGAGCCATTATATTAAACCTGATCAATTTATAAGTCGAGTTTGAGTCTAATAAGGCTCTACCCTATGTTTAGCAAATATGTCACTGTGATATCTAATTGACAGATAACCCTTGTGTTTAAAACCTTGTTATATGGCTAACGATATTGCTAGAACAAAGATTGATGATGTCCGAGCAACTTTTTATAATTTTCTGATTCACCCTTTATAGTCAAAGAACATGAAATTTGACTTCTTCAATACCAATATCCTTTCTATATAGCAACTTTTAACAATGACAACTTTCTTTTATCTCTCGTTACATTATTTATTTTCCCTTACTCAACACCTTTGTGTTGGTCCCAAGTGGTCAGATGAGGTCTAGAGGGGGGGGGGGTGAATAGACCTCTAAACTTTTTAAAACTTTTAACTTTAAAACCTTTTTGTTAACTTAAACAGGCTAAGTTGTTATCAACAGTAGGTTCCTCGGCTGATCGCGAACAAATCTTTGAACAGCTTTGTAGACCACTAAACTGATAGTAACTTAGCTGATTTTGTCAAAATCAGTTTTAATACTTAGAGTACTTGCAGCGGATTTTCAAAGTGTTTTTCACAAGTATTCTCAGCAGTTTGAAAAATGTTTCCCCAGTTTTATAAACTCCTTTTAAACTCTTTTCAAACAGTTAAGTAAAGTGTTTTATGCAATCTTAAAATATGCAAGTAAAAATGCAAGTAAAAACACAAGTAATTTTTATAGTGGTTATATGGATGTAAATATCCTTTAATCCACTCGTCCAAGTCACAAAGATCTTGGGTTATACTAGAAACACAAAGTAACCAGTACACTTTGCTTACGCCTAACAACAAATGAACAGGCCGTAAGTGCGCAGTAAGAAATCACAAAGAACTCCTACTCTCTGAAGTAATATCACTCACTAAGATGGATATCTACTTCTCACAACACTCTGTTTTACAAATTCACTCAGAAGATGTATTTAGCTTTGTTCTTCAACTTCGCTTTTTGTCAACAAATGACTAAGCTGATGAGTGAGCTGTTCTTGAGACTTAAAGAGTTCTGCTTCGAAAATTCTCTCAGAAAGTGTGTTGCTTGTATTCTCTTCGTCTCTTTCAACTATTTATACTTGAGGTTTGAAAAATGCCCGTTAAAGAGAGACAAGATTCAAATTCCTCGAGTACTGGTCCTTAATTTCCGCGAATGGCTCTTTTGCAGTCTGTCCGTACTGTCAACAGTACTATTCTGCAGGCAGCATTAAATGCACCCAGCTGATGCGAAGCATTTCTTCAATCATTTGTCTTTAATATCCTTGTACTTCAGCATTTATTACTTCCAGGGGCATTTATTACCGTTGGGAAGACTTTATGATCCTTTCCACTTGGCTGGCGGAAGTGCAAGTCTGATGGCGAACTAAGCTGATCCCAAACTTGAACAAATCTGATTTGAGTCGGCTGATCTTCATCAGTCTGATAACTTTCCTTCAGCAGATCAGAAGTCTTGGACCTTGAAAATTTTGACTTTTCTGATGTCTTCTTATACATAGTCAAAATTTCTTCCAAAGGGATCATCAGCTAAGTTACTCCATACTTAACGGATTTTGAAGTTTTGGAATGCATCAAAATCTCCCTTATAACTTTGTCATCAGTGCCTTCATCTTCATCCTTATCCAACAATTTCCCCCTTTTTGATGATGACAAAACTTCAGCCAAATACCTGTTAAAACTTAAGCTAAAGATTGTAATCCTCAAAATTTTCTGAGATAGAAAAAGTATATTGGATTGAACTTGTCTTTTTATTGATAATGAAAACATTACAAGTACAAGTTCATCAGATGAGATGTCTGAAGAATAGATAAAGTAAACTGATTACAAGGATTTTATAATTTCTAACTATCAGCTTCTTCATCAGATTCTTCAAGCACTTCTTCGTATTCATAAGATGACTCTTCATCATCTTCTTCTTCATCTTCATCAGCTTCTTCACCTTGAAGGATAACTTCTTTGGCAGCTTCCATCTTCTCTTTAAGTTGCTGCTCTCTTAGAAGTTCCATCGCCTTTCTAGCTGATTCTCTATTCTTGTACTTGGTCATCGGCTCTGATTGATCAGCAGCAGAGTCTTTGGATTCAGCCATTACTTCATCAGTTTTGGCTTTTTCCTTAGTCTCTTCTTCAGACTTGTCTTTACCTTGTACCTTTCCAAGTTCTTCTTCAGCAGTCTTGGTCAGTTCAGTAGCTTCATCAGTCTTCTTGTCTTCAGCAGCAAAAGTTTCCTTGGTTGATTCTTCCCCTTTATCTTCCCCCTTTTTGTCATCATCAGACTTGATGACTTCTTCAGGTTTAGCAGCATGGTTGAGTGCAACTGTTGGAACTTTCATTGCAGCACCTATAGTCTTCAAATTCTGATTCACTACATCATGACTTGCTGTTAGGTGATGAAGAGTTGTGCTGATGTTGTCAGTTTGATCATTGAAGTAGTCAATGTTAAGGTTTACAGTTGCAATTTCATTGTGGAGTTCCTTTGCATCGTTTGATACTTCTTGATTTCCTTCTCTTCTTCACTGACTTTGATGAAGGTTGCAGTTAAATCAGCTATCTTGTGCTCAGCTCTTTGTAAGGCAGTATGAAGGTGATTTACATCAGTCTTCACATCTTCCACATTTCTGTTCATGTCATTTAAGCTGTGCACTAACTGCAAGGAGTTGTCTTGAGGAATAGGAAAACTATCAACTTCTTTCTTGATGATCTTCTCTGTTGACTGTTGCATAGTTTCCAGCTGAAGTTTATTGGACTCCGCCAACTCTGCTTTAAGTTCATTCTTCAGCTCCTCTTTTACCTTCATCAGCTGCTGATTATGCTTCTCTTCCAGTTCCTTCACTGAATTCTCCATCAGCATCTGGAAAGCTTCCATCAGTGATGAGTGTTCATCACCTGATGAAGCAGAAGCAGCAGCTTCCTTTTCTTCAGTCTCCTGGTGGACAGGGACGTCTTCCATTTTGGTCTCCTGATGATCTTCAGAAGCCTTAGCATTCCAATCAATAGCTAAGGTCTTGTCAGCTGTTTTGTGCTCATCAGTGACGTCGTCATAGAACAGGTTAGTGATGGTGCCATCATCATTGAAGCAGGTTGTTTGTCTTATCTGCCTCACAATGATCCAAGGGTTTACAAAGGCATTATTTCCCTTGGGCACTTCACTGAATTCCTTTACTTCCTTGCCAAAGATAATGTGCTGGATACTTGGCAGTTGGGGCAACTCACTTGAGTGACCCTGCTGATATCTTGACCTTTCTGCCCATCTCTTCAAGGCGGTCATAACAGCAATGTTAACTGCTCTTTCTTCAGCATTGTCAGTCTTTCTTCTCTTGGCTGGCAGGGAATTGTCAATTTTCTTGGCCTCCTCCAGTGCAAACTCCTTTGCATATTGATGCATGACATCTCTGACATAACTGGGATCCAGGGCCTTTTGAATTGAATCTGTCTTTAGCCAGTTCAGAACCCATTGTTCTTCAGCAGCTAAGTCCTTCAGATTCTGAAGTTCTGTTATGGACCTGTTCAGCCTATTGTCTCTCCATCTGATATATCTTGGCTTTTCTTGTGTGAACAGGGTCTTTAACATTAACGTCTGAACATAATAAGCTAAAGACTTTTCAAACCTTCGGAAGAGTTCTTTATCAGCATATACTATGTTGAATGCTCTCCTCACTTCAAACTTTTCCTTGGGCTTGGTTTCAGCAGTAGGCATCTTAGGCTTTTTCTTTTCCTCTTCATCCTTGCCTTCACCAATTTTGATGCCACCTCCATGGACAGGTCCATAGGCATCAGTCTTGCTCATTTCTAAAACAATTGCCAGTTCAGCTTCCTCAGCAGCTTTTCTCTCTGCTTCAGACATCTTTCTTCTGGCTTCATCCTTAGCAGCTTGAGCCTTGCTTAGCTCAAGGGCCTTCTTTTCCTCCATCTCATCTTGCTTTCTCTGTTCAGCTTCTTCCCTTGCTTTCTTATCAGCTTTAGAGATTTTCTTTCTCTTAAGCACAATTTTCTTCTTTCCTTTATCAGCTTGGGTAGGGGCTGGACCAGCAGAAGAAATGGGAGCAGCAGCTATATGATTGATGATCATGACATCTGGATCATCTTGAGGTTGAGCAGCCTCGACTGTTGGTGTAGTTTGAATCAACTGTTGCGCATCAGCTTTGTCAGCAACAGAAACCCCAACAGCTTCAACGGGTCTTTCAGCAGATTCAGGACTTAGTCTCACTAAGTTTTCCAACTCAGTGTCCTTCTCTATAATCGTCATTTGCTTCCTTGCTGACTTCTTTGACAAACCCTGAATGGGTCTTGAAGCAGCAGTATCCCTTTGTTGGCTCCTTGTCCTGTGAGAGACGTTCTCAGCAGGCATTTCAGCAGAAGGAGTCCTTGAAGGTGATGCAGGAGACATTCCCCTTACATCAGCAGTGGTCTGACTTATAATTTGGTCAACAGCAACGTCAGCCACAGTCTTTGCTTTCTTAGCAGCCTTCTCTTTTGGTTGATCAGCAACCTTCTTCTTTTTAGTCTCAACAGCTAAATCAGCTGTTTTGACTAGTCTCCTTTGCCTTTTGGCAGGAACCTCCTTTGGTTCCTCATCTTCATCCTCTTCAGGCTCACCAGCCTTCCTCTTCATAACAGGCAAGTACTTGGACATTGCCTTAGACTTGTGGATCTCCTTTCCATTCATCATAACACAGCCCAGTTTTGATAGCAGATAACTGAGTGTGATTATGTGGTTGGTGTAGGGGCCTTTTCCTTTCTTCACTTCAAGGAAATCAGCGAAGATGTACCAAACTATGATGGACCAGTTGACTTCCAGTCCATAGTAGATAGCAGCCATTATGCTGAACCTTTTCATGGTAACAACATCCAGAGAAAAAGTACAGTTCTCTATCAGCTTCGAAACCATATCAGCCATCCGCTGATATTCATCCTTCAGCTGTTTCTTCCTTATGTTGCCAGTCAACATTTCTCCTTCCTTGGCGCAGATCGCCCAGAATTGTTGGTGCTTTTCTTCAGTCAGTACAGTAACGTCGTGTCGTCCTCTGTTAGGAAGACCAAACGTCTCGTGAAGAACAGTGGGTGTAATGACCACAGACTTGTCTCCAACTGTAGCCTTGATTTCCATGGAGTTGTAGTCAGCAACTGCAGTCTTGTAGTACTCCATAACCTGGTCAGTCCAGATTACACCTTCGTTGTACTCCATGAAGTTCACCAGTGAGGCCTTCTTGAATTTTTCCAGCAATTCTTTCATTAGATCCGTTCCAGTTTGATAGTATGACTCATACACTAGGTACATACCTTCAGCGGCCATCTTAATCTGTTGAGAATTAGAGAAGCAGAAAGAATTTTGCAGAAAATTTGCAAGTAATTTTTCTCTCAAGTATGCTTTGAATATTTAGGATGCGTAAAGAACTACACGGCTGATCAGATTGGGATTTATAGAGTTAGGGTATCTTGGTTTCCGTGATACCATCTAACCGTTAGATCCGTTTCTTGTCAGTGCTGATCGTGCGGCGTCAGTTACGACCTTTCAAATTCAAATCGCATTAAATGAGGAGCGGGAATTTGTACCGCCCTTCTGTCACTTGTAAAAGCGTATTTTAAAATAAAACGTTTTTAAACAGTCAGCTTTTACATAAGCGATCAGATTAGTAAAATAAATACTTATCTGATGGACTAATGTCCTGATGACACAGTTGTTATCAGTGAAAGCCAATAGCTAATAACCTTCCTCAGCTGTTTGTCAATCCAGCTAGATAATAAATCTTCATTCTTCAAGACTTTGATCTTTTGTTGAAAACATAACTTCAACTAACTGACATTAACAGATTTCATCTTTTAATCAGAAGTACCGCTAGTCTTACACGTTCCCCCTGACTTTAAGAATTCATAAGTTAACTAGTCTGTTGAGAGTTAATTATGCATCTAATTTTAATAAACCTAGTTCAGCTCTTAGAGTTGAAAACCTTGTCTCACTTAAAGGTTTTGTGAAGATGTCAGCAATTTGATTTTCAGTAAACACATATTCTATTATGTCATTTCCTTTCTCCACATGATCTCTAATAAAGTGATGCTTGATCTCAATATGCTTAGTCCTTGAATGACTTGTAGTATTCTGAGTAAGGCTGATTGCACCAGTATTGTCACAGTAGATTGGTATTCCACTGATCTTGATATTGTAGTCTTCTAGTTGATGCTTCATGTAACGCCCCCAAAATTTCGAACCCGTTTGATTGGATTTTTAATCCAAATTTATGTGCTACTTTTTATTTTCAAAGTTAAACATTAATTTGAACTAAAATATACAATTTAATTATGTCCTATGTCCTTATTAACTTTGAAATGTTTTAAAAGCACACAAATACTTTAGCATAATAGTATACCTCTTTTGAAAAATATTTTGACTTTATTGTGCAAAATAAATAATTTCTGGGGCAAAAATGCACTTTACCGAAACTTCAGGGGGCAAAGTGCAAATTTCGCCCCATACTTGATTGCAGCTAATAGGAGAGCCTTTATAGCTCTCCTAGCCCCATAGGGAGTGGCCAAGCATGCCTCTTGGTTAGAGAGATTTCTCTATCCAAGATGAACATGCATTGGCTTGTTTTATGGAAAGTAATTATATCTCCCATCTTCCCAAGGTGTATTTAAAAACCTTTCTCCTCATTTTCAGATTTCTCTCCACTCATTTTACACCTTAGAGTTCATAGTTAAGTTAGAATTAGAGAGAAAATAAGAGAGAGAAAAGAGACAAAACATTTAGAAAGAGAGTTTTCGGGTATACTCAACCCAGCCTCGGATTTTCGATCATTCCGCCTCCGTCCACCGTTGGATCATGCCCAAATTTTGCGTGGAGGTTCTACACACATGGATCTACATATTGATCGTTCGGATCGTCGTTTCGAACTCCCAAAGTGAATCGACAACCATTGGAAAATGGTGAAAAGTAAGGATTTGAAGGCCTTTTTATGAACCACCACCGGAGCCGCCACCGGAGCTGCCACCACCACCTTCGGAGTTCTGGAAATGAAGAAATTTTCACCCCTTTCGTTGATTTGGGTAAAAAGACATCTATGCATGTGTTCTTTAGTCTTTGTGATATTACTTTCTTTTCTTTAAGTATATGTTGAAGAAGTTTAGTTTGTCCTTGTGATAAGTTGTTGAGTTCATATGTAATATTTAGTGTAACTTGCTTTGGTTTTGTTTAAATATTTCTTATATGTTTGGATCTTGACTTCTTTTTGTGAGAAAGTTGATGTTTTTATTTTTCTCAAAACTTTGGGGGTATTTTTGAAAATTTTAAAAGTTGAAAGGTTAAGGGCTGCAATTTTTATTGGGAGTAAGATGGACTGAAAATCCAAATTTTTGTTTGATGTTTGGTATAAAGTTATTTGAAAAGCATTTGTTTTAAAGTTTGCTTTGAGATTCTTGCAAAAATGGAGTTTTTGAAACTTTTGGGGTTATTTTTGTAAATCTGAAAACAAGGGGTCAAATGCGCTGTTTTGTCGCTATTTTTACATAGTTCTTTTATAAAATCTTGATTTATTGATTTGAAGTAGTGTTTTATTAATTTTAGTTTTTAGATTGAAAAATTGTAAATTTTTTTGAAGAAAGTTTATGATTAAAGAATTTTTGTTTCTCATTGTTAGTTTGGTGAAAGTTACTAAAACTTATTTTTAATCTTAGTTTTATAGTGAAAATATGCTTGATTATTTTTAAATATTGCTTAGATGCATGGATCTTGAATTATTTTTCAAGGAAGTTGATTTTATTAAGTTTGTGAAACTATGAGGGTATTTTTGAAAAGTTTTTAAACTTGTGGGAATTTCAAAGATTTGATTTTTGAAGTAACAAGATACTTAAAACTATGTTTTTATTTGAGTTTTGATATGGGTTTAGTTAAAAATATTTTGATTTAAAGTTTGTTGCAAATTTTTCGGAAAAATGGATGTTTATAAAAGTTTAGGGGTTGATTTGTAAATCTGAAGAATGAAGGTAAAAATTTGCTGTTTTGGCGCTGTTGTATTTAAGTAGTATTTTGAGTTTTGAAAATAATTACTTTTAAGTGGAGTTGATGTCGAAAGTTCTAAGCAATTTTGTGAGATGTGTTAGTAGGAAATCCTTGTGTAGGATTTTCATTAGTTATGTTTCTAAGTCGTATACGTACTTGCTCAGGTTTCGGATACGCTTCATTTGTGGAGTTTTAGTCGCTATACTAAGCGACAAAGGTGAGCGCTATGTGTTTAATTTGTATGTCGGTCCGATGTGCTTGTAGATCGAGTCCAAACATGCACTTAGGCTCTTAATAATCAAAGCATGAATTTTGTTCTAACTTTTCTTGCATGTCGTCACGAATAGGTTGACTTATTAGGTCAACATTACTCGCATGAAATCACTTAGCATTTCAACATGATTATCCAAATACATGCTACATCCGAATTTACTAGTTGCGAATATATTTTTCGAAATTATTATGATACCCAAAATTTCATTCGATAAGTTATTAAATATTGATAATATGTTAATATGTTTGATATGCTATGTTCCGTTTGTTTCCGACTATATGTTTCCGTTTGTTTCCGATTTTGTGTGGGCCCCCTTTTGATTGGTATATGGACCCGATGCCAACCTGGCCGGCAAGGGCCGGCAGGATTGTCACGGTTACCCGTAGGCCTGGCCTTACAAACCAAGTGGGGAGGAACACTTGGGGAGTAAGGACGAACTCCGGCAAAGACATGTCGATGCATTTTTGATAGTAAGGTCGCTCCTTACTTGGTGAGTTTGGATGGATATCAGACTGAGGATGGAGGGTAAGTGGAGGACGGCATCAACAATTCTTGGTTATGTGAATTCCGTGTTTCTTCCGTCTTGAATATATGTTTATTTGCTTGATAACATGATTATGTTATATATATGCTGCATTCACACATCACCATGCAAATTCACTCATAGCCTCACTAAGTTGGACGATCAACTTATGCGTTCTATGTTTCACTCTTTTCAGTTTCAGGCATTCTGGAAATAATAGTCGGGTTGCGGTTAGGTCATCACGGTTGCGGTCCCACCCTAGTATTCGGGAGTGTAGTAATATTTTGTGATCGATTTATGCTCTTTTTCAATTTTGATTAAAACCTTGTTTAGAATGTTTGATTTGTTAAAGTTGATTTATATTTTTGTCAAAGATTCAAGATTTTCATAAATTACTTAATTATCTCTCTCGGTTGATTTTGTTCAAATATTTTGATATACTTTGATTAAATGCTTCCGATTTAAAGCCTTTAATTTATTGTTTCTTAAGAAAAACTTTTAATTTATCGTTTTCGTTTAAAAAAAAAGGCTTCAATGTTTTTAACGCTTTTTTTTTCTTTCAAAATAACAATAATTTTTCGACCGTTTTCCGACGGACCCGCGGAGCCGGGCCGTCACACTTCAACCATAAGATTTGTGCACAGCAAGCTCCAGCAGCTATGTATTCAGCTTCAGCAGTGGATATGGATACTGAAGTCTGTTTCTTACTCATCCATGAGATCAGACGACTACCTAAGAATTGACAGGCACCTGTTGTGCTTTTTCTATCAATCTTGCAGCCAGCAAGGTCAGAATCTGAATATCCAATAAGCTCAAATCCAGACTCTCTTGGATACCACAATCCCAAATCTTGAGTGCCCTTAATATATTTCAGTATTCTTTTGGCAGCTAAGAGGTGAGATTCCTTAGGATTTGATTGAAATCTCGCACAAACCCCAACTGAGTACATGATATCAGGTCTGCTTGCTGTTAGATATAACAGTGACCCAATAATGCCTCTTTATTTGGTTATGTCCACTGATTTGTCATCTTCATCTTTATCCAAGCGAAGACTTGTAGACATTGGGATAGTAGCAGTAGAGCTAGTCTCCATACCAAATTTCTTGAACAGATCCTTTGTGTATTTTGCTTGGCTGATGAAAATTTCATCAGGCAACTGTCTTACTTGCAAACCAAGAAAATAATTAAGTTCTCCCATCATGCTCATTTCAAACTTGTTTTGCATCAGCTTTGAGACCTTGTCACACATCTATTGGTTAGTTGAACCAAAAATAATATCGTCCACATAAATTTGCACAAGCAAAATATGTTCTTCCCATTCAATAGTGAACAAGGTCTTGTCAACTTTACCTTTGCGAAATCCTTTAATTAAAAGAAAATCAGATAAGGTATCATACCATGCTCTTGGAGCCTGTTTCAGTCCGTAGAGGGCTTTCTCCAGACGATACACCTTGTCTTCTTCTTGATAGACTTCAAAGCCAGGTGGTTGTTCAACGTAAACTTCTTCTTGCAATTCTCCATTGAGAAAAGCTGATTTCACATCCATCTGATAGACGGTGAAATTCTTGTGAGCAGCATAGGCAAGAAAGAGTCTGATTGCCTCTAATCTTGCTACTGGTGCAAACGTTTCATCAAAGTCAATGCCTTCTTCTTGGCAGTAACCCTTGGCCACTAATCTTGCTTTGTTTCTGGTGACTTCACCATCTTCATTCATCTTATTCCTGAATACCCATTTAGTGCCAATGACTCTTTGATGACTTGGTCTAGGAACTAAGTACCAGACTTCATTCCTTGCAAATTGATTTACCTCTTCTTGCATAGCTTCAATCCAGTTCGAATCACTAAGAGCTTCTTCAATTTGTTTGGGCTCAATTTGAGATAGGAAGCTGACGAACATTGCATCACTTGCAGCAGCTCTCCTTGTCTTCACTTTATCCAAAGGATCACCAATCACCAGTTCTGGTGGATGATTCTTGAGCCATCTAAGATCAGGTTGCAAATCATAATGTTGTCCTTTGTTTTGATCTTGCAACACTACTGTTGGAGTTCCAGTAGTAGTCTGTTGAACATTTGTTGTCTGTTGAACAGTCTCTGGTCTGTCAGCTGTTTGCAACTCGTCTGTTAGACAATCAGCACTGTGATTTTGAACAGCACTTGAGTTATCAGCTGGGTTGAGATCAGGTGGTATGATGGGAACATATTCTTCATTCTTTCCAACATTCAACTTCTGTAAATCAGTAGACATATCTTGATTAACATTTTGATTCTTTTCAGAAGATTGACTTGGTTCATCAAATACTACATGAATGGATTCCTCTATTAGTAATGTTCTTTTGTTAAAAACTCTATAAGCTTTACTAACAGTAGAGTATCCTACAAAAACAGCTTCATCAGCCTTTTCTGCAAATGCAGTAAGGTGATTTTTACCATTATTTAAAACATAGCATTTACAACCAAAAATCTTAAAGTAATGAATGTTTGGCTTCCTGTTGTTCCAAACTTCATATGGAGTCTTGTTTTAGTGCTTGTTGATCATGCATCTGTTTTGGGTAAAACATGATGTGTTTGTTGTTTCTGCCCAAAATCTTTGAGGCAGTTTAGCTTCAGCTATCATGGTTCTGACAGCTTCCTTCAGTGTTCTGTTTCTCCTTTCAGCAACACCATTCTGTTGAGGGGTTCTAGCAGCTGAATACTCATGATGTATTCCTTTGATATTACAATACTCTTCAACAGTAGAGTTTGTAAACTCTGTCCCTCTATCTGATCTGATCTTCAATATTTTTATGCTTTTCTCATTCTGGATCAGCTCCATCAGATTAGTAAGATGTTCCTTGGTTTCACTTTTCTTTTTCATGAATATCACCCAAGTATATCTTGAATAGTCATCCACAACAGCTAGGCAGTATTTCTTTCCACCATTGCTGACTGGATCAATAGGTCCAAATAAGTCCATGTGTAGTAGCTCCAATATTCTTCCAGAAGATTGATGCTTCTTGCTTTTGAATGATGACTTGATTTGTTTACCCTTCTGACAAGCGTCACAAAGCTTATCTTTGCTCATGACTGTCTTTGGAATTCCTTCTACCAGATTATTCTTGATGAGTCTGTTGATGGTCTTGAAATTCACATGATTCATTCTTTTGTGCAACAGCCAACTAACTTCACTTGGTGTTGATGCCACCAAACAAATACTTGAATTCTTGTCAGCAGAATTCCAGTCCACTGTGTAGACATTCCCTTGTCGTCTTCCAGATAAAATTACCTTCTTTGTACCAATCTGTTCAACATAGCACTTATCTGTTGAGAAGATGACTGAATATCCTTTGTCACAAAATTGACTTATGCTCAGCAGGTTGTACTTTAGGCCTTTAACATATGAGACGTCAGATATCTCTATGTTTCCCTTGATTAAGCTTCCTTTTGCTACAATCTTGCCTTCTTTACTATCTCCAAAAGTAACTTTTGGACCATCCACAGCAACAGCATCAGTCAGTTCATGTATGCTTCCACACGTGTGCCTGGAACAGCCACTGTCCAAGTACCAAATCTTCTCTACTTTACTCCTACTCCTAATCCTAACCTACAAAACAAAATAAAATTGTTTTAGGTACCCTTATTGAGAGGGTCCTGAAGAATTAGTTCCACCCTTGACAACCCAAGATGATGAAGTCTTAGGCTTCTTAGGCTTCTGAGTTTCAACAGGAGTATGAGCAGCTTTGCCTTTACCACGTTCATCAGATTTGTCATATTGTTGATGATCAGCATGATAAGGATAATGTTCAAATGCAGAGTAAGATGCATGATAAGGAGGATATGCATGCATTGGATGAGCAGGATATGGTGCATAGTAAGTTAGAAATTGAGGTGCATGATACCTAGGATGATATGCAGCAGGTTGCACATAATAAGACTCATTTCCATACCAAGCATTTTGATTTTTCTTATTCTTATGCTTCTTTGGTTTACTACTTGCTTGCTCATTAACAGACGACTTAGTTTTATCACTAGTCTGATTAGTTTTAGCCTTATCAGAGGACTTCATAGGACTCTTCTGTTTAGGCTTACTAGTCTGTTTTCCTACACTAGGCTCTTTGCTCTTTTTAGCCTTAGGAGTTTTCGTCTCCTTTAATACTTTCTCAGGTGAAGCAGGTCTAGCAGTTTGAACATACAGGATGACCTTACTATTGTCAGCAGATATAAATTTCTCAGTATGATTCAATTCTTGCTTATCCTGTTCTAAAGGTGTCTTCTGT
Source organism: Penstemon barbatus (assembly GCA_003313485.2). Classification (NCBI taxonomy): domain Eukaryota; kingdom Viridiplantae; phylum Streptophyta; class Magnoliopsida; order Lamiales; family Plantaginaceae; genus Penstemon; species Penstemon barbatus. The sequence goes on from CM064880.1 coordinate 40,942,238, forward strand.
TTACTAGACATATGAGTGGATGCAACATATGACTTCTCATGAGACTCAATGACTTTCTCAAGCTCAATGATTTTACCCTTATAGACTTCACATTCAGCTTTCAGAGATTCATGTTCTTGCTCAAGCTGTTTATATTCAGCTGATTCTCTTGGCCTTTCAGCTGAGAATTTCAGTGAACTGTTTTGCTCTTTTAGCAATATCATCTCTTCCTTAAGCTTTTTATATGCTTCAGCAATAGTAGTATTGTTAAGCATCATTTGTTCAAATGAACTAAATAGTTCATTTTCAAGAGGAGTTACCTCACTATCCTAAGAGTCATCAGATTCCTTAGCCATCAGGCAGAGAAGGGCAGGGCTCTCTTCATCAGAAGACTCTTCATCAGAAGTGTCAGAATCTGAATCAGATGAGTAGACGGCAGCTGGCTTTTCTGCTTCTGCTACCATCGCCTTAGCTTTTTGATGCTTTCTTTCTTTTCTGATTCTCTTTTCTTCTTCAGTATACTTCTCAGCTTTGGGATATGGGCAGTCTCTGATGAAATGACCCAGTTTCCTGCAATTATAGCACATCATTTTGGATTTATAAGAATCCTTATCCTGAGAAGAAGAAGTAGGGTTAGAAGTAGAAGCATTGTTATATTTGTTCTTCATTTTTCGTCTGTAGAACTTTTTGAAGTTGTTCATTAGCAATGCAACGTCTCCAGCAGTGTACTCCTTTTTGTTGAGTAGTGTGGCTTCATCAGATGAGTCCACATCTTTGCTTTTGTGAGCTGGCCTTCTAGGATTTTCAGCAGCAACAAGTGCAGTTGTGGGACTTGAAGTTGAGGTTTCTTCAACACCCATTCTTGGCAGTTTATACTCGTATGCCTTGAGTACTGAGAACAGCTCGGTGAGAGAAATCTTGCCCAGATCTCTTGACTCTTCCATGGCTGTCACCTTCATGTTGAACTTTGGAGGTAGGGCCTTCAGAACTCTGACGGTTATCTCCTTGTCCGTAAAGGTTTTTCCAAGCTTTAACACTTCATTCAACGTCCTTGTAAACCTTATATCCATCTGGTCAATTGTTTTCGCAGACTTCATCTTGAAGTTGTCCAGCTTTTCCAGAGCAACACTCAGCTGATGCTCTTTGATGGCGTCGTTTCCTTCACTCATGTCACGAACCTTGTCCCACATCTCCTTTTGCAGTTTTGCAATGTTTGACTTTGTCAAACCGATCATTGTCCAGGGCTTTGGTCATGATGAAACGGCCAACTTTATCCAGATTGAACAGCTTTATTTCTTCGGCTGTCATCTCTGTCAGATCTTTTTCCACCACTAGTTCAGCTTCATCAACTATGATAGTCTTGGTGAATTTGAATGGACCTTTTATGATACATGTGTACATGTTATCATTATAAACAGCTAGGAAAATCTCCATCCTGATTTTCCAGTCTTCAAACGACATACCAGCAATGTGGGGAACATGGCTGATACAGTCCATTTTTCAAAAAGTTTTTGATTTTCAAAAAGATGCTCTTTTGAAAAGTTTTAAAACCTTTGAAAAACACTTGGATCAAGCTCGTTGATCAGGCAGCTGATTCAAATGAACCACCTGCTCTGATACCACTTGTTGGTCCCAAGTGGTCAGATGAGGTCTAGAGGGGGGGGGGGGGTGAATAGACCTCTAAACTTTTTAAAACTTTTAACTTTAAAACTTTTTTGTTAACTTAAACAGGCTAAGCTGTTATCAACAGTAGGTTCCTCGGCTGATCGCGAACAAATCTTTGAACAGCTTTGTAGACCACTAAACTGATAGTAACTTAGCTGATTTTGTCAAAATCAGTTTTAATACTTAGAGTACTTGCAGCGGATTTTCAAAGTGTTTTTCACAAGTATTCTCAGCAGTTTGAAAAATGTTTCCCCAGTTTTATAAACTCCTTTTAAACTCTTTTCAAACAGTTAAGTAAAGTGTTTTATGCAATCTTAAAATATGCAAGTAAAAATACAAGTAAAAACACAAGTAATTTTTATAGTGGTTATATGGATGTAAATATCCTTTAATCCACTCGTCCAAGTCACAAAGATCTTGGGTTATACTAGAAACACAAAGTAACCAGTACACTCTGCTTACGCCTAACAACAAATGAACAGGCCGTAAGTGCGCAGTAAGAAATCACAAAGAAATCCTACTCTCTGAAGTAATATCACTCACTAAGATGGATATCTACTTCTCACAACACTCTGTTTTACAAATTCACTCAGAAGATGTATTTAGTTTTGTTCTTCAACTTCGCTTTTCGTCAACAAATGACTAAGCTGATGAGTGAGCTGTTCTTGAGACTTAAAGAGTTCTGCTTCGAAAATTCTCTCAGAAAGTGTGTTGCTTGTATTCTCTTCGTCTCTTTCAGCTATTTATACTTGAGGTTTGAAAAATGCCCCTTGAAGAGAGACAAGATTCAAATTCCTCGAGTACTGGTCCTTAATTTCCGCGAACGGCTCTTTTGCAGTCTGTCCGTACTGTCAACAGTACTATTCTGCAGGCAGCATTAAATGCACCCAGCTGATGCGAAGCATTTCTTCAATCATTTGTCTTTAATATCCTTGTACTTCAGCATTTATTACTTCCAGGGGCATTTATTACCGTTGGGAAGACTTTATGATCCTTTCCACTTGGCTGACGGACGTGCAAGTCTAATGGCGAACTAAGCTGATCCCAAACTTGAACAAATCTGATTTGAGTCGGCTAATCTTCATCAGTCTGATAACTTTCCTTCAGCAGATCAGAAGTCTTGGACCTTGAAAATTTTGACTCTTCTGATGTCTTCTTATACTTAGTCAAAATTTCTTCCAAAGGGATCATCAGCTAAGTTACTCCATATTAAACGGATTTTGAAGTTTTGGAATGGATCAAAACCTCCCTTATAACTTTGTCATCAGTGCCTTCATCTTCATCCTTATCCAACACCTTTGTTCTTATTTTCTCGTACATCAATTATTTAATACTTCCTTATTTTTTTTATTTGTCGCTTTGAAGAATTGCACATGAATTAAGGAATGTTAGAAATAGTCACTTTTTTTTTAAGTCAAATTCTAAAATACCCTTTTAACCAAATAATCTTAGCATTAATGACAAGCATTAATAAGAAGGATGGAATTGATAAAAGAACATTAATTTTACATTGAAATTCTAAAATAACAAATAAAAGTAAACAAGAAAATTTTGTCAAAGCGACAAATTAAAAAAACGAAGGAAACAGTTACTTAGAGCCTGGTCATGGCTGGCCATAAATTTTGAAGTGGTGAAAATTCAAACACACGTTAATAATAATAAAAAATTGGCAAGTGGAGGATATATATATATATATATATATATATATATATATATATATATATATATATATATATATATATATATATATATATATATATATATAAACTCTATAATATATGATCTGAAATGCACACATGGAATGAAGAACTAAAATGATCACGTCCAGCCAAATAAATTGTTTTGAATTAGAATCAAACTATTACAATTTTATTTATCAATTCTGATAATTAAACACATATATTAACATGACATAGACAAAATAAAATAATATAAATAAATAAAATATGATAGAACTAAATTATCGGGAAGATTAAGTTGTCATTAATTAAGAGGTTGCTATTTATAAAGAGATATAATTTGAAGGGCAAATTAGAAATTTTCTGCTCTAGCAGCAACAATTTTTACTCTGACAATATCGCTAGTCATTTAAAAATTCATTGATCATATTCTTTTATGCAATCCGAATTAATAATTTTTTTATTTTTATGTAGCATTACGGGAAGATTATTAACAACATAAGATTTAAAGTTAGATAAATGTGCTATTTTGTGCTTCAACTTGTTGCCTTCTCGCCTAGTTTGTTGGATGGAAAACGACTCAAATGAAGTTGCCTCGCGTTTGATATCCGCAATGATTGATCCATAAATTGCTCTCGACTTTGAAGAAGCCTCAATTGCAGCAACAATCACGAGAATCCCCTTTAATTTGTAGTTTGTTTGGTTGTCAGGAAAGGAAAAATATATAGTTTTTATTTTCTTATTTGTTGTTTAGATAGCAGGAAGTAAATTTATTTTTTTCCCTCAATTTTTCTACAGCTACACTTTCACCCCAATCAATTTGATGGAAAAATCCTAGAAAATTTTTACAATAAAAATATACTATTTATCAAAGCCCCTCTGTGTGATATTTTTCTACCAAAAACCTCTCATATGTGCTTATTTATTATTAGCAAAAGAATACCCTCTCAATCATACTCCCACCAAATGATACAAAAATACCCCTCTTTACATAAAAAAATATCAATAGCCCCCCTGCTAACTTTGAAAATTGACAATAACCTCATGTTAACTTCGAAAATTTGCAAAAATTCCCCTTGTTCACTTAAAAAATTAACAAAGACTTCTCTATAATTTATGAAAGAATTTCAAATAATTTTTCTTGCTAAAAAAAAGGAGAACACATGAAGGAGTTTAATAGCACGATCAACAAAAGCAATGAGTTTTGTGATTTATTTTAAGCTATTTTAATTTATTTCTTTCATTATTCTTATTTTTTTATTGCATAACTCAACTTGTACTTGTACTTGTACTTTCTAGAGATTAAATTGGCAATTTTCATTTCGCAATCACTTTTAATATATTTTACAATTTTGAAAGTATTCATTTATCAAACAAAGATATTTATCAAAATTATTATTCCTAAATTTTCTTGGCAATCAAATATCTACAAGAAAATAATTTTCATGACAATCTAACTTGTAGAGGAAATTGACTTTATTCTCCTTTTTTTTGCCCTTTCTTTCCAGTTTTTTTTTCTACAATTTTCCCTTATTTTCTTGACAACCAAACAAATTACTAATTTGCTACATCTCATCTCCTTTTCTATTCAGCCAATACAATCTCAACTGCTCAATCTTGCAACCACTCCCAAACAACAAAGCCTTAGTTTGGTGAAGTTCACTGTTCAAATTGGCCGAAAATGTTTTAAATTGGCTTCAATTTTATGATTAATGGGATAAAATTAACAGCTAGCTCAAAAGTTTACGGGACAAACTTGTCGGCGATCATAAGTTACAATGAACTTGACAAAGTTCACTGTCCAAATTGACCCGAAAATGATTTAAGTTTACTTCAATTTTATGAATTATGGGATAAAATTAATAGTCCAAAAATTTATGAAGCAAACCTATCAATGATCATAAGTTACGAGACCAATTTTGCCTTTATTTCCTCTATATAATCGTGACATTAGTAAGAAATCTGGAAATCCATTCCATTGGTTAATTGACCCAAAATTGCCAATCACGTCACTCGATAAAGAAGCATAAAAAGATCAACGAATATAATAATTATTTACCAAAAGAAAATTTGACTGAATCATTCAACAATCTTCGACGACCCAGATCTGATATATTTATCATATAAAAAAAATAAAAAAATAAGAAACAACAAAATTGCACATCTTACGGGTGACGTTAGCGATAACATTTCCGAAAATTAAATTAATAGTTTGAAAACGAGTACCGGTATAATTATTAATTGTTATATTGGGGAGTTATTCAAATTAAACATAAAATTTAATATAATAACAAATTGACCATGTCGAAAAAGTATTAACGTTAATTTCATCAAAGTGATATTTGACTTTTAGAAATATTCATAAATGTCATCAAAGAAACCTCAAAGAGTTTGGAAAACGATACCGGTATAATTATTAATTTTTATATTGGGGAGTTATTCAAATTAATCATGAAATTTTAAATAATTATATATTGACCATGTACAAAAAATATTGACGTTAATTTCATCAAAATAATATTTGACTTTAAGAAATATTCATAGATGTCATCAAAGAAACCTCAAAGAGTTTAAAAACGATACCGATATAATTATTAATTTTTATACTGGGGAGTTACTCAAATTAATCACGAAATTTAATATAATTATATATTGACCACGTAGAAAAAAATATTAACGTTAATTTCATCAAAATGATATTGGACTTTCAGAAATTATTCATAGATGTCATCAAAGAAACCTCAAGTAGTTTAAAAACGATACCGGTATAATTATTAATTTTTATAATGGGGAGTTATTCAAATTAATCATAAAATTTAATATAATTATATATTGACCATGTAGAATTTTTTTTATTAATGTTAATTTCATCAAAATGATATTTGACTTTCAGAAATATTCATAGACGTTATCAAAGAAATCTCAATGATGACAAATAGATTCCACCCGTTCTCTAAGGAAATTCACCCATTGTTTCATTAATTTATTGGCAAGATAAACGTCACAAAATATTAAGTAATTTTGCATTTTCATCCTAAATTATATCACATCATCGAATTTCGTCCTGTAATCAGTAATTTTGAAATATCATCTCACCGTTAATTATGAGAGAAAAATTATGTATGTGTTCGTTAAATTACCACATGGCTGCTTACGTGTCTTGACGTGATAAATTTAAACATGAACAATTATACAATATTGTCGAATTCGACCTAAACTAATTACAAGATTGAACCATCATTTCCACTAAGTTAGAAATTTAATATTGGAACTAAATTCAGGCAAAATGATAAATTACGAGACGAAATTCGACGAGTTAATATAGTTTATACTGAAAAAAATTAAATTTTGGAATAAAATTCGGTAAGGTGATATGTTCGTGACGAAAATCCAAAATCACTAATTAGTTTGGAACACTTTTTTTGCAATTTTGCCTAATATTTTTTCATCAATTTAACCCAGTGACACCCGTTCATTTCATACCAAAACTTTTCTTCGATGATCTCAACTGCAGTAAAAAATCAACATTGTGAGGAGGTAATTGTAATAAATTCAATACCTGGAAGTTAGTTTATGTAATTTTATTAAATCTCATGAATATTTTAAATAAGACAAAATTGCAAAAATCGTCCCAAATTAATCACTGATTTTGGATTTTGTCCCAAACTATTTAACTTGGCAAATTTCGTATTATTATTTTATTGGAATATCGTCCCACCGTAATTATAAGATGGAAATTGCGCATTTGCCGATGAATTATCACATAGCTGCTTACGTGTCATGACATGGAAAATTTTAACATGAATAATTATGTAATATTGCAGAGTTCGTCCCAAACTAATTACAAGATTGAACCGTCATTTCCCTAAATTAAAAATTTAATATTGGGCCTAAATCCATACAAAATAGTAAATTATGGGATAAAATTTGGCGAGTTGATTTAGTTTGGGACGAAAAATCAAAATTAATAATTAGTTTGGGACGATATTTCAAACAAATATATAAATTACGGGACGAAATTCGGTGAGGTAATATAGTTTGGGACGAAAGTCCAAAATCACTAATTAATTTGGGACGTTTTCTGCAATTTTATCTTTAAATAATTCTGCATATTTATATTCTCTCATGGTCCCTTATCATCATTGATATTTTTCCGATCCCCAATGGAAGAAGAAATAGGAGGCGGCGGCAAAATTTTCCATGTGGTAATGTTCCCATGGCTAGCAATAGGCCATATTAACCCATTTTTCCGACTATCAAAATCCTTAGCTAAAAAAGGCCACAAAATCTCATTCATTTCCACCCCAAGAAACCTTTCAAGAATTATCAAAATACCCCAAAACTTAACCCATCTCATCAATCTCATCCCCGTCCCTTTACCCGAGGTTCCAAACTTGCCTCCCGACGCTGAGTCATCAATGGACGTATCTCATGTCAAACAGCAGTTGTTAAAAGTAGCCTTTGATTTACTCGAGCCATTTATACGCAGTTTTCTTGAAAACGTCAAACCTAAACCCGATTGGATCGTGTACGACTATGCTTCTCATTGGTTACCTCAAATGGCTATTGAGATTGGAATTTCAAGGGGGTTTTTTAGTCTTTTTACTGCTGCTTTTATGGCCTTTCTTGGCCCTCCTTCGATTTTGATGATCCAAAAGGGGGGAAGGTCCACTGCCGAGGATTACACTATCGTGCCGGATTGGATACCGTTTCCGAGTAAAATTACTTTTCGCCTTCACGAAATGACCAAGAACATAGAGAAAGGTACGTTGACTAATTACTCCCTTCGTTATTAATTGACATGTTTAAGTTTTCAAAAAAATTTTCCAATTTTATCACTTTTTCTCGTTGAAGTTGGGAAACTCAATGGATACCACTAACTAATCATATAAAATTAAAATATAATTATGAGGTTTCATCCGTGTGAAAAGTTAGAATAACTTCAATTAATATGAAACAAAGGAGTATTTGTTTGAGCTAAATGCAAAAATACCCTTTGTGATTTGCCTATTTGATGAAAATCTCCCTATACTATTTTTATTAGAAAAAAAAATTCATTTGAAATTCTTTCATAAACCAATAGGGAGTTAATGTCAATTATTAGGGAGTTATTGCGAATTTTTAAAGTTAACAAGGAGATTATTGTAAATGTTTTAGGTGAATATGGTGTTCTCGAATTTTGGTTTGGATCAGAATTTCTTACTAGTGTATGTTTCGATCACCTAAATATTGAAAAATTTTTCATAATTTTTTGGATTAGTTACGAAACACTACGAAAAGTAATAAAAAAAAGATAATAAATTAAGAAAAATAATAGAATTTAAGGCAAAAAAATGATTTCGGAATTACACCTTATTTTCTTTGTTTGATTCCAAAATGAAAAAATTTCAATGTTTTTGATAGAAAATATGAAAATTTGATCAATGGATATAATTATCCTTTTTCCTGTTAAATATATAATCCTATTTGAAAAGAGTCTTTTGTGAATAAAAAATAAATCATGCAATTTTTTTATAGTAAATATAACATAGGGGTTAGTTTTTCCAATTAAACAAAGTATAGAGAGTATTTTGCATTCCAATCTATAGATGTATGATATAAAGTTCATATGAATTATACACATCAAAATTAAGGTTTATTTTGTACTCCCTCCATTTCATAATACATGTGTTTTTAGGGGGGGGGGATTCACAATATATGTCACTTTAGGAATTTAAGATAAACTTAAATTCTATTTGACATTTTTACCCTTCTTCATTAAAAATTGGAATAGAGAGATGGACTATGGGGAGTTGCAAAATATTAATTATTTCTCAAGGGTAATATTGTCTAACTATACTTTTATTTTCCTAAATTTTAAAGCATTAATTGATTTTTTAATCCTTGTAAAACAACCTTAAAAGACATGTAATATGGAATGGAGGGAGTAATGGATTTGTCAAATTTAGGCTCACTAAAACTAAGTCAAACCCCATTGGGAATGAATTCGGGTAGGTCTCGCCGTCTCGGTTTAACTTTAGGTTTTGGTTCATAAAGTTTTTATTTGACATTTTTTCAACCATTTTTAATATATAAAAGTTATTGGTTTAACAAGTCGTTAGCAATAGTTATCTCTTCAATAATCTAAAAAAATCTTGTGTAATATATCGGTCCAGATGCAGATGGCAATGATTACGACTCGGGTACATCCGATGTCACGCGCTTTGCTCTTTCCATCGAAGGGAGCGACATCGTGATATTCAGATCATGTATCGAGTTCGAACCTGAGTGGTTTGACCTTTTAATTAATAAAATTTACAAGAAACCAGTCATTCCCGTGGGTGTTTTGCCGATTTCAATGGACGATGACGAACTTTTACTTGAGAGCAATGAAAATTCATGGCTCGAAATCCGAGATTGGTTGGATAAGCAAAATCTTTCATCGGTAGTATATGTTGCACTTGGCACTGAAGCCATTTTGTCAAAGGAAGAAGCTCAAACATTGGCTCTTGGTTTGGAAAACTGCGGTTTGCCTTTCTTTTGGGTACTAAATAGGAACTCTCTCTTGGAAATGCTTCCTGATGGATTCCTTGACAGAGTTAAGAAAAGAGGAATTGTTTACACGAAATGGGCCCCACAAATTAAGATACTTAGTCATCCCGCAGTTGAAGGGTTCTTGACACACTGTGGTTGGAACTCGATAACCGAGGCACTTGGTTTTGGTCGGGTTTTGATCATGTTCCCTATGATGAACGATCAAGGGTTGAATTGTAGGTTGTTGGAGGATAAGAAATTGGGAGTTGAAATACCGAGGAATGAGAAAACGGGGTCGTTTACTAGTGATTCGGTGGCGGAGTCGGTGCGTTTGGCGATGGTTGGTGAAGAGGGCAAAATAATAAGAGATAATGCAAAAGATATGAAAGGCTTGTTTGGGGATAACAATGAGAGAAGCAATAATTACATAGATAATTTAATTCGTTACATGATAAATAAAGGCCGTTGAATGATCCTGTAGTTAGAATTGATGTTTTATTTTAAATAAGTGAAAAATACTAGCTTGAAACGATGTTTTATTTTAAATAAGTGAAAAACACTAGCTTGTAACAATTTAATTCTCCAAGTTAAAACATGTCAGTTTGGTATCTCCAATGAATTATTGTCTTCAACCGTCCTTTCTAGCGACTTTTCACCAAACCTAATGTTACGTGCATTGCATGTGACACTTAAATTCAAGGGTAGTTTTATCAATTTAAATTCTATTATGAATTTTAATTGATTTTGCAAAGCATATAGTTCCTTGTAAATTAATTTTGTTCCAGTTTGGTCCTTGGACATTTTCAGGCATAAAATTATTTGTTATTTCTCTCCAAAGCCATCTTCTTACACAAATCGTCGGAAATGCCGATAGTGTTGGGTTTTAAATCCGAATAAATCGTAATTTACTTACTTGAATCGGATCAGATAATCGTCGGTTACTTGACGTGGGTGGTCCGGAGAAAATCCTTCTTTGCCATCGATCTAACCGTGGTTGAATCACCGATGCTCTCACGTTTTGGTGCTCCCGATCAAGACACAAATCACGTACGGAAATGAACCGTTATTCCACAATCCAAATGCCCCAATTGTTGTTGATGATATGTAAATATATATATTACCCGGAATATATAATATGATTTACTCGTATATAATGTGCTAACTATATGGGTTATGGGAGAAGAAAGACCAAAGAGGAAAGAGAGAGAGGGGTCCTTGGTGACCTCTCTGTTTTCGGCAAAAGGTAAGCACAGTCTTTCCTTATCCTTATCTCCACTTCGACCACAGAGAAAGCATTGCACTTTAATAAGAGGTGCGTGGGATGGTGAAAAACAAGAAAGAAGATAACATGTGGAGACTTCTCTGTTGTTTATTCAATTGAGAAGTTGGGACTTCTCTGTATTTTCAGAGATGGGGGGAGCCGAATGCTCCCCCACACTTGCCTTTTAATTGTGGGAGTTAATCTCCCACTAAGTGGGAGGTTAACTCCTCATTTGGGAGTAGTTTAATTAACTACTCCATCCTCTTTTCTAATTCAAATCAGACCGGGTCGGGTTAGTTCGAATGAGCGTACCCACCCGTCTCAAATCAACATCTCCCACTCGCACATGAGGGCTAAACTGAGCCTACAGTGACTTCAACAACATACTCATCAACTTCATACAGACAAGTGGATCGTGTGACTGGCTAGCGCAAGAGCATTAAGTGTCATACACCTGTTAGGGTATATAACAACTCTTATTCACAAAACACGAGGACACCAGGACGCGCTATACCCCAAACCCCATTTCACTAACCGAAGTATCTCTGATCCCTCAAATCAACGAAAGAGCATACTTCACTTCACCACTCACTTGTATTCACAATCATGTCTCAAACTCTCAAGTTCGACATATTGGCTGACCAGCTTTGAATTAAGCAGCGTGTGTTAGCTTCATAAAGTCTTCCTTTCCTACCTGAATCTTTTGATCTTACTCCGGCAGCTTTCCTAGACAAGATTCATAGCTATTAGTGACGTGCTAAAGTAGCAGCAACTTGGTAAGATCTCGAGAAACGGTCGAAAGTCATAAGGGTACCTATTGAGGTTGCAATAAACCTCTGGGCCTCACACAATGAGTGAGCAGGGATCTTTCACTCATTTCCCAATGGTCACTAAGGCACACGTGGTATGAAACACGTGCTACTGTAGTTTACTTCATTTCTTGAAGTGTATGTCATTTAAACAACACAATACAGATTTTAGTACAAGTGTACATCTACACTTTACCATAATTTCCTCCTTATCCTCGATAAAGAATTAACTCGAGAAAATTTACATCTGGACATTCGACAAGTTTAATGGATGGTGGGAATCCATTCTTCTTCGATTACTTGTATATACAAAAGTAATCTCATCTTAATTAAGCAATCGATACCTTTCTGATCTTGCACTCTTGCAAGACTGTGATTACTTTAGTCAAAACAATAATCTTAAATCGATTATAATTAAGGCGATCCTGGTTTTATCTTGCGCTCTTTACAAGGATAAAACAATCTCATCTCTGCACGTTCTCAACGTCAAAGGCGATTGCTCGTGTGAGAGAGCCAATCTCTTCTTGTCCGACATATCTTAGGACATTGAATGTATGATTTCCAAATCATGTATACAAGCATTCAAATGTCACAAAACTTATGGGATTGATCTTATGAACTTCCAAGTTCAATTAGATCAAAATCTACGGAACTCTAGAGATTTCTAGGCAACCCACGTAAGAATCTCCAGTTATGGTCTTAGTACAAGAAACTTGACCATCTATTGTACGCAGATGCTAACTACAAAGTTCTCTATTAACTTTGTTATGATATCTCCACAAAATTTCTCAATTTTGTGTGGGTATTTGATCTCACTAAAACGATATCTATATTGCAAGCTATGAATGTGTTTCGCAACATAATGTCAACACAACTTGAATGTAGCTCTTTACCTTCCCAAAGAAGTAATAAATATCTCTTGACCAAACAACTATCCATACTGCGTATGTACCATCAATTTTACAATAATTTTACACATAGATAAACATATCTCATTATGCTTAAGAGATCAATTGCAGTATAATAAAGGTTTCTCGATAACCTTTTCACTAAAGTCTAAATATCATACAAATGATTTGACTTATAATTATTGACCAGATCCATGGCACAACATAAGACCATGATCTCCAGTAACACTAAAGGCTGGAAAGGGGAGTTTTTCTTCGTTCGTGCTACCGACACTCCTCCTTCTGATGAGAGCTCAGAGCCACAACCATATGTTTGGGCAGGGGAAGGACCTTGGATGTATGGCAAACGGCAAATTAAAGGAAAAATCCGGCATCTCCTCTCAGAAAAATTCCTGGAGTCTCTTCAATCCGACCTCTACCAAATAGCGTTACTAACCCAAGAAGGGGTCTTGAGATTGGCCGGGCTCAGCAAAGGGATTCATCCCGTCCCGGCAATTAAGTTCGGACACACGCCTGTGGTCGAAAACAATGCTCAGGATGACCAACCAGCAGAGGCCGCCCCTGCAGAGACCCAAGCCATTGTCGTACCACTTTCGTTAGGTAAACCAATTTATTTCCTTAAGACGAGCTTTGTTTTGCCTTTGCATTATCTTAACTTTTGTTTTAATTTTGCAGCTGAGATCGTCGAGAAGTTCCGAACTTCAGTAGCTGGTTCTAATGTCGCCTCTTCTTCGAAGAAAACTCAAGGCCAGCCTCGCAAACAGAAGAAGTCGACAGTGGGTCAGAATATTGGGGCTGCTGGTCCCAGTTCTACTACGGTGGTGGTCCTGCCTCCTGCTTCGAGCATTCCGAGGGTTGAGGCTGAGGGTACGTCCCAGACTGAGAGCATTGGCCATCTGAGGACGGTATTTTCGATCAACACTGCCGATCCAGACGCAGCCGGATACAGCTATTATGCCTTTAAGCAGATCCAAGCTCATCAGTTAATAGAAGAGCGGATGGTTTGAAAAAGAAATATCGACGCTCCAGAATCCTCAATGAGGGTTAGACCCTTTGGTCGAAACCCAGGCTCGGTTCCCTGCCGGCCAGGAAGGTCTCATCCGGATTTAGCGGACTTTATCGAGGATCATCTTCGCGGTCCGAGGGCTACTGGCTATGCTGAAGATGGGAGCATACTTTCAGATTTTGGTCCTGAAGGAGAACATTCGGTGGACAAGTCATTCAGGATCCTTTTGGCTGGACGATTTAAGGATGATAATACTGAGCTGTTCGATAAGGATGGCTTTCAGCTCATGGGCGACTTCTCTCGAGCATACCAAGAGGTAAATAATTTTTTGACCTCGCTTCATATTTTCCGAACTTAAAATGTGTATAACTTACGCAAGTATTTTGTTCCTTCGCAGGCCGGAGATCTATTCGTTCATCAATCTCATCGGCTTGCCATTTTAGAGGAAGAGTCTCAACAAGCTCACCATGCCCTCAAACGTATTTTGAAGGAAGATGAAGTAATGGCTGCTCAACTAACTGATACTATGACAAAACTGTCCAAGGTAGGGAAAGAGCTTGTTGACACCAAAAAGGAGCTCGAAGAGGCAAAAAGCGGCAGGTATACACCCACGACCGAGAAGAATTTAGTAGGAGTGGTCGGAGAGAAGAGCGCCCTTGAAATTGAGGTCAAGCATTTAAAAGCAGAGCTTGAACAGGCTAAAGCGGTCTCAGAACGAGCGTATGCTCAAGGTGGAGATGAAGCCAAGCTTCCAGCTATAAGGGAGTTCATGGAGTCTCCTTTCCTTGATGCACTGGTTCGGTTGAGATCAGGTCCCATAAATCAGTCTTTCTTTTATAAGGGTGTTCAACAACTGATCGTAGCTGAAAAATCCCGGGCAAGCTCATGGACTATCTTCCTCATATGAGCCCTTATAAGAACATCTTCGAAGAAGACTATAAAGCTTCGTCTTTGCCTTCGGATGTTGGGGATTTACAAGGTCATGAATTCGCTCCCATCCTTGCCGAGTTCGGGGTTCCTATGCCAAACCCTGACATGCTCGAAGCTTCCAGTTCTCCGCTATCAGAGCACGGGGTCGAAGAGAATGAAGAAATAGACATCGACGGAGATTCCGACGCTCATGAAGAACAAAATACTCCTCCCGTCGATAAGGCCGATAACGATGACGATGAAGATGGCGATGAGGAGGGCGACAGTTCAGACAGCGAGGACGATGACTCAGATGAGAGTGATTCCGACGTTGAGGATGATGAAGAGGGTGAGGAGGATGATCGTAATTCCGGGGCTAGGAGATAAAAAGCTGACAACTGATCATGTTTATGTAATAAACTTTTCCTTAACGATTTTTTTTTATGTTTGTAACCCGGATTTTTGCTAGCTTTGAATGTATGACATGATCTTTTGTTATTTGATGTTCGAAAATATCCAACTATGCTCATACTTGTTATTTTCCCTCGAATTTTCTTGGGAGTCGCAACTATTCACTTCTAGTAGAATGACGTGCTGCTCCCGCTATAAATATAAAGGTCATTTCAAATCATTCCACTATCATATCAGACTATCGCGATCGGAGCTCATAGATTAGCAATAAAATTCGAACCAAAAATCTTCCTTCGTTAACAATCATGGACAAAATATTGGGCACTGCGATCGACCCTTCATCGCTTCTAGTCGGTGTTAAGAGTAAGGGTCCTTCTAAGGACACAAAACCATCAAAGGAGAAGAAAACCTCTAAAACTTCTCCGAAGCCTTCAACACCCTCCCCCAAAATTTCTAAGGTTGGAGATAATAAGAAAGAAAAACACACTTCCACAAAACCCACTAGGGTTATTTCCAGCAAGTCCATCCTTTCGAACGAGGATTCTGAGGCTGATCCTGAAGTTTCTCCTCCGAAGCCCCTAGACAACTCCAAACGAGCTTTGCTTAGGCAGAAGGCCTCTGAGCTTTCTTCGAACAAAAGATCTCACTCCGAAGGGATTACTCCGACCGAGACCCTTCAGAGGCTTGTGAGCAAGAACAAACCATTGACTGGTGCCCTCGTAACCAATCTCGAGAGCGAGGGGCCGAATAAGAAGGCAAAAGTAACTGATGCTGGGAAAGGTGTCACTGAGCATACACTTCCCTCGACTAAAAATTCAGCTGAGTCCTCGAAGGTCGAAAGCCCTTCCGATCCGTCGCCTATTTCCTCGGTTCCGAAAAACCCCTCTTCTGCGCTTGGAGAGTCGAAGGAAAAGCCCCGTTCTGAGGGGACGCTCGAGAATGTTGTTCCGAGTCTCTTGCAGGCTCATATTTCTATTCCCGAAATAGGCACTTCTAAAGGGAAAAGTCATTTGCAACTATTCCAGTCAGGATCTAATTTTCTTGTTCAGGTTTCCCAAAAATTTGTTGCTAGTTCTCTTCCCCCTCCCCCCTTTTTTTTTTTTTAAATATCATTACTATTACGGTTTCTTTTCCTTGATAATAGTCTGAGAAGGAATTCCTCGAGCTCAAGTTGCTGGATGAGCAGGAAGTCGAACGACAAGCTGCTCTTACCCTCGAGCTAGAGAAGAAGAAGCCTTAGCTGGAACGCGCCTTGGAGGCCAACAAGTCGCTCGAGGAGAAGATGGCTTTAGAGAAAGCAAAGGCTGCCAAGGACAAAGAGGAGGAGATCCATCAGAAGCTGAGCAAGGAGCTCGAAGGGCTCAAAGAAATTTATGAGCAAGAGAAGAAGGATTCCGAGCGTCGTGAGCAGGACGCTTATAGTCGTGGTGATAATGATCGTAGTGCCGAATTTCGGAAGATCTTTTCCGAAAACAAACTTCTCTAGATGCTGTAATTTATTTCACGGCCTTGGTGTAACTTGAAGTTATTCTAAGTTTTCATTTTCATATTGTCTGTCTGTTGTAACTTTGAATAATTTACTTTGTAGTTTTCTTTTGGTCCTTCGATCTTGTATTAGGCTTCGTGATATTTTAAATTGACCTCTTATTTTCCGATGCTTATATTTCTTTTGCTGAATATCGGTCTTGTTCGCAATAATGTGTGCTTCTTCGATCAGAAATAATAGCCATAACTATGTGAAAATAACTTCGCCGAATATTTAGGTGATCACAAATACTTCAATCAAACTGGTGCTCTTCAGTCGTTTGAATTTTCGAGCACGTTACTGATAAAACATAGATTTCGAGCTTGTGCAATACTGTCAGTTAAGTCAATAATTGTTTTCCCGAATATAACTAATAATTCGTGACTTCTTCTACCAAACAATCCCTATTCCTCGGGAAACGGAACAGTCACCGAATCTCGTTCGTCTATTTTTGCCGCACGGTATCCGTTAGATTAGGCCTAGTTGTTGCTATAAAAGGGGTCTCCCTTAACTTCCATAATTTTGTTCATTCTTCTTTCTTAGAGATAAATTTGCTCCGATGATGATGATCGGGAAGTTCGTTTCTTCGATCCAAATTTTGAAAGTAGACTTCGAACACTCTTTGATAGGAGTTAGTGTGGTTCCAACTCGCTTAGAATATCTGCAGACGAAAATATGTTCGATCTGGAAGGCCAATAAGCCAAATCCAAAAAACCAATAAGCTACCGATCCTTGCCTGGGGTTGATGAACCAAGGAAAATACCTTGGTATTGATGACTACCCGGGATCCGAAGAATTGCTCGACCCGCAAAAGTGTTGGTGGAGTACGATCATCAAGTTCTCCAAGGACGGTCAGTACCAATTTGTCATTCCTCTGGCACGGTCCACATAGTGAGGGACCGGTTGCCATAATGTTTTTCGAAGATGTAATACGCGCGGCGTCGGAGGACAAGGTCAGCAATATAGTATTCATGCTACCTCTTGAAAAAGATGTTTTAACCTTCGCGTCCTCGAAAAACTATAAATAAAGACAAAAGCCTGCGGCTTCGAAGAATATCCCATGTTTGAGTAAGGACATTATCGTCCAACCGGCGGGAGAAGAAGATTAGGCCAAAAATTTCATAGGATTGTAGAATGTAATAGGATCGAAATATGAAAGATCGAATTGTAATAGGATCGAAATGTGAAAGATCGAATTGTAATAGGATCGAGATGTAACTCTGTATCTTTGTATTTACTGAAGAGCTTGTAAATTTCATCTTGTTTGGAATAAAACTTCATGATATACATTTCCCTTGTTTGAAATGATGATATTCGATCAATAAAGGCAAGTTTATTTTATTGCTTTACTTCTGCTCTTCATCAATTTACTTTATCAATTTTGACCAGGATGATCGAACTTAATTGAGTAAGCTGATAATAAGATACTTCAATTAACTTAACTCATTGCTTCTCAACTTGGCTGATCGAACATAAATTGTTAGATAAATAATGTCATTCGAACGAGTTCTTCGTTTAGATAAATTAAAGATAAGTTAACATCCCAAAACTTCAATCTTCCTCGTGCAATTTTAAAGAATGCAAACGTGCACCGTTCGTCGTTGTAGCTTTTCGACCATATAATTCGATCGGTAGGTAAGTTAATGATCAATAGTAATTCTATAAGCAATTTCCGATCTCGCGTTTTCCGGTTACGCGTTTTAGGACGTTCAATTGATATTATATAAAGTAAGCAGGCTCGATCGATCTAGAGTTCGATCGTTTCGGGGAGGCTACCGATCTTGGGGTTAGAAGATTTTTCACCAGTTAGCCAAACAATCCCCTATTTTTTGGGAATCGAAATAGTCGGAGCATTTATCGCTCATATTACGGTCGTTCATACTATGCGATCTGGACCGTTGATATCATTCCTCTTCAGCTATAAATAGTTCCAAGGTTACTATCACATTTTACCTTTCCGTAAATGCCTTGTCCGAACGTTAAACCTTGAATTTTACACACTCCGATCAATATGATCAACTTTACGTCCCAAATAAAAAGGTTCGAAATTAGAACTCGTACTCTCTTTTCCGATCCTTTATCACCTCGGAGAAGACTTCATTCTCTTAGAATATCGGCAGACGAAAAACTTAGCGCCTAGAATACTGGCAGACGACCTATTTTCTTGGATATCACATATCTGAGATGGGTTCAAATTCCAGTACTCTGGCGTTCTATCCGGTCGGATTGCGGATCGACTCCTGAAGGAGCTCTTCCGATCTCGGGCATCAGCTTCTTCAAGGTGTTTCTTGAAGAATGGTGTTTCCGAGATTGCTTGGAGTAATTCAACTGGAGTTGTTTCCCACTATCCTGGATCGGATAAGGGTGTGAATGAACCAACAGGGAGACGGTAGCAAGAATGTTGGAAAAGTCGTTTCGATGGGAGTTGTCTGGCTTCAAGATCGGATACCGATCTGATGATCTAAGATTGGGCATAGCAATCATTGTTCACAGATGAAGACCTTAGATCGGTTAAAAGTCCTGGAGATAGGCCCCGACCCTGCTCTTCACTGCTCAGTAGCTTGCTCGAAGGCACCATAACCTAGTTCGTAAAAATTGTGGTAGGATAGAAACGAATGTAATTTTCCGTTTGAGCTCGAATTCCCTTATTGTAATTGAGGAATCACTTGTAACTGTTCGAAAAACACATAATTGAAAAACTATTTTTGTACGATGGTCCTTGCATTATTCTTTGTCTCTTTTGCTCGAACGATAATAAAATCGAACTTCCAACTAATCAACTGGTTGAAAAATCGAATTCAAATATCAGATAGTTTATTCTCGACCAAATCGATTGGATCCAACCTAATCTTGCTATTGAAGATGACCATCGAACAATCTTTATTGAACAAGATAAGTATTATAACTTGATAAATATATCTTAACTTTGGTTTGTTAACGGTCGAACTTAATTCTTAAATTGATCCGACCATCGCTTATCTTGATATAACATGGACAAATATCCATAACTTGATAATTGAATTTGAATTATCATCCATCAACGATTATTCTTTAATATTGATTGAATTCGGTCATTAGTTAATCCCATTGATCTTGGAGTTATTAACTTATACCACGAGAACCTTTGAAACAATTGTCGATCAAGTAGAATAACTTGAAATTTTACGCATAGACCTGTTGAGCTTTCTTATATATTTAGAATTATAAGTTTGTATCTCCCATGATCGACATGTACCTGCGGAGGTTCCCGAGCTTGCTATGAGAGGATCTTTACCGCCCACTCAAACGATCCCCTATCTTCCGGGAACAGGAACGGTCGGCGCATTTATCACCTGTATCGTGACCGTTCAAGCCGGGTGATCTGGGCCGTTGAGTCCATGTTCTGTCACCTATAAATGTCCCCTAAATCACCATCTCACTTTTTACTTTCCCGTGAATGTTTTGTCCGATTTACTTGACTGAAACTTTTACTTCCCCTGATCAGAATGAAGAATTTCATATCATCCATAAAAATGTTCGAGATCAGGACTCGCAGCCTTTTTTCTGATCCTTTAATTTCTCCGAAGAAAACTATATTCGCTTAGAATATCGACAAACGAAAAACTCAGCCCTTAGAATATCGGCAGATGACCTGGGTTCTCGGATATACCATGTTCAAGTAGGGTTGGCATTGCCGTATTCTGACGCTCCATCCAGGCGGATAGTGGGTCAAGTCGAGCCAGAGTTGATTCCTGTTCCTTTGAATCGAAAAATGGTGTAAATCAACAAGCAGGATGCCCAAGGGAGAAAGGGGCGGCTGATACTGCCTTACTTCAAAGCTAGAAGCATGTTCGACCGAGGACTAGTCTGATCCTGCGCTTCAAATATGAAGACCTTAGATCGGTAAATAATCCTGAAGATAGACTTCGAACCAGCTCCCCTCAGCTCTGCTGGTCGCTCAGAGATCCTTAGCGTATGCCTTAGAAATTGTAATAGGTTGATCTTAAAAATGTAATTTTTCTTTTGAGTTCGAATCCCACGATTGTAACAGTTATTTGTAATTCCTTTGAAAGTTTATAAGATAAAGTTTTGTTCGAACTTACATAACTTTGCAATCTTCTTTTCATGTCTTTAATTGTGTATCAATAGAACTGTAGCTCGAACTACCTGATCGAATAAAATGTCGCCACGAAATCAAGAGCGAACTCAATTCACTCATTACATAACTTTAATAACTTGATCTTGACCGTTTGGCCTTTACTTGGAGAAATACCACTATTCGATTCCAAATAATTGATCAGATAAGAAATCGAACCGAAATATACTTGTAACATAATGAAATATGAATAACGATCCTCTGTTAGTCAAAAATTTGATCACAGGGTCGTAGCAACAACTTTCACCCCTTTTTTTATCTAAGGGGCATAGCAACGGCTTTCACCCTTAGTCAATTTCGAGGGTCGTAGCAACAGCTTTCAACAATTTTTTTTTTTATTTTGATCTAAGGGGCATAGCAACGGCTTTCACCCTTAGTCAATTTCGAGGGTCGTAGCAATAACTTTCATCCTTTTTTTTTAATTTTTGATCTAAGGGGCATGGCAACGGCTTTCACCCTTAGTCAATTTTGAGCTTGATGAGATCAAATACCGATCTTGAATATAACAGATAAAATGTAGAGTTGCACTGAGTTGATGAGATCATCCGAAAATAGCAAAATTTCATTGAATTCTTCGATTATATGATAAATAACAAAGCAGAACAAAGAACTACAAAGATAGACAAACTAAGTTTCACTACCAAGCCTTCATTTTCCGTAGTACTTCCTTAAATTAACCGCATTCGATGCTCGAGGCAGAACTTCACCATTTGGATAAGCAATCTTGTAAGAACCTTTCTTTCCAACTTCGACAACGACATAAGGGCCGTCCCAATTAGGCTGAAGTTTCCCAACATGTTTCGAGACCTCTACCTTTTTTAGCACTAGATCTTCGATCTTGAAGGTTCGGATTCTGATTTTCTGATTATATGCCTTCTCCATGTTGGATTTTGCTGCTTGAATTTTCAATTTCGTTTGGTCTCTCTTACTATCCGCATGATCGACCTCCATTTCCCTTAACGATTGAATTTACTCAGGATCATAGAATTCGACTCTAGGAGATGGTACAAGAGTTTCGATCAGAATTACAGCCTCCGATCCATAGACCAAACTAAAAGGAGTCTCGCCTGTAGCAGCTTTCATAGTCATTCTATTGGCCCATATGACTCCAGGAAGTTTGTTAAGCCATTTGCCTTTGGCCTCGGCTAAGCATTTTTCTAAAGATCTGACGATCTATCTATTCACGACCTCAGTCTGTCCATTCGCTTGTGGGTGCCCAACGGATGTAAAATTCTATTGTATGCCGAACTTCTCACACTATTCTAAGACCTTTTTTCCAGCAAACTGAGTCCCATTGTCGAAGATCAAAACTCTAGGAATTCCGAACCTGCAGACAATATTCTTCCAAAGAAAATTTATAACTTGGAATTGAGTGATCTTGGTTAAGGCAACACATTCTACCCACTTGCTGAAATATTCCACAATAACTAATACATAATTATTTTTTGCTCTAGCAGTCGAAGAAGGACCAACGATATCAATACCCCATTTATCGAAGGGCCAACAAATAGGAATAGAATGAATCTGCTCTGCTAGTTAGTGGATCAAATTTGAATGAATTTGGCAATGATGGCATTTCTTCACGTAATCGATCGAGTCGGAAATAAGAGTAAGTCAATGATATCCTGCCCTCGAACATCTTAGAGCCAATGCTCGTGCGCCACAATGATTCCCAGCTTCCCCTTCGTGGATTTCCTTTAGAATAATATCATACTGACCTTCGGGGATACAATTCAGTAAAATTCCCGAGGAGGATCTTTTATAGAGTTGATCGTCCACTAAGGCGAATAATGGAGCTCGATATTTAAGCCTCCGAGCCTCATTTGCATCTTCAGGAAGTTTTTCTTCTTTCAAATATTCGAGGAAAGGATCGACCCAAGAGGGTTTCCTTTCATCAATCTCCATGATGTCAATGTTGGGGGTAACGTCTAGTTCAATGGCCGGTGTGTTAGAAAGTAACCACGTGATAACCCTTTTCTTTTTCCCATCGATTGTTCCCGTAAATTTTGATAACAGGTCTGCCCATAGATTCTCTTCCCTGGGAATTGGTTGGATTTCGAACCTCTCAAATTTGGAGATCAGATCTTTCACCTTGTTCAAGTACTTTATCATATTGAACTCCTTTGCATCATAAATAACTTTAACCTTCCTATGCACGAGTTCAGAATATGTGAGTACAGTAAGTGACTTTACCTTAGCCTTCAGGGCCATCTCCAGTCCCGCAATTAAAGCTTCATATTCAGCTTCGTTATTAGTGATGACGAAGTCTAAGGTGATGGCATAGCTCAAATCTTCCCCGTTAGGACCCTGGAAATGAATTCCTGCTCCACCTCCTTTTAGGTTGAGGATCCGTCCACATGCATTAACCATACTGGCTCCTCTATTTTCTTGATCGAATTCACCTCCGAAGAGTTTGCTTCATTTGGAATTTCTGCTCCTGTCGTCTCAACGATAAAATCTGCCAAAACTTGAGCCTTGACCGCCGTTCTCAGTTGATATTCAATCTCAAATTGCCCTAGCTCCATCGCCCACTTTATCAATCTCCCTGAAGCTTCGGGTTTAGATAAGACCTGTCATAAGGGTTGGTTAGTAGAAACAATAATTTTATAAGTCTGAAAATATGGCCTCAATCTTCGAGCAGCCACTACTAAAGCAAGTGCGAATTTTTCAATCTCCATATAGTTCTTTTCCGCGCCTTGTAATAACTTGCTCAAATAGTATATGGGTTGTGCTCGGATTTTTCTACTTTTACCAGAACCGAGCTAATAGCCTCCTCGGAGGTACAAAGGTTCACCCTCGGAGGGCTTGGCTAGCATCGGCGGCGAAGTTAAATAAGCCTTGAGATCCTCAAAGGTTTTGTGACATTCAGCGGTCTATTCGAAATCCTTTGATTTTTTTAACAACTTGAAGAAGGGAAAACTCTTCTCCGCTGATCGGGAGATGAACCTGTTCAAAGAGATGATTTTTCCTACCAAGTTTTGTACGTCCGAAAGCCTTCTTGACGGTTTGAGGTCAGTGATAGCTCGAATCTTCTCCGGATTAGCTTCAATTCCCCGCTCGTGAACAAGATAACCCAAGAATTTTCCTGATCTGACCCCGAAGGTACACTTCGCTGGGTTCAATTTCATACCATATTTCCTCAAAATTGCAAAACATCTATCGAGGTGCTTGATGTGATCTTCTTCCGTCATGCTTTTTACGAGCATGTCATCAACGTAGACTTCCATGATCTCTCCTATCAATTCTTTGAATATCATGTTCACCAACCTCTGATAAGTTGCTCCGGCGTTTCTCAACCCAAACGGCATAACAATGAAGAAATATACTCCACGCTCGGTAATGAATGCAGTCTTATCCTAATCCCGTTCGTTCATGAATATTTGGTAGAATCCCTGGAAGGCATCCATCATGCTGAAGAAAACAAACCCAGCAGTGGAATCTACTAGCATATCGATCTGAGGCAATGGGTAAGGGTCTCTTGGGCACAACTTGTTCAAATCAGTGAAGTCATTGCACATTCTCCACTTATTTCAACATTTTCCCCTTTGGAAACCAAAACTACGTTACATAGCCACTCGGTAAATTTGATCTCCCTTATCTGACCAGCTGCCAACAATCTATCAACCTCAGCGTTGATGATTTTATCCTTTTCCCGACCGTGATTTCGTTTCTTCTGTTGAACGGGTTTTGCCTTTGGGTCTATGTTCAATGAATGCGTAATCACCCGTGGGTCGATTCCCACTATATCATATGAGCTCCAAGCGAGGACATCTACATTTTTACCCAAAAAGTCGACGAGCATAGTCTCCATCCCCTCGCTCAGTTCTGTTCCGAATCTGGTAACCTTTTCTGGAGAACCAGGAACCAAGGCTACCTTCTAGTAGTCGGGGGCTTGCACACTCATATCCACATTCTTTCCCTTCTTCCATTGTAACTTATCACAGTCAGGGACCAGTAAATCTGAAACCGATCCTGATTCCAAATCAACAAGTCTTCTTTTCATCGGGATCTCAGGTTCAACCTTCTGTTTTATAGTCAAAGAAGAATTATAACATTCCCACACCATGTACTGATCGTTCCGCATTTTCCCAACTCCTCCGTTGGTCGGAAATTTTACCTTTTGATGATATGTTGACACCACCGCCTTGAAGGCGTTCCATGCTGGTCTTCCCAATATGGCGTTAAAAGCAAAAGGTGTTTCAAGCACTAGGAATTTTACTGTTCTTGTTACACTTTTTGGCTTCTTTCCAAGGGTTGTGCTTAGTAGAATGGTCCCCAGCGGGATAATTTCTGAACCGCCAAATCCGACTAAAGGGGTAGTCACTTGATCCAAATAAGGATGTTGGAGGTTCATCCGAGCAAGAGCTTCGGAAGAAATAATGTTTGCGGAACTGCCATTGTCAATCAAAACTCTTTTGACCTCGTAATTAGCGACCCTTAGAGTTAGGATCATTGAAAAATCTGGATCATCGCCGTCCACATCCCAAGTAACATCTGCGGGTCTATCCGCATCACTTGATTTTCCATGGATGGAGGTTCTAAAGAGAAGATCTCTTTCTTAGTCGAAATAACCGTCTTTATCGACCTCATCGTTCTTTTTCTTGAATTTTTGCTATCTCCTCCCGCTGGCCCACCAACAATCATATTTATCACTGTTGGGATTCGGTAAGATAAACAGCCCTAGGCACAGCGGAATATAAAATTTTTCAGGACCTCTTACGGAATCTTGCCAGGATATTCTCTAGTTGTATATATATGAATATAAATAAAACGATAGTATAAGTTTTCTTGTTTATACCTATCTCCTTGCAAATCCTCGGCTAGCAAAACGAGCTCTGAATTCTGCTCCGGCAAAATCGACCCAGACCTTTTGAGTAGCGCCCCACGTGTTGCGCCTCTACGAGTTGATACACCACAATGTCAAGAAAATAATATATCTCGATCAGCTAGAACACGAGATATATTATAAACTAGGAATTAGGAACGATTTAGGAACAAAACTCGAAAACGAAAAATTCTTCCAAGTGGAAGAAGGGTTCGGTCGACTTTGGCTAGGGAGAGGGAAAGAGAATTTTTGCTCTTGCTCAATTTTGCATATGGAGTTGTGTGAAATTCAACTATAAGAAAGCTACTTATAGTTTTCTCTCTAATGGCCTTGGTAGCAGCTCCAGCTCCATTGCCTTATTCAAGGATCCAATCCTCAAGCTCCAGTTTCCTTAATGCTCCCATCACCTACAAGGATGAGAACTCCAGTCAGTGTCTAACACCAAAAATGCACAGTTAATTGTAAAATTAACTTCAACAAGGAATATACCTGTTCGAACTCTCCATAGGTTCGAATTTAATCCTTTCCCTTGACCTTGTGCAGTAAGGAGCTCTGGTTTCCATTTGCTTTGGTTTTGAACGCCGCCCAGTCCTTTCGCCAACCCTCGCTTTCTTTCCAAAAGAAGCTTCGTGTTCCTCGAGCATCTGTCGCAGGACATGCACAGTGATCTCTCGCCTCTGGAGATTCAAGTCCGCGATAAATCGGTCATATGATCTAGGAAGAGATTGCAGAATAAGATCTACTCGAAAATCATTGTCCATCACGACACCCATATCATCGAGTTCAGAAAGTAGTCGAATCATCTTGTGTACGTGGATTCCGACAGGAGTTTCCCTTCTCTTTCTTGCTTGCAAGAGTTCCCTCGTGATCGCGAATCTGCGACGACCATCTCTAATCCCATTAAGGAATTTGAGATTCGAGAGAATCTCTTTTGCGGATGCCATATGCTCATGTTGCAAACGCAGATCAAGTGACATATATTCCAACATGTATTCACGAGCTAAGCCATCATCCAATTTACATTTGGTGATGCTTTTACGGAGCTCATCAGGAACGTCATGTGAAATAGTAATGGGTGGTGGCACAGACAAAACATAGGATATGTTTTCAGCTTCAAATAATCCATTCAAATGATGCGTCCAGAAATGCAAGTTGGGTCCAGTTAAAATATTACGTTCAAGTGATGAGATGGACAAATATCTAAGTGCTTTAAGCTCTTTTGACATCATATCTATAAAATGACGAGAGAAGAAATAAATACGCGAAAGATTAATTTAAAATGCATAATTTACAAACATGGTTTTTATTTGTAAATTACTCCCACTATTTTAATCAAAATCTTATGCCCCCACATAAGTTTCGGGAATTTAAAATATCCTAGCGGGCTTAAGGCCCAAATGCAATCTCCTAGTACCCACGACTCGTTGGCCATACTATTTGATTCACTTGGTGGTCGATTACGTCGACGGTTAACCATCGCAGCTAACCCTTAAGTTCATTTAGCCTCGGTTTTTGATATGGACCCACGACTCGTGAGACATCCATACTTACTAGCGTTAAATCATGTCCAATACTCGTGGAGAGAAATAGTTCAATCCTAGACACCCCACGACTCGTGAGACAGCGCCTAAAACCTTGCTATCCCCTCCCTTGGCACTAAACTCGTGCATCGAGGTAATAGACATATCATCTTCCTATAGCTCGACCCACGACTCGTGAGACATCGAGATATATTCGTACAATATGCCTAAGACCTAGTAATTGGATAGGCTCGGACCATAGACACTATTCTTATGTGCCCGTTATTCGATTTAATATTCTAATTGAATTTTAATGTTCAATTGGAGGTTTTAAGTTTCCTTGTGCGAGGTCTCATCAGATTATGCTTTATCTTGTTTACGTGATCTATTCTAAGCATGCATGACATACATCAAAGAATATAAGTAAACATACAACACCTAGCAGGATATGATTGATCGAATGCCCATCCTATGTGATTCATCACGAGCCAAGTGATGAATCAATTGGTCAGTCTAGGGTGGAAATTAAATGTCCTAACTATTACAATTTTCAAACCCATACATCATGGGCCTTCTTGTAATATCCAGCTTGATTGGGCCTCCATGTCCTCCAAGGTAAATTGGCCTCCATGTGGATCTCCAAGTCTTCATGAGGTCTTCTCGGCTCCAAGCCTAATCTAAGCCTAGCTTATAAAATTAAATGGTTCTATTCTATTACATTTGTTTGCGCAAGCAAGGGCACCAATCAGGCCCATTTAATTACAACCCAATAATAAATAAACCAAAAACTACACAGGGCTTAAGGGCAAAATCGATCAATCCACATATTCACTCAAGAACATGCATAAATTCACATAAGGGCATAAATGTAAATTACCGGCTTCATTAATTTTAATTCGCAAAAATTCATCCAAGTTAATTAATTTTGAATTAACAATTAACCTCTAAGATTAATTAGCTCTTACTTGAGCTCTAAGTAATCTACAATTCTTATCTTGATTAAATTGGTTAATTAAGGTAATCTAAATCTCTAAGATTCTTACCTTATCCAAAACTCTAAGTTTCCCAAAATTTCCAAATCTCCAAGATTTTCAAGATAATCCTATTTTGACTAGATTAGTTTAATTAAGGTAGTGTTCACATCTAACAAGATAACTACCTTATCCAAAAACTCTAAGTTTCCTAATCTTCCAAAATTCTCCAAGATTTTCAGGACATTCAAAATAGGCAGAATTAGAGTCCAACCCAAAAATGACTAGTCGAGACCAATCAGGACTGCCACGTAGGACAGCCCACGCGCGACCATCAGGTCGGCGCGTGAGCTGCCTGCGGCAGCGAGCAGCCGCGCACAGCAGCGTGTGCGGCCAGCGTGCTGCCAGCACGCTGCCGTTGGCAGCGGCTTGCGGTGGTCGCCTAGCCGCGGTGCGCGCAACGCACCGCCGCGTGCCACCGCGAGTCGGATCTAATAAAAAAAAATTTTTTTTTTGTTTCGATTACTCACAAATTAAATTCAACAAACCCAGTTAATTAAATCCCAATCCAAAATTAAAAACAACATGATAAAATTTTTCGAATCCTAAATTAAACATTAACTCCAAGTTAATTAAACATACGTCCTATAACATGCAAAGTTAAAGAACTATCCACATAAATCAAACATATGATTTAATAAACACAGAATTTGCAAATTCATATATATACAAAGCCTAGAGTTGGCTCTGATACCACTGTTGGGATTCGGTAAGATAAACAGCCCTAGGCACAGCGGAATATAAAATTTTTCAGGACCTCTTACGGAATATTGCCAGGATATTCTCTAGTTGTATATATATGAATATAAATAAAACGATAGTATAAGTTTTCTCGTTTATACCTATCTCCTTGCAAATCCTCGGCTAGCAAAACGAGCTCTGAATTCTACTCCGGCAAAATCGACCCAGACCTTTTGAGTAGCGCCCCACGTGTTGCGCCTCTACGAGTTGATACAACACAATGTCACGAAAATAATTTATCTCGATCAGCTAGAACACGAGATATATTATAAACTAGGAATTAGGAACGATTTAGGAACAAAACTCGAAAACGAAAAATTCTTCCAAGTGGAAGAAGGGTTCGGTCGACTTTGGCTAGGGAGAGGGAGAGAGAATTTTTGCTCTTACTCAATTTTGCATATGGAGTTGTGTGAAATTCAACTATAAGAAAGCTACTTATAGTTTTCTCTCTAACCTAGTCCTATTAGGACTAGGTCTTCTCTCTCCTACATGGGCTATGGCCCTCTTTAATTAGAAGACCAAGTCTCCTAATTAATTCATGGCCCAGTTAATTAATTTGACCAGGCCTAGTTTAATCTCCCAATTAAATAGCCCAATTAATTAACTTAATCTTCCATTTAATTAAATCAGACTCTAAGCCCATTTAATTAAAATCATTTTTCTAATTAATTAAATCCAACTTAATTAATTAATCCACAAATTAAATTCCAATTTAATTTATGATCCTGATCCAATTCCAATTGGATCCCATTTTGTTCCAATTGGGTCGACCCAGTCGACCCACCCAATATAATCGACCCAGTCGATTTTTCACCCAGTCGACCCAGTCGACTCGGTCGTTCTTATTTCCTCGCTTTCGCTACTTGTGTATTGTGTATGCCCCCGTAGGTTCACCACATAATTGGCCGTGGGTTATAATTAAATATTATTTAATTATTCGAGTAAGACTTACTCTAAATCAATCGAACACTCTGTCGATTGATCATTCCAAAATTAGCACCCCTGCCAATTTGGGAATTCTCCCACACTCCACAGTCGATGTCCAGCCACAAGCCCATGGAGCCCAATCACTGGTGAATTAATTCAGTGAACATTTTATCATTTATAATTTCCATATACGACATAATCTCTCCATCGATCAATCTCCCAGTCGAGACTTAAGGGTATGGTCTTTCATCGGATTCCCCTTTTCTTTAGTCTTGACCTTATGTACTCTGATCTCGAAATAAATTCTCTTTGACTTAATCTTTATGAGCTACTTACATAAAGTCGTCAGATACCTTGGCCAAGGATTTCATCAGAATTAATTTCTCACAGAAATTCATAGGAGAATTTCCCAACCTATCAAGTCGGGTCAATGGATCCTTTGTTGATGATATGAATCTGCATACGAGTTCCTCTATACCCAACATGAGTCCACAGAGACTTTCTGGCGATCCCGAGTCAGTCGGAACTCATATCAAAGTATAGACGTTCTCGCACCAGATAAACCCTATCATCTCAAGTAGTTAGGGATTGTTCCTCGTATACTATTATAAATTTGGAATAACTTCAACCCTAATATGCGACTACCGCTTCCATGGTGAGTTATTTCCTAATTGGGGTATTCAGTGCGCTTGCCATCCCAGCAAGCCACCCACTCATGTGTGTCGACCATCCCAGTCACGCTCATGGACCCCAGCGTTCTCCAGTTCATCGGAGTACACACAATAGTGAGAGTCTATCAGAATCCAACGATGTCCTATCTCGATTGGATTCTACGACTCTTGAATATGTTCTAGATCACGGCCTTGGAGATCAGTCCACGGGTTGTCCCACAGCCCTGTGATCTAAGGACTTCTATCCTTATGCGTAGATAATTATTACATAAGAGAAAGATGACCATTTAATAAAGTGCATTTATTAATCGAAATTGAATAGTTTCGCATTTATTACAATAAATACTAGCCATACAGCTGGCTTGCAGGACACTATTTCTATCAATCACTCCGTTCAGTTGCTCATCAGTTTGATTTCGAGTTTCTCGTTGTTGAGCGGTAAACTTTCGAGGGCTCCTGGATCTATAACGATTGTTATTATTTCCTCTTTTAACAAACTCTTTAAGTTTTCCTTGTACGATTAACTTTTCAATCTCGACTTTCAACTGATAGCAATTTTCAGTACTGGGTCCACGAGCTCTATGGAACCGGGAATACTTATCATAGTTCAACGCTCCTGGTCTTGCTTGAGTAATTCTTTGGGCCTCGGGA
Organism: Penstemon barbatus; assembly: GCA_003313485.2. NCBI lineage: Eukaryota > Viridiplantae > Streptophyta > Magnoliopsida > Lamiales > Plantaginaceae > Penstemon > Penstemon barbatus. The sequence goes on from CM064880.1 coordinate 40,973,404, forward strand.
ATCAAATTCCCCTCCTCCAGCACAGTTAGAATTTCTTCTTTTGAGGTATTTAATTCAGTGAAGTGAATCTTTCCTGGGCGCGGAGGTTGATTGGGATCAGGTATTGAAACATAGACATTAGATCTTTGGGTCGGCATCTGGGGTTTGTATGCATTGAATCTTTGCCACACTGATCCCCTATTTGATCCTCTGTAATCGCCAGGTTTTGGGACATGAGCTCTATCCTGTTTCTTCCCGAGGGGAAGTTTCGGATTTTGAACATGTTTCAGCTTGTTCATTTCCTCTTGTATCATATATTTTTCAGCTATCTCCATGATCCGCTCAAAGGATTTAGGCTGCTTCCTACATAGTGTGTTCCCGAATTGTGTATTTTTTGTCAATTCGAACATCAGAAAGGATAGGTATTCGATTTATCGACTTTAAGAAGTTCGATGCTGAATCTTGCCAACCATTGCCTCAAAGTTTCACCTTCCATCTGTTTCACAGTCCCTAGATAGTTCGCAGGCAACCTTGGCTTCCTCTGACTCGCAAACTGATGTTTTAATTTATCACAAAATTCATCGAAAGAGAAAATGGAGTTCGGTGGCAATTTCCCGAACCAATCGAGGGCAATCCCCTCGAAGGTAGTAACCATGATTTTGCAGCAGAAATCTTCCGAGTGCCCGTACAAATTCATCACATTAATAAAGCTGTTAATGTGTTCCCCGAGATCGGTAGTCCCGTTATAACGCGGTAATCTCGTTGGCACAGTTTCAGTGTTTTGAGCATCTCGAATCTCTTGGCAGAAGGGTGAACATCTCATGATACTATTCCTATCTCTCTATCCCTGATGTTTTCACGGATAGTTTCTCTATTTTGCATCATTTCAGTACGTCTGATTGTCGTACCTGCATGCCGAGCTTCTTTAACCAACTCCTCTTCATCCAATTTCTTGGCGACTCTCTCCTGCACGATTTTCTCCAGTTCAGCTTCTGTGATCCTTTTGTAGGTCGACTTTTTTGTTTTGTCAGCAACCAGAGGATGACTCTCCCCAACTACTGAATCCTCCACATCATGTACTGCTTTAGAAGGTAATCCTGATCAGATGTTGGACCTTGAAGGACCAGGTTGGGAAGGGTTCGCTACGGGCGCTTTTGATACCGATCAAAGCACGCTCCTCTCCTTCTGAACGTTCAAAGATAGGATTTCAGGTCTCCCATGCGCCACGGGCTGATCCACTGGAGATTGATCAGCTATTCCGCTGTTAAAAAATTCCCTGCACGAATGTGCCGATAATGGACCTCAAATCGGCGACGGTTGTGCGGATCAAAATATCACCCTGGGGAATAATCGGCGGAGCCTCTTATTGTTGAGCCGCTCGAGATAGATTATCGGGCTCATTGTTGACAGAATTTTGTGTCCCAGCCACATGAGAAGGCTCTCCTCGAATGTACGTATTTCGCCTCGTAGTAGGCATTTTTCGATCTAACATCCAAATAAGGCCCATCGGTGGGCGCCAATTGATCTTACGTGGTTTCGTACGGGATCAATAATAGGAAGTAACGACAATAATGTAACGTAATGCTAATAATGGGGTCGAATATGTATATTATCGATCGTGATTACAAGGAGTACAATTCGGAGTCCTATTTGAGCATTACTGGATGCCGTACAAGCTAGAGGCTAATACATACAAAGTGATCTAATCTAACGAGGATGCTTCGAGCTAGGAGCACCTGGGAAAGCGTGTATGGCATCATAAATGCTCGTGGTATTTATACTTGAGGCTGTGTACTAGCTGAACCATCCGCAGGGGTACATTTCTCGGCCCAAGGGCCTGGGCCTGGGATCAGCCCATCAGTAAATCCGATCCTGAACCTCTTTGCTGGAGATCGAACATGGCTGATTAGCATTATGGATCGGATGATACATATTCGAGGTCGGATTCCGTGGTTTTCGATCAGACGAGTCATCCCAAAATAGCAAATCCAAAGTACCCCTCATCACAAGGGGACAAAAAACTTACAAACTTGTCTTACTTAAAAGAATATTGAGAGAAAAACTCAAATTTTCATAAAACGTTTTAAAGTTTTCGAAAACTTTTAGGAGAGAGATAAAATAAATATTCAAAATATTTTTCCGTCAATTTGTTAGTAAGACCAATTTTAAATTTCAAAAAGGAAATTTATTACGTCATTATAACAAATTAGATAAACGACAGATTCATTCCATTAAATCAGTCGTTCAGTTTTCTTCTCTTAGCCCTCGGCTAAAGAAGCGTCCCTATTGCATCAACTATAACGTTTCATGTCCTTGACCACGAAACTCGAAAGTGTACATAAACTTTTATTAGAATTACTAACGTTTTGCAACTTGCATAAATTGCAAAACAGGTTCCGATTTCTATTCAGATTGTCGCTCTCCCACTAGGTCCGGCATACGTCACGTTCTCAAACTAAATTGAGTTAAATATTAGATCAAGCTCATAAGCTAATCAAAATACCTTAACTCATGCTCATAAAAGAATATAGTACATTTATTTTTGCTCACAAACAAACCAAGTTCTAATTTCACAAAAAACAATTAATGGAAAAACAAATTTTCCAATTTAGAAAATAAGATTAATTAGAACGTCATAAATAAGTGTTGAAGTACTTCGTTTTGAAGTCAAACGTTTGAAAATATTTTCAGAAATAAAAAACAGAATTTTTCTTGATATAAAATGATTTTAAATTATTTTCTACATGCATTAGAAAATTGAAATTGGCTTAAAGTGTTACCAAACACTCGCTCTTGCTAGCCATTTCCTCAAAAATATTTTTTTGGACCAACATAAAGAATTTCAAAATTTTCCTTCAAAGAAAAATAATTTTCTATTTTTAAAACATACTGCCAATAAAAATCATGCTCCAGTAAATTTTCATACCATTCTAACGAGGGAATCACAAACTGCCAATAAAAGTCAAGCATGAAAATAATTTCAAATTTCATGAACTTACTAAAACTAAACATGCTTTCAAACACCATATAGCAAAGGAACTCAACCAACCTGGCTCTGATACCAATGTTGGGTTTTAAATCCGAATCAATCGTAATTTACTTACTTGAATCGGATCAGATAATCACCGGTTACTTGAAGTAGGTGATCCGGAGAAAATCCTTCTTTACCATCGATCTAACCGTGGTTGAATCACCGATGCTCTCACGTTTTGGTGCTCCCGATCAAGACACAAATCACGTACGGTAATGAGCCATAATTCCACAATCCAAATGCCCCAATTGTTGTTGATTATATGTACATATATATATTACCCGGAATATATAATATGATTTACCCGTATATAATGTGCTAACTATATGTGTTATGGGAGAAAAAAAACTAAAGAGGAATGAGAGAGAGGGGTCCTTGGTGACCTCTCTGTTTTCGTCAAAAATGGAGAGTTCTTTATTCAATTGGTATTTTCAAAGATGGGGGGAGCCGCATGCTCCCCCACTTGCCTTTTAATTGTAGTTTAATTAACTACTCCCTCCTCTTTTCTAATATATATCAGCTCGGGTCAGGTTAGTTCGAATGAGCGTATCCATCGGTCTCAAATCAACAAATAGCTGGACAAATAATTCATAGGGGCGACCAAACTAATAAGTTTTTAACTTGGAGAATCGAACTGTTACAATTATCAAACTTAAACGACGACTAGTGTCATTAAACTTTTTTAAATAGTAGAGCATAATAAATTAATAATCCTTATGATGGAAAATAAATTAGCTTCATTTTCCTGGAAAATTGTTGGAAAAAGGGATCGTTGCTACTAGAGCAATTTTTTGGTTATTCCAAAATTTGCTATACTAATTAAAGATCATAAACTTGAAAAGTCTTAGTTATAATATTGTTTGAGCTTTAAATATCTATATATATTCATATATAATTATTTCAACATTCGTGTTGTTGTTTGTTGAGGATGTTTTTTTTTTTTTTTGTTAAATTACGGAAGAGGATTATGACTTTCACAAACATCCACAAAACTTACATATCATGTACCAAAGTTTTAGTATTTCTGAACCATATGGAAATTGAGACTAGGAAAATATGAAAGTTAATATATTAACTAAATAAAAGCTTGTAACCAAGAAAATTAAAATCTTAAAATGGAAAATTTGATAGGCCAAAGAACTTCATGGAGTTAAGAGGGGTAATGACGAGTTTAGGATACAAGCACATACATGAAAAGTGATGCAATGCATTGCTACCTCACCACTTAAAAAATGTTAAAACGGAAAAATAAGACGAAAGAGTGTTTATAAATGCTTCTCTAGATCTAAAACAAACGAAAAATTGATTTTTGAGGAAATAAATTGGGAAAAGCACTTTCCAGGAGAAGTTGCAAGTACCCCCACCCGAAATATAAATCATTTGTACATGAGAAAAAGGGGAAAATGTATAAAACCACCAGTATTTTGAGAAATTTTCACATAATTCATATGTATTAAATTTATTGTATAAATTCTGTGATTGAAATGGATTATGTTTAATATTTTATAAAACACAAGGAGATTTTATGCAATAAAATTAATACAATGAGGGTTTTGTAAATATTTTTCAAAATACAGGTGGATTTTTTTCTATACCATGTGATTAATTAGTCTATATATCATGGATGAAACAAAAAATTCAAAATATTATTAGCTAATTAATGTGTTTAGAAGAGGTGTAACGGAAATGCGGTAGTTTTCCTAACACTGTATGCACACGGCGTTCTTCTCATAAAAAACAATGTGGAAGTATTATTTGTACTTAGAGTATGTTTGTCTAGCTCATTTGATATGAAAGACTTGTGTGAAGCTAGATATTAGTGGAAAACAGAGTTCTCATCGAATCAGAAAATTGGATTAAAATAAAACATGGATCGAACTATTTGATCCTATGCGAAATTTAGTGGGTTTCGCATAAACCTACAAACGCAAAGGAAAAACCAAAACATATAGTACTATAACGACTAAATAAAACAATATAAAAAATAAGCCCGTTGCAAAATTCTCAACAATGACGCTAAGAACTTGTTGTCCGCGTAGCTAATGTTAGAGCTAACGCAAGTACACTATCACACAAATGTTGTGATGTAGCAACTTATATACTTATATGTTGTACAATTTATTGTGTTTTGGTTGTGTTGAAGTGGATCGCAATGTATAAAATAACGTGATAGCCTATCTAATTAAAACGGATTTTGGGTTTGAAAAATCAACACCCAACCCAATACCACCCCTAAATTAAGATAACATATGTATAGCGTCCCTGATCCGATCCCACCCCTAAATAGTATAGCAAATGTATAAAGTCAACACTGACCCAAAATATTCGACCCAGTCCCACCCCTAAAATAAAATAACAAATGTATAGCGTGACCCGATCTGATCCGATTCCACCCCTAAAATAAGATAGCAAATGTATAGTTTGACAATGACCCCCCGTCCATCTAAAATGGGTTTCGGGATTAGAAAATCTAACATCCGCGAAAATAGGACAAATTCCACATTCCCCCTGAATTTACAATAGAATCCCACTTTCCTCCCTCAACTTGAAATTTTCCACGGTCCACCCTCAACTTGCTTAATTGATGACACTGTTCCCCCTAAACAAAGTTTCCGACAATTTTCTCAACGGAGTTCAAAGCACGTGAATCCCACATGACTCTCTTAGGGGTAATGTAATCTACTTAATCACTTTAATCAGTTTTTTGCCAAAATTATATTTCAACTAGGGCAAAAGAATTAGTCTCTGACAAATTAAAACCCTACTCCATATCAGAATCTCTTTTTCTTAAACATGTTCAAAAGCTATGGCTTGGAAATTGAGGGAGGAAAACTACATCCCACTGGAAGAAAGTCATTAATAATATGGTAATTATTCTACCTAATATTTTATTATCATTATGGAAATTTATCTATTATAAACTATTATAATATAATACAGTGAATAATTTTATTGAATTGATGAGTTGTTTAGGCATTATATGTGTGATAATTATTTTCTATCTTTTAATAGTGGGTTTGAGTATATGTGATTTTTGCAATTGGTTTTCTATACATAGATTTTAATTTTAATGAGTAAAATGGTAGGTAACACATTTTTTTCATCAACTATTGAGCTTTTAGGATTTGAAAAATCACCATTTTCCTGGCTAAAATTCATAAATAAAATAATTAATCCCCCCCTCGAATTAACAATAGGTTGGTTATAGTAAGGCCTGGTTGGAAGGTGTTCTTGCCTCTATCATTAGCTCGGGTAATTAGAAAGTGATGGCCAAAATGTAGAACTTTAGAATCCCAATTTCCCCACTGATTGAGTTGACTATACTACCCCTGAGAGAGTCACGTGGAATTCACGTGCTCTTGACTTTCGGTGAGAAAATTGCCGGAAACTTTATTTAGGAGGAACAGTGTCATCAATAAGTAAGTTGAGGGTGGACTATGAAAAAGTTTTAAGTTGAGGAGGAAAAGTAGAATTCTATTGCAAGTTCAGGGGTGAATGGGATTAACTCCCGAAAATAATATACTAATATATAGCATGATGTTCTAGTCACGTAAGGGCAACATATTCGCAATCCCCGATTTGGGATTGCATATGTAGTGCTTCCGGGTTTTGAGAGTTTCTTTTCATGTGTCTTTTTCTATAATCATTAATAAGACTAATAATAAATCTCAATTACATACTTATTCACTTTATTACTATTTTTATGGAAAAATTGCATATTTGGTACTATACAATAAAGTACTTTATAATTTTAGTATTATTGGATATGTAAATGTACATTTAATATTATAGTTTAAATTTTGGTTGCAATGTTCATATCATCGTAAAAAAAATGGACGAAAACGAATGACATTGAGCATGTGTCCCGTACATGACCATTATCTCTTCTTTTAGAGTCACGTTTGGAGGAAAAAATATTACATTATAACGTGATTATTTTTCCTCCAAAAGATGATATAACGACTTTCAGATGTCTTTTACTATAATCATTAATAATAATACTAATAAATCTCAAATTACAAACTTATTCACATTATTACTATTTTATGGGAAAATTGCATATTTTGTACTATACAATAGAATATTTCATAATTATAAGTATTACTGGATATGTAAATGTACATTTATTATATTTTAAATTTTGGTTGCAATATTCATATCATCTTAAAAAAAAAATGGACGAAAACGAACGACATTGGGCAGGTGCGCCGTACATGGCCAGTATCTCTTCTTTTAGAGTCACGTTTGGAAGGAAAATTAATACGTTATCACGTGATTATTTTTCCTCCAAAAGACGATATAACGATCACGTACGATGCACGTCGTCAATTAAGACCATTTTTGTTAACGGTGGTAGAAAATTTGAAATGAATATTTAAATTATGAATAAATAGGCATTTTCGTATCATTATACAAAAATTATAAAATGCCTTATTGTCTGGTACCAATTATGCAAATTTCCCTTATTTGCATAATTGAGCTTATTATTACTTGATCAGCTTCTCTCTCCTCTCTCTCTCTCTCTTTCTCACACATACTCATACTGCTTTTCTGCTCCGCATACGGGGTTTGCAATCTCTCTGTATATTCCATCTTGCCCGATCTTGCTTTGCAGTTCAATTCTATTGTTTGTGCTACACATCTGAAATCCTTACCCTTCTCCGATCTGAATCTTCCAAGATCCACGTGTCGGCTAATTTTTTTTGTAATTGGAGCATTTTACTTGGCGTTTGAGTCAATTTAGCGTTCTGTTTGATGGTTTAAAGATCTACTGGTTGTTTGAGTGAGACAAAATATAGATATGGATTCAAATGGGGAAATCGCGAGTCTTGATGCCGAATTCTTGCAGCTTCCGGAGGTTTCTCCTTTGGCCATCAAAGCTAACCCTTACGTTGCAGAAAAGCTTTTTGATCAGTGGCTTTCGCTTCCTGAAACCAGTTCTTTGGTAAATACTCCATTCCTTCATATTAGCTTTTTATATGAATAACTGCATACTTTGGTTTGGGCTCAGTGTGTTTATGTGATGAATGGTGTTTTGCATTCAAGTGCATTTGGAGACATTGGTTTTATTCAGGGTAAATTACGACGGAATAGGAAATGAAATTGAGCTTTTAGATTATAGTCTGATTCTTTTTTTGTCATGAAAGATGAAAGTTGGAGTTGTATAAGTGTGACTGGGTGTTTTTTCTCTAATATGTAAGAGTTATTGAAGTTCAAAATTCATATTGAGACCTCAACTACATAGTCGGGTTGAAAGGGGAGCAGGGGTGCTATCCTCTTGGCCTAGTATGCAAATGGAAAACGGTTAAATATATATATATATATATATATATATATATATATATATATATATATATATATATATATATATATATATATTCTTAGTCCGGCTTATGTGTTATAGAAGGAACATGCACTTATGTTCTCAATGAGAGCTCGTTGATCACATTTTTTTGATTCCTCTTACTCTTATTGTCTCTTGATATATACTTCTGAATCACTACAGGTTTTTATTATGGATAACAGTTGTTGTTGCATCTTTACACATTCGGTCATTGTATTGTTAATAACGTCGGGAAATTTCAAATTCATTTACAGTGCCTAAATCTTAAAGAATCAAAATTTAAGTGAATGGTATTGTTACTAATGTAATAATGTCGAGTATTAGTTTTCTGGTAAAAGAAATCAATTGTAGAGCTCTAGGAAATAGATGATAGGAAATGAAATTTTTAATTAAGTGCCTACTAAAAATTTTAATTGTCTGAGTGTTGGTTGAGCTTGTTGGAGCTTAGCTTCACTCCAAAGTGAGATTAATACACACATGTCCTTATAATGTTGTTGCTTGCTAAAGTGAATTGTTTGATTGTATATTCACTATGCATGTGGATATTGCATACTTTACCACAAAGATGATGATGTCAGTGGTTTGTCTTAGTCCAAATTTATTTAAGATGCAGCTTACATGTTCCCTGATGTACAGATATGTTCATTGCTGGATTTGCTTTTAGAAATATAGGATTTTAGAAATCTGCATCTCGCGTGAATAGAATTTTTTGTATATCTTGAGTAAGGTACTTTTAGCAATAAATGTGAAACATGGGAAATGTAATGATCTGGGAACGTCAATATATGAGACCTTTATGTCCTTCCATTCAAAATAACCAACGAGCATGTTAAGTAGCTATCCATTGAGCATGATGCATGAGATTACGTAAGGAAAATCTGAAATCCCTAAATCCTTGACAGCTTGACTTGCCATTCTTGGACTGAATAAGATAATTCACCTAGGTTTTCATTACATATTTCATACTTGATTACAATTGGTCATGAAATCCTGACTACAGCAAAATATTTTTGATTGGTGAAGGCGCTTTTTGCATGTTTCATAAGTGCTGTAGTACTTCAATATTTACAATTTTGAATATAAGAAAACATATAGATGAAATACTATAGTAATTAAAATGAAGAATTTCTGTATTGGAAATTGAGCTGCTGCTGTTAAAATTTGTCATTTACTTTTTCCATTGGTCCAGAAGTTAAAAAAGTTCATGTACAATCGACGGGGATCCTGTCATCTCTTCCCTACTTTTATATTCAAATTAATTATTTCTATCCTGTATGAAAGTTGGCAATTTGGCATCTATTGAATTTGACAAGAAGTCTCTCAGTGAATGCATAAAGTTAATTGTTCTCCTATATTTTTTGGCCACTATTCATATCTGCTTAGTTTCCCCATTTTAGCTTTCATACTAGGGAAGGCTACTAAGGTCTAGTATAGCACTTTGTCCACTTAGTTATTATGTTTAGGACACGTAATTGTATCATTATGATATATATGTATTTGCCATTATGGTTAATTTTTCAACGCTTAGCTTGCTGATGCAATCAGATTTAATCACGTGCAAAACACAATTGCCTGTTGCTATATATGTGTTACTATACGCGTCACTGTCTATATCAAGGAATTCGTTATAGAGGCCCTTAGATTATTGGAAGGTTTTTTCTCTTTTTTCTGGTTATAAATAAAAAAAGAACACTTTATTTCATCGTGAAGATTTACATGGTTGTTTTGCTCTATCCTTCCTAATTACACAAAAAAGTGATTATCTTATACATATTAGGTTGCCAGGTAAATTATTTTCTTTGCACATTCTTGGTTGTCAAGAAAGTTCAGAAAAATTAGCTTCTACATGCAATTAGGAATGTTCTAAAGAATTTCAAGAATATTAAAAATTATGATAAACTTAAAATAACCATAACAACGTCAGTTAAAGATCATTTCAAACCAAATAAAAACAAACAATAACTAAAGGAATAAATTCAGTGCAAGTCAAAAAAGTTATTGATGTTACCATAACATCGGTATTCGTAATTGCTATGCCAAACACCCTTTTTCAACATACATGTCAGGAGGGTACCTAAAATATGCCATTCAGCATCACTAGATTCTGTTATGAGAATTTTAATGTGATGGAAGTGCGTTTGTTGTTCAAAGCAAGAGGATACTTGTTGGTATTGTTTTTATTTGGATGTGTTTGTTGCACAGAGTCAATATATATAACACCGCCATCAACTAAACAAGGTTGCGTAGGAGATAATAGAGATCTTGACGAAAAGAAAAAATTCGAGAAGGAAGAGAAGGAGTTAAACAAATGTGGAAAGAGGGCTAAAATATAAAATGAACTTGGAGAAGAGAGAAAATATGTAGTGGAAGGAAGAAGGAAGATAGTTGGGGTGTTAAGATTTCCACGTCTATTTCAATCAAATATGCAGGATGAGTTTTGCAGGTAAATATAAGTTTAATGCACTCCCAACACAAAGTGGAAAGTAATTAATTATCTCACATGTTGCCAAAAACTGACCTGCTAGTAGACTTTTGATTGGAGGAAAAAATGTTCTAGAAATTAAGGAGAATTATTGATTCACATACCAATTTACATTTGTACCTGTGGTTTTTTGCTCAGTGCGAGTTATATGACAGTCTATTCTATTTTTATTTAATTGCTTTAGCTGTTACGCCAATAAGAATGATGAGAATATGACCACAAATGGTTGACTCACCCTGCCTTTTCTTGTGCTCTGGTTCCCCTCTTTGCCAAGGGAAGAATGGGTTCTTTCTTTAGTCTTCCCCATTGACTCTGCTGCCTACGAAGCCCACGTAAAGTGAGACTTTATTGTGGAGTTTGGAGGAGGAACTTTGTGAATGATTGTTGATTTCCTATTGATGCTGAGTTATTCAAAATTTGTTTTTTTAGAGTATCTCGTTGCTCGAGTGGAATGTCTATTTTCATGTCTTCATAACAAATTAACTTTTAGTGCAATCCGTGTAATAATCAGTGTAATAATATTATCAAAAGGAATTAACAGGTATACCTTTTTCACCTTGTAGTTATGACTATTACATAAATTATTGCTTGATGGATGGCATTGGATCTTTACAATCTCCACATCTTTTATTGCAATTTTTAACTGTAGTCTGATCTACTTTCACTTAGAATGTTGTCCCTATTAGGAAGGAATGCAACTATTTTATGTTTAAAGCATTCAGCTGTCTGTCACCGTTAATACGAAGGTTGCAATTCTGTTTCACACATATTTATGTCCTTTGCGAGTCAGCTGGTCAGTTGCATTAATTTGCAATATGCAATATGATTTTAACTGTAATACAATACATCATGTCCTGTACAACTCACAAATTGTTTGTAGAAGTAAGTCAGCTGGACATTTTTCAGAATGCTATCCTAAATATGTGATTTAAAGTTTCTTTACTTTTGAAATGGAAAACGAAATTATTTACAAAGTTCCACCGGATTATAGGTAAAAGCATTGCTCAATAATGTTAAGGGAGGTAGTCCTTTAAATGTTTCTGGAACATCATCTAGTGCAAATGCGGCAGCAATTAATTCATTGCCTTCAATGTTTCCTGCTGGTAGTACGCCACCACTTTCACCAAGAAGTTCGTCAGGTTCACCTCGGATCACGAAACATAGGGCTGGCCCCTCTGTTTTAGGCTCTCCCCTAAAATTAGTGAATGAGCCTGTGAAGGAGCTTGTACCTCAGGTTCGATCACTTGATGTTTTGGTATTATTTGTGGAAGTTGTAGGGTTTTCCCTCATCTACTTCTGAACTGGTAATGATTTCTAATATCTTCATAATACTTGTAACAAGTGCAGTTCTTTTTCCAAGATGGCCGTCCCCCACCGAATGAATTGAAAGAGCGGTGCTTGTTTAGAATAAATCAATTCTTTTACGGCCATGTGGATGGACTTCAAATGCACGGTGATATTTGCTGAAAAAATTCAGTGTTAAATGTTACTATATTATATACTAATTCATCTGGAACTTGCAATATGAAGTATGAAAGTATGATCTGTCAGTACTAGCTATGTTATGTGTACTAAGATTTTCCTGTTTATTCACTTCTTCGGGTTTCAGAATTTAAACCGGTAACAAAGGAACTCTGCAAGCTCCCATCTTTCTTCTCCTCTGCACTTTTCAAAAAGATTGACGTTGATTGCACTGGGATTGTGACCAGGTAATTGTTATTATTTTTTTTTTCCCTTTATTTATACATGCCCTTTTGTTTTTCAAAATTTGTCTCTTTTCGTGCATCATGGAAATAAGAAGAGTTAGGCTTAAACAAACATAAAGAGAGAACAACTGCACCAGTTGTTAGTCATTAGGCATACACCCATTTTCTAAATTTATTTGGTGGAACTGAAGGGAAAATGATTGTCACATTTGCTAAATTATCATGGTCAAGAAGACACCCTCATTAGTATAATACTTCAATTAATTTATTAAGTTCTTAATTGAATAATTATTTCGAAAGATTGATCTGAGCAGGACATTTAATAGAATTTCACAGAGGGAGAAAATCAACTGTTTTAATTCATTGTTATGTTTTACAGAGAAGCAAAACAACTCTTAAATAGAAGAGGAAGGAAACATAGCTAACCTAGAATCCAATAGAATCAGGGATATTATTCTTTCCTTATTATGAAAGATCTAATATTCCTAAACCAAAGTAAGCATATTTATCAACACTCCCCCTCAAATTGGTGCTACGATATCCATCATGCACAACTTGCTCACTTGAATTTCGAATGGCTGTCTCAACAACCTCCTAGTCAAAACATCTGCTGTCTCAACAACCCCTAGTCAAAACATCTACAATTTGCTGAGTATTGGGAACAAATGGAGTACCTATTGATTTATTCTTTCTTCGAGCTTCTCTTTTATAAAATGTTTATCAATCTCTACATGCTTTCATGTAGAACAGGGTTATGAGCAATACTGATGGCCGCTTTGTTCTCACAGCACAGCCTTGTCGGAAAACTTAATGGTCTTTTTAAGCCACATAATCTCACATACTCCTTTTTCTTCCAGTGACCAAGCATCGGTCCCCAGTAATCTTAACAACACATCTTCCTCAAGTCTGAGGTAGCCATTGTCGATCTTTCCCTCTATTATAATTCAAATCATGTCTTACTAACAGCTGACACGCATTATATTAGACGCTTAATCAGTAGATAGTATGCTAGAAAGGAAGAGAATTAGGTTGTAAGTCTTGCCGCTCCTTCCGAATTGCGATCAGTTTGCCTATTCCCTATATACACCCCAGAAACTGACCATGTGACGATGAACTCATCATTGATCTGACTGAGAATTCCAATCAAGGTTAGACAAAGCTGAGTCCTCAGATGATAAAAGTAAAGGGACCAGCGGGAGACATAAGATGACAACCCTGCTGATCAGAATGCAGCTGAGAGGAATCAAGACTCAGCTTCCATCTGAGAACCATATAGATGTGTACTTCAAGTAAATTTCCATACGTGACTTGTCGTAAAACACTTGTAACTTACAAGTGAAGGAGTGGTGCGTCAGTTGGGCAAAAGGTTGCTTGCTCCTAAAAAGTTGCATAGCTCCCCCTATATACATGTTATTGGTTATTACATTGTCTACTCATCCATCTTATTGATTACCGTGTCCCCTAACAGCTTAATTTCCCACCACCAAATTTAGCAGTAGCATTCCAAATGGAAAAATTGTCTAGAACAGATAACCAATGAAGTAGACTTTCAATTCAACCCCACTCTTTTGTCCTCCTTTGACTGTAATTGCCTGCATTTCCCAATTCCTCTAGTTTCTAAGGATTTGTTCATGGTCTATTAGTTCACTCTGGAAGATCTCCCCCTTGGTGCGTGCTGTATCCTATTCAATTATGTTGTAATTTTGGATATTGGAAGATGCCACTACATTGACTATTATGTATTCCTGTTGCTAAGCCTAGAATTTGGTTATCGTTATACTACTGCCAATTTTGGTAACTCTATGAAGCTTCAAGCCTTTTAAGATTGGCTTGAGTCTTTTGGTAGCATTTGTTGTGATCTCCGTTTGGATCATAATCATGAACTGGACAGATATCCCAACCTGTAATGTTAGAGAGCTAGAATAATTTCATAATTAAGGAGAAAGGAAAATGCGTTTCTAGCAATTCAAAGGGCAAGGATATGAAGTTCGTTGATTGGCCTGCTCAGATGCTATGAGCTTCTGTAAATCTAAAGCTTAAATTATTAGAAGAGCCCAATAATTGTTTAGAAACATCAATATTTTTTTTTGCGTTCTATTCTACCAGTTACATCTGGGGTTTAAACTTTCGCTGAGTTACTAAACAAATGGCAGTAGTTAGACATAGCAGCTATACAGCACATGGGTTCTGATTACTCTGATGATAATACTAGCCTCCAGTATTTAACAGATAGAACCTATTTTGATACACTACATTTTTATCGTGGAAGCCTTAATCCTAGCCTTTTCTGCATCTTATTACACAGGGTTCACTTGTACACTTATCATTGATTAATGTTTCTGGCCTGTCTTGTTTAGAATTGATGTATATGCTCTTGCTCATTTGATGTACAGGGACGCATTTGTTGATTATTGGATCAATGGGAACATGTTGACAAAAGATGCCGCAACACAAATATACTCAATTTTGAAGCAGCCTGATCACAAATACTTGGCACAGGTTACAGGACGACCAACAAGTCTCTTATTTTTATTTTTATCTGATGGAAAATTGAGTTTAGTATTTTCATTAATATCTTCATTCATGTGTTGGCAATATTATTATCTTGACACAGGATGACTTCAAACCTTTGCTTCGAGAACTTTTGGCTAGTCATCCAGGGTTAGAGTTCTTACAGAGTACACCTGAATTTCAAGAAAGATATGGTATGTTCTAGTTAATAAGTTTCGTTTGTTTGGTTGATAACTCTATTTTTCATTTGTTTAACAGTCTCCATTTACTTATACCATGTGAAAAGAATAGCCTAGTGGTTTCTTTCTGTTGTTTATTTTCTGGTGATGTGATTGTGAGGACATCGTGACCTCCAGCATCATATTAATTTTCTGTTTCTAGAAACACATTTCCTCCCCTCCCCCCTTCCCTGTTTCAAAAAAATATATTCAATGGTTTCGTGTTATCAACTCAGCTCATGGTCTGTAGTTCTAAATTGACCTGAACTATATTTAGACAGACCTTGTCTAAATATTATTTTCTTAATTAACTCTTGTGGTTACTAGAAACATCAAGGAAGCACATGCAGAGTGTATTGTTATGCACCGTGAATTTTAGGCAATTATTTAAGTCTTTTCCATCTTAAACCTTGTTACATCGATTTTGTATCTAATTTGCACATGCTAATGTGGGGTCTAATACTCTAACATGGCCTGTATCAGTGTAAGAAACGTAATATCCCCGCAAGTAAAATTAAGTACATTGAAAATATTGATCCGTGAAAAGTACCACTGTGATAAAACTCCTAATGCTGGAGGAGTTATTACTATGCTCAGAGAGGAATGTCATAAGCATCTTGCTGTTACTTTGATTTTTGAATTAGTGTTTAAGCATTTACCGAAACAGTCTTCTTTGGATGATGCAATTATTCTTCCGAGTGTTTATGCATTATATGGAACACAACTTTTTCCATCGAATGATGCGCACTATAATTTTTTTTATAGACCTAAACTAGTGTTGCATCTATTTTTTCTAGTTCTGTGCTGGTTTGCTATTAAAAGGCAAGTATTAAGTTGGAAGTGCTCTGGCTTTCTCTTTCCAACTGATTTTTGAGTTAAATGTGATCTCTATATTTTCATTTAATAAGAATCTCGATTTCTGACTTAATTAACACTTAATTTGTCATGTCCAGCTGAAACTGTCATATACAGAATATTTTATTACGTAAATAGATCGGGTAATGGCTGTCTGACCCTCAGGGAGCTGAAACGCTCAAACTTAATCGTTGCAATGCAACATGCAGATGAAGAGGAGGATATTAACAAAGTCTTGAGGTAAGAATGTTCTCATTTCCTCTCCCACAGATAGAACCTTACTTATTTATTATTTTGTTAGAACTTAGTTCTAATTGAGTAGTATAATACCTTCATCACGTTCCCGGTTCCTATGTTATTGGTTATACACGGAAAGCTTATTTGATGAAATTCTTAAATAATTCAACATGATTGTATTTTAGAAAAGAAAATATATAAATAATATGCATTTCCAAGTATCACCAGAAGCTAAATTTTCACATAGTTGAGATCCTATGATGCACGGATACTCCAAGAGCTTACAAATGCATCACTGGACACGCCTAGGACATGTTATTGCTTGTATATGATTCCAATACGTATCCGATACACAATGTGGCATATTCTGAGTTAAAAAAGAAATTAAATTGGACACTGTATCTTGGTGCATCTTATATGTAAGGGTTTTTGTGAATTTTCCAAAATTAAGGTGTGAAATTTTTAATGAAAAATAAAATCAGACACGTTCCAATCAGCTGCCAGTGACCTAATACTTAATCAATTGAATTCATTCATTCATTGAAAGACAAGAATCTAACAATAACTCCTTCCTTCATTGCTACTGCTCTTTTACTTCTATGTAATTGTTTTTCTTTTCTGCTTTCGCTTTTACGAAAATATTGAGTATTTATTGTCTAATATTTGTTTTTGACTATCTGATATTCATGATTGGACATACGACTTTGTTAAGGCCATTCTTTACTGCTAGTATTATTTGTTTATTTTTACTCTTTAGCCTTCATATTATATGAAATGATATGAATATATTAGAATGTTT
This sequence comes from Penstemon barbatus, assembly GCA_003313485.2. Lineage (NCBI taxonomy): Eukaryota > Viridiplantae > Streptophyta > Magnoliopsida > Lamiales > Plantaginaceae > Penstemon > Penstemon barbatus. Next base: position 40,990,566 of record CM064880.1, read on the forward strand.
TGGATTCCTTTGATGATTGTTTATTTGTTTATCTTTAGAATGTTTTGGATTCTTGGAATGACACAAATATGTATCACACATTATTATGACTATCTGTTAAGCATGATATATATTACTCCGTCCGTCTCCGTCCCATATTTTTTGCTCTCTTTAGGTTTGGCGCAAAATTTTAGGTAATAGTTAAAAAGTGACTTCTGTTATATCCTTACATTTTTACTCCAAAAGTAGTAATTGAGAATCTTTGGTGTCAAATCATCATTACTTTTATTTGAGAGGGTAGTTTTGAGAGGAAAATTTTCATTTATGGAAAGAGAGTTTGTTTTGGGGACATCCCAAAAAGGAAATAGGAGAAAAGATAATGGGACAGAGGGAGTTTATATTTTTATATACATATACATGCCGTGTCGTATCTTGTAAATTATAAAAATCTGTGAGGCCATATCAGTATCACGTTGTAGCCATGTTGTCTTATCCATAAGCATCATAGTATCTGATTTTTAAGTAAAACAGTATATATTCTTGCGGGTACTGGTTTATCTAGCATGAAGTTTGAATAAGCCTGAATGTTCCTTTAGAAGTGGTTAAATTGCTAAAGCATTCTTATTTTCAATTTCCAGTTCTACTTTTTTGTTAATTATTTCCATTTTCTTACTCCATTTTCATTTTTTACGGTAGGTACTTCTCTTATGAGCATTTTTATGTGATATACTGCAAATTTTGGGAGCTGGATATGGATCATGACTTTTTGATTGACAAAGAAAATCTGATCAGATATGGTAACCATGCACTTACTTACAGGATAGTTGATAGAATATTTTCCCAGGTTAGTATCTTTGTTTCTCTTCTATTCATGCCACCATTTCCTGCTCTATTATACAAAGACATTATTTTCTAAGTAGCTCATTCATCTCTCTCAGTATTGCCTCTTTGAAATTTGTCTAAGGTTCCTAGAAAGTTCACCAGTAAAGTTGAAGGAAAGATGGGATATGAAGATTTTGTATACTTCATTTTGTCAGAAGAGGATAAATCATCGGAGCCCAGTCTTGAGTATTGGTATGCATTTTCTTTATTTATCTGCTAATAAAAATATAGTAATTTTGCAATCTTTACCTTGTCTGGTTGAGCTCTTTCCTTTTTGCAAGTGTTTCCTTTTTTGTTTTGTTATTATGTTTGGGTAAAAAAAGGACTTCTATCCATTATTGAGTTGAAATGTACATGCGAGAGTTATGATGGGCGTAATTACTAGAAGTATACAAAAGGGGTCAAAATATGATACATATAGGAAAACAATAAGTTTTCCTTTTATCAGTAATCTAGAATTTCCTTGTTGCTAGTAGTTGTTTGAACCTTGACAAAACTTAAGTTTATTCTTTAATATCTGAAATGCATAGTCTCCACGTGGATCTGGTTTGCCCAAGAAATTGCTCCAAGGAGACGTGGTCAAACCCCATTTGTATCTAGTCTCATCCCAAGCCACCGGTTTCAGCCCATCTCTCCGAACCTAATATAATTCCAAACCTATGGAAAGACATTCATTTGACACATACTGTCTATTTTTTTCTACGAAAGTCATGATTTGACACCTCTCACTTGCTTTTTCCTCCAAAATTCAAACTCAATCCAAATTATATCTCAAGTTTTAAAACACACATACCCGAACATTCGAACTCGATCCAAAATCGTGTTTCTAATGTTTCAAAAAACCACTCAAATATAGTTTTTGAATTCGAAACCAAGGGAAACCGAGCTAATGCTGATCCATATGGACTCGAATTGTTTGAAACATGTAGATGTAGTGGACTAGTGTGGTTGGTCCCCCTCAACGTAGGAATTCCTTTCACCATCTTTTTCACATGTGGTATCTTAGGGTTAGTAGTTTGCTTACTGGTGAAAGATAACGATTGCTAGATGCATCGGATATTAAAAAAATTAGGTCACGGGGAAATCCAACCCCCACAATTAACTTGAGCAACTCCCATTATAACAAAACCATTAAATAAAGCAATTGAATACATAGCATAAGTTAAAAAGGGTGTTCTAAATATGCGTTCATTGCTAAATTTAATCCACAAAGCACCTTTAGACGGATGGACGAAACCCACAAACGGATGTCCTATCTATGGTGGTGGATGGGAACGGTCGGTGGCTTTGGTTTGTCTCACTCGTATCCTCTTTCAAAATCCGAATTCTAAGATCTTTCAAAATCCGAATTCTAAGATCAGATGTTTTGTTCATCATGGGTTTTTGGCATTTTGCACCTTGGAATTATAAGGTTTTGGCACTTTGCACCCTGGTATTATAGGGTTTTGGCACTTTGCACCCTTGTGTGTGTTTTGGTGAGAGAATTCATTGGTAGAAGAGTAGAATAGTCCTTTTCTCGAATATCTTTTTTGGCACATTACAACCTCAAATATATAATATTGGCACTTTGCACCCTGAAAATATAGGGCCTGTTTGTTTGGTGTTTGGGAAAGTAGTTTGAGAGAGTAGTGGATGTTTGTGAAATAATTTCGATTTGCGTAATGTTGTTTGTTTGGATTTTGAGAGAGTGGTTTGAGAAATAAAGTAGATATATGTTTTTTTTGGAAGAGTTGAATTGTAGATGTAAGATGTGTAAGACTTTATGTCAAATCATGTTTGTTGTGAGATAAATTGTGTAAGAGATATGTTACTTTATGTCAAATCAAAGTAGAGTTTGTATAGGTTTTGTTTAGAGATAAGAAAGATTGTTGTTTGTTTGGATTTTGAGAGAGTAGTTTGAGAAAATTAAGAGATGAAAAATTTATTTCAGAAAATAGAAAACATGTTTGTTTGGAATTTTCCAAACACGAAATTTTTTTGGGAAACGCCAAACAAACAGGCTCTAAAATTTTGGCACTTTTCACCCAGATTTAATTTTTTGGCACTTTACACCCTAATGTGTTTTCCTTTGAAAAAAACTCACGAATGTCATCCATGGAGAGATAAAATGGTCATTTATATGTGCACAACAATCATAAAAATGTTATTCTTAATTTATTTTACTTTTTAATAACTTATTTTGACATTTTCTCTTAGTAAAATTTAGATTAAAAAAAGGACATTGTCTTCATTTTGTTTTCAAATATCTTCTAGATTATTTACATTATATTTAGAAAACACGTTTACAAATGTAACATGATTATATTGCATGATATTGTCTCTATAAGACTCGCATGTAATCGATCCTGAATTTTTGTACACGAAATACTCTACAAAATTAAAATTATTTACTATTGGCATGATAAATTTATTAAATTACAAAAAAGAAAAAAGAGTTCTTACCTAATCACTAATAGCTAGTAATTTGGTTAAAATAAAAATGTGCCAAAAATATTAAGTCGAGGTTGAAAATACCAAAAAAATATATTTTTAGAATGCAAAATGCCGACAATTTATATTTTCAGGGTGCAAAGTGTCGGAATATATATTTTTGAGGTGCATAGTGCCAAAAAATTAAAAAATGATTTTTCTACCCTTCCATCAATGAATTGTTTCATCAAAACACACATTAGGGTGCAAAGTGCCAAATAAATTGTATTTCCAGGGTGGAAAGTGCCAACACTTTTAAGTCAGGGTGCGAAGTGTCAAAACCTCATAATTTCAGGGTGCAAAGTGCAAAAACCCGTTCATTATACACCCAAACTTGAAATCCTAAACTAAGAGTTTTATGATTCCCTCTTAGGTTAAGTCTATACCTCACAAACTCTTGCAAAGATTCAAATCCCTAGTAGACTTATTCTTGAATCTACTCCACGTGGGACATTTAGTATCAACAAATAGTATGGGGCGGTGTTTCAAAATGCACTTTATTATCTTTCTTATTTTGCTTTGCTTATACTCCATGCTTGATCCGAGTAAAATCGTTTGAAGATCGATGAGTTATTTGTTTAAGCCATATTACTTTCATGAATGTCTTCTATTTTGTGCTGCAGGTTCAGGTGCATTGATTTAGATGGAAACGGAGTTATTACGAGGAACGAAATGCAATTTTTTTATGAGGAGCAGTTGCACAGAATGGAATGTATGGCCCAAGAGCCTGTCCTTTTTGAAGATATTTTGTGCCAGATAGTTGACATGATTAGTCCTGAGGTGAACTTTTGTAAGATTGTATTCATTATATTTTTCTCATTTTCTGAGTTTCTAATGTTATTTTCTACGAACTTTGTTGTGCTTTACTTGCAAGGAATGGTTGTGAGGAGAAATGATTGTCACTTTTGAGTCTTGGTAATGTTTCTGGTCTTGGGCATGTTTTGTTTGCGTTGGATATTGGAGACTATATAATTCATCGTCTTCTACATCCTTGTTAACCCATCTTGTAATTTGGTTGTGAAAGATGGAGGCCTATGTTCGATTTACATAAAGAAGTGTAAGAGGAAAGCATCATTCATTAGACCATGAAAGGATTATCATCTGCTTATGCTCAGACCTTGGAAGTGCTAAATTGAAAAAGTCATTTCAGAGAAACTGAGACGTGAAGTATTTATTTTATGTGCAGGAAGAGACCTATTTCACGTTACGTGATTTGAAAGGAAGCAGACTGTCTGGCAGTGTTTTTAATATCCTATTTAACCTTAACAAGTTCATGGCTTTTGAGACTCGTGATCCATTTCTAATTCGCCAGGTAAAGCTGATGTAATTTTATTGTTTTATGGATGTTTGATGGTGCTGCAATTGAGAAATTGCTCAGCAGAGTTACATAGCTTCACCTTCTTTATTTAAAAAAAAAAATCTTTGCGCTGAACAGGAGCGCGAGCATCCAACTTTGACCGAGTGGGACCGCTTTGCTCACAGAGAATATATTAGACTTTCGATGGAGGAAGATGCAGAAGATGCGTCTAATGGAAGTGCAGATGTTTGGGATGAATCACTTGAGGCTCCTTTTTGAGTTTCTTTTGGTGAGATCTTTATCAATGTTAAATTGTAGGTTCTTTTACGTCTGTTACTTTCATCTTGATGGCCAATGGTTTGATTTAAACTTATGCATTGCCATATGTTTTGATGGTCACTAAGTATCGAAGCCACATACTAAGTAGTAGATGTCTGATTTAACATTTTATAATCAAGAAATCTTCAGTATTTCCTGATACAATAAAAATGACCAACACAAAAGTGTTGAGTCTAGAAACCAAGATTTTTTCTTCTAGATCACCCTTAGCTTGAACTATGTATTCTGATTGTTAATTTAAAGGGCAAACTCTTTCGTTTACTCTGTTTGGAAGTTTCTTCTTTAGTGGCTTTATTCTGAAGTTTGTGAGGTGATTGCAGATTGTTTATATCTGCCATGTATGCCTATGGTATTTGTTCAACACAGAAGCTTAATAGAAAATAACATTTGGTTGCACTTTTTTCCACAATGTTTAATCTTTGTGGTACAATTCTCCTAATATTCATTTAAAGATTTTCTTTTCTTGATTGGTGAGGTACGAGGATGGTAAAGACTAAAGTAGAAGTAAACTTAGCCTTGGATTAAAATGAGTGTTAGGACATTACCATCAAGATTAAATCAAACGTGTACACTGTTTTGTACTCTTTGTATCCGTATGGTTTAATCCATATATAGGGACACTATGGCTTGCATGTCTTGTCCATTTTTGTCGTCTGGCTTTGGTAAGCTCTTTGTATATGATCTTGCTGTGTTTCATGCGGGATCAGTAATAGAAAGTACAGACAAATATAAATAATAATGCGGGGTCAAATATGTATATTTCCGATCGTGAGTACAAAGAATACAATTTGGGGGTCCTATTTGAGCATTATAGGATGCCGTACAAGCTAGAGACTAAGTACAATATAAAGTGATCCGATCAAACTTTCCGAGGAGGCTTCGAGTTGTAGCTTCGAGCAAGGAGCACCTGGGAAAGCGTGTCTGGCATCATAAATGCTAGTGGTATTTATACTTGAGGCGGTGTGCTAAGTGAACCATCCGCAGGAATATACTTCTCGGACCAAAGGCCTGGGCCTGGGGTCGGCCCAACAGTAAATTCGACCCTGAGACCCTTCGCTGGGAATCAGACGGGGCTATTGGAATTCGGGAGCGGCATTATGTCTTCGAGATCGGACTTTATGGTTTTCGACCAGACATGACTTCCCAAAATAGAGAATCCAAAGTACCCCTCATCAGTATATAATTGTTGATATATTTATGCCATTTACATTTGATCCCAAAAAAAAAAAAGGAGTGTTAGGAAAATGACGTAGAGATTCACAACTTAAAATTATCAGTGCGGAGACATTACAATCTCTTGTTTAGAGATGAGAAATCGGTTTACCTTGCTTCGAGTGTAGTTAATCTTACAAATAGTACAAGTTAAAAGACACACGTTGGTTTTTGCCTACTTATTGTGGTTAGTCTTTACATCCCTATTGTGGTAAGTCTTTATATCCCTATTGTGGTAAGTCTTTACATCTTATGCTGATAAATTTGAATAAAGATTCTATATTCAGGTGTCCATAGTGTATTCTTTGTATCAACCTGGCTACGAAAAAGCAATGAAGCAATTTTTTTACGGGCAAGGCATTAAACATCAGTCTTCCAAATTATGTTCATGTATATGGCTTGCCAAGCTACAGAATTGGAAAGGGTTTGGTGCGCCTATTGTCAAGGCACATTATTATGTGTTAGTTCACACAAGTTTTTAGCCCTTTTCCGTTGTTTAGTTGTAAGAAAATGTCGTCAATTATTTCATTTAGAGCCTATGTTTAGTGCTTTTCCTATTACATTTCTCATGGTCGAATTAGCTTGGTGAAAACTGCAGTGCAGTGTATGTGTTTTTGCTTGTCGCCTTTTCTGAATCTTCTAATTTCGGACATGTAGTTCATGAATCTTTTATATGAAACATGTTTATCACTTTTGTTTGTGAGGCTGATGGAGGTAAATATTTAATGATACTTGTTGCTTTCTTTACATTGATTATTGATATGTACATTTTGCAGAATAATTAGTTCTTGTAGAGGTTCAATGAATGGAATGTGGGACGTAAAAGCACATAATATACATTTTGCAGTCCGTTTCAGTTTTTAATAAAATGGATGCAGTGGTTATTGGGCTTATCCTACCTTGCACCTCAGAAATACAGTAGTTCGGCATTGTGACTTTATGTGGATGGGTTATCGTTCGGTCTCGCGGGTTTCACGAGACCTCGCCAATTTCAGGAGATTGTGCTAAAATCCTTCCAAATGAGTTTTCGTTAGATCGATGAAACTTGACACAAATTTATTCACAAACCACACTCAAATTCTTGAAATTTATAAAATATTGATTTCACACTTAGCATTTATTTTTTTCTCCAAACTCTCTAAAAAAATTGATTTGACATCTACTACTAACTTTTTTTCTCGCACGTCAATAGGGGTGTAAACGAACTGAGTATTGTACGAGATATTGTTCAAGCTTGGTTTAGATCTTATCGAGCTTGAAATTTTGTATTTGTATTTGAGTTTGATTTGATTTCTTAACGAAGCGAGATCAAACGAGCATTTATCGAACGAGCTCGAGCTCGAGCTGAGTATTGAGTAGCTTGGTATTATACATGTACTTTTTTCATATTTAGCTTATTGAGCCGAGCTTCAAAATTTATCGAAACGAAAAATCAAGCTTGTTTGATTTGTTTGACGAACCGAGCTGAAACGAGCTTTTATCGAACGAACTCGAGCGGAGTATCGAATAACTTGGTTTGATTTTCAACCCTAACGTCAATATTCAAAACCAATTCAAGTGAGATTTTAACTTTTTCAAAACTAGAAAATCCAATATCGAAAACTTAATCAAATGGAGTTTCGAAGGCTTCACCCGAAACCATTCAAATTATTTTTCTAAAATCTAGACCAGTAAAACGGGGCAAAAATCTAGCCAAATAGGAAATTCTGTTTCTCCTTTCACTTTGCACTCTCGTTACTCGTCTCATTCTGAACTGAAAGGTGTTTCTCATTATTCCCCTCCATTTCCCAAAAGTAAAATTCATTATTTACCTCCAAATGTGCTCTCTCACAAAAAATCAAGAGAAATCCGTCTATATTTTGCGGTCTACTTTTCTTCTCCAACATTCAACATAACCAACTTTGTTTTGCTTCTACTTGTTGCTTTCCAAAATTAGACAAAAATATCTTTTCGGTAGCTCCAACATAAAAGAATTCTAACTGTGCGGTGTGAATGTAGGTATAATTTTACAATTGCTTGCCTAAATAATGGGAGAGGGACAATCCTGGAAGAAGGTTTCACATATGCACAAATAAATAATGGGGGTATTTTATAGACTTGAATTATGTGAAGCCTCAACTGGAAAATACTTAATTTTTAAAGGGTAAATAACAGATATTCATGAGGTAAGGCCTAATTACAAAAATACTCCTCTATTGGATATTATTAAAAAAAAAAAATTTCGTAACCTTCTTACAATTAATCTCTTGTCCCTAAAATATTTCAATTTTGTCCCTGGATGTTATTTGCAATGTTTATAATATCTTATAAATGTTTTGGTGCTAATTGTTATATCTTATAAATTATAAAATTAATAATTATATATTTACTACCAAAATAATTTCTAAAATTAATAATTGCCCATAAGTTTAAATAAATATTGAAAAAAAAACCTTACTTATATATTAATCAACAATTTAAATTGTAAAATAATAAATTAAATAGAATTTTATAACAATATTTTATAAATTTAAACAAATTTTTTCATATTTAGCTAAATAATTTTATTTCTATACTATTAAATTAAAAAAATATTTATAGTATTATAAATTAGATATTTTAATTTAATAAAGTGTATATTGTAAATTCAGTATTTATTAATGCAATAAAAATATTATTTATTTAATTAGTGTAAATATAATTTTATATTTATTAATTTTATTTAATTTGTTATTATAGAAATTAATTTACTGATAAATATGTAGAAAATTGCATATTTATTGAAATTTACTGGAAATTATAAATTATATCAACTACTTTGGTTTTAAATATATGATAATCATTTTTATAATTTATAAGATTTATGAATTAACACCCAAATTTTAAAATTTATAAGAAATTATAAACAATACAAAAAACTTCTAAAGGCAAAATTGGAATATTTTAGGGGCAAGAGGTTAATTGTAAGAAGGTGACAAATCTAAAGAAAATTTTGTAATATTCAATACGTGAGGGAGATTTGTGTAATTTTGCCTAACCTCAGGGTATCCATTATTTACCCTAATTTATATTTACAAATATCAATTAGTTATTTTAAATAAGATAATATTGTTACAAAACATAGGCTAATATTTAATTATTTTACAAGACATTAGTAGGCTTTAAAATTCTTCTTATGATCTAATCCCACATTGACAAGACCTCTCCTATCTTCTATGTTTCCTCCGAAAAATTGGAAAATAGTTAGAACATTTAATGTAAGATGATTTGCAATTTAGTGAGGTGGTTGTTCGTGTTAATAAATCAACAAAATATTTAAGAGCGAGTTTAAAAGTTTAATGATTCCTTATATCTCCGCAAGGTTTACTATTCTAAACACACCTAACAAGGAGCGATGTTATCTTAACCTGCATGAATAGTCAATGCAACCAAAATGATTTCGTGCATCCAAATGCCAGATTTCTTGAATCTACGTGTCAGATTAATTAGGGGCTCAGGACCGAGTCAATAGTCCATGTTGTATATGTGTGATATACAAATCCGTAGAGGCGCAATGTATGGGGCGCTAGTTATCGAATAAGAAAGGGCAAAATGTGCCAAAGGGGTCAATTCGGAATTCAACCGTCGCTCAAATTATCAAAAAGAACGGTGTGTCGTCGTTCTGCTCGATTTTCAATTATATTTCATAGAACTATTTATTAAATTGATTTAGTTATTGGCTGATTCGAAGCTTGAAAGGATTACAAAATGAGACATATTTTTTTTGTTTATTCTGCTGTGCTAATAACGGCCTGATCGTCCCCTCAACATTAATGAATACAATGAGCTGTTTTTTGACATTTTTGACATTAAATCAGTTCGCATTACACTAAACTGTTAAGTCTAACTAAGCTTTCCATAACTCCGTTCTTGTTTGCTTGGCTGATAACGTTCCGTAAGCTCCTCAACACTGGCGGATCCACATAGGGGCAAGGGGGGCTGGAATTTTTTTTTTTTTTTATATATATGTATTGTAATCTAATAGCCCAAATAAAATTTCAAGTCCAATTAATATACCCACTTTAACAATAACTTATTCTTCCAATTGTAAGCCCCAATAATATTGCAATCATTTTCCTTTGTCTTCAATTTACATTTGATGGCGTCGATATTGGGGATCACTAATGACTTGTCTCAAGCTTTACAAAGAAAAGATCAAGATATAGTGAATACTATGAAATTAGTCAAATTAGCTAAAGATCGTCTTCAAGAGACAAGAGATGATGGATGAGAAACTTTGTTGGAGGATGTTACTTCTTTTTGTTCTAACCATGAAATTGAAGTTCCTTCAATGAGTAATGTTTATGTTCCATATGGGAGGCCAAAGCGTAGGATTGAACAAGTGACTATCGAACATCATTACAAAGTTGAGAGATTCAATTCGGTGATAGATAGACAATTGCAAGAGTTGAACAACCGTTACAATGAAGTAAACACGGAGTTGCTTCTTTGTGTTGCACGTTTAAACCCATCCAATTTGAAGCTTTTGACAAAGGAAAACTTGGTCGTCTTGTCGGATTTTATCCAAATGACTTTTCTTTTCTTGAGCTCTTGGCTCTTCCCAATCAACTTGAAAATTATATTAGGGATGTTCGATCAAGTGATGATTTTTCTAGTTTGAAAGGGATTGGTTATCTTGCTAACAACTAAAAGACATGTCGCATTTTCGATGGTTTACAAACTTGTGACATTGGTGCTTATTCTACCCGTTGCAACTGCATTAGTGGAGAGAGCTTTTTCGGCTATGAAGATAGTAAAGAATCAACTTCATAACCGAATGAGCGATCAATGACTAAATGATAGTTTAGTTGTCTTTATAGAGAGAGATATATTTAGTAGTATTTCAAATGATGCTATCATGGACCGGTTTCAAAAGATGAAAAACCGTCGTGGTGAATTATTAAAGTAAATATGTAGATATTTTGGGTTCTTATGTGAATAATATAAACTTTATGTTTAACTGTTTTATTTTTTTTCTTTTTTTGTATAAGTTTAGCCCCCACTGACCCAAATTCCTGGATCCGCCCCTGCTCCTCAAGAGTCAAGACTTGGTTGTTTTGTTATTATCAAAACTTATTCAACTCAGCTCAGCTTAGAAACGCATGCAATTAACTATTTGCTTGTTTGACTCTGAGCGGAGCGAACCGAAGTCACTTTCGGAACCATACTTCCTAACTATAAGTAATTTCTTTGATATAGCATAGATAGAGCCCCAAGGGGAGAAGTATATCATTTCAATGCCAGTGGGGCTTGGCAACCTTCCATCTTTTAGAAGTTCCTCTCTTTCCTGTCTCGCCCCTGTAGTTGATCTAAGAAGATTGATTTAAAGGAAAGATGTTAAGGACTTGAACATACTTTCCATACTCTTTCCCCTATTCCGTAGCTTGATTATCTTGAAAATGTCAGAAATTATATTTTATGGGTGCAAAGTGCCAATATTCTATATTTCAGAGTGCATAGTGTCAAAAACTATATTTTGAGGGTGCAAAGTATAAAAAATATTCGAAAATAACTATTAAGCCCTTCAATCAATGAATTTTTTCTTCAAAACACACACTAGGGTGCAAAGTGCCAACTAAATTGTATTTTCAGGGTGCAAAGTGCCAAAACTTTTAAGTTAGGGTGCAAAGTGCCAAAACCCTATAATTCCAGGGTACAAAGTGCCAAAAGCCCTTTTATTGCATTAATAAATACTGAATTTACAATATAAACTTTATTAAATTAAAATATTTGATTTATAATACAATATATATTTTTTTAATTTAATATAAAATAATTTGGCTAAATGTGTAAAAAAATTGTTTAAATTTATAAAATATTGTTATTAAAATTCTATTTAATTTATTGTTTTACAATTTAAATTGTTGATAAATATATAAATAAGGTTTTTTTTCCAATATTTTTTGAAACTTATGGGCAATTATTAATTTTAGAAATTATTTTGGTAGTAAATATATAATTATCAATTTTATAATTTATAAGATATAACAATTAGCACCCAAGTTTTAACATTTATAAGATATTACAAACATTGCAAATAACATCCAGGGACAAAATTGAAATATTTTAGGGACAAGAGGTTAATTGTATGAATGTTACGGAATTTTTTTTTATAATATTCAATACATGAGGTGTATTTTTGTAATTAGGCTTTACATCATAGATTCTTTAAAAATTAAGTATTTTCCAGTCGAGGCTTCACATAATTCAAGTCTATAAAATACCCCCATTATTTATTTGTGCATATGTGAAACCTTCTTCCAGGATTGTCCCTCTCCCATTAGGTAAGCAATTGTAAAATTATACCTACATTCACATCGCACAGAGAATTCTTTCATGTTGGAGCTACCGAAAAGATATTTTTGTCTAATTTTGGAAAGCAACAAGTAGAAAGTAGGATTTTTGGCATTTTACATCCTGGAATTATAAGGGTTTTGGCACTTTACATCGTAACTTAAAAGTTTTGATATTTTGCACCCTAAAAGAAACTTTAGTTGGCACTTTGTATCCTAGTGTGTATTTTAGTGAGAAAATTAATTGGTAGAAGGGTAGAATAGTTATTTTCAATTTTTTTTCACTTTGCACCTTGTCAATATAGATTTTGCACCCTTAAAATCTAGAATATTGGCAATTTGCACCCTAATTATATAAAATATTATCATTTTTACCCCGATTTAAATTTATTGGTACTCTGCACCCCTAAAAATATAATTGTATGACATTTTGCACTCTAATGTATTTTTCTTAAAAGAAACAAACTCATGAAGGTCGTCGATGTAGGATAAAATGGTCATTTATATACACAACAATCATAAACTTGTTATTCTAAATTTATTTTACTTTATAATAACTTATTTTAACATTTTCTCTCAGTAAAATTTAGATTAAAAAAATGACATTGTCTTTTTTTTTTTTTTTTTTTCAAGTTTCCTCTAAATTATTTACTTTACATCTAAAATACACGTTTACATATCTAACATATTATTATATTGCATGTTATTTACATTATTTAGATTATCATATTAAGTAGGGTTGAAAATGTCAGAAATTATATTTTATGGGTACAAAGTGACAATATTCTATATTTCAGAGTGCAATGTGTCCAAAACTATATTTTTAGGGTGCAAAGTGTCAAAAATATTCGAAAATAACTATTATGTCCTTCAGTCAATGAAAACACACACTAGGGTGCAAAGTGCCAACTAAATTGTATTTTCAGGGTGCAAAGTGCCAAAACTTTTAAGTTAGAGTACAAAGTGCCAAAACCCTATAATTTCAGGGTGCAAAGTGCCAAAACCCCCTACATTTCTGATATTTTTAAATCTTAAAACAATACTATAATTTAACATAAATACCCTCCATTATATATTATATACTTAGGGTGAGTTTGGCCTAGCGGTTGAAGCTCATAAAATCACTTTTAGATCTCTATTGTAATTTTTGAAGTGTTTGGCCCATATTATAAAAATTGCTTTTGCTCAATCGTGATTTTCATGGTGTTTGGCCCACAAGATCATAATCGCTTTAGGGATCTCGAGAAGCAAAAAATCAACTTATTTTAGAAGCTGCTAAAGTGTTACTTTTGCAAAAACTATTATACAAAAGCAATTATTCTATAATTAATTTTTACTATAATCAATTATTACCAAAATTAATTTTAGTAAAGTTAATTCTCCTATAATTGCTTTTCGAATCGTTCTGCCAAACTCACCCGTAGACTTGTTGTAAACATGAAAAAAATGATGCAGTTCATTGCATGTGTTAATTTATATGGACCAATTTATTCTTGTGTTATTTTATACTTGCTATGTATGTATAAGTTTAGAAGGAAAGAAAACATTTTATGTCCTTTAACGACATTTAATTTTTCGGTGAACCAAGTACATCCTTTACCTTTCTTGTACAAGCAATTTAGTCTATTTGATCGAAATCTTAGTTCTTCTGTCGAAAATTACCTCGTTCAATAGTTTCGAGTTGGACAATCACTTTGGAAATTTTGTCAGAGTGACTGTCACGCGTTGAATATGGGCAATCAATTTATTAGTTTATCATAATATTAAAAGAATTCGACGCGTGACAATCTTATAGCAAAATCCCCAAATTAAATGCTCAGTTAACAATTATTGAATATCGAGGTAATTTTCGACAAAAGGTAGACTGCAATTGCAGTCAAGTTGACCAAAATTGTCAGTGCAAATAAGATAAATTATGTAGTTAGCTCACCAAAAAATTAAGTGCGATCATCTCACATACCAGTAAAAAGTTAAATGACTAAATGTTATTTTTTCAAATTTAGAATATGGTTATCCTACTTTTTATCTAAATTACAACGCATGTGGTTGTTTGGTTATATGTCCCGAAATTCGAGGGCAAACATCTCACACTTAGCAAAATGTTTCTCCAAAAACAGGTAACAATATTTATACAATAACGGGATGATCTACGGTGAATCAGGGTTGGTGTGAGTATCAGAACGATTTCACTAGAATTGTGCCACTTGGCAAAAGTATGAACCCTTCTAATGCATGAATTATCAAAAATACCCCTTTTATTAAAAAAAAAGGAAAAACAAACTCCTAATCTTCCACCCCATCCCGCCAAAATCCCAGCATCGCCGCCACCCATTGTTCAATCGGCACCCATTAAAACTCGTCGTTTTCTTCTATTGAAGCTCTCTAAGTTCTGGTATGGAGGCATTTTGTTCTGTACTTTTAGAAATTAAACTATGGGGATTGAAACCCACGTCCATAGGATTACGATGGAGCAAGAATATCCGAGAAAGGTGGAGAAATGAGCTCGGAATTGCTATCTGATATTTGCGGAAAAAAAGTTTGCGATATCTTCAAATGTAAAAATTGAACTATTCATTCCATGGAATATGACATTGACTATACGTACATGTTCGCAGCGACGAGACGAACAAAACCCCTAAACTAGTTCTGACGAACAGTCACCGAAAAATAATGATCATTCATGGAAATGGTGGTGAAGCTTCCTTCATCTATGAAAGAAGGTCTTCACCTATGAAAGAAGGTTGAAGAAGACAAAATGACATAAATGTCAATTTATGATGTCCATCCTTAATTGATGGGTTGATACAAATTTTCTCACCTTCTATGGGTTCATACACTAATTTATAATTTATAAAAGTTAAGGTACAAAATATTAAAGCACACATTTTCATGAATCTAAGTACCATTGGTGTAATTATCAAAAAAAAAGAGTACCATTGGTGTGAGAATTATAAAAAAAAAAAAAAAGGTACCATTGGTGTGTAAAAATAGAATGTCCTTACAATCACACCATAATTGAACTAAACCTCACCAGTCAGCAGTCACCACCACACTTCTCTCTATCTATTTTATAATAAATAATTAAATATTATAAACAAATAAGATTCTTCATTTTTTCAGGGAGAGAAAATGTGAAAGAAAAGAGATCTACTATGTCTCGCTCTCAAAATATGCTGAATTTCACATCTGGATGCTTTCATTCTCTTTCGCCGGTAATTTCTGTTTATTCTAATTCTGTTTTAATTGTAGACTTGGAGCTAAATTAATAGCTAGATCGACATGCTACCATAATTTGCTGCAATTTTCTAATTTTGCTTTGTTTTTGTACGTTCTTTCAGAATTTATGGTGAAATTAATGAAGGTTTAGGTTTAAAGTTTGGGATCTCTTAGGAGGTGAAGATAGAGATGATTTGTTGGTAATTTTTTGTTGTGAAATGGCGGAAAATGAGTGCAGTTGTACTTTAGTATAATTTAATTGAACAATCAATGGAGGATTTGTCGAAATATGCACATAGTCCTGCTCATTCAGCGGTGGTGAGGCGTGACTATGTGACATTGAAACTGATTGTAAAGGGACTACCACAGCTGGCTAAGGCAGGGGAGGTGAATAATGAGGCTGAGTCTTTAATTGCTGAAAAGGATGCTGATTCTGTGTCTGCAGTGATTGACAGGAGAGATGTTCCGGGAAGGGAGACCCCATTGCACCTTGCTGTGCGTCTACGTGATGCGATTTCTGCGGAGATTTTGATGGCAGCTGGTGCTGATTGGAGTCTTCAGAATGAGAGTGGATGGAGTGCACTTCAAGAGGCAGTTTGTACAAGGGAGGAAAATATTGCCATGATCATTGCTCGACATTACCAGCGTTTAGCCTGGGCAAAATGGTGCCGGAGGCTACCTAGGATTGTGGCATCGGCTGCTAGAATTCGTGACTTTTATATGGAGATAACTTTCCATTTTGAAAGCTCAGTGATTCCGTTTATAGGTAGAATTGCACCCTCGGATACATACAGAATTTGGAAACGGGGATCTAATCTTCGTGCAGATATGACCCTTGCAGGGTTTGACGGGTTTCGTATTCAACGGTCAGATCAAACGTTTCTCTTCCTTGGAGAGGGACATTGTTCTGAAGATGGGAAGAGATCTTTGCCTCCTGGATCTTTGATTGTGCTCGCACACAAGGAGAAAGAGATTACAAATGCTTTGGAAGGTGCTGGTATTCAACCTTCGGAAGCTGAAGTTGCTCATGAAGTGGCCTTGATGTCTCGAACTAATATGTATAGACCAGGAATTGATGTTACTCAGGCTGAGCTTGTTCCCCATTTAAATTGGAGAAGACAGGAAAGGACTGAAATGGTTGGAGCTTGGAAAGCCAAAGTTTATGATATGCTTCATGTGATGGTAAGTGTGAAGTCGAGGAGAGTTCCTGGTGCTATGACTGACGAGGAGCTTTTTTCTGTTAAGGAGGATGATAGAATCGCTAATGGGGGTGAAAACGACGAGTATGATGATGTATTGACAGCTGAGGAACGCAAGCAGTTAGATTCTGCACTTCGCATGGGGGATGGTGTTGGTGAGGATGAAGACAGTGAAGTTCAGGATTGCCATGAGAACTTAGACACGGGTTCATTCGAAAGTAAAGAATCTAATGGTGTTACCAAAGATAAGAAAAGTTGGTTTGGTTGGAACAAGAAGAGTTTAAAGACCACAGGAGAAGATCCTGAGGATTCAAAAATTCTGAAGAAGTTCTCAAAGTTGGGACCTGATGATAGCAAGCAGGGGTCCAATGACAGTCGCAGATCATCATCTGAGTTTCCAAGTCAAGATATGGGAGACATTAAAAAGTCAAAAGATAGAAGTGACAAGAAGAAGAAGAAAAAAGGGGCTTCTACTGAATCAAAGAATGAAAGTGAGTATAAGAAAGGTTTACGGCCTGTTTTGTGGTTGACACCAGATTTCCCTTTGAAAACTGAAGAACTCTTGCCTTTGCTTGACATACTTGCTAACAAGGTAAAAGCAATTAGAAGATTACGGGAGCTTTTGACTACTAAACTTCCTCTTGACACGTTTCCTGCCAAGGTACTTATAGATACATGTACTCAATTTTATTCTTCATCTTTAAGTGAGTTGGTTCATGGGCAATAGCATTTTTCAGTTTTCATTTTGTTTTCAATATGTTATATTTGTATTGTCAGCAGAATATTCTGTCTCTGTAGATTCTTTTATCTGCATTTACTGTCACTATACTTGTTGAGCCACTCTTAGGTTTTGATGTAATGTGCCAAGTATGGGTTGCTATAGCTTAACATAGAAGTGCATAGAATTAAGTCATCTCTAGTCATACTGACCAGAATATGAACATGTATCTTCTAATACCACTTTTCCTGGTGATTTATGTCAAATTGGAACACTATTACCTTCTCTTTTTCTGTTGTTAAATTTAGGGATTAAGATCATCGTGATTCTTAAGTGATTTTACTAGGTTTGTGAACGTAATACCACATACCAATATCTATTTTTTTTTTTTTTTGAGAACATACCAATATCTAATTCAAGATCATGATTCCTATCAACTGATGACTGGGTCCTTAGTTTGGAACTTAAAGGTAATGCTTGACCTCTAACCGAGATCCTTATGTGCAACTAGTTTGATACTTTAGGCTCTAAAAACATATTTGCATGCTTATACCCCACCTTTTCTCCTCAGGTATTATTACACTGCCTCGGGTACAAGTTTCTTTCTTTTTCCAATTTTTTTCCTTGATATTTTATCCAGAACACGTTCGCTATACTCATTGAACTTTTGCTTTAGTTTCTGTCTATTTTAAATAAGTTTTGCCTGGATAACAACCATTTGGAAACTTAGTAGTGGAGCAGAGGTAACTAATTTTAATAACATGCAGCCTGTTTCAAGAGTGTGTTTGATTGTTTTATAATTTAGTAAGTACCAATTTAAATACAGACAGAAGAAATAGATAGAATCTTGATAGAAAGAAATAATAAAGAAGAAAAACAGTTGAGGTATCAATTACTAGATATTTTAGAAAATTTAGACGAGGGAATTTCAAACCATGCTACAAACTTAATTTGCTTTGCGCTTTAGCAAAGTGTTTTTTTCTCTATGGTTGGAAACACAAAATTAAAGCAGGAAAAACAATAGATAACATAGATATCACCTGGAGCTTTCTCTTTGCAGAACCATCAATGTCGACTTACATCTCCAGTAACATGTAAATCTATCTGCTACGTATATGCGTAAAAAAACAAGAAATTCCTTATCCTAATTTACTTTTCAACAGAGATCTATCTCACCAAGTTAATGTTAAACTTCATAAGTCAAATCATGTTCTTCACTTCTTCAGTTTCAGATTTGATAAGTGAGTTGACCTTCATCTCTGATTACATGGTAATATAATCCTTATGTTGACAGTTGATTTCTTATTACTTGCTCCTCTTTAGTTGTGCAATGACCTTGTGCATCACAATTTTTAAATAATGTAAACTCACTCAGAAATATTTGAGACCTGTATGATTGAGGAAACAAAAGCTAGATACATATCCCTATTTCTAAATGTCTTGTGATATTGTAGCATCTAATATATTCTTGAATCGTCGGGGTAGCTTTTGTTGGTGCATTTATTGATGCCCAGTTGGAAAGGTTTTGTATTGGGCAGATATTATGGTTACTAGTTCTGTAACAGACTGTCAGCATGTCTTATGAAAGACATGAACAAAGTTACAAGATTACGATGGGGATATCTTCTTCGTTAATATCTTACTTAATGGTCAATCGTCAAAATTACCATCCATTGCTTTTATTCACGAGTTTTAAAGGCACTTTGAGTCTGCAAAATAGGTCACAGTGCTAAGGTACCACTTTCACAAGTAAGTTAGTCTCGAATCAATGAAAATATGATGCAGGACACTGTGTTGCACGTATTTTTTCTTGATTTATGTTGACTACTGTGCCTTAATATTGTCATATTTTAAGTTAATATGCTGCACCCTTACAAAATTTCTACTATGGTCACTCTCTCTAGAAGCATGTATGAGGGTAGCACTCAGCTTTCTTGATTGCCTGGATATAACTCATCTAATGAGCTAAATGCAAAATCACCCGTATTAGAAAAAACCCTGTGTTCTTTTTTAATTCGCAAAAAACCACATTTGAAATTTCTTCATAAATCATAAGGGAGGTTATTGTCAATTTTTTAAGTAAACATGGGGTTATTGTCAATTTTCGAAGTAACAGGGGGATTATCATCAATTTTTTAAGTGAATAGGGGTGGTTTTGCATCTTTTGGTGGGGATATAATTGTCATTTTGGCTTGAGAGGGGTTTTTTCTAATAAAAATTAGCACTGGGGTTTTTGGTAATAAAAATAATACAGTCAGGTTTTGCTAATTAGGCAGAGCATAAGGGGTTGTTTTCCAATTCACTCCTCTTCTAAATGATGCTACTATTTCAAAAAGTTATATGGATGTCAGTGTAGTTTCTTACGCACTGTGCAATTGTGCATCGACTTTTAATTGTTGGGTATATATTTTGGGAGCTATGGTAACTGATTACTGTATTGTGCATCGACTTTTCATTGTTGCTGTTGGGTCTATAATATGGTTGCTAGGGTAACTGATTCATGGATTTTACTGTACAGATTGCCATCCCGATCGTCCCAACAATACGAGTGATGGTGACATTTACAAAGTTTGAGGAGCTTCCTCCAGTGGAGGAATTCTCGACTCCTCTTTCTAGCCCTGCACATTTCCAAGACGGCAAATCTAAGGAGAGTACTGATGGTTCTACATCATGGGTTTCATGGATGAAAGGAAGCCGTGGGGCCCAATCGAGTGAAGGTGAAAGTCGCAATGAAGTTGACCCTTTCAACATACCATCTGATTACACGTGGGTTGATGCCAACGAGAAAAAACGACGATTGAAGGCAAAGAAAGCAAAGACCAAGAAACATAAAAAGCATGGGACACCCAGAAATCCAGACGGAGCCCGACCATTGAAGGACGATATCGAGGAGTAGTGGTCCATGCATTAAGCTTGTTCTTAGGCTGACAATTTTTCTTCACATAGACATTTGGAATCCCTCTATTGTTGTTGTATTAGCAGATTTTCTTCTTCTTCATTTGTTGTATTAATATCTCCTTGTAGAAACTGGAATGCAAATAGTGTGTTTAGTTGTCTAATGACTGGTTCAAGTGTATTATATTCAGTTTTGTTTTTGTTGATTTGAATTCTTTTTCTAAACTATGATTATTTATTTATGGGATTTTTGCACGTCACCCCCCAAAAAAGTTTCATTTTCGTACTTTTCCCCCTATGATAAAAGAAACATGACAGTACCCCTAGAAGTTGATAAGTGAGTGCACTTTGCCCCCTGGTCAATATTTTGTTTGATTTCAAAGGGTCGAAATGTAAATTCTTAGTGGAACAATTTTAATCTAATTTAAGTCTTATAACATAATATTTTAATTGCTTTACTTTCAAATTTCTTTGATTTGATTAAAACATTTTGAGTGTAGAGATGATTTATTTATAATTAAATAACTAGGACTAATGAAAATTTCGTTAAAAAAAAATTAAATTTGATTTTTTTACAAAAATATAACTAAATATTTTTATTATTTTTTCATTTTTTCAAATTGCAAGTCACATTTGAATATTTTAAAATTTTGTGCACTTAATCTTCTAAAAGTTTTTTGTTATTGCACAAAATCTCCTGAGTGACATTTTTACCCTTTGAAAATTACTTAAAAATGATGAGGGGGCAAAGTGCACTCATTTGTCAACTTCTAGGGGGAACTATCATGTCTTTTCAATTATAGAGGGGAAAGTGCGAAAATAAAACTTTTCTGAGGGGTGACATGCAAAAATCCCTTTATTTATTTTCATCATGGAATATTTGAGAATAAATTGTATCTTGTTATCATGTTATGTTTTAGGAAACTCTAAAGTGACGTTGTTTACAAACAATTGAACTTTGATGTCCTTAGTAAGTAATTATTGGTTGAACAGGTTATAATAATATTACCATAACTAGTTATATTATATACTATAGTCTATATGATTTAAAATCACATAGTATATTATTATTTGCAAATAAATTATTTTGAAAATAGATAATTTAATGTGACAATAATACTTTGTCATAAAATTTTGTGTTGAATACTTAATATTAACTAATGAAATGGCATAGATGATATGTTACAACAGCATAAGGAATATGTAGAAAATAATAAACTTCCGTATTGTAATGAAAATAATTCACAATATCACAATAAGTGGAAAAACTACTGATATAAACCATGACATGGAATAAATATGAGAGACAATACTAAATAATGAAGTCGATATTGTTTTTTTTGAGTCTGCGTTGTTATGTATAGTACCATACCATAACGAAGCTAAGGGCATTACGTAGTACCAATGCATAAAAGGTAAATATCTCTACTATTTGAGTTTATACTAATATATGGGGCGAGTGTTATGACATGTGAAATAATGAAATATGATTCAATATTTTTTCTAATACTAAATATGGTTATAAGAAGGGGCGGATCTATGATAACTCTGTGAAAACAGTGTTATCAAGTCTATTTCCTTAACTCATTCGATTATTCTTATTAGAGTTTTGATAGAATCTTAGGCAATTTTAGTTAGTTTTGTATTTTGTCGCTCGAGTCATTAGTTTTAATTGTTTTATGCATGAATTGAAATATTTTCTTATATATTGTGTTCATACTTGTAGGCCCAAACTATTTTGGATCTAAATAACATGATTGGAAGCGAAGAACAACGAATTAAAGATCAAATGAAGTCAAGTAGTGCAAGAACGAAAAAAGGAAAAAGTTGTCAGAAATGTTATTATGGACTCCGAGGACCATAACTCATTCAAGGAAGCTTAAATGAAGTTTAATTTCGACTATGATGTAGAGGAATGAGTTAGCTACACCACAGATTTTACGGATCTTGATTTGGAGTTCGGAGCTGGGAGTTATGACACTTGCAAAACTGTTGCGCAAAGCTGACGCGATTTTCAGCGGGCTTTTAAGAGAATTCTTGGGCCCAAAGTCTCCTACTTGGACTCAACTTGGTAGATCTATTTAAGGACTTCTAGGTCACGAAATTACATATCTTTGATCAGCTCTAAACATACTTTTCTCATAGAATACACCTACAACATCAAAGATCTACTTGGAGAAAGATTGAAGAAGAAAATAGAAAAGTCCTGAAGATCACCCAAGCAAGAAGAACGCAATCTTGAAGATCTTTATCTTGGATTCATCGTTTTGTCTATAGAACCACATGAACTCAGATTTGTTTTCCTTTATTATTTTCTTCTTATATTTATCATGAATTAATTATTTAGGATCTAGGGTTTTTATGAAACTATGTTACTTTGATTATTTTTATTGGATTATTCGTAGTTAGGGGCAATACTTGTGTTTGATTTAATTTCGTTCTCTATGCTTGCAACTTGACTGATCACCTAGTTGTTAGATTTAATATTCTTTTCGAACTTGGAAAAAGGAGATTAGGATTAGATAGGAAATTGAATAGTAACCGACTCTTAGTATAGGAATATACTTAAGACGTTTATACCCGTTACATGAGGTTCGTGTTTAATGCTTTGTGTTATTTATGAATCACCTAGGAATATGATCGATTTGTATAATACATTAGGTTCTCACGTAATTCGAAAGATACGTAGGAATATACTTGAATCCTCGGGTAGCACTCTTGTCACCACAATAACTACGAAAATCTCAATTGGGCAATCGATAGATAACATAGTGGATTATAACCCTAGGTTTCTCTTCTCATTATTCGAACTCAATCCAAGTACTTAGGTTAGTTAAATCATTTAGTTAATCTAGTTAATTAAAACCCAAAAGCACATTTGAATTTGGAACCATATTAAAAGTAAATTAGGAATTGTAATTGGTAGATATTAGTCAAGTCCCTGTGGAGACGATACTCTTATACTTACTCTTTATTACTTGTTCGATACGTGCACTTGCATTTATTTGCGTGTGTAAATTCCGCAACAAGTTTTTGGCGCCGTTGTCGGGGACTTGCAACATTTATTTGCCAATTATTACTTTTGATTTTTCTTTTGGTTGGTTCCTAGTTAGTTATTCTTTTTCTCGTTCTCTTCATTTGGTATGAATCATAGCAATTATCATTGGCTTAATGAAGGAACGACTTGTGTGTATTGTGTAGGTGAACACTCGTACGATCGTTGCCCACTGAATTCAAATTCATGGTTATACGTGGATCAATTTCAGGATAGTCAGTATGGTCAGAATCTTCACCCCAACAACTACAATTCAGGGTGGGGGACTAACCCAAATGTTCCATGGAGCGATGATCTGGGTAGTAATCAATACACAAACTTCATGATGACCAACTCATTCATACCTCCAAGCTATCAAGAGTATTCTCAGCCATCACCAACAGAACCAAGTATTGCATTTATGATGGCATTCACCGATTGTATGGAGGATATGAAAAAGATCGGATCTGAAATGGAGACAGTCAATTTAATTATGGATAAACCTGGAGCTAACTCATTTCAAGCTCAACCAGTGAATATGATCCATAACCCAGAGATTTACTGTATCATTTGTGGGGGAGAGCATCCGTATGAAAACTGTCCTTTAAATTCAGAGTCAGCATGCTATGTGGGAAATAATCGAAACAACCAAGGTTATAACCCCTATTCTAACAGCTATAATCAACACGCTGGACAAGGATTAAACAATGCCACAACTCAGCATCAGCAAAATCCACCAGGCTCTCAAGGTCAACAAAAACAACCACTAGTGGATAATACACTATCGCTAGAAGAAACACTGAAGCAGTTCATAAACCATACATCTGCATTCTTCAACCAGACAAATGCATCTATTCGAGACTTAGAAACCCAAACAAATGCAACAAATGCATCTCTTCGAAACCTAGAAACCTAAATGGCTCAATTAGCTCAAGATAGGCAGCACAGACCTCAAGACTCACTCTTGAATGAAGAGGATAATTCGATGTTATCAGATACTAAGCCGAGCGAGACAAATTCTCTTATTGTTGAGAGTGAAATAGAGCAGCCGCATAGCAATAAATGGACAAGTTTCGATGTTCGTCATAACGATGAGATCCCAGATGCAGAAGAAAAGATCTTAATCATTCCGAAGGACGAAGACATCAAGGGAGACACCGAACTCAAAAATTCAGTGACGTTGATAGATGTGATTGAGGTAATGGAGATAGATGAGGATACAATTGAGTTTATCATACCTCCAATTTATGAGTCAGAATGCGATGAATCTTATTTTGGTGTGGATGAGATATTAATGAGAGATACGCAAAAAGGAAGGGTTGATGATAAAACGAAGTACAATATGCATACCCTTCCTCAAAGCGTGACTTGAATAAGAGTTGGTAAAGATTACAAGAGATTTGAACCTGGGGATAGAGCTTGTCGATTCGATACGAGGTTCAAATTTGTCCCAATTGAGCTTAGAAGGGAAAGACCAAATTTCGGGACAACAAAGAAAGCAAAAAGGCCCGGACTTATGCTTGATCCGGATGGAACCCTATTTGATTATTGGCCACCTTAAAAGGAAAGTATCAAAGTCGAGCTAAGGACTTAAACCTAAGCGCTTCTTGGGAGGCAACCCAAGCTTTTATTTGTTTTTGTTTTTGCGTTTTTTGTTTCGTTTTGTTTTAGTTTTAGTGTGATCTGTTTGCAGGCGTATCGCGGTGCAAGGTAACGAGGAGATGAATATTTCGTGGACTGGGGCGTTTTGGAGAAGAAGAATAATCAAGCCATGACACAATTTGAGCCAGGCCATGGCTCAATTTGAACAAAAAGAGTGAATAAATTCCAGCAGCTTTAAGCCATGGCACAACTTGAATAAGGCCATGGCTCCATTTCAAGTGCAAGAAAGAGTAAATTTCCAGAATCGGAAGGCCATGGCTCAAATTGGATCGAGCCATGGCCTAAAAAAAAAAAAAAAAAAAGAAAAACATACTCTTGTCATTTAATGCTTAAGGCGTTTATACCCTTATTGGGGGGGCCTTCCCCCCCCCCCCCCCCCCCCCCCCCAAGATTTTTGAATATTTTGTTCTAGTTACTTATATATTCACAATATATTTATTTATTTGCATTGATTTTTATTGTTCTCTTTAAAAAGTCCAATTGCAAAGATTAATTATACACACAGTATACTTATCAAGATTTAATATATATTTTGTCTTAACCAAATAACTATAATGTTCAATTGAAAATCTTTATATAATTTTACGAAAATTAAATCAAAGACCTATAAATTATTCTTCTTAAATCCAATATAGAAAAAGTATATTTTATTTTTATATAGTCCAAAATAGATTAAATATCATTATTTAAATATATATTTTTTGTTAATAATATGTTTTGGCCCCCTCGACTTTTGAATCCTAGATCCGCCTCTGGTTATAAGGATCAACAATTTTTATATTCTTATAACTCATTTTGTAGCATAATGAGAAAATCATTTTGAACGATAAATTTTTTTGGACAACCACAATTTCTATTATAAATTTATCTCTGTCTTGGAATAGAGATAATATGACAACCTATCTAGGAGCACCTTGCTTTCAGATAAAGTGTCATTCGCCTGCGACTTACCTTCCAACGCCTACTAAATTTAAATCTTCTCTACAAAGGGAATTAACGAGAATAGTCTAAAGAAAATAATATACGAGCAAAAGCATATACTAACTTGTAAAATACTTCATATCTATCTATTGGCCTAAATAACTTGGGCCGTGGAAATACCACTACGTTTGACGATAAGTACTACAAAACTATCAGCCTTAATTCGATGAATGGGTAGTGCAACTATGTGAATACTAACTAAGTCAAGAAATTGATCAGAGTAACCAAAGCTTACCCTTTTGTGCTCTATGCTTGCATGACTTAAATAATTTATAGTGTCGCATGGTTTTGACTTTATTGCAATTCAAAACTTCATAAGAGAGATGAATTCAATTCTTGAATTTCTGGAAATAATGATGAACATAGAAAGAGAGAAATTGAGAGAAAATTATGAAAAATTGAATATCTAAAAATTGTAAATTCTGTTACAGAAGGAAATCGAACACTGAACCTATATATACATAATTACAACCGCCTCTAGCTGATATTACAAAAATACCCTCAACTTAATTTAAACGATTAATTTAAAAAATAGGAGAAATTGAATTACAATCCCTAATTCCTTTCTTTTCTCTTCGTACTGCTTTTAATCTCTTCTTTCTTCTTCGCAGATTTGCTGAAGCTGGAAGCTAGAATCAATCATCCAATACACCCCCGCAAGTTGGACCAAAGATATTGACGAGGGAGAACTTGGATAGAAGCAGCCGAAATTGAGGTAACAATAAAGCTTTAGTTAAAATATCTGCCAACTGATTTTCTGTAGTGATAGGCATTACTTTAATGATTCCTTTGGTGACTTGCTCTCTAGTAAAGTGAAAATCAATATCGATATGTTTAGTACGTTCATGAAAAATGGGATTTGTAGCAATTTGTAGTGCAGACTGATTGTCACAGAATAACAGTGTAGGAGTATTTAATTGAATCCCAAAATGGCTTAAAAGTTGATGAAGCCAAACTATTTCACTTGAGACTGCTGCCAAGGATAAATACTCTGCTTCAACAGAAGATCTTGACACAATTACTTGCTTCTTGGACCTCCAAGAAATTAAAGACTCCCCTAGGAAGATGCAAAAACCTGTGATTGACCTCCTTGTGTCCAAACAAGAGGCCCAGTCAGCATCAGCATAGGCTGTAAGTTTGAGTGCTGATTGAGATGAATAGTATAGGCCTTGTCCTGGACTGGACTTTATGTATCTGAGAATGTGGTGAGCAGCTTGCAAGTGAGTAGTCCTTGGACTAGACACAAATTAACTAAGTTTATGTACAGCATAGCTTAAGTCAGGTCTAGTTATTGTCAAATATAATAGCCTGCCAATTAGTCTTCTATAAGAAGTGCTATCAGTAAGCAAATCCCCATCCTGTGAGTTGAGTTTGACTTTAGGATTCATAGGTAGTGAGAGAGGTTTAGCTCCAGTATAACCTGTGTCATTAAGAATGCTTAATGCATACTGTTTCTGAGATAGAACAATCCCTTTTGAGGATCTGGCTATCTCAAGACCAAGAAAGTACTTAAGATGTCCTAAGTCTTTAAGTTTAAACTGACTGTGTAAATAAACCTTTAATTCTAAAATTATAGTAGAAGAAGGTCCAGATATGACAATGTCATCTACATATAGGAAAAGAGCAAGAAAGGTATCACCTGAGCCTTTTGTAAATAGGGAATAGTCAGCCTTAGATTGTGAGAATCCATAGGCAAGTAAACAGTCCTTGAATTTGTCATTCCATTGCCTAGATGCCTATTTAAGATCGTAAAGAGACTTGTTAAGTTTACAAACCATTTTAATAGAGTTGTCAGACCTGGGATAGCCTAATGGAAGATCCATGTAGACTTCTTCATGGAGATCTCCATTCAGAAAGGCATTATCCACATCCGAATGATAGAGACCCCATCCTTTAGAAGCTGCTAGAGCAAGTAAGACCTTTACATTAACCATTTTGGCAACAGGAGAAAATGTTTCTGTATAGTCAATGCCAGCTTGTTGTATAAAACCCTTGGCAACAAACCTGGCTTTATGTCTCTCGACTGTTCCATCAGAATGTCTTTTTATTTTATAGACCCATTTGCACCATATAGGTGTCTTATGAGGGGGTTTGGGTACAATAGACTAGGTATTAATATCCTCTAGGGCCTTAATCTCATTATGCATTGCTTATCTCCATTTAGGATGACTAACTGCCTGGTGATAAAATTGAGGTTCATTGTCAGTAGAAATATTCATAATAAAATGTTTAAAATTAGTTGAAAGTTCATCATAAGATAAAACAGTAGAAATAGGATATCTAATATTCTTATTATTAGTTGAGTGAAAGGAATTGCAGTGATAATCCTTGAGATAAGAAGGTTTAGTAGAAGTCCCAGTGGATCTTCTGATATGTGCATGAGAATCTGAAACAGGTAAATCAGAAGAGTTAGTAGGGAGAGGAATAGAAGAAGAAGATATATGAGGATCAGAAGTATAAGTAGAAAGATAATCAGTATTATAATCAAATGGGGAATGGGTAGGAGGAGTAAAAATAAAATTAGAATTAGAAGAAGAAGAACTGGCTGTAGGCAAAGTGTGACAAGGAAAGTTATTTTCATGGAAAATAACATCCCTTGAAATAAAAATCTCATTAGTTGAGATATCAATTAACTTGTAACCTTTGATACCCATAGGGTAGCCAATGAAAGCACAATCTCTTGCCCTTGGATCAAATATTGTTCTGCCCTGTTTGAGTGTGGAGGCAAATGCTAGGCATCCAAAAGATTTCATAATATTGTAGTTAACAGAAGCCTTATAAAGTAATTCATAAGGAGTTTTGTACTCTAAAATTTTAGATGGTGTTCTGTTAATTATGTATGCTGCAGTAGAAATACATTCACCCCATAAAGAAATAGGAACTTTAGACTGAAAATATAAAGCCCTAGCTATATTTAATAGATGTTGATGTTTCCTTTCCACAACAGAGTTCTGTTGTGGAGTTTCAACACATGAAAAATGATGTAAAATACCATGTTGATTAAAAAGAGAAGTAAATTGCAATTTTGGAGCATTATCACTCCTAAAAATTTTAATGGAACAATTAAATTGATTTTTAGTCATAGATAAAAAAACTAGGTATAACAGATGCAATATCAGATTTCTTATTTAATAAGCAAACCCAGGTAAACCTTGAGTAATCATCCACTATTGTTGCAAAATATCTCTGTCCAGACAAAGTAGGGGTATGAAATGGTCCCCAAATATCACAATGCACTAATTCAAAGATAGAAGAACTAGTAGAAGTCGAATGAGGAAAATATAGCCTTTTTTGTTTAGCAATAAGACAAATATAACAAGGATCAGCATTATGATCAGAAAGTTTAGTTACAGAATCTAAAGCTAAAGAGTCTTTAATTCTAAACATGTTTTTAAAAGGCATAAGACCTAATCTCCTATGCAAGACTATACTAGAAACTTTGTTGCAATGAGAGTGAGAAGGAAGCCTTGAGCTGGGGTAGAAAACATATAATCCATCTAACAATTTACCCTCTCCAATTTTCCTCTGTTGGAGATCCTGAATCAGAAAGGATTCATGTAAAAATTTAATAGTAAAGTTTGATTTATGTATCAACTCACTAACAGAGAGCAAATTAAATTTAAAAGAGGGAATGTAAAACACATCTCTTAGAATTAAGGAAGAAGTTAAAGAAATATCTCTGATGTGATTAACTTGAAGCTTATTGTGATCAGGTAAAACAACATAAGCATTAGAAATAGGTTTTAAAAATTTGAAAAGACTTTTATTGTAGCAAATATGCTTAGTAGCACCTGAATCTACTATCCAAATATTAGGATCAATAATAGCATTAGTGAGAAGAGATGTAGAACAGATACCTGATACACAAGATATGTGTGCAGATTCTGGTGATGTGTCATGTGTAGAATGAACAGGTAGATGAGTGTTGAATAGATTGATTAAATGTTGGTACTGTTCTGCATTAAGACTCTGCAAAAGTGGTGTGAGAGGATTTTGAACTTGTTGATCTGTGGGGGTTGGAGATAGTTGATTAGTGATGTTGTTGATAGGATTGTTGATGGATCTTTGTTTAGAACCAGTAGGGTTTATACCCAACAGGATACCCATGAAGCTTATAACATTTGTCAATAGTATGACCCCTGAAATTACAATGAGAACAAACAGGAACTTCCTATTTCTTGTATGTAGGGTTAAAAACAGGTGGATTTGGTGGGGTAGGTAGTATGGGACTCTGCTGAAACTGATTGTAAGGCCGTTTTTGAGACTGTGGAAAGATGGAAGAATTTGTAGTATTGAATTTAGAGGCAAAAGCCATTGAGGAAGCAGGATCAAAAGTAGAGTTTTGGCCAAGTTGTTTTTGTCTTTCTTCTTGAGTAGCTAAGGCAAAAACTCTATCAATATCAGGCATAGGATTCATTAGGAGAATCTGACTTCTAAGATTGTCAAAACTGTCATTTAATCCAAGAAGAAAAGTGAGTATGAAATCTTCCTGATAATGATCATGTACTTTCTGCATATTGTCACATGAAGAACAATTAAGAACTGGTCTATAGTTGGCCAATTCATCCCATATAGATTTGAGTTTTGTAAAGAACATATTAACAGAAAGTGTATCTTGATGACAATTTGCAATCTCCCTTCGGAGTTGCAGTTTTCTTGGCCCATTGCTGTGTGAGAATCGTGTTTTTAATTCATTCCAGATTTTTTGTGCACAATTTGTGTACATAATGCTGGAATGGATTTCTGGAGAAATTGTATTTAGTATCCATGATACCACAACGTCATTGCTCCTAGACCAGGCAACTTGGAAAAGAGGATCAGAGGGACCAGGGTCTGGGAGTGTACCATTGACGAAACCAAGTTTATGTTTGACATTCAATGCAAGAAGCATTGATCTTGCCCAGATGGGATAATTGTCTCCTTTGAGAGGCTGTTGAACCAAAACTAAACCAGGACTCTCTGAAGGGTGTAAGAAGTAGGGGTGGGAAGGACCCTCCATGGGAGGTTTAGAATGTGAAGAATTAGAAACAGCAGAGGATGAAGAAACCGTAGAATCCATAGAATGAAGTGGAAGGAAATCAAGAAAACAAGAAACAGTATAGTGGGAGAAAAAGAAAAAATGAAATCGTGAGAAGATGCGGAAAACGTGTAGAAATTAGTCTACTGATACCATATTGCAATTCAAAACTTCATAAGAGAGATGAATTCAATTCTTGAATTTCTGGAAATAATGATGAACAGAGAAAGAGAGAAATTGAGAGAAAATTATGAAAAATTGTATATCTAAAAATTGTAAATTCTGTTACAGAAGGAAATCGCACACTGAACCTATATATACATAATTACAACCGCCTCTAGCTAATATTACAAAAATACCCTCAACTTAATTTAAACGATTAATTTACAAAATAGGAGAAATTGAATTACAATCCCTAATTCCTTTCTTTTCTCTTCGTACTGCTTTTAATCTCTTCTTTCTTCTTCGCAGATTTGCTGAAGCTGGAAGCTAGAATCAATCATCCAATAGACTTAAACCTTACTTTAGTGGTATGTACAATAATATGGCTGTTGGCATCAGGTCTAGTGTTCAAAAAAAATTGTTCGACATTGTTTTCGGAAATAAACAAATTATATGTTTTTTGAATTTCATATATTCTATTCGACTTTTCTTTTTACATGAAATTTAGAAAATCCTAGGCCTATTTGTTAAAATATATATGAATATATGCAAGATGATTAAAATCATAAATTATAGACTAAATAGTCTAGTAAGTTTAAGATGGGATCATTACCTAATTATTTCTAAAACGGTCCATGAAATCTTGAAAATTCAGTGATCTCGACTAGGATCATTGATGATGAGACATTAAGGGAGTGTATTTTGTGTGATTTGATTAAAATAGGACTGTACCAGACGTGTTAACTTAAGATTCCAATCCAAGAGGTAGGTGCTTTCAAGAGTTGTGGCCAAAGATCGTACGGGCTCGGTTTTGGGTCGACTGGTTCAAAAGATTGATCTTCCTTATGGATCAAAGGAACCGGAGTTAGTGACTGCAACACAAGCCACTTAATTCAGCATCTTTAAAGGTTGGGGAAAATGCATATTACTATCCTGTTATATCGAAAACCTGCAAAAAACTACCCTGTGAAATATTTTTTGCACCAGACTTCCTTGTGTTTTCAAAAATCCTGCAAATTACACCCTTTCTCCGTTAATTTTTAATTGAATTGCCTAAATTACCCCTTATATATTAATAAAAAATTATATTTTACAAACTCCCACTAATTTTCTCTCTGGCTACTTGTTCTTGCTGGACCAAATCGGACTAGGGTTCTTGAGGTTTGAGGCGATTCAATCCGCCGTTCGAGCTAGGACGCCTCATCCACTGATTTGGGGACACCACCGTTTGCCGCTTCCCATTCTCCGTTTGAGTAACATCTACTTTCAACTCCCTTTTACTTCTACATCCCTCTAGTAACTAGTAGATGGTTCCCCTAAGTATGAGCAGAAGGATAAAGTATTAAAGATTCTGCATATCTTTCATTTTATCGGAATTCCTTACTTTATTAGTTTTAGAACACCTAAAAGATTAATGAAATAGTTTAATACAACTCAATTTTACTATAACAATTTTATACTGCAATAAAGATGATACTTTTACTTGTTCATTACAAGCGTAAAGAAAAAATAAAATATAATTGGGAATCTGTATTAGTATATATGTAATCCTTACAAATTGTTTAATCTGTGATTTGCCTAGTTTTCCAATTTTGTGGGTTAGGAATTAATGAGATTCCAATTTCTTTTCCTTTGGTCTGTGTGTTGATAAGAAGAATATTAGGAATATTATTGTTCAAATATAGTATACTTTAATCCAGTTAGTGACCACTTATGAATAAATGCAATCAAGTTTATTAAGTTAGTGTAGGCATAGTGGTCCCCTTGCATTACATGTAAAGAGTGGTCCACTTTGTTGGTTTATTAGATTATGTTGTTTTTTCACGTAGACATTTTAATGCATTAACATAAAAATAGTGGTCCATGACTCATTATTCTACCATTTTCCTCTCTTGCTAGATGGATATATATCAAAAGGTGACATATTATGTGTGGGTGGATGGAGAAATTCAATGGGTTCCAAATGTAAAATACATTGGTGACAGTAAACATGCATTCCCAGATGAATGTTTGGAAGAGGCATGCTGTTTTGACTTATGCAAAATGAATGAAAAAGCTTGTGGCAGGAATAATGCGAATATCAGAATATTTTATTTAGAACCTAGACAACCTTCGGAGACGGGGTTAAGGCCGCTTTAGGGTGATGCTAGTGTCAGGGAAATGAAAAATGCATGTAGGAGATCGAATATCAATATAGTTACATTATTTGTTGAAGATCTTGGATATCCTATTATGGAAAAGTATCCGGATGAATTCGTTGGGGTTGAGGGTAACAACCTGGAGAAGAGAACATAAATTCTAATCAAGTGATCCAAAATATGATATGTGAGTACCATGAAAACAACATTCAGCCAGAATCTCATGCTCCAAATGAACCAGCCGAGAAAACTACAGCTCCTAATGGGCAGGCTTGTAGTGTTGAAGTAGAAAATGCTAGTGAAGATGTTGAAACCAATAATGCAGCTTTGGACGAATATGATATTGAAGAATGGGCAGCTGAAGACTTCGAGGGTCCTAATGATGATGACATTTTCATTGATAGGCCTGAAGACCATTCTTTACAAGAGATGAAAAGAGTATGAGCTATCATGAGGAAGAAAGCACAACAAAGAGTTGATAAGGCAAAAAATAATCCTAGTGAGCCACCAAATGGGTCAAACCTAGATGCGTGGTATAGTGATGTCGATAGTGACAATGACAGTGACTTAGAGAAGTTCTCTGATGGTGAAGATGATGGATATGAAACATGGAAACAGAAAAATCACTTAGACATGAGCTCATTTAAAATGGAAGTTGGCATGAAGTTTCCTAGTAGAGGCATATACAGAGAGGTTTTGAGAGATTGGGTCATAAGAAATGGTTGGAATTTGACATTTATAAAGATTGAAAAGACGAGGATCACTGCAGTTTGTAGGAAAGGATGCGATTGGAGGATACATACTTCTTCAAGACAGAATTCAGAAACATTTCAAGTGAAGACTATGATGGGAGAACACCAATGTACCCATGCCATCGATAACAAACAAGCAACTCATAAATATATTGGACGAAGACTAGTGGATGTTGTCAAGGACAATATGGATGAGAGCTTAGAATCACTGAAAAGGAAAATATGGAGAGATATTCAAATTGATTGTAGCTTGCATATTGTATATAGAGCAAAAAGGCATGCAATTGATATTATCAGAGGAAGTGTAAAGGAGGAGTACGAGAGGTTGTGGGATTATTGTACAGCGGTATGCAATGAGAACAAAGATAGCAAACTTCAACTGAAACTTGATAGGTCTCTTGATCCCCCTGCATTACAGAGGATGTATTTCAGTTTGAGTGGACTTGTAGAGGGGTTTTTAGCTGGTTGTCGGCCAATCATTGGCCTAGACGGTTGTTTCTTGACAGGTCCCTATAAGGGCCTTTTGCTATCAGCGGTGGGGAGGGATGCAAACGACAACTTGTATCCAATTGCTATGACATACGTTGAGAATGAGAACTATGATTGTTGGTATTGGTTTCTGGAGATTTTGTTGGGCAGCATTGGGTCACATCAAGAAAAAAATTGGGCATTCATATCAGACAGGCAAAAAAGTTTACTTGAG
The DNA here is from genome assembly GCA_003313485.2 of Penstemon barbatus. NCBI lineage: Eukaryota > Viridiplantae > Streptophyta > Magnoliopsida > Lamiales > Plantaginaceae > Penstemon > Penstemon barbatus. Next base: position 41,025,532 of record CM064880.1, read on the forward strand.
GCAGTTTCAGAACTTGCACAGGATGTTGAGCATAGATTTTGTTTGCGACACATGTTCAATAATTTTAAGACAAAGTTCAAGGGGCTGGATATGAAAAACATCTTCTGGAGTGCTACATCTACAGCAAATGTTCAAGAGCACTTATATATCATGAAAAAGATTGATGCTGCATATCCAGTCACTAAAGAAGGAGAGACGACTCCATATGTGTGGCTCAAAAAAATTCCTAAGGATCACTGGGTAAGAGCTTATTTTCCCACAAGGACAAAATGCAATGTGTTGGTGAACAATTTGTCCAAGTCGTTCAACAGCTATATCTTGGAGGCTAGAGGTTTGCCTATCATAAGTATGTGGGAATGGATTAGGAGAAAAATGATGAGTAGGATCCAAGTTAAAAAGGCTGGGATGCTGAAATATGAAGGAAATGTTTGCCCAAACACTTCAAAGAAGATTGAGAAGCAATGGGTAATTAGTAGGAATTGTCGTCCTACTTTTTGTGGAAATAACGAGTTTGAAATTGCACATCATTATTATACCTACGTCGTGCTACTTGACAAGAAACAATGCACATGTGGAATATTTCAGCTATCCGGTTACCCTTGTTGTCATGCTATGGCTGCAATTGCACGAATGAGGTACGAGGTTGATGATTATGTGGAGCATTGGATGATTTTCTTTTGGTAAATAATTATTATATTCATTGGTCTTTTTATGCTTCTTTATCGAGTGACGTGATTGGCAATTTAGGGTCAATTAACCAATGGAATGGATTTCCAGATTTCTTACTAATGTCACGAATATATAGAGGAAATAAAGGCAAAATTGGTCTCGTAACTTATGATCGTTGACAAGTTTGCTTCATAAATTTCTGGACTATTAATTTTATCCCATAATTCATAAAATTGAAGCAAATTTAAATCATTTTCGGTCAATTTGGACAGTGAACTTTGTCAAGTTCATTGAAACTTATGATCGCTGGCAAGTTTGTCCCGTAAATATTTGAGCTAGCTATTAATTTTATCCCATAAATCATAAAATTGAAGCAAATTTAAAACATTTTCGGCCAATTTGAACAGTGAACTTCACCAAACTAAGGCTTTGTTGTCTGGGAGTGGTTGCAAGATTGAGCAGTGGAGATTGTATTGGCTGAATAGAAAAGGAGATGAGATGTAGCAAATTAGTAATAGTTTGTTTGGTTGTCAAGAAAATAAGGGAAATTAAACTGTAGAAAAAGGAAAATGGAAAGAAAGGGAAAAAAAAGGAGAATAAAGTCAGTTTCATTTGAGTCCATGATTAAAGTGGATTCTCATGATTGTTGCTGCAATTGAGGCTTCTTCAAAGTCAAGAGCAAATTATGGATCAATCATTGCGGATATCAAACGCGAGGCAACTTCATTTGAGTCGTTTTCCATCCAACATACTAGGCGAGAAGGCAACAAGTTGGAGCACAAAATATCATATTTATCTAACAATAAATCTTATGTTGTTAATAATCTTCCCGTAATGCTACATAAAAATAAAAAATTGTTAATTTGAATTGCATAAAAGAATATGATCAATGAATTTTTAAATGACTACCGATATTGTCAGAGCAAAATTTGTTGCTGCTAGAGCAGAAAATTTCTAATTTGCCCTTCAAATTATATCTCTTTTTAAATAGCAACCTCTTAATTAATGACAACTTAATCTTCTCGATAACTTAGTTCTATCATATTTTTTTTATTTATATTATTTTATTTTATCTATGTCATGTTAATCTATGTGTTTAATTATCAGAATTGATAAATAAAATTGTAATAGTTTGATTCAAATTCAAAACAATTTATATATATATATATATATATATATATATATATATATATATATATATATATATATATATATATATATATATCCTCCACTTGCCAATTTTTTATTATTATTGATGTGTGTTTGAATTTTCACCTCTTCAAAATTTATGGCCAGCCTGCTTCCTCCGTTTTTTTAATTTGTCGCTTTGACAAAATTTTCTTGTTTACTTTTGTTTGTCATTTTAGAATTTCAATATAGAATTAATGTTCTTTTATCAATTCCATCATTCTTATTAATGCTTGTCATTAATGTTAATTAATGCAAAAATTATTTGGTTAAAAAGGTATTTTAGAATTTGGCTTCAAAAAAGTGACTATTTCTAACATTCCTTAATTCATGTGGAATTCTTCAAAGCAACAAATAAAAATAATAAGGAAGTATTAAATAATTGATGTACGAGAAAATAAGAACAAAGGCGTTGAGAAAGGGAAAATAATTAATGTAACGAGAGAGAAAATAAATTTGTCATTATTAAAAGTTGCTATATAGAAAGGATATTGGAATTGAAGAAGTCAAATTTAATGTTCTTTGATAAAGGGTGAATCAGAAAATTATAAAAAGTTACTCGGACATCATATTTGTTCTGGCAATATCGTTAGCCATATAACAAGGTTCTAAACACAAGGGTTATCTGTCAATTAAATATCACAGTGACATATTTGCTAAACATAGGGTAGAGCCTTATTAGACTCAAACTCGACTTATAAATTAATCAGGTTTAATATAATGGCTCAAACTCAATCCGACTCACAATTATTCAGATTAAATTTAATTGTGCTGAACCATAGGGCTTCGGTTATGCCCGACTCAATTCAACAGTTAAGAAATGAACAAGTTATTAAGGTGTCAATTAATTCAATCTTAAGGATAAAATAATAAGATGAAGATATTAAGAAAAAATAATTAACTAAGGAAATGAAAGGGAAAGTACATTACATAGATGAAGACATTAAGGCTCTGCCTTGCACAAAACCATTGGTGAGATGAATATGTACTCCCATGGAAAGGATATTCCTGTATACTCTAGTTTACAACACTCCTTTATCTTTCGATTGTAAGATACTAAGCCGTCCGAATAGCCAACCATCGGGTACCAATTCATTAATAGATCTCCATTTTTCAATGTTGTAATTAAATAAAGTGAACAAGGGCATAAATCATGCGACATCCAACACTTCAATATGATTTCTTTAGACCAAGATTCCACGACTCCGTCTTGTTTCATTGTCCATAAGTTTAGTAGATGTAGATCTGTCTTGTCGGATAGACAAAGATTACCATTACATACCGCTAAGACGAGATTATTCCATAGGGTGCCTTCTAACTCGGAAGGAAGTGTGATTTGATGTCCTCTCTCTTCCTCCATGTCAAAAGCAAGAAGAAAAGCTGAAGTAAGATAACCAACAAAGTAAAGAATTCCATCAAGGAAAATCCCACATGGAGATAACATATAAGCTAGCGAAGAATCATCAAACGATCTCCATTTGTGATCAACTCCAATGGTGAAAATCTCGCCATGTATGTCACATTCATTACCACTATCCCTTCTAACAATTCTCAGGAAAACCGAAACCATACGCGACTATAGACGTATTCTTGGACATATTAACTTGTGGAAGCATCAAAACTTCTCCTAGCAACACATTGATAATATATACAACTTCATAATCCCAGTATTTATTACTTACATCTTCATTACGTGGGATCTGTACGTAAAAAAATAATCCATTGCAAGATCCCATTGTTTTTAAAATCTGTTACATGTAAATAATTAGAGTAGCTTGGGATGCCTTGTTACTCACTAAATAAACATGCAAATACCCCCTTGGTTAGTTTAGTCAGTTATTAAAGGGAAAAAACGTAACATTTGCAAATAACATTTTTTTAATAAGAGAAGCTTGAGAGCAAACGGTGCCGTTTTGGGTGATTGGGCAGACACTTTTTGACACGCAAGGGGACTGCAGCTGAGGTGGAAATTACACGTGGAAAATGACGTCCTTAAATAGCTGTGCACGCGATTGCTATGATCATCTATCTGAAAATTGTAAGTTCAATTTCTCTCTCTTTGTTGGTGTAAATTAGAGAATGTTTTAAAGATGACAAAAAGGCCATAATGGTTTTGAAGATCAAAAGGATAAGTCATCAACTAAGAACAACTTAGTGAAACCTATCTCAAGGTCTGGAAGCTATGTGACCGAATCAGCCGAGTGGGATATCAGATCAGTGAAGATCAGATTGGTTATCATCAGCCGGTCAAGATAGATGTGTTCATTCTTGAATCAGCAGAGTAGCCATCAGTTCAGTACTCCCATCAGCCAAGTGAAGACGGTCAGTAAGCTGTCCAACAGTAACCAACTGAGTGCATTAAATGCGACTGGCAGAAAGTACAACAGACTGTACTGTAGCAGTTGCAGGGAGCCGTTTCAGAAAATGGGGACCAGAACTCGAGGACTGAAGATTTCTGTCTCATCTTCAACGGGCAGAAATTCAAATTCGAGAGTATAAATAGAAGACTAACTGAAGATCTAAGAGAGACTTGCACAATTCAAGATCAAATCTATTGAGCAAGATCCATCAGTTGAGTCGTTTGATCACAAGCCCAGTCATTTGTTGACGAAGCTTTTCGTTGAAGAACAGAGAACTTGCGTTGTCTGTCTGAGTGACTTTCAACTGTAAAGAGAAGAAGATTATATCCATCTTTGTGAGTGATATAACTTCGTAGTATAGTTCTTCTGAGTGATTTTCTATACTGAGAGTTGCGAGGAGCTGTTATCCATCTTTGTGAAGTGTCAACCAGTTCAGACCCTACTGCTGCTCTAATGGCGTCAGACAAGTCAAGAAAATCAGCAGACAAGTCAAAACAGAAGACTCTGCTTGTTGGATAAAGATGAAGATGAAGTGCAAAGAAGATAAGAAGATAAGGGAAGGTTTTGATGAATTCCAAAACGTCAAAATCAGCTAAGTATGGAAAGCTTAGGTCCCTTAGAAGAATTTTGAACAAGTGAAGAAGACATCAGAAGAGTTCATAATTCAAAGCCCAGAAGACTACTGATCTCATGCTGAAACAGCAATCAGAAGGGTAGACCATCAGCTGACTCAAATCAGATTAGTTCAAGTATTTGATCAGCAGAGTATCTATCAGCAGGGTTGCATCGATCAGCAGAGTAGAAGAGATCATGAGATAGTTCAACGGTAATAAATGCACTTGGTGTAATAAATGCTGCAAGAGAAGGGTAGTAATGACAAATGATTAAAGAATATTCTCGAATCAGCATGGTGCATTTAATGCAGCTACAGGAAAGTACAGCAGAAAAAGTACAGTAGCAGGGAGCCGTTCTGAATTTGGGCTAAGGCTATGGATTTGAATTGTGTTTTGCTTCAACGGTCATATTTTCAAATCCAAGTATAAATAGAGTTGATTTCGAAGAGAGAGACACACAACAACATTCTGAGATTTCGTTTTTGAAGCAGAAATTTTCTAAGTCTCAAGAAGCTCGAACAACTCACTCATCTGGTGAAGTCATCTGTTGACGGAAGCCAAGTTGAAGAAAATAGAAAATACATTCTGAGTGAATTTGTATTAGCTGAGTGTTGTGCGAAGTTTAAATCCGTCTTTGTGAGTGATTTAACTTCAGAGGATAGGTTTTCTGAGTGATTTCCTATTGCGAGCTTACAGCCTTTTCATTTGTTGTTTAGGTGTAAGTGGAGATATATTGTAAACTTTGTGTTTATAGTATAACCCAGAATCTAATTGATCTGGAAGAGTGGACTAAATGATTTTCATCCATATAACCACTATAAAAATTCTTTGTGTTGATTTTGCATTTAAGTTTTCTTGCATATTTCAAAATTGCATAAGTATACACTTTGAATTGATTTAAAGATTTTAAAAGGAGTTTTAAACTGGGGATAAAATCTTTAAAATACTTAGTCTACTTGTGAAAAACACTTTCAAATTATCCGCTGCAAGTAAACTCTTGAAAAACCGATTTTGCTGAAATCAGCTAAGTTGCTGTAAGATAAGTGGTCACTCTGCTGTTCAAGATTTGTTCACGATCAGCATAGTCAGCTTACTATTCTTCATAAGCTTAGTCTGCTGACAGACGACTGAAAAGTTTTTAAGTCTAAAGATTTTCAGAGGTCTATTCACCCCCCGCCTCTAGACCTCATCTGACCACTTGGGACCAACAAGTGGTATCAGAGCAGGTGGTTCATTAGAATCAGCTGCCTGATCAACGAGCTTGATCCAAGTGTTTTTCAAAGGTTTTCAAAACTTTTCAAAAGAGCATCTTTTTGAAAAACAAAAACTTTTTGAAAAATGGATTGTATCAGCCATGTTCCCCACATTGCTGGTATGTCATTTGAAGACTGGAAAATCAGGATGGAGATTTTCCTAGCTGCTTATAATGATAACATGTACACATGTATCATTAAAGGTCCATTCAGATTCACCAAGACGATAAAGATAAATGAAGTTGATACCGTGGTGGAAAAAGACCTTCATGAGATGACACCGGATGAAATAAAGCTTTTCAATCTGGATAAAGTCGGAAGATTCATCATGACTAAAGCCCTGGATAATGATCGGTTTGACAAAGTCAAACATTGCAAGACTGCAAAGGAGATGTGGGATAAAGTCAGAGATATGAGCGAAGACAATGATGCCATAAAAGAGCATCAGCTTACTGTTGCTTTGGAAAAACTGGATAACTTCAAGATGAAATTTGGAGAGACCATTGATCAGATGGATACTAGGTTCACCAGAACACTCAATGAAGTTCTAAAGTTAGGAAAAACCTTTACTGACAAAGAAATCACCGTCAGAGTACTAAAGGCTTTACCTCCTAAGTTCAACATGAAGGTGACGGCGATGGAAGAATCAAGAGATTTGGGAAAGATCTCTCTTACAGAGCTGTTCTCCGCACTCAAGGCATTCGAGTATAAACTGCCTAGAATGGGAATTGAAGAAACCTCAACTTCAGGACCCACAGCTGCCTTAGTTGCTGCTGAAAATCCAAGAAGACCAGCACAGAGAAGTAAAGAAGTGGACTCATCTGATGAAGCCACATTACTCAACAAAAAGGAGTACACAGCTGGAGATGTAGCATTGCTGATGAATAATTTCAAGAAGTTCTACAAAAGAAAAATGAAGAACAAATACAACAATGCTTCTACTTCTAAACCTAACTCTTCTTCTCAAGAAATGATGATTATAAAGCAAAACTAATATGTTATAACTGCAGGAAATTGGGACACTTCATCAGAAACTGTCCATATCCAAAAGCAGAAAAATACACGAAAGAAGAGAAGAGAATCAGAAAAGAAAGAAAGCATCAGAAAGGCAAGGTAATGATGGCGGAAGCAGAGAAGCTGGCTGTTGTCTACTCATCTAATTTAGACTCAGACACGTCTGATGAAGAATCTTCTGATGAAGAGAACCCTGCTCTCATATGTCTGATGGCCAAGGAATCTGATGACTCTGAGGATGAGGTAACTCCTCTTGATAATGAATTATTTAATTCATTTGAACAAATGATGCTTAACAATACTGGTATTGCTGAAGCATATAAAAAGTTTAAGGAAGAGATGATATTGCTAAAAGAGCAAAATAGTTCGCTGAAACTCACAGCTGAAAAGCTAAGAGAATCAGTTGAATATAAACAGCTTGAGCAAGAACATGAATCTCTGAAAGCTGAATGTGAAGTTTATAAGGGTAAAATCATTGAGCTTGAGAAAATTATCGAGTCTCGTGAGAAATCATTTGTTGCATCCACGCATACATCTAGTAAACAGAAGATGCCTTTAGAACAGGATAAGTTAGAATTGAATCATACTGAAAAATTTATATCTGCTGACAATAGTAAGGTCATTCTGTATGTTCAAACTGCTAAACCTGCTTCACCTGAGAAAGCGTTAAAGGAGACAAAAGCTCCTAAGGCTAAAAAGAGCAAAGAGCCTAGTGTAGGTAAACAGACTAGTAAGACCAAACAACAGAGTCCTAAGAAGTCTGCTGATAAAGCTAAACTGAATCAGACTAGTGGTAAAACTAAGTCATTTGAGCAAGCATCTAGTAAACCAAAGAAGCATAAGAATAAGAAAAATCAAAATTCTTGGTATGGAAATGAGTCTTATTATGTGCAACCTGCTGCATATCCTCCTATGTATCATGCACCTCAATTTCCAACTTACTATGCACCATATCCTGCTCATCTAATGCATGCATACCCTGCTTATCATGCACCTTACCCTACTTATGAACATTTTCCTTATCATACTGATCATCAACATGATTTATCTGCTGAATATGATAATGATAAAACTGTTCATGCTCCTGTTAAAACTCAGAAGCCTAAGAAGCCTAAGACATCAACATCTTGGGTTGTCAAAGGTGGAACTAATCCTTCAGGACCCTCTCAATAAGGGTAACTAAAACAATTTTGTTTTTGTTTTGTAGGATAGGATTAGGAGCAGGAGTAGAGTAGAGAAGATTTGGTACTTGGACAGTGGTTGTTCAAGGCACATGTGTGGAAGCATACATGAGCTGACTGATGCTGTTGCTGTGGATGGTCCAAGGGTTACTTTTGGAGACAGCAAAGAAGGCAAGATTGTAGCTAAAGGAAGATTAATCAAGGGAAACATAGAGATATCTGACGTCTCATATGTTAAAGGCCTAAAGTACAACCTGCTGAGCATAAGTCAATTTTGTGACAAGGGATATCCAGTCATCTTCTCAACAGATAAGTGCTATGTTGAACAGATTGATACCAAGAAGGTAATTTTATCTGGAAGACGATAAGAAAATATCTACATAGTCGACTGGAATTCTGCTGACAAGAGTTCAAGTGTTTGTTTGGTGGCATCAACACCAAATGAAGTCAGTTGGCTGTGGCACAAAAGGATGAATCATCTAAACTTCAAGACCATAAACAGATTAATAAAGAATGATCTGGTAGAAGGGATTCCAAAAACAGTCATGAGCAAAGACAAGCTCTGTGACGCATGTCAGAAAGGGAAACAAATCAAGTCATCTTTCAAAAGCAAGAAGCACCAATCTTCTGATAGAATCTTGGAGCTGCTACACATGGACTTATTTGGACCCATTGATCCAGTCAGCAATGGTGGAAAGAAATAATGCCTAGCTGTTGTGGATGACTATTCAAGATATACTTGGGTGATATTCATGAAGAAGAAAAGTGAAACCAAGGAACATCTTACTAATCTGATGGAACTGATCCAGAATGAGAAAAGCACAAATATATTGAAGATCAGATCAGATAGAGGGACAAAGTTCACAAACTCTACTGTTGAAGAGTATTGTAATATCAAAGGAATACATCATGAGTATTCAGCTGCTAGAACCCCTCAACAGAACGGTGTTGCTGAAAGGAGAAACAGAACACTGAAGGAAGCTGTCAGAACAATGATTGCTGAAGCTAAGCTGCCACAAAGATTTTGGGCAGAAACAACAAATACAACCTGATTTACCCAGAACAGATGCATGATCAACAAAAATCAGAACAAGACTCCATATGAAGTTTGGAACAACAGGAAACCAAACATTCATTACTTTAAAATTTTTGGTTGTAAATGCTTTGTTTTAAATAATGGGAAAAATCACCTTACTGCATTTGCAGAGAAGGCTGATGAAGCTGTTTCTGTAGGATACTCTACTGTTAGTAAAGCTTATAGAGTTTTTAACAAAAGAATATTACTAATAGAAGAATCCATTCATGTAGTATTTGATGAACCAAGTCAATCTTCTGAAAAGAATCAAAGTACTAATCAAGATCTGTCTACTGATTTTCAGAAATTGAGTATTGAAAGAAACGAAGAATATGTTCCCATCATACTACCTGATCTCAACCCAGCTGATAACTCAAGTGCTGTTCAAGATCACAGTGTTGATTGTCTAACAGACGAGTTGCAAACAGCTGACAGACCAGAGAATGTTCAACAGACAAGTACTGTTCAACAGACTACTACTGAATCTCCAACAGTAGTGTTGCAAGATCAAAACAGAGGTCAACATTCAGATTTGCAACCTGATCTTAGATGGCTCAAGAATCACCCACCAGAGTTAGTGATTGGTGATCCTTTGGATAGAGTAAAGACAAGAAGGGCTGCTGCACAAGATGCTATGTTTGCCAGTTTTGTTTCTCAAATAGAGCCTAAACAAATTGAAGAAGCTCTCAGTGATTCCTTCTGGATTGAAGCTATGCAAGAAGAGTTGAATCAATTTGAAAGGAACGAAGTATGGTACTTAGTTCCAAGACCAAGTCATCAAAGGGTAATTGGCACTAAATGGGTTTTCAGAAATAAGATGAATGAAGATGGTATTGTTACCAGAAATAAAGCAAGATTAGTGGCCAAAGGTTATTGTCAAGAAGAAGGAATTGACTTTGATGAGACATTTGCACCGGTAGCAAGACTTGAAGCAATCAGACTGTTTCTAGCCTATGCTGCTTACAAGAACTTCACTGTCTATCAGATGGATGTGAAGTCTGCATTTCTCAATGGAGAACTGCAAGAAGAAGTGTATGTTAAACAACCGCCTGGATTTGAAGCTTATCAACAAGAAGACAAGGTGTATCGTCTGAAGAAAGCCCTCTATGGACTGAAACAGGCTCCAAGAGCATCGTATGATACCCTATCTGATTTTCTTTTAATTAAATGATTTCATAAAGGTAAGGTAGACAAGACCTTGTTCACAATTGAATGGGAAAATCATATATTACCTGTGCAAATATATGTGGACGATATCATTTTTGGTTCAACTAACCAACAGATGTGTGACAAGTTCTCCAAGCTGATGCAGAATAAATTTGAAATGAGCATGATGGGTGAACTCAATTATTTTCTTGGTTTGCAAGTTAGACAGTTGCCTGATGGAATATTCATCAACCAAGCAAAATACACAAGAGATCTGTTCAAGAAATTTGGTATGGAAACTAGCTCTACTGCTACTGTTCCTATGTCTTTTAGTCTTCGTTTGGATAAAGATGAAGATGAAAAATCAGTGGACATAACCAAATATAGAGGCATTATTGGGTCACTGTTATATCTAACAGCAAGCAGACCTGTGATCTTACCGAATTTCGTACGTGATGTTCGTGCGTAGTGTGATCGATCAAATACTTAACAATAGATATAGAAGATCAGTATAATTGTATTCAAGCGGTTCATTTACAACGTTACAAGAATACAATGATTCGGAGTCCTATTCGAGCCCTATTGAATGCCGTACAAGCTAGAGGGCGAAATACATATTAAAGGTCCTAAGCCTATATTCCGAGCGGTAGCTTCGAGTAGGGAGCACCTGGGAAGTTGTGTCGTCGTCATAAATGCATGGGGTATTTATAATGGTGGTGATGGGCTTCTTTGGCCCGCTGGACTGGTCTTGGGGCCGGCCCACCCGAGGTAATCGACCTCCATTGGTTGGGAACCTGCAATACGTATTGAGTTCTTAAGTTCGATGCTCTTCACGGGTAAGGCTTGGTCTTGCTCGGATTATGCTGGTTTCTCGAGCTGCAGGGGATCCGAAACTTCCCTCATCAATACTCCCCCACTTCTTGAGCGTAAGTGGAGCTTATGCTCGAAGAAGTACGAGCTGTTTCGAACGTTGGTTGGGATGAGACATCTTATGAACAGATTTCAGGTATGCCTCGTTAAAAACCTAACTCGGAAAAACCCATTCGGGATAAAAACCGAGCTAGGGAAAAAGAGTGCATACACTTAGAACCGATGTTATAATGTTATTTTGACGTCGAAATTGTCGCAGGCCCTCTCTGTTGATTGTAGCGAGGTAAACTTTTTTATAAATGTCTCCTTTCTAAACTCGGGCCTCGTGCTTCAATTTATGAAAGTTAAGGGTGTGTAACTGCAAATTCTAGGAAAGTAACTTAGGCTTTTTACCCTAGGGCAGCTCAACCGTCGTGGTTATTCGTGGACCATTTTGCAATTTTACGTTTTTGACCCCGTATTTATATACTGGCTTGCTGAAGAAATCACTCTCAGTTTAAGTATTTCCCTTGAGCTCGAAGCTTTTAAGTCGAGTAAAAACGGTTACTTCCGCACAATAGTTTTCTTTTAAGCCATAATGTCTAGTTCCCGTGGCACGAAGGGTAAAAATAAGGTCGGGACCAGCAAGGAGTCCGATCCTCTTCTCAAACTGGTTGATAACTATGAAGATGGGGAGTTTCTTTCGGAGGACGAAGACGTCGAAGTTTCTGGAGACCTTGAAGAGAATGTCGTAGAGAAGCACAGCCTTGGAGATGGCGCCTTCGTCAGGATTCTCAAACCCACTGCTCACCTAGCCACCAATACTACTAGTAGGACGGAACTTGCTGCTCAAGATACCTCGTGTGGCTTCTTCAAGAAGGATCAGGCTTATCTCGAGGTTGAGTTTGGAAAGTACCTTCCGGAAGGTTTTTCTATTGTCGTCCCGTCATATTCTGATCGCGCGACCGAACCCCCTCCTGGATGTCAAGCTTTCTATGAGGAACAATTTTCCTACGGTTTGCGCATTCCTTTTATTCCTTTAATTCGAAAAGTTCTGACCTCCTTTTCGCTCTGCCCATCTCAACTTCTCCCACATTCTGTCGCATATCTTGTTGCTTTTAGTGTTTTGATGGAGGCTAAAAATGAAGAAGCCTCTTTCAGTAATTTTTGGCAAGTGTTTGGATTGAAATGGGGTAGAGGTTCAAATATTGGTTTTGTCTCCGTTACACCGCAGTCGAAAAAGTTTTTTCTTACTACCGTATCGTCGGAGAAGAGTAAGGGATGGAAAAGGAAGTTCTTTTTCGTGAAAGGGCCCGATATTCCCGTATCTGAGGGTAGTTCGAAGACCAGACCTTATCGCTGGGACGGCGCGAGCACTTGGGTACATGGTCAACGGAAAATTAGGGAGAGACTTAATCATCGTCTTTCCGATACACTCCTAGAGCAACTACAGTCTGACCCGTATCGAACCATGTCTTTAGTTCAGGAGGGTGTTCTGCGTCTGGCCGGGTTGAGTTCGTGCGTCTATCCCATCTTGCCAGTCGAACCTGTTCAACCGTCGTCTACTGGTTTTATTGGTGGGTCAACCTCACTATTAGGTGGCCGCTCTGCTAGCGCCGCTTCATCTCGCGCGGCTGTTTCCTTGAGTATATTCCTTAATTTTGTTCACTAGATCATTTTCCTTTCTTTTTTCCCAACTAAATGTTCTTGCTATTTTGTCAGGTCGGGTTGTAGAGAGACTCCGGAAGTCCAACCTCGGGAAAGTCGGGACATTTTTATCTAATCCCGTACCTCCTTCGTTAAGTTCGGAAAGGGAAACGGACGTAAATTTGAGCGTGGGGCCAATCGATACACGGGCGATTCTCTCAGATTTAAGGGGCGTTGGCAATATGGGATCTTCGAATCCAGCTACAGCGGGTCCTCTTCGAAGCCTATTTTCTCCCGATCTCAGCATTCTCTCCTCTGTTGGCTACAGCCAGCATTCCTGGAATCGAATCTTGGGCGTGCGTGAATTCGAGAAATTACAAGGTCAGAAAAGGAATGCTGGTGATCTTGGTCCTTCCCGAAGAGTAAAACCTTTCGGCGTAAGTTCTGATTCCGTCCCTTGTCGCGAGGGTCGATCCGAACCGGATGTGGCGGATTTTATGAATGAACACTTTTGTGGCGGAAGGGCTGCTGGATACCCCGAAGATGGGACTATCCAGTCGGATCCGCACTCGAGTGGAGAGAATGAATTCGATAAAGCCACCAGAATTTTTATGGCTAGTCGATTCAGACGCGACATGTTGCTCCAAACCGTGAAAGGTGATTTCGAGCTTCTGAGCGACTTTTCAAGATCATACCACGAGGTAAGAATCCTTCTCCCTAGTTTCTTCTATTTTCAATTTTCCTTAGCGTTTTATTTATGATAGAAAACTTTTCGCAGATCGGAGATATGTACGGTGTCCTGATTTACCGTTTGTCTCTGTTAGAGCAAGAGTCTCAGGATGCTCATGATGCATATGCGCAGATTCTCGAAGACAATCAGATCCTTCGAACTCAACTGGAGACTTGTCAGCAAGAACTAACGAAAGTAAAAGGAGAATTGTCGGCGAAGAAGACATATTCCCCTTCCGTCGAGAAAGAGCTATTATCGGTGGTTGCAGACAAAAGTGTGCTCGAGGAAGAGCTTAAGAAAATCAAGATTGAGCTTGAACAGACTAAACTAGATTCCGCTCTCGCATATTCCCAGGGAGCAGAGGAGGCCGAGATTCCGGCCATAAGGGGTTTCCTCCAATCTCCGGTTTTTGATCCCTTAGTGCGAATGAGGGTAGGAGAGTTTTTGCAAACTAATTTTTATAAGTCTGTTCAACAGCTGATTTCTGCCGAGATAATTCCTGATAAAATGGAAGAATATCTTCCGTTCATGAATCCTTTGAAGAACGCTGAAGGGAAAGATTACAAGGCTTCGTCGTTGCCCGTGAAAGTTGACTGGCAAAGTCACCGTTTCGCACCTCTGGTGGCGGAGTTCGGTGTTCCGATGCCTAATCCTGATCTTCTTGAACAGAGCTCGGGTGATCTTGCTTCTTCTTCAGGGCAAAATGATGATAGATCGAATAACCACGAAGAAGCTGACGGTAGCCAGAATGCCGAATTTTAGCGCATTGCAAATGACAAATCATAGTCTTCTAGTTAGGGATTTGTTATTTACATAAGAGATATTTTGGAACCAAACTTGTCTTTTTTTGTAGTCGAGTCCTTCTGATTCGTAATTGATCATGCTGTTATTATATAGGAGCGAAATATAATATTGCTAATTCGATATCCTTCGTACTCCAGTGTTCGGCATTTATTCTTTTTAAAGTTAGCTATTGAGGATTGCGTCGATTCTCCTACCGTCGTCCCTAGTCATGGCGTCTATAAATATAAGGATACCCTTAAGTTATTTTATACAACTTATTCACTAACTGAGATCGGAGCCCTTTACTTAACTATCGAGTTTCATCAACTTATTTTATCGAACGATATGGAAGACATATACGGCAAGACCATAGATCCTAAGACGTTGTTCGGAGGTTCGAAATCGAAGGCCTCTTCTAAAGAAACAAAACCATCAAAAGAGGCAAAACCCTCTAAATCTTCCTCGAAAAATACTGCATCTTCTCCTGAGGCTCCCAAAGGTGGGGAGACTAAGAAAGAAAAGAAGGAGAAAAAAGCTTCTTCAAAACAGATCAAGGGTAGTAGTAGCAAATCTATCTTGGATGAGGAGCTTGAGGCGGAGTTCGAGCGTTCAAGTGGAGAACCAGTTACTCAGAAGGCTCCTGTCGTTTCTTCGGGCAAGAGACCTTTCTCCGATGGGCTCACTTCCCTCGAAGCTTTGAAGAACCTTGCTATCGGGAACCAGCCCTCTTCTAGCGATCCTTCGATCGTTCCCCCTGCGGGGGGTTTTAATAAAAAACCTAAGCTGGATGTTGGCGAAGAAACTGCTTTCTCGAAGGCCGATATTTCTGTTGAGTCTTCGAAAACCGATGATCCATCGGGAAATCCCGTTGAGCCCATTGTTTCCGAGCCTCGCACTGAATCCGCTGTCCATAGGACTAGTCTCTCCCCGGCTACATCCGAGGATCCGGAGGGTAAATTGCTACAGCTCAAGCTCGCTTCTGCTGTAACTGAAACGTCCAAAGAGAGGACCCTCGAAGAAGTGTACCAATCGGGGTTGCACTACCTTTTTCAAGTGATTCTCTTCCTTCCCCCCTTTTTTTTTTTTTTTTTTTTTTTTTTTTTTTTGCTGGTCAGAAGAAAAGCGAAACTTTGGCGATTCTAACAATTTGTGAATATCTGATAGGCCGGGCAGGATCTCACCGAGCTCAAGGAACTTACCGAGCAGGAGGCAAACCGAAACGCTGCTGTTTTTCACGAGCTGGAGAAGAAGAAAACCGAACTTGATCAAGTTTTAAAGGAGAAGCATGTCTTAGAAGAAGCTAAGGCTACTGTGGACCATGGAGAAGAGATTCACAAAAATTTGATCGAAGAGCTGGAGAAACTTAAGGCTCTTTATGAGCAGGAGAAGAAGGAATCCGAGCTTCGTGAGAAGGAAGCTTATGAGCGCGGTTATGCAGCTCGTAGTACTGAGTTTCGAAAAATTCTTTCTGATAACGAACTCATATAGCTGTTTATTGTTTCTGCCGCGGTATTTTATGTATTTTCGAGTAACTTCTTGGTCGTTGATTGTAATGAACTGCATTAATTCTATGATCGTATAATTTCTTTTTCTGCTCGATGCATGCAACTTTATCTATGCTACTTTTTACTGTTCGAATGAATAATTACGGGCAAGCCTTTCGATTCTAGTGATAGTACTTTGTATGCTTTTTAGCATAATCTTTTTGTTTCCCGCTTAATTTCCCGGGGAGTGTAACAGTCTTTTGATCGTGATCGTTCCTTTTCGTTCCTTGCTGCCCGTTGGATAGACTTGGATGTCTGATATAAATATGCTCCTTTATCAGATAAGTGCGTAGAAAATATTTACCTTCGATCATGCTGAGTAAAATACTTTGTTGAATGAGCCAGTGTCTTGAGGTTCTGGCTAGGTCCTACTTTGAGTATCATATGTTGACTCTTGCTTTACTTCGACTAGGGTATCTGCGGGCGATCGTTCGTTCTACCCTTCCTTTTTTGTATCTTGTAATATGATCGGATTTTCGTGTAACCCAACTCATAATCAAAATTGATCTTTTCCCCTTGTAAAATGTACTTGGATCAGAATTTCCTCGGAGTTTTGTAACTATTGAGATGAAATCGAAGTTCATAAATTTTTTTTTATTTTAGACAAGATCTCTGGATATTCCTTGTCTATATAATTGTGTTTCGCTGTCTGAATGATTGTTCGATTATTTTTCCTTTCGAATTGATCAACAACGTGACAATAATTGCTAAGTTTGTTTAAGCGAAGATTGCTTCCTTAATCTTGCAGATCGAAATACCAATTTTTTTGTCGGTCATGACTTTCTTCGAGCTGTTGAAGCGAAAACCATAATAGGTTTAACATTTTTTAGTTGTTGACGCCTTCTTCATTTATCCAAACGGTCCCTAATCCTCGGGAATAGGAACAGTTGAGGCATTTATTGCTCGTATCTTGTCCGTTACTTCTGATTAATCTGAGCCGTCGACTGGTTTTTGCTTTTACTATATATACTCTCAGTCTTACCCTCGTATTTTCACCCTTCTGTAAACTTCCACTCTATTGTTATGGTTGTAATTTTACTATCATCGATCATCATTGAGCCCCCTTCGATGTCGAAGATCAAAGCTTTCGAGATATTTATTCGAACCTTCTTTTCCGACTTCCCCATTACTCATTGAAATTCTTTGATTAGGGTATCGACAGGCGAAAAGGTTTGCGACTAGGGTACCGGCAGGCGACCTGCTCTCTTTGATTCCAAATCTTTGAGGTGGGCTCGACTTCCTATACCCTGTTTTCTACCCAGTCGGGATAGTGGGTCAACTGCTGGAGGAGTTTTCCTGCACTCGGTCTCCACGTCTTCGAGGCTGCTTTCAAAATTACTACCTCCAACTGGAGTTGCTTCTCTGTCTCTTGACTCGGGAATACGGTGACTATCTTGCACGGAAGGACTGGATGAAGAGTAGAAGCGATGCATCCTCGTCTTCCCCGCTCGAGCATTTATAGGAATAGCTTTCTGTAATAGGATTGTAAAATTTTTCGGATCAGCTCAGATTCTACTGTAATCATTCCTATGTAACTCCTCTTGAAAGTTAACGAATGAATATTTTTCCACAATGTCTTCTGTTTTGATTTCAATCTTCATAATTCGCAATTCTAATAAGATAATCTCGAATGACCACTTTAGATTTGTGTTTTGACCTTTGCTACTCGGATTTTTGATCGATCGCTTTTGGCTCTTCAAAAGAATAAAAGCGAACTTTAACCATTGTATTCCTTCGCTGATCGAAGAATTTACCGAAAGATAATAGAAATCAGGCTTTGATAATATTTTCACCGAGATTGATAATATTGCTGATAATGATAATCGATAACTCTGGCTAACTTCGAGCTCTTAGAGAGAATTTTCACTATTTGCAACTGATAATGATGTAACATTCCATTAGAAAATTTATAGATATACGTCTTAGATCGAGTTTCGATTGCATAGAATTTTCATCGAAAGCAATAATAATGCAAATATTGATAACTTCCGTAGTATTCGTCCTTTCCAGAAGGAATTTTTGAATAATTTCGACCTGAGGGGTAAAGCGATAGCTTTCAATCTTAGGCATTTCAGAGCATTTTTAGCCCGAGGGTCATAGCAGAGGCTTTCACCCATTTTGACAATTTCGATCTAAGGGGCATAGCAATGGCTTTCACCCTTAGTCATTTTCAGAGCATTTTTAGCCCTAGGGTCATAGCAGAGGCTTTCACCCATTTTGACAATTTCGATCTAAGGGGCATAGCAATGGCTTTTACCCTTAGTCATTTTCAGAGCATTTTTAGCCCTAGGGTCATAGCAGAGGCTTTCACCCATTTTGACAATTTCGATCTAAGGGGCATAGCAATGGCTTTCACCCTTAGTCATTTTCAGAGCATTTTTAGCCCTAGGGTCATAGCAGAGGCTTTCACCCATTTTGACAATTTCGATCTAAGGGGCATAGCAATGGCTTTCACCCTTAGTCATTTTCAGAGCATTTTTAGCCCTAGGGTCATAGCAGAGGCTTTCACCCATTTTGACAATTTCGATCTAAGGGGCATAGCAATGGCTTTCACCCTTTATAATGAATGGAGATAAATAGAGACTGATAATAGATAAATGTAGATCGAGAATATCAGAATAATAGATGAGTAAATAGGTGAAAAGAATTTTCACTGAATATACTATTTCGATCGAAATATTTTGATGAAACAATAGTCTTCTGTGATCGAGACAATAGATGGAAAACAACTAGATGCATAACAGATAGCAAAAAGACCTATGATTCGATAAATAATCTTTTTGGCTTGATTGGAGATATCGCTTGGGAGGTTTTTATTTCGTTTGACCTGACACCCCTTGTTTTTCGGCTGTTCTGCATGTTTCCAATTTTTTGATAAATTTTGACCTTTTTCCCAAACAGTTCCTTTTTATCTGGAATCGTAACAGTCCTCGGATCTTACCCCTTCGTTTTGCGAATTAGCTGCCGTTGGATTCCTTTTAATTTTCTATATAAAAGGCCACCACTTCTTAGAACCTATTTCATTCGTTGGACTGGTATTCAACTCGTCCGATCATGGTGACTGAGATTGTCATTCCACTGATTCGACAATTTGAGCTCAGATTTCGAACAATCTATAAGCAAAACAATTTTCGTACAGAAGAAAGACTATTTCGATCCTCGCGTAGAATATCGACAGGCAAATACAACTTTCATCTGGAAAGCCAATATGCCCGATTCAAGGAGTCGGCAGGTTATCGCACAGGTCTTCGATTAGGGACCTGTTGCTACAATGCATCTTCGATTAGGGAATGACGAAGAAGATAGTTAGCCGACAAGCCATATGCTCACCCCTTCGCCTTCGGAAGACCATAAATAAAGTTAAAGGCCTGCGGGTCCTAAGGAGGTTCCATGGTTGGGGCCACATTATTCCGAAATAGCAATAGGAGAAAAGACCGAAAATTTCATAGGATTGTAGAATGTAGTAACGTTATGGTGTAACGTAAAGGCTTGTGCTATGCTCGATATGTATTTCCCACATCTTGTATTTTTTCGAGATAATATAGATACATTTTCCTCTTTGTTTTGTTGATAACATCAAACATAATTAGATAAATGTTTATCTCCCATGATTCCGTCTTGATCTTCTAATTTCGATCAAGAAAAGAAACCAAATTCCACTTGTCTGATTGGATAATAGATAAATATTTCAGCGGACCTGAAATTGATAAGGAAAACGATGCCATAAATCTTTATCACTGTTGAATTTTCATAATTGCATAACTTCCAGGTCGAGAGTTCTGTTCGACTGAGCCGATTATAGTTCTTCTATGTTGACAGTGTAAAAGCATAACAATAAATATTTGAGTGTAAAGAACGTCTGAATAATCCGAATATGAATCCGATATGCCATCCTTCAATATTAATGTTATAAATTCGTCGTAACTGTTCGATATTTAGAATGTCGCAATTCTTCTATACTCCCCATTGAGCCGCGTGTCCTTCGTTACCAAACAGGGCCCTATTTCTCGAGAAATGTAACGGTCCTTCCATTTAATACGGACATCCAAACCGTTCGTAACATGTTATCGGGGCCGTTGATTTTAAATCCCTTACCATTATAAATAGGTCCCTTCGTGTATACAACACTTCTTGCTTTTTTCCTTATGCTCCCTCCGATCACCATGGGTCGAGTTTTAGATTTGATTCGTATTTTCTCCCAGATAAAAGAGTTTGAGATTAGAATTCGAACTTTGTTTTTCGATCTTGTCTCCTTTTGTATAAGCTTTTCGCTTAGAATATCGACAGGCAAAAGAAATTGCGCCTAGAATACCGGCAGGCAACCTATTTTCCCAGACATATCTTGTCTGTGACGGGTTAGAATTCCGGTCTTCTGGTGCAGTACCCGATCGGCAGCTGATTACTCCGAGAGGAGTTCTTTAAATCTGAGGCACCAGCTTCCTCGAGGGCTTTCTTACGAGATAGTTTCTTCGAGTTCCCTTGGAGTGCCTCAGCTGGGATAACCCTTTGCTGCTCCGGTTCGAATTATTCTGCAAACAATGATAGAGTGTCTTGATCATTGTTATCAGATGAAGACCGAAGGTCGGTCAGAAGCCTTGGAGTGGAGCTGCGAGCCGGCTTTTATCCTGTTCGAAGACGGCTGTGCGACAGGTGGCGAGTGATCGCCAATAAAGCTTGCTGCTGAGTTCTGCATCTGGAGCGATCTTGGGAACGAAGACCGAATACGTAA
Source organism: Penstemon barbatus (assembly GCA_003313485.2). NCBI lineage: Eukaryota > Viridiplantae > Streptophyta > Magnoliopsida > Lamiales > Plantaginaceae > Penstemon > Penstemon barbatus. The sequence continues at coordinate 41,046,314 of CM064880.1, forward strand.
CAAGATAGGAATTACCTTCTAGAATTTGTAATAGGGATAGGAATGATTGTATTGCATTTCCTGAGCTCGGATTTTTATATTATACTCGAAGCTTGATTTTGTAACTCGTTTGGAGAACATTAATAAATAAGTTTGCGTCATAGTTCTCTGATCGAATTTTATTATTCAATTTCTTTTCCACGGTCGGATATTCGTCCCTTACCTTGAGCATTTACATACCTAGTTGTTATTATTCGAATATTCAACTTATCTCAAGCGATTTGAGAAAAATAGAAATAGTCGATAAACAATGAATACTGATTATGCAACCGATCTCTTAAATAGCCGATTCGAACAATTCATTTTTGAAGATGATAAATATGATGATCGAAAAAATAAATCCCGATCGTTAACCAGCGGCAACTCTGTAGATTTTCTAAGCCTTTGATGTTAACCGGTGATCCAGTGGGCGGAATTAATTCAACGTTAATCTGTTGTGGACGATATCTGCCGAACTTCTTATTCGCTCCTAAAAATGGATTCCCCGTGGAAAATAAATCCATTGAAGAAATAAATGAGCTGTGCGATCATAGGCTTGACCATTATCCTTAAGCTTGGAAAACTGTCATATAGGTCTTCTTTCTTCGTCCCTAAAATGACGAACCCCCCAATGGTCGAAGGATTCGCCTTGGATAGTAAATAACAGAGTTTCGGATTAGTAAAACTTCCAGCTGACATACATATTCCTCCTCGTAGTAGGCATATTTCGATCTAAGACTCGAATAAGGCCCCACGGTGGGCGCCAATTGATCTTACCGAATTTCGTACGTGATGTTCGTGCGTAGTGTGATCGATCAAATACTTAACAATAGATATAGAAGATCAGTATAATTGTATTCAAGCGGTTCATTTACAACGTTACAAGAATACAATGATTCGGAGTCCTATTCGAGCCCTATTGAATGCCGTACAAGCTAGAGGGCGAAATACATATTAAAGGTCCTAAGCCTATATTCCGAGCGGTAGCTTCGAGTAGGGAGCACCTGGGAAGTTGTGTCGTCGTCATAAATGCATGGGGTATTTATAATGGTGGTGATGGGCTTCTTTGGCCCGCTGGACTGGTCTTGGGGCCGGCCCACCCGAGGTAATCGACCTCCATTGGTTGGGAACCTGCAATACGTATTGAGTTCTTAAGTTCGATGCTCTTCACGGGTAAGGCTTGGTCTTGCTCGGATTATGCTGGTTTCTCGAGCTGCAGGGGATCCGAAACTTCCCTCATCAACCTGATATAATGTACTCAGTTTGGGTTTGTGCGAGATTTCAATCAAATCCTAAGGAATCTCATCTCTTAGCTGCCAAGAGAATTCTGAAATATATTAAGGGCACTCAAGAATTGGGATTGTGGTATCCTAGAGAATCTGGATTTGAGCTTATTGGATATTCAGATTCAGACCTTGCTGGCTGCAAAATTGATAGGAAGAGCACAACAGGTGCTTGTCAGTTTTTGGGCAGTCGTCTGATCTCATGGATGAGTAAGAAACAGACTTCAGTGTCCATATCTACTGCTGAAGCTGAATATATAGCTGCTGGAGCATGCTGTGCACAGATACTATGGTTGAAGCATCAACTGGAAGATTACAATATCAAGATCAGTGGAATTCCAATCTACTGTGACAACACAAGTGCAATATCTCTTACTCAGAATACTACAAGTCATTCAAGGACTAAACATATTGAGATCAAGCATCACTTCATTAGAGACCATGTTGAAAAAGGAAATATTATGATTGAGTATGTTCATACAGACAATCAGATAGCTGACATTTTCACCAAACCTCTAAGTGAAGTAAGGTTTTCAACTCTAAGTGCTAAACTAGGACTACTAAATTTGGATGCATGAGCTGAGGGGGAACTTATCAGAAGACTGAAGTTCATCAGCACGGTCATCCATTATTATGTTCAAGAATTAACTCTCAACAGACTAGTTAACTTATGAATTCTTAAAGACAGGGGGAACGTGTAAGACTAGCGGTACTTCTGTTCTAAAGATGAAATTGGTTAATGATAGTTAGTTGAAGTTATGTTATTAGAAGACGTGTTCTTAATTCTTGAAGATTGAAGATTAATTTATCTTGCTGGATTGACAAACATCAGAGGAAGATTACTAGTTATTGGCTTTCTCTAGTAATATCAGATAACAGATCACTCGTCTGTCAGATAAGTTAAACTCTACTCATCTGATACATTATATAAGCATGGTTATAAATCGCATTTTTTAAACACGCTTTTATAAGTAACAGATAAGTGTCGATTGAGTTTCCCGCCCATCTGACATTAAAATAATAAATTTGAAGTCCGCAATTCTCACCCGCACGATTTAAAAACTGTCAGATCAATCTTACGGTTCACATTTATCACGATAACCAAAACCTAAGGAAACCTATAAAATCCGATCTGAACAGATTAGTCGACTTACGCACACAAAATTCCAAAATTCTCTAACTCTCTAAGCTACCTGTTTTCTAGCTCTCCGTTTTCTACAGATTTACATCACTTAATCTCACAAATGGCTATTGCTGAGGGAAGATATCTCAACTATGACAAGTTCTTCGCAACCGGTACTGATCTGATGCGGGAAATTTTGAAGAAAATTAAGGAAGCATCACTGGTACCCGTTTTAGAAGCACATGAGGATTTCGTTTATCTGGATGATGTAGAACACTTCTACAAAACCAGAGAGTTCAATGCTGAAAGGACAGTCATGACTGCTACTATTGGGGGAAAGAAGATTTGTATTTCTGCTGCCGTTTTAAGTGAAGTATACAAGCTAACAAATGAAGGAGGAGATGTAACAAACCTTGGGTCTGAAAAAGAGGAAGATTTTTGGCTAGTTTGCGCCAAGGAGGGAGAGGAATTAACTGGGTCTCTGATGAAAACTCAACTGAAAGATGAGTATCAGAGATTTGTTGATATAATTGCGAAGGTACTGGACTGCAGTACAAGTTCTTTGGATGGTTTGCCAAGAAGAAGGTACTACACCATGATTTGCATTCACTATGGACTGAAGGTTAACTGGGCAGCTCATGTATATGATCTGCTGAGTGACAAGAAGAAAAACTATGGGATTTTGTTGAGTCATCTGTTTTTGAGTTTGGGATGTCCATTGGCAAATGGTAAGACCATTCATGGTGGCAAGGAGTTCAAATTGTATGAGCCAGTTAGAAGTGTGGGCACTTCTAAGAGAAAGGCTCCTGCCAAGAATACTAAGGCACCTGCCAAAAAGAGCAAGAAGGCTGGTCAGACCAGTGAGTCTGCTGATCAAACAGTAAGCACTACTGTTGAAGCTGGATCAGCACAGCCTGAAATTGTTATTCCTGACAAAGTAATTGATGAGTTTACTGAGGAACTTGAGAAGATGGAGACTGGATCATCTACTGAGAGAACAGAGTCAGATGAAAATGTTGCTCAAGTTACAAAAAGGATGAGGACAAGGAGCTCTGCAAGGGGACCTCCTCAAGCTAAACCTTCAAGAAAAATTACTAAGTCAAAAGCAAAAAGAAAGGTAACCTTCTCAGAAGAGTCACCTGAAAAAGTAAGAGAGATACCAGCATCAGCTGAGAGACCGATTATTATTGAAGAACCTGCTGCTAAGCATGCTGGAGACTTATCTGCTGCAGTGTCTGCTGAAGTTAGAGAAAAACAGCAGACTGGCACAACAAATGAAGTGGATGCACTCCTTCTGCACCCTACTCCTGTTGCTGCCACTCCACTTCAAACCGTGGAAAGTCCTGAGGCAAAGAAGCATAGGACTGGTAAAATTGTGATTCCTTACCTCACTGCTGCTGAAAAGAAGAGATTAGATGAGGTAGAGAAACAAAGGAAGGCCGCAGAAAAGGCTGAAGAAGATCGCCTAAAGGCCCTTGAGCTCAAGAGACTGGAAGAAGAGGCCAAATGACTCAAGAACAAAGGGATGATGTTGAAGCAGCAGAGTTGGCTGCTGCTATTGAAGCAAGTAATAAGGACTCACATGGTCCAAAGCAAACTGGTGGCATTGTAATTGGTGAACAGAGAGATCCCACAAAGCCTAAACCAGTCATGCCTACTCCAGCAATACAACCTAAAAGAAGAGCAGAGGTAAAACTGGCATTGGAGATTGTCAGAGATGACCCTGCTGCTTTTGAAGAGTTTATTAAAAGGTTGGATGCTGAAAATGCAAAGATCACTCGTCTGACGATGTTCAATAAAGAGAAGATCAGATATAACAGATGGAGAGACTATCGTCTGACCAAGAGCAAAGATCAAATTGCAAGTTGGAAAGCCTTTGCTGCTAAAGAAGCCTGTGTGGTAAAGTGGCTTGAGACGGGTTCTCTAACTCAAGCATTAGACTCAGAATTCTTTTTGGATAAATTGAGACTGAGGATCAGTCATGTTGTAAAGGTTGAAGCAAAGAAGATTTATGAATCTGTTCCAGAGGAGTATGCTGAAAATGAAGATCTTAAGGAATGATCAATCAAGCTGGAAGTTTCCCAAACAATGGAAACTTGGGCCAGAAAGACTAGGAAGATGAAGGGACAACCAAGCACTATGATTCCCCTTCCAAGTCTGAAGCAAATTGTTTATGGACCTACTATTAGGCCATATGAAGAGCTGCCTGAGGATCCAATCTCCCCATTTATTCCACTTGATGATTTCACTTGGATCACTCACAGGTCTACTTTGGATAATGCAGGTTTGATGCGTACAGTTGTATCTGTTAAGAAGGTTCAACCACCTGCTGATCAGAATATGGAGAAAGAAGGCACTTCTGTTCCTGATGATAAAACTAAGGAAAAAGAAGGAAATTCTGACCCTGCTGATCAAACCAAAGAAAAAGATGACAAGTCTAAACCAGCTGATCAATCAAAGGAAAAGTAAATCATTCCAAATCAAGCTGATCAGATTAAAGAAAAGGAGGATACTGCTCAGCAAAATGATCAGACTAAGGAGAAGGAAAGCACTCCTAGTCAAGTTGATGAGACCAAGGAAGAAGAGACTGCTTCTGGTCCAGCAGATCAGATTACTGAAGAGGCAACTCTTGCCTTACCTCCTATTTCAACTGATGTTTCTTCTCAATGTTTACAGCCAAATCTGTTGGATTCCATTCAACAGATAATTTCAAGTTCAATGAAGGGACTAGAGGAGAAGATCACTGCTAATCTTTTGACTGCCTTATGTCAACCAACTCAACAAGCTGCTATTGTTCCTACTTCGCTGATAGAAGACACTGCTCATAATGTGGAAGCTATCAGACAAGATATGGATGTGATTAGAGCAAGAACTCAAAGTACAACTGCTGGTTGGAGAGAGATTACTGAAACAGTTGAGATGGCCATTCATGCTGAGGATGAAACTTTGGAAAATATGATCAAGAACTTCAAGGCATCTGCTGATTTGTTGCTGGCAACTCAGATTCAGTTAGGTGACCAAGGGGAAGTTGTTCTTAACAGAATGGAGGCATTTGAGGCTAATCAACTCAGACAGCAAGCTCAACTGGATGCTATGGAAGAAAAAATCAAACTTCTGTGTGAGACACTTCAAATCCCACCAGTCTTACCACAATATCCAATCAACCCTGCTGATGATGACAAAAAGGGGGAAGATAGGGTACTTAGTGAAAAAGAAGACAGATTTGAAGACACTGAAGTACTGGGGGAATCTGCTGAAGATGAGAATGCTGATGAAGACAATGAAGGCACTAGCAGACCAGTAGATCAGTTAAATGCAGAAGAAGAAGATAAAGCTGAAGATGAAGAAAAGTCTAAGGGAACAACAAAATCTGATAAAGAGATTGCTACTGCTAAGGACTCAGCTGAAGAACAGCTAAATCCTGATGTTAAACAAAAGAAGTTGGAGCTGTTAAAACAAAAATTCTTCAAGGAATTAGAAGCAGAGACTTCCAAACCTGAAGAAGAAAAAGAGGACAATCAAGAAGACAAAGCAGAAGACTAGTATAGTCTAGGTTACTTATGCTTGAAATCCTTGTAATTTTTATTTTTGCACATCTCATCTGATTGAACTTGTAATATGTAATCTTTTCAAAATCTATAAATGTTCAAGTTTGAATCCAATAAACTATTTCTATCTCAGAAATTTTTGAGGATCAAAACTTTAGTTTAGGTACAGGTACTTAGCTAAAGTTTTGTCATCATCAAAGAGGGGGAAATTGTTGGATAAAGATGAAGATGAAGTGCAAAGAAGATAAGAAGATAAGGGAAGGTTTCGATGATTTCCAAAACGTCAAAATCAGCTAAGTATGGAAAGCTTAGGTCCCTTAGAAGAATTTTGAACAAGTGAAGAAGACATCAGAAGAGTTCAAAATTCAAAGCCCAGAAGACTACTGATCTCATGCTGAAACAGTAATCAGAAGGGTAGACCATAAGCTGACTCAAATCAGATTAGTTCAAGTATTTGATCAGCAGAGTATCTATCAGCAGAGTTGCATCGATCAGCAGAGTAGAAGAGATCATGAGATAGTTCAACGGTAATAAATGCACTTGTGTAATAAATGCTGCAAGAGAAGGGTAGTAATGACAAATGATTGAAGAATATTCTCGAATCAGCATGGTGCATTTAATGCAGCTACAGGAAAGTACAGCAGAAAAAGTACTGTAGCAGGGAGCCGTTCTGAATTTGGGCTAAGGCTATGGATTTGAATTGTGATTTGCTTCAACGATCATATTTTCAAATCCAAGTATAAATAGAGCTGATTTCGAAGAGAGAGACACACAACAACATTCTGAGATTTCATTTTTGAAGCAGAAATTTTCTAAGTCTCAAGAAGCTCGAACAGCTCACTCATCTGTTGACAGAAGCAAAGTTGAAGAAAATAGAAAATACATTCTGAGTGAATTTGTATTAGCTGAGTGTTGTGCGAAGTTTAAATCCGTCTTTGTGAGTGATTTAACTTCAGAGGATAGGTTTTCTGAGTGATTACCTATTGCGAGCTTACAACCTTTTCATTTGTTGTTTAGGTGTAAGTGGAGATATATTGTAAACTTTGTGTTTATAGTATAACCCAGAATCTAAGTAATCTGGAAGAGTGGACTAAAGGATTTTCATCCATATAACCACTATAAAAATTCTTTGTGTTGATTTTGCATTTAAATTTTCTTGCATATTTCAAAATTGCATAAGTAAACACTTTGAATTGACTAGGGATAAAATCTTTAAAAGACTTAGTCTACTTGTGAAAAATACTTTCAAATTATCCGCTGCAAGTAAACTCTTGAAAAACTGATTTTGCTAAAATCAGCTAAGTTGCTGTAAGATAAGTGGTCACTCTACTGTTCAAGATTTGTTCACGATCAGCATAGTCAGCTTACTGTTCTTCATAAGCTTAGTCTGCTGACAGACGACTGAAAAGTTTTTAAGTCTAAAAATTTTCAGAGGTCTATTCACCCCCCTCCCTCTAGACCTCATCTGACCACTTGGGACCAACACTGCTGAATTCAGAAAAAGTCTACACTGTTGACGACGTTACCCTGCTGTTGAATGATTTTGAGAAGTTCTACAAGAAGAAAATGAAATTAAAATATAAAAATGCTACTTCATCTTCTTCTGATCATTTTCAGGAAAACAGGGATTCCTTCAAAGCAAAACTTAGAGACTACAATGAAGAGGAGTATGGACTCTTGATCAAAGCTCATTCTCACTCATCATCTGAAAAGTTTGCTGAAAAGGAAATGCGTGCAAAAAAGGAGCATAAGCTTAGTAAGAGCAAATCAAAGTTAGCTGATGCATCAAAGCTAATAAACTCCGACATGTCTTATTCAGACAACCAGTCATCTGATAAAGAATTTGAAGAAGTACCTGAAACTCTATGCTTAACTGTCATAGAATCTGATGATTCTGAAACTGAGGTAACTTCTACTATTAATTAAATGCACTATTTGAATCGTTTGAATAAATGCTGAATTAGAAATTCAAATATTGTGTGTGCATTTGCCAAGCTTAATGAAGAGATGACTGCTAAAAAGAGCAAATCAGATCACTGAAACTTCAGGTTGAAAAACCTCAAGAATCAGCTGACTACAAAAAGCTTGAGCATGAGAATCAAACTCTAAAAGCTGAGTATGCAGTTTGTTTTGAAGATATAAATGGACTTTAAAGGAAGAATTTGCATCATTCTCTAAATAAAAAGAAATCAGAGGCTTAAAAGAGGAAGTCTACTGATGCTCAACAGGTTAGAAAACCTAGTAAGCTACCTAAGACGAATCAGACTACTAAAACCCATAAGCCGAATAGGCTGCTGATAGGAGTAAAATTTAAATGTCAAGTCTGCTAAATCTAAGGTGAGTTATTAAATAACTCAGGTAAGAAATTGAGGCAAAAATGAAATTATATGGCAAGAATTTGAATCACATTATGATAATTATTATTATGACATGCACTATGTTTATTCATATTATCATGTTGATCATGTTCACTGTACTGATTGCCATCCTTATTTCAATATGCATTTTATCACACATTTCATGCATCTTACCTTGCTTATGAGCATTGTTTTAATCATGACCAGTAAAGTGGTATCATAATGATAAGTGATATCATCATGAAAAAACATAAGTCACTAGATCATCGCATGTTAAATGTTTCACTAACCCTGCTGGACCCAACAAATAAGGGGTACCAAAAATAGTCATCTGTTTTACAGGTGAATTGCATGTGATATGACAAAGATGAGTTGATTGCCCTTGCAAATTTCAACAAATTCAACAAGTGATCTTACCATCAAGTGTACACCTGGAAATGGTACTATCAAGCTGCTTATATCAGATTGCTCCAAACCATCAAGTGATATCCGTCAAGTGAGTGATATCAGACAAGTGGTGTCAGACAATTAGTATAAATCAACAAGTGGTAGACGCTACTTTTGGAGATTTCAAGGAAGCAAGATTGTTGGAAAGCTGAAGCCTATCAAAGGATTACAAGTGGTATAAAGACCATCAGAAACTAACAAGTCAACCATGTGACAAAGAAAAATGGTTTGTTGATTTTGGATTCATAAGTTGAGGAGGAACTTATAAGAAGACTAACCCAGAACAGCTTATTGAAATTCAACGGCTGAGTGTCTTGAAGAGAAACTCTCATCAGACTACTTGACCACGAATTCTTGAACTTAGGGGGAACGTGTACGACGAGCGGCACTCCTAAATAAAGATGAAGTTTTCAATGAGTCAAAATGAAGCTATCAGAAGACTGCTTCTTATCAGCCGACTGGAACTCAACAACCAAGTGTTATTCAAGAATGTACTACATCAAGTGGTATCAGCAAGAGTTATCACATCAACAAGTGATATCAGCTGACTAATCTGATTTACATTAATACAAGTAGTATCAGACTACAAGTAGCATCAGACTACAAGTGGAATCAGACCACAAACAACATCAAGTGGTATCAATTCTTGAAGTTAAAGGAATTTTCTAACTGGAGTGATAAACAACAACGAAGACTACCTAAATCAGCCTAGTACTCACCAAATTGTCTTCAGCATACTAAGTTTGCAATCCTATAAAGAGAAAAAGGGAAAGAAGAGATGCAACTCAAGTATTATTGTTGATGACAAAAAGGGGGAAGATAAATGATGCAACTAAGAACCCTTTAAACAGAAGATCAGCAAAGGGAAAAGAACCAACTATTGGTAATTTTTAAAGTTGTATCAGATCAATAAATTTCCATCTCAAGGTATGAAGACCAAATCTGAAGACTTAGAAGACGTTCTTAGTTGAAGGTTTTGTCATCATCAAAAAGGGGGAAATTGTTGGTATAAATTAGAGAAGGTTTTGAAGATGACAAAAAGGCCATAATGGTTTTGAAGATCAAAAGGATAAGTCATCAACTAAGAACAGCTTAGTGAAACCTATCTCAAGGTCTGGATTTGAATTGTGATTTGCTTCAACGATCATATTTTAAAATCCAAGTATAAATAGAGCTGATTTCGAAGAGAGAGACACACAACAACATTCTGAGATTTCATTTTTGAAGCAGAAATTTTCTAAGTCTCAAGAAGCTCGAACAGCTCACTCATCTGTTGACAGAAGCCAAGTTGAAGAAAATAGAAAATACATTCTGAGTGAATTTGTATTAGCTGAGTGTTGTGCGAAGTTTAAATCCGTCTTTGTGAGTGATTTAACTTCAGAGGATAGGTTTTCTGAGTGATTTCCTATTGCGAGCTTACAGCCTTTTCATTTGTTGTTTAGGTGTAAGTGGAGATATATTGTAAACTTTGTGTTTATAGTATAACCCAAAATATAATTGATCTGAAAGAGTGGACTAAAGGATTTTCATCCATATAACCACTATAAAAATTCTTTGTGTTGATTTTGCATTTAAGTTTTCTTGCATATTTCAAAATTGCATAAGTAAACACTTTGAATTGATTTAAAGATTTTAAAAGGAGTTTTAAACTGGGGATAAAATCTTTAAAATACTTAGTCTACTTGTGAAAAACACTTTCAAATTATCCGCTGCAAGTAAACTCTTGAAAAACTGATTTTGCTGAAATCAGCTAAGTTGCTGTAAGATAAGTGGTCACTCTGTTGTTCAAGATTTGTTCACGATCAGCATAGTCAGCTTACTGTTCTTCATAAGCTTAGTCTGCTGACAGACGACTGAAAAGTTTTTAAGTCTAAAAATTTTCAGAGGTCTATTCACCCCCCGCCTCTAGACCTCATCTGACCACTTGGGACCAACAAGTGGTATCAGAGCAGGTGGTTCATTAGAATCAGCTGCCTGATCAACGAGCTTGATCCAAGTGTTTTTCAAAGGTTTTCAAAACTTTTCAAAAGAGCATCTTTTTGAAAAACAAAAACTTTTTGAAAAATGGATTGTATCAGCCATGTTCCCCACATTGCTGGTATGTCATTTGAAGATTGGAAAATCAGGATGGAGATTTTCCTAGCTGCTTATAATGATAACATGTACACATGTATCATTAAAGGTCCATTCAGATTCACCAAGACGATAAATATAAATGAAGTTGATACCGTGGTGGAAAAAGACCTTCATGAGATGACACCGGATGAAATAAAGCTTTTCAATCTGGATAAAGTCGGAAGATTCATCATGACTAAAGCCCTGGATAATGATCGGTTTGACAAAGTCAAACATTGCAAGACTGCAAAAGAGATGTGGGATAAAGTCAGAGATATGAGCGAAGGCAATGATGCCATAAAAGAGCATCAGCTTACTGTTGCTTTGGAAAAACTGGATAACTTCAAGATGAAATTTGGAGAGACCATTGATCAGATGGATACTAGGTTCACCAGAACACTCAATGAAGTTCTAAAGTTGGGAAAAACCTTTACTGACAAAGAAATCACCGTCAGAGTACTTAAGGCTTTACCTCCTAAGTTCAACATGAAGGTGACGGCGATGGAAGAATCAAGAGATTTGGGAAAGATCTCTCTTACAGAGCTGTTCTCCGTACTCAAGGAATTCGAGTATAAACTGCCTAGAATGGGAATTGAAGAAACCTCAACTTCAGGACCCACAACTGCCTTAGTTGCTGCTGAAAATCCAAGAAGACCAGCACAGAGAAGTAAAGAAGTGGACTCATCTGATGAAGCCACATTACTCAACAAAAAGGAGTACACAACTGGAGATGTAGCATTGCTGATGAATAATTTCAAGAAGTTCTACAAAAGAAAAATGAAGAACAAATACAACAATGCTTCTACTTCTAAACCTAACTCTTTTTCTCAAGAAATGATGATTATAAAGCAAAACTAATGTGTTATAACTGCAGGAAATTGGGACACTTCATCAGAGACTGTCCATATCCAAAAGCAGAAAAATACACGGAAGAAGAGAAGAGAATCAGAAAAGAAAGAAAGCATCAGAAAGGCAAGGCAATGATGGCGGAAGCAGAGAAGCTGGCTGTTGTCTACTCATCTAATTTAGACTCAGACACGTCTGATGAAGAATCTTCTGATGAAGAGAACCCTGCTCTCATATGTCTGATGGCCAAGGAATCTGATGACTCTGAGGATGAGGTAACTCCTCTTGATAATGAATTATTTAATTCATTTGAACAAATGATGCTTAACAATACTGGTATTGCTGAAGCATATAAAAAGTTTAAGGAAGAGATGATATTGCTAAAAGAGCAAAATAGTTCGCTGAAACTCACAGCTGAAAAGCCAAGAGAATCAGTTGAATATAAACAGCTTGAGCAAGAACATGAATCTTTGAAAGCTGAATGTGAAGTTTATAAGGGTAAAATCATTGAGCTTGAGAAAATTATCGAGTCTCGTGAGAAATCATTTGTTGCATCCACGCATACATCTAGTAAACAGAAGATGCCTTTAGAACAGGATAAGTTAGAATTGAATCATACTGAAAAATTTATATCTGCTGACAATAGTAAGGTCATTCTGTATGTTCAAACTGCTAAACCTGCTTCACCTGAGAAAGCGTTAAAGGAGACAAAAGCTCCTAAGGCTAAAAAGAGCAAAGAGCCTAGTGTAGGTAAACAGACTAGTAAGACCAAACAGCAGAGTCCTAAGAAGTCTGCTGATAAAGCTAAACTGAAACAGACTAGTGGTAAAACTAAGTCATCTGAGCAAGCATCTAGTAAACCAAAGAAGCATAAGAATAAGAAAAATCAAACTTCTTGGTATGGAAATGAGTCTTATTATGTGCAACCTGCTGCATATCCTCCTATGTATCATGCACCTCAATTTCCAACTTACTATGCACCATATCCTGCTCATCCAATGCATGCATACCCTGCTTATCATGCACCTTACCCTACTTATGAACATTTTCCTTATCATACTGATCATCAACATGACTTATCTGCTGAATATGATAATGATAAAACTGTTCATGCTCCTGTTAAAACTCAGAAGCCTAAGAAGCCTAAGACATCAACATCTTGGGTTGTCAAAGGTGGAACTAATCCTTCAGGACCCTCTCAATAAGGGTAACTAAAACAATTTTGTTTTTGTTTTGTAGGATAGGATTAGGAGTAGGAGTAGAGTAGAGAAGATTTGGTACTTGGACAGTGGTTGTTCAAGGCACATGTGTGGAAGCATACATGAGCTGACTGATGCTGTTGCTGTGGATGGTCCAAGGGTTACTTTTGGAGACAGCAAAGAAGGCAAGATTGTAGCTAAAGGAAGATTAATGAAGGGAAACATAGAGATATCTGACGTCTCATATGTTAAAGGCCTAAAGTACAACCTGCTGAGCATAAGTCAATTTTGTGACAAGGGATATCCAGTCATCTTCTCAACAGATAAGTGCTATGTTGAACAGATTGATACCAAGAAGGTAATTTTATCTGGAAGACGACAAGGAAATATCTACATAGTCGACTGGAATTCTGCTGACAAGAGTTCAAGTGTTTGTTTGGTGGCATCAACACCAAGTGAAGTCAGTTGGCTGTGGCACAAAATGATGAATCATCTAAACTTCAAGACCATAAACAGATTAATAAATAATGATCTGGTAGAAGGGATTCCAAAAACAGTCATGAGCAAAGACAAGCTCTGTGACGCATGTCAGAAAGGGAAACAAATCAAGTCATCTTTCAAAAGCAAGAAGCACCAATCTTCTGATAGAATCTTGGAGCTGCTACACATGGACTTATTTGGACCCATTGATCCAGTCAGCAATGGTGGAAAGAAATAATGCCTAGCTGTTGTGGATGACTATTCAAGATATACTTGGGTGATATTCATGAAGAAGAAAAGTGAAACCAAGGAACATCTTACTAATCTGATGGAACTGATCCAGAATGAGAAAAGCACAAATATATTGAAGATCAGATCAGATAGAGGGACAAAGTTCACAAACTCTACTGTTGAAGAGTATTGTAATATCAAAGGAATACATCATGAGTATTCAGCTGCTAGAACCCCTCAACAGAACGGTGTTGCTGAAAGGAGAAACAGAACACTGAAGGAAGCTGTCAGAACAATGATTGCTGAAGCTAAGCTGCCACAAATATTTTGGGCAGAAGCAACAAATACAACCTGCTTTACCCAGAACAGATGCATGATCAACAAAAATCAGAACAAGACTCCATATGAAGTTTGGAACAACAGGAAACCAAACATTCATTACTTTAAAATTTTTGGTTGTAAATGCTTTGTTTTAAATAATGGGAAAAATCACCTTACTGCATTTGCAGAGAAGGCTGATGAAGCTGTTTCTGTAGGATACTCTACTGTTAGTAAAGCTTATAGAGTTTTTAACAAAAGAATATTACTAATAGAAGAATCCATTCATGTAGTATTTGATGAACCAAGTCAATCTTCTGAAAAGAATCAAAGTACTAATCAAGATCTGTCTACTGATTTTCAGAAATTGAGTATTGAAAGAAATGAAGAATATGTTCCCATCATACTACCTGATCTCAACCCAGCTGATAACTCAAGTGCTGTTCAAGATCACAGTGTTGATTGTCTAACAGACGAGTTGCAAACAACTGACAGACCAGAGAATGTTCAACAGACAAGTACTGTTCAACAGACTACTACTGAATCTCCAACAGTAGTGTTGCAAGATCAAAACAGAGGTCAACATTCAGATTTGCAACCTGATCTTAGATGGCTCAAGAATCACCCACTAGAGTTAGTGATTGGTGATCCTTTGGATAGAGTAAAGACAAGAAGGGCTGCTGCACAAGATGCTATGTTTGCCAGTTTTGTTTCTCAAATAGAGCCTAAACAAATTGAAGAAGCTCTCAGTGATTCCTTCTGGATTGAAGCTATGCAAGAAGAGTTGAATCAATTTGAAAGGAACGAAGTATGGTACTTAGTTCCAAGACCAAGTCATCAAAGGGTAATTGGCACTAAATGGGTTTTCAGAAATAAGATGAATGAAGATGGTATTGTTACCAGAAATAAAGCAAGATTAGTGGCCAAAGGTTATTGTCAAGAAGAAGGAATTGACTTTGATGAGACATTTGCACCAGTAGCAAGACTTGAAGCAATCAGACTGTTTCTAGCCTATGCTGATTACAAGAACTTCACTGTCTATCAGATGGATGTGAAGTCTGCATTTCTCAATGGAGAACTGCAAGAAGAAGTGTATGTTGAACAACCGCCTGGATTTGAAGCTTATCAACAAGAAGACAAGGTGTATCGTCTGAAGAAAGCCCTCTATGGACTGAAACAGGCTCCAAGAGCATCGTATGATACCCTATCTGATTTTCTTTTAATTAAATGATTTCATAAAGGTAAGGTAGACAAGACCTTGTTCACAATTGAATGGGAAAATCATATATTACCTGTGCAAATATATGTGGACGATATCATTTTCGGTTCAACTAACCAACATATGTGTGATAAGTTCTCCAAGCTGATGCAGAATAAATTTGAAATGAGCATGATGGGTGAACTCAATTATTTTCTTGGTTTGCAAGTTAGACAGTTGCCTGATGGAATATTCATCAACCAAGCAAAATACACAAGAGATCTGTTCAAGAAATTTGGTATGGAAACTAGCTCTACTGCTACTGTTCCTATGTCTTTTAGTCTTCGTTTGGATAAAGATGAAGATGGAAAATCAGTGGACATAACCAAATATAGAGGCATTATTGGGTCACTGTTATATCTAACAGCAAGCAGACCTGATATAATATACTCAGTTGGGTTTGTGCGAGATTTCAATCAAATCCTAAGGAATCTCATCTCTTAGCTGCCAAGAGAATTCTGAAATATATTAAGGGCACTCAAGAATTGGGATTGTGGTATCCTAAAGAATCTGGATTTGAGCTTATTGGATATTCAGATTCAGACCTTGCTGGCTGCAAAATTGATAGGAAGAGCACAACAGGTGCTTGTCAGTTTTTGGGCAGTCGTCTGATCTCATGGATGAGTAAGAAACAGACTTCAGTGTCCATATCTACTGCTGAAGCTGAATATATAGCTGCTGGAGTATGCTGTGCATAGATACTATGGTTGAAGCATCAACTGGAAGATTACAATATCAAGATCAGTGGAATTCCAATCTACTGTGACAACACAAGTGTAATATCTCTTACTCAGAATACTACAAGTCATTCAAGGACTAAACATATTGAGATCAAGCATCACTTCATTAGAGACCATGTTGAAAAAGGAAATATTATGACTGAGTATGTTCATACAGACAATCATATAGCTGACATTTTCACCAAACCTCTAAGTGAAGTAAGGTTTTCAACTCTAAGTGCTGAACTAGGACTACTAAATTTGGATGCATGAGCTGAGGGGGAACTTATCAGAAGACTGAAGTTCATCAGCACGGTCATCCATTATTATGTTCAAGAATTAACTCTCAACAGACTAGTTAACTTATGAATTCTTAATAACAGGGGGAACGTGTAAGACTAGCGGTACTTCTGTTCTAAAGATGAAATTGGTTAATGACAGTTAGTTGAAGTTATGTTATTAGAAGATGTGTTCTTAATTCTTGAAGATTTAAGATTAATTTATCTTGCTGGATTGACAAACATCAGAGGAAGATTACTAGCTATTGGCTTTCTCTAGTAATATCAGATAACAGATCACTCGTCTGTCAGATAAGTTAAACTCTACTCATCTGATACATTATATAAGCATGGTTATAAATCGCATTTTTTAAACACGCTTTTATAAGTAACAGATAAGTGTCGATTGAGTTTCCCGCCTATCTGACATTAAAATAATAAATTTGAAGTCCGCAATTCTCACCCGCACGATTTAAAAACTGTCAGATCAATCTGACGGTTCACATTTATCACGATAACCAAAACCTAAGGAAACCTATAAAATCCGATCTGAACAGATTAGTCGACTTACACACACAAAATTCCAAAATTCTCTAACTCTCTAAGCTACCTGTTTTCTAGCTCTCCGTTTTCTACTGATTTACATCACTTAATCTCACAAATGGCTACTGCTGAGGGAAGATATCTCAACTATGACAAGTTCTTCGCAACCGGTACTGATCTGATGCGGGAAATTTTGAAGAAAATTAAGGAAGCATCACTGGTACCCGTTTTAGAAGCACATGAGGATTTCGTTTATCTGGATGATGTAGAACACTTCTACAAAACCAGAGAGTTCAATGCTGAAAGGACAGCATGACTGCTACTATTGGGGGAAAGAAGATTTGTATTTCTGCTGCCATTTTAAGTGAAGTATACAAGCTAACAAATGAAGGAGGAGATGTAACAGACCTTGGGTCTGAAAAAGAGGAAGATTTTTGGCTAGTTTGCGCCAAGGAGGGAGAGGAATTAACTGGGTCTCTGATGAAAACTCAACTGAAAGATGAGTATCAGAGATTTGTTGATATAATTGCGAAGGTACTGGACTGCAGTACAAGTTCTTTGGATGGTTTGCCAAGAAGAAGGTACTACACCATGATTTGCATTCACTATGGACTGAAGGTTAACTGGGCAGCTCATGTATATGATCTGCTGAGTGACAAGAAGAAAAACTATGGGATTTTGTTGAGTCATCTGTTTTTGAGTTTGGGATGTCCATTGGCAAATGGTAAGACCATTCATGGTGGCAAGGAGTTCAAATTGTATGAGCCAGTTAGAAGTGTGGGAACTTCTAAGAGAAAGGCTCCTGCCAAGAATACTAAGGCACCTGCCAAAAAGAGCAAGAAGGCTGGTCAGACCAGTGAGTCTGCTGATCAAACAGTAAGCACTACTGTTGAAGCTGGATCAGCACAGCCTGAAATTGTTATTCCTGACAAAGTAATTGATGAGTTTACTGAGGAACTTGAGAAGATGGAGACTGGATCATCTCCTGAGAGAACAGAGTCAGATGAAAATGTTGCTCAAGTTACAAAAAGGATGAGGACAAGGAGCTCTGCAGGGGACCTCCTCAAGCTAAACCTTCAAGAAAAATTACTAAGTCAAAAGCAAAAAGAAAGGTAACCTTCTCAGAAGAGTCACCTGAAAAAGTAAGAGAGATACCAGCATCAGCTGAGAGACCGATTATTATTGAAGAACCTGCTGCTGAGCCTGCTGGAGACTTATCTGCTGCAGTGTCTGCTGAAGTTAGAGAAGAACAGCAGACTGGCACAACAAATGAAGGGGATGCACTCCTTCTGCACCCTACTCCTGTTGCTGCCACTCCACTTCAAACCGTGGAAAGTCCTGAGGCAAAGAAGCATAGGACTGGTAAAATTGTGATTCCTTACCTCACTGCTGCTGAAAAGAAGAGATTAGATGAGGTAGAGAAACAAAGGAAGGCCGCAGAAAAGGCTGAAGAAGATCGCCTAAAGGCCCTTGAGCTCAAGAGACTGGAAGAAGAGGCCAAATGACTCAAGAACAAAGGGATGATGTTGAAGCAGCAGAGTTGGCTGCTGCTATTGAAGCAAGTAATAAGGACTCACATGGTCCAAAGCATACTGGTGGCATTGTAATTGGTGAACAGAGAGATCCCACAAAGCCTAAACCAGTCATGCCTACTCCAGCAATACAACCTAAGAGAAGAGCAGAGGTAAAACTGGCATTGGAGATTGTCAGAGATGACCCTGCTGCTTTTGAAGAGTTTATTAAAAGGTTGGATGCTGAAAATGCAAAGATCACTCGTCTGACGATGTTCAATAAAGAGAAGATCAGATATAACAGATGGAGAGACTATCGTCTGACCAAGAGCAAAGATCAAATTGCAAGTTGGAAAGCCTTTGCTGATGAAGAAGCCTGGGTGCTAAAGTGGCTTGAGACGGGTTCTCTAACTCAAGCATTAGACTCGGAATTCTTTTTGGATAAATTGAGACTGAGGATCAGTCATGTTGTAAAGGTTGAAGCAAAGAAGATTTATGAATCTGTTCCAGAGGAGTATGCTGAAAATGAAGATCTTAAGGAACGATCAATCAAGCTGGCAGTTTCCCAAACAATGGAAACTTGGGCCAGAAAGACTAGGAAGATGAAGGGACAACCAAGCACTATGATCCCCTTCCAAGTCTGAAGCAAATTGTTTATGGACCAACTATTAGGCCATATGAAGAGCTGCCTGAGGATCCAATCTCCCCATTTATTCCACTTGATGATTTCACTTGGATCACTCACAGGTCTACTTTGGATAATGCAGGTTTGATGCGTACATTTGTATCTGTTAAGAAGGTTCAACCACCTGCTGATCAGAATATGGAGAAAGAAGGCACTTCTGTTCCTGATGATAAAACTAAGGAAAAAGAAGGAAATTCTGACCCTGCTGATCAAACCAAAGAAAAAGATGACAAGTCTGAACCAGCTGATCAATCAAAGGAAAAGGAAATCATTCCAAATCAAGCTGATCAGATTAAAGAAAAGGAGGATACTGCTGAGCAAAATGATCAGACTAAGGAGAAGGAAAGCACTCCTAGTCAAGCTGATGAGACCAAGGAAGAAGAGACTGCTTCTGGTCCAGCAGATCAGATTACTGAAGAGGCAACTCTTGCCTTACCTCCTATTTCAACTGATGTTTATTCTTAATGTTTACAGCCAAATCTGTTGGATTCCATTCAACAGATAATTTCAAGTTCAATGAAGGGACTAGAGGAGAAGATCACTGCTAATCTTTTGACTGCCTTATGTCAACCAACTCAACAAGCTGCTACTGTTCCTACTTCGCTGATAGAAGACACTGCTCATAATGTGGAAGCTATCAGACAAGATATGTATGTGAATAGAGCAAGAACTCAAAGTACAGCTACTGGTTGGAGAGAGATTACTGAAACAGTTGAGATGGCCATTCATGCTGGGACGAAACTTTGGAAAATATGATGAAGAACTTCAAGGCATCTGCTGATTTGTTGCTGGCAACTCAGATTCAGTTAGGTGACCAAGGGGAAGTTGTTCTTAACAGAATGGAGGCATTTGAGGCCAATCAACTCAGACAGGCAAGCTCAACTTGATGCTATGGAAGAAAAAATCAAACTTCTGTGTGAGACACTTCAAATCCCACCAGTCTTACCACAATATCCAATCAACCCTGCTGATGATGACAAAAAGGGGTAAGATAGGGTACTTAGTGAAAAAGAAGACAGATTTGAAGACACTGAAGTACTGGGGGAATCTGCTGAAGATGAGAATGCTGATGAAGACAATGAAGGCACTAGCAGACCAGTAGATCAGTTAAATGCAGAAGAAGAAGATAAAGCTGAAGATGAAGAAAAGTCTAAGGGAACAACAAAATCTGATAAAGAGATTGCTACTGCTAAGGACTCAGCTGAAGAACAGCTAAATCCTGATGTTAAACAAAAGAAGTTGGAGCTGTTAAAACAAAAATTCTTCAAGGAATTAGAAGCAGAGACTTCCAAACCTGAAGAAGAAAAAGAGGACAATCAAGAAGACAAAGCAGAAGACTAGTATAGTCTAGGTTACTTATGCTTGAAATCCTTGTAATTTTTATTTTTGCACATCTCATCTGATTGAACTTGTAATATGTAATCTTTTCAAAATCTATAAAAGTTCAAGTTTGAATCCAATAAACTATTTCTATCTCAGAAATTTTTGAGGATCAAAACTTTAGTTTAGGTACAGGTACTTAGCTGAAGTTTTGTCATCATCAAAAAGGGGGAAATTGTTGGATAAAGATGAAGATGAAGTGCAAAGAAGATAAGAAGATAAGGGAAGGTTTTGATGATTTCCAAAACGTCAAAATCAGCTAAGTATGGAAAGCTTAGGTCCCTTAGAAGAATTTTGAACAAGTGAAGAAGACATCAGAAGAGTTCAAAATTCAAAGCCCAGAAGACTACTGATCTCATGCTGAAACAGTAATCAGAAGGGTAGACCATAAGCTGACTCAAATCAGATTAGTTCAAGTATTTGATCAGCAGAGTATCTATCAGCAGGGTTGCATCGATCAGCAGAGTAGAAGAGATCATGAGATAGTTCAACGGTAATAAATGCACTTGGTGTAATAAATGCTGCAAGAGAAGGGTAGTAATGACAAATGATTGAAGAATATTCTCGAATCAGCATGGTGCATTTAATGCAGCTACAGGAAAGTACAGCAGAAAAAGTACTGTAGCAGGGAGCCGTTTTGAATTTGGGCTAAGGCTATGGATTTGAATTGTGATTTGCTTCAACGATCATATTTTCAAATCCAAGTATAAATAGAGCTGATTTCGAAGAGAGAGACACACAACAACATTCTGAGATTTCGTTTTTGAAGCAGAAATTTTCTAAGTCTCAAGAAGCTCGAACAGCTCACTCATCTGGTGAAGTCATCTGTTGACGGAAGCCAAGTTGAAGAAAATAGAAAATACATTCTGAGTGAATTTGTATTAGCTGAGTGTTGTGCGAAGTTTAAATCCGTTTTGTGAGTGATTTAACTTCAGAGGATAGGTTTTCTGAGTGATTTCCTATTGCGAGCTTACAGCCTTTTCATTTGTTGTTTAGGTGTAAGTGGAGATATATTGTAAACTTTGTGTTTATAGTATAACCCAGAATCTAAGTAATCTGGAAGAGTGGACTAAAGGATTTTCATCCATATAACCACAATAAAAATTCTTTGTGTTGATTTTGCATTTAAATTTTCTTGCATATTTCAAAATTGCATAAGTAAACACTTTGAATTGACTAGGGATAAAATCTTTAAAAGACTTAGTCTACTTGTGAAAAATACTTTCAAATTATCCGCTGCAAGTAAACTCTTGAAAAACTGATTTTGCTAAAATCAGCTAAGTTGCTGTAAGATAAGTGGTCACTCTACTGTTCAAGATTTGTTCACGATCAGCATAGTCAGCTTACTGTTCTTCATAAGCTTAGTCTGCTGACAGACGACTGAAAAGTTTTTAAGTCTAAAAATTTTCAGAGGTCTATTCACCCCCCTCCCTCTAGACCTCATCTGACCACTTGGGACCAACACTGCTGAATTCAGAAAAAGTCTACACTGTTGACGACGTTACCCTGCTGTTGAATGATTTTGAGAAGTTCTACAAGAAGAAAATGAAATTAAAATATAAAAATGCTACTTCATCTTCTTCTGATCATTTTCAGGAAAACAGGGATTCCTTCAAAGCAAAACTTAGAGACTACAATGAAGAGGAGTATGGACTCTTGATCAAAGCTCATTCTCACTCATCATCTGAAAAGTTTGCTGAAAAGGAAATGCGTGCAAAAAAGGAGCATAAGCTTAGTAAGAGCAAATCAAAGTTAGCTGATGCATCAAAGCTAATAAACTCCGACATGTCTTATTCAGACAACCAGTCATCTGATAAAGAATTTGAAGAAGTACCTGAAACTCTATGCTTAACTGTCATAGAATCTGATGATTCTGAAACTGAGGTAACTTCTACTATTAATTAAATGCACTATTTGAATCGTTTGAATAAATGCTGAATTAGAAATTCAAATATTGTGTGTGCATTTGCCAAGCTTAATGAAGAGATGACTGCTAAAAAGAGCAAATCAGATCACTGAAACTTCAGGTTGAAAAACCTCAAGAATCAGCTGACTACAAAAAGCTTGAGCATGAGAATCAAACTCTAAAAGCTGAGTATGCAGTTTGTTTTGAAGATATAAATGGACTTTAAAGGAAGAATTTGCATCATTCTCTAAATAAAAAGAAATCAGAGGCTTAAAAGAGGAAGTCTACTGATGCTCAACAGGTTAGAAAACCTAGTAAGCTACCTAAGACGAATCAGACTACTAAAACCCATAAGCCGAATAGGCTGCTGATAGGAGTAAAATTTAAATGTCAAGTCTGCTAAATCTAAGGTGAGTTATTAAATAACTCAGGTAAGAAATTGAGGCAAAAATGAAATTATATGGCAAGAATTTGAATCACATTATGATAATTATTATTATGACATGCACTATGTTTATTCATATTATCATGTTGATCATGTTCACTGTACTGATTGCCATCCTTATTTCAATATGCATTTTATCACACATTTCATGCATCTTACCTTGCTTATGAGCATTGTTTTAATCATGACCAGTAAAGTGGTATCATAATGATAAGTGATATCATCATGAAAAAACATAAGTCACTAGATCATCGCATGTTAAATGTTTCACTAACCCTGCTGGACCCAACAAATAAGGGGTACCAAAAATAGTCATCTGTTTTACAGGTGAATTGCATGTGATATGACAAAGATGAGTTGATTGCCCTTGCAAATTTCAACAAATTCAACAAGTGATCTTACCATCAAGTGTACACCTGGAAATGGTACTATCAAGCTGCTTATATCAGATTGCTCCAAACCATCAAGTGATATCCGTCAAGTGAGTGATATCAGACAAGTGGTGTCAGACAATTAGTATAAATCAACAAGTGGTAGACGCTACTTTTGGAGATTTCAAGGAAGCAAGATTGTTGGAAAGCTGAAGCCTATCAAAGGATTACAAGTGGTATAAAGACCATCAGAAACTAACAAGTCAACCATGTGACAAAGAAAAATGGTTTGTTGATTTTGGATTCATAAGTTGAGGAGGAACTTATAAGAAGACTAACCCAGAACAGCTTATTGAAATTCAACGGCTGAGTGTCTTGAAGAGAAACTCTCATCAGACTACTTGACCACGAATTCTTGAACTTAGGGGGAACGTGTACGACGAGCGGCACTCCTAAATAAAGATGAAGTTTTCAATGAGTCAAAATGAAGCTATCAGAAGACTGCTTCTTATCAGCCGACTGGAACTCAACAACCAAGTGTTATTCAAGAATGTACTACATCAAGTGGTATCAGCAAGAGTTATCACATCAACAAGTGATATCAGCTGACTAATCTGATTTACATTAATACAAGTAGTATCAGACTACAAGTAGCATCAGACTACAAGTGGAATCAGACCACAAACAACATCAAGTGGTATCAATTCTTGAAGTTAAAGGAATTTTCTAACTGGAGTGATAAACAACAACGAAGACTACCTAAATCAGCCTAGTACTCACCAAATTGTCTTCAGCATACTAAGTTTGCAATCCTATAAAGAGAAAAAGGGAAAGAAGAGATGCAACTCAAGTATTATTGTTGATGACAAAAAGGGGGAAGATAAATGATGCAACTAAGAACCCTTTAAACAGAAGATCAGCAAAGGGAAAAGAACCAACTATTGGTAATTTTTAAAGTTGTATCAGATCAATAAATTTCCATCTCAAGGTATGAAGACCAAATCTGAAGACTTAGAAGACGTTCTTAGTTGAAGGTTTTGTCATCATCAAAAAGGGGGAAATTGTTGGTATAAATTAGAGAAGGTTTTGAAGATGACAAAAAGGCCATAATGGTTTTGAAGATCAAAAGGATAAGTCATCAACTAAGAACAGCTTAGTGAAACCTATCTCAAGGTCTGGATTTGAATTGTGATTTGCTTCAACGATCATATTTTAAAATCCAAGTATAAATAGAGCTGATTTCGAAGAGAGAGACACACAACAACATTCTGAGATTTCATTTTTGAAGCAGAAATTTTCTAAGTCTCAAGAAGCTCGAACAGCTCACTCATCTGTTGACAGAAGCCAAGTTGAAGAAAATAGAAAATACATTCTGAGTGAATTTGTATTAGCTGAGTGTTGTGCGAAGTTTAAATCCGTCTTTGTGAGTGATTTAACTTCAGAGGATAGGTTTTCTGAGTGATTTCCTATTGCGAGCTTACAGCCTTTTCATTTGTTGTTTAGGTGTAAGTGGAGATATATTGTAAACTTTGTGTTTATAGTATAACCCAAAATATAATTGATCTGAAAGAGTGGACTAAAGGATTTTCATCCATATAACCACTATAAAAATTCTTTGTGTTGATTTTGCATTTAAGTTTTCTTGCATATTTCAAAATTGCATAAGTAAACACTTTGAATTGATTTAAAGATTTTAAAAGGAGTTTTAAACTGGGGATAAAATCTTTAAAATACTTAGTCTACTTGTGAAAAACACTTTCAAATTATCCGCTGCAAGTAAACTCTTGAAAAACTGATTTTGCTGAAATCAGCTAAGTTGCTGTAAGATAAGTGGTCACTCTGTTGTTCAAGATTTGTTCACGATCAGCATAGTCAGCTTACTGTTCTTCATAAGCTTAGTCTGCTGACAGACGACTGAAAAGTTTTTAAGTCTAAAAATTTTCAGAGGTCTATTCACCCCCCGCCTCTAGACCTCATCTGACCACTTGGGACCAACAAGTGGTATCAGAGCAGGTGGTTCATTAGAATCAGCTGCCTGATCAACGAGCTTGATCCAAGTGTTTTTCAAAGGTTTTCAAAACTTTTCAAAAGAGCATCTTTTTGAAAAACAAAAACTTTTTGAAAAATGGATTGTATCAGCCATGTTCCCCACATTGCTGGTATGTCATTTGAAGATTGGAAAATCAGGATGGAGATTTTCCTAGCTGCTTATAATGATAACATGTACACATGTATCATTAAAGGTCCATTCAGATTCACCAAGACGATAAATATAAATGAAGTTGATACCGTGGTGGAAAAAGACCTTCATGAGATGACACCGGATGAAATAAAGCTTTTCAATCTGGATAAAGTCGGAAGATTCATCATGACTAAAGCCCTGGATAATGATCGGTTTGACAAAGTCAAACATTGCAAGACTGCAAAAGAGATGTGGGATAAAGTCAGAGATATGAGCGAAGGCAATGATGCCATAAAAGAGCATCAGCTTACTGTTGCTTTGGAAAAACTGGATAACTTCAAGATGAAATTTGGAGAGACCATTGATCAGATGGATACTAGGTTCACCAGAACACTCAATGAAGTTCTAAAGTTGGGAAAAACCTTTACTGACAAAGAAATCACCGTCAGAGTACTTAAGGCTTTACCTCCTAAGTTCAACATGAAGGTGACGGCGATGGAAGAATCAAGAGATTTGGGAAAGATCTCTCTTACAGAGCTGTTCTCCGTACTCAAGGAATTCGAGTATAAACTGCCTAGAATGGGAATTGAAGAAACCTCAACTTCAGGACCCACAACTGCCTTAGTTGCTGCTGAAAATCCAAGAAGACCAGCACAGAGAAGTAAAGAAGTGGACTCATCTGATGAAGCCACATTACTCAACAAAAAGGAGTACACAACTGGAGATGTAGCATTGCTGATGAATAATTTCAAGAAGTTCTACAAAAGAAAAATGAAGAACAAATACAACAATGCTTCTACTTCTAAACCTAACTCTTTTTCTCAAGAAATGATGATTATAAAGCAAAACTAATGTGTTATAACTGCAGGAAATTGGGACACTTCATCAGAGACTGTCCATATCCAAAAGCAGAAAAATACACGGAAGAAGAGAAGAGAATCAGAAAAGAAAGAAAGCATCAGAAAGGCAAGGCAATGATGGCGGAAGCAGAGAAGCTGGCTGTTGTCTACTCATCTAATTTAGACTCAGACACGTCTGATGAAGAATCTTCTGATGAAGAGAACCCTGCTCTCATATGTCTGATGGCCAAGGAATCTGATGACTCTGAGGATGAGGTAACTCCTCTTGATAATGAATTATTTAATTCATTTGAACAAATGATGCTTAACAATACTGGTATTGCTGAAGCATATAAAAAGTTTAAGGAAGAGATGATATTGCTAAAAGAGCAAAATAGTTCGCTGAAACTCACAGCTGAAAAGCCAAGAGAATCAGTTGAATATAAACAGCTTGAGCAAGAACATGAATCTTTGAAAGCTGAATGTGAAGTTTATAAGGGTAAAATCATTGAGCTTGAGAAAATTATCGAGTCTCGTGAGAAATCATTTGTTGCATCCACGCATACATCTAGTAAACAGAAGATGCCTTTAGAACAGGATAAGTTAGAATTGAATCATACTGAAAAATTTATATCTGCTGACAATAGTAAGGTCATTCTGTATGTTCAAACTGCTAAACCTGCTTCACCTGAGAAAGCGTTAAAGGAGACAAAAGCTCCTAAGGCTAAAAAGAGCAAAGAGCCTAGTGTAGGTAAACAGACTAGTAAGACCAAACAGCAGAGTCCTAAGAAGTCTGCTGATAAAGCTAAACTGAAACAGACTAGTGGTAAAACTAAGTCATCTGAGCAAGCATCTAGTAAACCAAAGAAGCATAAGAATAAGAAAAATCAAACTTCTTGGTATGGAAATGAGTCTTATTATGTGCAACCTGCTGCATATCCTCCTATGTATCATGCACCTCAATTTCCAACTTACTATGCACCATATCCTGCTCATCCAATGCATGCATACCCTGCTTATCATGCACCTTACCCTACTTATGAACATTTTCCTTATCATACTGATCATCAACATGACTTATCTGCTGAATATGATAATGATAAAACTGTTCATGCTCCTGTTAAAACTCAGAAGCCTAAGAAGCCTAAGACATCAACATCTTGGGTTGTCAAAGGTGGAACTAATCCTTCAGGACCCTCTCAATAAGGGTAACTAAAACAATTTTGTTTTTGTTTTGTAGGATAGGATTAGGAGTAGGAGTAGAGTAGAGAAGATTTGGTACTTGGACAGTGGTTGTTCAAGGCACATGTGTGGAAGCATACATGAGCTGACTGATGCTGTTGCTGTGGATGGTCCAAGGGTTACTTTTGGAGACAGCAAAGAAGGCAAGATTGTAGCTAAAGGAAGATTAATGAAGGGAAACATAGAGATATCTGACGTCTCATATGTTAAAGGCCTAAAGTACAACCTGCTGAGCATAAGTCAATTTTGTGACAAGGGATATCCAGTCATCTTCTCAACAGATAAGTGCTATGTTGAACAGATTGATACCAAGAAGGTAATTTTATCTGGAAGACGACAAGGAAATATCTACATAGTCGACTGGAATTCTGCTGACAAGAGTTCAAGTGTTTGTTTGGTGGCATCAACACCAAGTGAAGTCAGTTGGCTGTGGCACAAAATGATGAATCATCTAAACTTCAAGACCATAAACAGATTAATAAATAATGATCTGGTAGAAGGGATTCCAAAAACAGTCATGAGCAAAGACAAGCTCTGTGACGCATGTCAGAAAGGGAAACAAATCAAGTCATCTTTCAAAAGCAAGAAGCACCAATCTTCTGATAGAATCTTGGAGCTGCTACACATGGACTTATTTGGACCCATTGATCCAGTCAGCAATGGTGGAAAGAAATAATGCCTAGCTGTTGTGGATGACTATTCAAGATATACTTGGGTGATATTCATGAAGAAGAAAAGTGAAACCAAGGAACATCTTACTAATCTGATGGAACTGATCCAGAATGAGAAAAGCACAAATATATTGAAGATCAGATCAGATAGAGGGACAAAGTTCACAAACTCTACTGTTGAAGAGTATTGTAATATCAAAGGAATACATCATGAGTATTCAGCTGCTAGAACCCCTCAACAGAACGGTGTTGCTGAAAGGAGAAACAGAACACTGAAGGAAGCTGTCAGAACAATGATTGCTGAAGCTAAGCTGCCACAAATATTTTGGGCAGAAGCAACAAATACAACCTGCTTTACCCAGAACAGATGCATGATCAACAAAAATCAGAACAAGACTCCATATGAAGTTTGGAACAACAGGAAACCAAACATTCATTACTTTAAAATTTTTGGTTGTAAATGCTTTGTTTTAAATAATGGGAAAAATCACCTTACTGCATTTGCAGAGAAGGCTGATGAAGCTGTTTCTGTAGGATACTCTACTGTTAGTAAAGCTTATAGAGTTTTTAACAAAAGAATATTACTAATAGAAGAATCCATTCATGTAGTATTTGATGAACCAAGTCAATCTTCTGAAAAGAATCAAAGTACTAATCAAGATCTGTCTACTGATTTTCAGAAATTGAGTATTGAAAGAAATGAAGAATATGTTCCCATCATACTACCTGATCTCAACCCAGCTGATAACTCAAGTGCTGTTCAAGATCACAGTGTTGATTGTCTAACAGACGAGTTGCAAACAACTGACAGACCAGAGAATGTTCAACAGACAAGTACTGTTCAACAGACTACTACTGAATCTCCAACAGTAGTGTTGCAAGATCAAAACAGAGGTCAACATTCAGATTTGCAACCTGATCTTAGATGGCTCAAGAATCACCCACTAGAGTTAGTGATTGGTGATCCTTTGGATAGAGTAAAGACAAGAAGGGCTGCTGCACAAGATGCTATGTTTGCCAGTTTTGTTTCTCAAATAGAGCCTAAACAAATTGAAGAAGCTCTCAGTGATTCCTTCTGGATTGAAGCTATGCAAGAAGAGTTGAATCAATTTGAAAGGAACGAAGTATGGTACTTAGTTCCAAGACCAAGTCATCAAAGGGTAATTGGCACTAAATGGGTTTTCAGAAATAAGATGAATGAAGATGGTATTGTTACCAGAAATAAAGCAAGATTAGTGGCCAAAGGTTATTGTCAAGAAGAAGGAATTGACTTTGATGAGACATTTGCACCAGTAGCAAGACTTGAAGCAATCAGACTGTTTCTAGCCTATGCTGATTACAAGAACTTCACTGTCTATCAGATGGATGTGAAGTCTGCATTTCTCAATGGAGAACTGCAAGAAGAAGTGTATGTTGAACAACCGCCTGGATTTGAAGCTTATCAACAAGAAGACAAGGTGTATCGTCTGAAGAAAGCCCTCTATGGACTGAAACAGGCTCCAAGAGCATCGTATGATACCCTATCTGATTTTCTTTTAATTAAATGATTTCATAAAGGTAAGGTAGACAAGACCTTGTTCACAATTGAATGGGAAAATCATATATTACCTGTGCAAATATATGTGGACGATATCATTTTCGGTTCAACTAACCAACATATGTGTGATAAGTTCTCCAAGCTGATGCAGAATAAATTTGAAATGAGCATGATGGGTGAACTCAATTATTTTCTTGGTTTGCAAGTTAGACAGTTGCCTGATGGAATATTCATCAACCAAGCAAAATACACAAGAGATCTGTTCAAGAAATTTGGTATGGAAACTAGCTCTACTGCTACTGTTCCTATGTCTTTTAGTCTTCGTTTGGATAAAGATGAAGATGGAAAATCAGTGGACATAACCAAATATAGAGGCATTATTGGGTCACTGTTATATCTAACAGCAAGCAGACCTGATATAATGTACTCAGTTTGGGTTTGTGCGAGATTTCAATCAAATCCTAAGGAATCTCATCTCTTAGCTGCCAAGAGAATTCTGAAATATATTAAGGGCACTCAAGAATTGGGATTGTGGTATCCTAAAGAATCTGGATTTGAGCTTATTGGATATTCAGATTCAGACCTTGCTGGCTGCAAAATTGATAGGAAGAGCACAACAGGTGCTTGTCAGTTTTTGGGCAGTCGTCTGATCTCATGGATGAGTAAGAAACAGACTTCAGTGTCCATATCTACTGCTGAAGCTGAATATATAGCTGCTGGAGTATGCTGTGCATAGATACTATGGTTGAAGCATCAACTGGAAGATTACAATATCAAGATCAGTGGAATTCCAATCTACTGTGACAACACAAGTGTAATATCTCTTACTCAGAATACTACAAGTCATTCAAGGACTAAACATATTGAGATCAAGCATCACTTCATTAGAGACCATGTTGAAAAAGGAAATATTATGACTGAGTATGTTCATACAGACAATCATATAGCTGACATTTTCACCAAACCTCTAAGTGAAGTAAGGTTTTCAACTCTAAGTGCTGAACTAGGACTACTAAATTTGGATGCATGAGCTGAGGGGGAACTTATCAGAAGACTGAAGTTCATCAGCACGGTCATCCATTATTATGTTCAAGAATTAACTCTCAACAGACTAGTTAACTTATGAATTCTTAATAACAGGGGGAACGTGTAAGACTAGCGGTACTTCTGTTCTAAAGATGAAATTGGTTAATGACAGTTAGTTGAAGTTATGTTATTAGAAGATGTGTTCTTAATTCTTGAAGATTTAAGATTAATTTATCTTGCTGGATTGACAAACATCAGAGGAAGATTACTAGCTATTGGCTTTCTCTAGTAATATCAGATAACAGATCACTCGTCTGTCAGATAAGTTAAACTCTACTCATCTGATACATTATATAAGCATGGTTATAAATCGCATTTTTTTAAACACGCTTTTATAAGTAACAGATAAGTGTCGATTGAGTTTCCCGCCTATCTGACATTAAAATAATAAATTTGAAGTCCGCAATTCTCACCCGCACGATTTAAAAACTGTCAGATCAATCTGACGGTTCACATTTATCACGATAACCAAAACCTAAGGAAACCTATAAAATCCGATCTGAACAGATTAGTCGACTTACACACACAAAATTCCAAAATTCTCTAACTCTCTAAGCTACCTGTTTTCTAGCTCTCCGTTTTCTACTGATTTACATCACTTAATCTCACAAATGGCTACTGCTGAGGGAAGATATCTCAACTATGACAAGTTCTTCGCAACCGGTACTGATCTGATGCGGGAAATTTTGAAGAAAATTAAGGAAGCATCACTGGTACCCGTTTTAGAAGCACATGAGGATTTCGTTTATCTGGATGATGTAGAACACTTCTACAAAACCAGAGAGTTCAATGCTGAAAGGACAGCATGACTGCTACTATTGGGGGAAAGAAGATTTGTATTTCTGCTGCCATTTTAAGTGAAGTATACAAGCTAACAAATGAAGGAGGAGATGTAACAGACCTTGGGTCTGAAAAAGAGGAAGATTTTTGGCTAGTTTGCGCCAAGGAGGGAGAGGAATTAACTGGGTCTCTGATGAAAACTCAACTGAAAGATGAGTATCAGAGATTTGTTGATATAATTGCGAAGGTACTGGACTGCAGTACAAGTTCTTTGGATGGTTTGCCAAGAAGAAGGTACTACACCATGATTTGCATTCACTATGGACTGAAGGTTAACTGGGCAGCTCATGTATATGATCTGCTGAGTGACAAGAAGAAAAACTATGGGATTTTGTTGAGTCATCTGTTTTTGAGTTTGGGATGTCCATTGGCAAATGGTAAGACCATTCATGGTGGCAAGGAGTTCAAATTGTATGAGCCAGTTAGAAGTGTGGGAACTTCTAAGAGAAAGGCTCCTGCCAAGAATACTAAGGCACCTGCCAAAAAGAGCAAGAAGGCTGGTCAGACCAGTGAGTCTGCTGATCAAACAGTAAGCACTACTGTTGAAGCTGGATCAGCACAGCCTGAAATTGTTATTCCTGACAAAGTAATTGATGAGTTTACTGAGGAACTTGAGAAGATGGAGACTGGATCATCTCCTGAGAGAACAGAGTCAGATGAAAATGTTGCTCAAGTTACAAAAAGGATGAGGACAAGGAGCTCTGCAGGGGGACCTCCTCAAGCTAAACCTTCAAGAAAAATTACTAAGTCAAAAGCAAAAAGAAAGGTAACCTTCTCAGAAGAGTCACCTGAAAAAGTAAGAGAGATACCAGCATCAGCTGAGAGACCGATTATTATTGAAGAACCTGCTGCTGAGCCTGCTGGAGACTTATCTGCTGCAGTGTCTGCTGAAGTTAGAGAAGAACAGCAGACTGGCACAACAAATGAAGGGGATGCACTCCTTCTGCACCCTACTCCTGTTGCTGCCACTCCACTTCAAACCGTGGAAAGTCCTGAGGCAAAGAAGCATAGGACTGGTAAAATTGTGATTCCTTACCTCACTGCTGCTGAAAAGAAGAGATTAGATGAGGTAGAGAAACAAAGGAAGGCCGCAGAAAAGGCTGAAGAAGATCGCCTAAAGGCCCTTGAGCTCAAGAGACTGGAAGAAGAGGCCAAATGACTCAAGAACAAAGGGATGATGTTGAAGCAGCAGAGTTGGCTGCTGCTATTGAAGCAAGTAATAAGGACTCACATGGTCCAAAGCATACTGGTGGCATTGTAATTGGTGAACAGAGAGATCCCACAAAGCCTAAACCAGTCATGCCTACTCCAGCAATACAACCTAAGAGAAGAGCAGAGGTAAAACTGGCATTGGAGATTGTCAGAGATGACCCTGCTGCTTTTGAAGAGTTTATTAAAAGGTTGGATGCTGAAAATGCAAAGATCACTCGTCTGACGATGTTCAATAAAGAGAAGATCAGATATAACAGATGGAGAGACTATCGTCTGACCAAGAGCAAAGATCAAATTGCAAGTTGGAAAGCCTTTGCTGATGAAGAAGCCTGGGTGCTAAAGTGGCTTGAGACGGGTTCTCTAACTCAAGCATTAGACTCGGAATTCTTTTTGGATAAATTGAGACTGAGGATCAGTCATGTTGTAAAGGTTGAAGCAAAGAAGATTTATGAATCTGTTCCAGAGGAGTATGCTGAAAATGAAGATCTTAAGGAACGATCAATCAAGCTGGCAGTTTCCCAAACAATGGAAACTTGGGCCAGAAAGACTAGGAAGATGAAGGGACAACCAAGCACTATGATCCCCCTTCCAAGTCTGAAGCAAATTGTTTATGGACCAACTATTAGGCCATATGAAGAGCTGCCTGAGGATCCAATCTCCCCATTTATTCCACTTGATGATTTCACTTGGATCACTCACAGGTCTACTTTGGATAATGCAGGTTTGATGCGTACATTTGTATCTGTTAAGAAGGTTCAACCACCTGCTGATCAGAATATGGAGAAAGAAGGCACTTCTGTTCCTGATGATAAAACTAAGGAAAAAGAAGGAAATTCTGACCCTGCTGATCAAACCAAAGAAAAAGATGACAAGTCTGAACCAGCTGATCAATCAAAGGAAAAGGAAATCATTCCAAATCAAGCTGATCAGATTAAAGAAAAGGAGGATACTGCTGAGCAAAATGATCAGACTAAGGAGAAGGAAAGCACTCCTAGTCAAGCTGATGAGACCAAGGAAGAAGAGACTGCTTCTGGTCCAGCAGATCAGATTACTGAAGAGGCAACTCTTGCCTTACCTCCTATTTCAACTGATGTTTATTCTTAATGTTTACAGCCAAATCTGTTGGATTCCATTCAACAGATAATTTCAAGTTCAATGAAGGGACTAGAGGAGAAGATCACTGCTAATCTTTTGACTGCCTTATGTCAACCAACTCAACAAGCTGCTACTGTTCCTACTTCGCTGATAGAAGACACTGCTCATAATGTGGAAGCTATCAGACAAGATATGTATGTGATTAGAGCAAGAACTCAAAGTACAGCTACTGGTTGGAGAGAGATTACTGAAACAGTTGAGATGGCCATTCATGCTGGGGACGAAACTTTGGAAAATATGATGAAGAACTTCAAGGCATCTGCTGATTTGTTGCTGGCAACTCAGATTCAGTTAGGTGACCAAGGGGAAGTTGTTCTTAACAGAATGGAGGCATTTGAGGCCAATCAACTCAGACATCAAGCTCAACTGGATGCTATGGAAGAAAAAATCAAACTTCTGTGTGAGACACTTCAAATCCCACCAGTCTTACCACAATATCCAATCAACCCTGCTGATGATGACAAAAAGGGGTAAGATAGGGTACTTAGTGAAAAAGAAGACAGATTTGAAGACACTGAAGTACTGGGGGAATCTGCTGAAGATGAGAATGCTGATGAAGACAATGAAGGCACTAGCAGACCAGTAGATCAGTTAAATGCAGAAGAAGAAGATAAAGCTGAAGATGAAGAAAAGTCTAAGGGAACAACAAAATCTGATAAAGAGATTGCTACTGCTAAGGACTCAGCTGAAGAACAGCTAAATCCTGATGTTAAACAAAAGAAGTTGGAGCTGTTAAAACAAAAATTCTTCAAGGAATTAGAAGCAGAGACTTCCAAACCTGAAGAAGAAAAAGAGGACAATCAAGAAGACAAAGCAGAAGACTAGTATAGTCTAGGTTACTTATGCTTGAAATCCTTGTAATTTTTATTTTTGCACATCTCATCTGATTGAACTTGTAATATGTAATCTTTTCAAAATCTATAAAAGTTCAAGTTTGAATCCAATAAACTATTTTTATCTCAGAAATTTTTGAGGATCAAAACTTTAGTTTAGGTACAGGTACTTAGCTGAAGTTTTGTCATCATCAAAAAGGGGGAAATTGTTGGATAAAGATGAAGATGAAGTGCAAAGAAGATAAGAAGATAAGGGAAGGTTTTGATGATTTCCAAAACGTCAAAATCAGCTAAGTATGGAAAGCTTAGGTCCCTTAGAAGAATTTTGAACAAGTGAAGAAGACATCAGAAGAGTTCAAAATTCAAAGCCCAGAAGACTACTGATCTCATGCTGAAACAGTAATCAGAAGGGTAGACCATAAGCTGACTCAAATCAGATTAGTTCAAGTATTTGATCAGCAGAGTATCTATCAGCAGGGTTGCATCGATCAGCAGAGTAGAAGAGATCATGAGATAGTTCAACGGTAATAAATGCACTTGGTGTAATAAATGCTGCAAGAGAAGGGTAGTAATGACAAATGATTGAAGAATATTCTCGAATCAGCATGGTGCATTTAATGCAGCTACAGGAAAGTACAGCAGAAAAAGTACTGTAGCAGGGAGCCGTTTTGAATTTGGGCTAAGGCTATGGATTTGAATTGTGATTTGCTTCAACGATCATATTTTCAAATCCAAGTATAAATAGAGCTGATTTCGAAGAGAGAGACACACAACAACATTCTGAGATTTCGTTTTTGAAGCAGAAATTTTCTAAGTCTCAAGAAGCTCGAACATCTCACTCATCTGGTGAAGTCATCTGTTGACGGAAGCCAAGTTGAAGAAAATAGAAAATACATTCTGAGTGAATTTGTATTAGCTGATTGTTGTGCGAAGTTTAAATCCGTTTTTGTGAGTGATTTAACTTCAGAGGATAGGTTTTCTGAGTGATTTCCTATTGCGAGCTTACAGCCTTTTCATTTGTTGTTTAGGTGTAAGTGGAGATATATTGTAAACTTTGTGTTTATAGTATAACCCAAAATCTAAGTAATCTGGAAGAGTGGACTAAAGGATTTTCATCCATATAACCACAATAAAAATTCTTTGTGTTGATTTTGCATTTAAATTTTCTTGCATATTTCAAAATTGCATAAGTAAACACTTTGAATTGACTAGGGATAAAATCTTTAAAAGACTTAGTCTACTTGTGAAAAATACTTTCAAATTATCCGCTGCAAGTAAACTCTTGAAAAACTAATTTTGCTAAAATCAGCTAAGTTGCTGTAAGATAAGTGGTCACTCTACTGTTCAAGATTTGTTCACGATCAGCATAGTCAGCTTACTGTTCTTCATAAGCTTAGTCTGCTGACAGACGACTGAAAAGTTTTTAAGTCTAAAAATTTTCAGAGGTCTATTCACCCCCCCCCCTCTAGACCTCATCTGACCACTTGGGACCAACACTGCTGAATTCAGAAAAAG
The DNA here is from genome assembly GCA_003313485.2 of Penstemon barbatus. Lineage (NCBI taxonomy): Eukaryota > Viridiplantae > Streptophyta > Magnoliopsida > Lamiales > Plantaginaceae > Penstemon > Penstemon barbatus. The sequence goes on from CM064880.1 coordinate 41,082,487, forward strand.
TCTACACTGTTGACGACGTTACCCTGCTGCTGAATGATTTTGAAAAGTTCTACAAGAAGAAAATGAAATTAAAATATAAAAATGCTACTTCATTTTCTTCTGATCATTTTTAGGAAAACAGGGATTCCTTCAAAGCAAAACTTAGAGACTACAATGAAGAGGAGTATGGACTCTTGATCAAAGATCATTCTCACTCATCATCTGAAAAGTTTGCTGAAAAGGAAATGCGTGCCAAAAAGGAGCATAAGCTTAGTAAGAGCAAATCAAAGTTAGCTGATGCAGCAAAGCTAATAAACTCCGACATATCTTATTCAGACAACCAGTCATCTGATAAAGAATTTGAAGAAGAACCTGAAACTCTATGCTTAACTGTCATAGAATCTGATGATTCTGAAACTGAGGTAACTTCTACTATTAATTAAATGCATTATTTGAATCGTTTGAATAAATGCTGAATTAGAAATTCAAATATTGTGTGTGCATTTGCCAAGCTTAATGAAGAGATGACTGCTAAAAAGAGCAAATCAGATCACTGAAACTTCAGGTTGAAAAACCTCAAGAATCAGCTGACTACAAAAAGCTTGAGCATGAGAATCAAACTCTAAAAGCTGAGTATGCAGTTTGTTTTGAAGATATAAATGGACTTTAAAAGAAGAATTTGCATCATTCTCTAAATAAAAAGAAATCAGAGGCTTAAAAGAGGAAGTCTACTGATGCTCAACAGGTTAGAAAACCTAGTAAGCTACCTAAGACGAATCAGACTACTAAAACCCATAAGCTGAATAGGCTGCTGATAGGAGTAAAATTTAAATGTCAAGTCTGCTAAATCTAAGGTGAGTTATTAAATAACTCAGGTAAGAAATTGAGGCAAAAATGAAATTATATGGCAAGAATTTGAATCACATTATGATAATTATTATTATGACATGCACTATGTTTATTCATATTATCATGTTGATCATGTTCACTGTACTGATTGCCATCCTTATTTCAATATGCATTTTATCACACATTTCATGCATCTTACCTTGCTTATGAGCATTGTTTTAATCATGACCAGTAAAGTGGTATCATAATGATAAGTGATATCATCATGAAAAAACATAAGTCACTAGATCATCGCATGTTAAATGTTTCACTAACCCTGCTGGACCCAACAAATAAGGGGTACCTAAAATAGTCATCCGTTTTACATGTGAATTGCATGTGAGATGACAAAGATGAGTTGATTGCCCTTGCAAATTTCAACAAATTCAACAAGTGATCTTACCATCAAGTGTACACCTGGAAATGGTACTATCAAGCTGCTTATATCAGATTGCTCCAAACCATCAAGTGATATCCATCAAGTGAGTGATATCAGACAAGTGGTGTCAGACAATTAGTATAAATCAACAAGTGGTAGACGCTACTTTTGGAGATTTCAAGGAAGCAAGATTGTTGGAAAGCTGAAGCCTATCAAAAGATTACAAGTGGTATAAAGACCATCAGAAACTAACAAGTCAACCATGTGACAAAGAAAAGTGGTTTGTTGATTTTGGATTCATAAGTTGAGGAGGAACTTATAAGAAGACTAACCCAGAACAGCTTATTGAAATTCAACGGCTGAGTGTCTTGAAGAGAAACTCTCATCAGACTACTTGACCACGAATTCTTGAACTTAGGGGGAACGTGTACGACGAGCGGCACTCCTAAATAAAGATGAAGTTTTCAATGAGTCAAAATGAAGCTATCAGAAGACTGCTTCTTATCAGCCGACTGGAACTCAACAGCCAAGTGTTATTCAAGAATGTACTACATCAAGTGGTCTCAGCAAGAGTTATCACATCAACAAGTGATATCAGCTGACTAATCTGATTTACAATAATACAAGTAGTATCAGACTACAAGTAGCATCAGACTACAAGTGGAATCAGACCACAAACAACAACAAGTGGTATCAATTCTTGAAGTTAAGGGAATTTTCTAACTGGAGTGATAAACAACAACGAAGACTACCTAAATCAGCCTAGTACTCACCAAATTGTCTTCAGCATACTAAGTTTGCAATCCTATAAAGAGAAAAAGGGAAAGAAGAGATGCAACTCAAGTATTATTGTTGATGACAAAAAGGGGGAAGATAAATGATGCAACTAAGAACCCTTTAAACAGAAGATCAGCATAGGGAAAAGAACCAACTATTGGTAATTTTTTAAAGTTGTATCAGATCAATAAATTTCCATCTCAAGGTATGAAGACCAAATCTGAAGACTGAGAAGACGTTCTTAGTTGAAGGTTTTGTCATCATCAAAAAGGGGGAAATTGTTGGTATAAATTAGAGAAGCTTTTGAAGATGACAAAAAGGCCATAATGGTTTTGAAGATCAAAAGGATAAGTCATCAACTAAGAATAGCTTAGTGAAACCTATCTCAAGGTCTGGAAGCTATGTGACCGAATCAGCCGAGTGGGATATATCAGATCGGTGAAGATCATATTGGTTATCATCAGCCGAGTCAAGATAGATGTGTTCATTCTTGAATCAGCAGAGTAGCCATCAGCTCAGTACTCCCATCAGCCAAGTGAAGACGATCAGTAAGCTGTCCAACGGTAACCAGCTGAGTGCATTAAATGCGACTGACAGAAAGTACATCAGACTGTACTGTAGCAGTTGCAGGGAGCCATTCCAGAAAATGGGGACCAGAACTCGAGGACTGCAGATTTCTGTCTCATCTTCAACAGGCAGAAATTCAAATTCGAGAGTATAAATAGAAGACTAACTGAAGATCTAAGAGAGACTTGCACAATTCAAGACCACATCTATAGAGCAAGATCCATCAGTTGAGTCGTCTGATCACAAGCCCAGTCATTTGTTGACGAAGCTTTTTGTTGAAGAACAGAGAACTTGCGTTGTTTGTCTGAGTGACTTTCAACTGTAAAGAGAAGAAGATTATATCCATCTTTGTGAGTGATATAACTTCGTAGTATAGGTCTTCTGAGTGATTTTCTATACTGAGAGTTGCGAGGAGTTGTTATCCATCTTTGTGAAGTGATAACACTCTGTAGAATAGGTTTTCTTTGTGATCTCCTATTACGAACTTACGGCCAGTTCATTTGTTGTTCGGCATAAGCAGAGTATATTGTAATCTTAGTGATTATAGTGTAACCCAAGGTCTTCGTGACTTGGAAGAGTGGACTAAAAGATTTTTATCCATATAACCACTATAAAAATTATGTGTGTTTGATTCATAGTTTCTTTACCTTGCTTACTTTCAAAAGAACTCAAACATACGAACTGAACCAAAAGATTTTAAAAGGAGTTGTAAAAATTGGGGATAAAATCTTTTGACTGAGAAAACTTAAAGAGGAACAGATTGGTTGAAAAACACTTGATAAATCCGCTGCCAACTAGTTTCTAAAACTCTGATATTTTATCTGAATCAGCCTAGTGAAATAAGATGAGTGGTCAACTCTGCTGTTCAAAGCTTTGTGCGCGATCAGCTTAGTAATCTTACGAATCAGATCAGCTTAGTCTGCTGACAGAAAAAGTTAGAAGAAATTTTTTTAAAGTTTATGAGATCTATTCACCCCCCCCCCCCCCCTCCCCTCTAGATCTCATTGACCACTTTTGGGACCAACACTCTTCTCCGAAGTATTTCAGCTGGAAATTGAGCTAACCTAATCCAAGTCCTTCGTTTCCATTTCAGGTAATATGGAAGCCTAGCTTGGGTTGTTTTGTAATCGGTTGTCTGTGACAGTCCTTTACAAATTGTATCTGTGGGTTGTGGTGTTGTTTGCTATATTGTAATTGCAGTTCGGAGTTAATTGATTAATTCATTTTGTATTGAGTTGGATTATAGTGGATTGATCTTATTTACAGTTAAAATATAGTGCATTTTGGTATTTGATTTGGTGTTATTGTTATACTGATTGTTGGTCTGGATATTAAAATGCATCAAAATCCCAATTCTTTCGAGTTTTTGGACGAAAGGGCGATGTACGCGTGATATCACCATTCAATCCAATTTCAAGAAAACAGAAAGAGTCATTAAAGAGTTGGCCTCCAACTTTGCGATAGTTAGGTTTCACAAGAATGGTACATGGAGGGTTTTTAAGATAAACCTTAGCAAAATAATTTTCCGAAATTAGATTGTTCCAAGTTTTGCAAACACATCTACATCGGACAATACTTTGAATTGGTAGTTTTAAAAGGATTTCAAGAATTAAAACAGAGGGCAACTCACTTACACCAGAAGAATAATCTAAACTCTTTGATTTTTGAATTTCATAGCCGCTTGGGTTGCTTCTGCTAAATAAATCTGTAACAGAATTCAGAGGACGGAAGAGGAGAATAAATACTGAAATCAAGTTATTCCACCAGGACATTATGCAATTTAATGATGGTACGCAATTCGGTCTCCAATTTGGGGAAAAACTGCAATTAGGTCTGATCTGATCTCACTCACTGAGTATTCTAATTCTGCCTGCAGTTATATATACATATTCCTTATACACTCGTATTATTATTTATGGTTAATTGTTGGAAATGGAAGTTATTCATGATTCTCATAATCATGAGATATGATTACTAATATTGATCAATTTTGTAATCAATTTTTTTTTAGTGTATGTTTTGATCAGTTAAATATTTGAAACTTTTCAAGAATTTTTCAGAAACGTTATGGAAACACTAGGAAATGTTCTAAAAATAGTTTATAAATAACCGAGTTTAAGGCAAGAAAATAATTTTAGAATTACATCTTATTTTCATTTTCATTGATTAAAAATTCAATTTTTTTTAATGTTTTCGACAAAAAAGTTGAAAATTTGAACAACGATTTAGGACTGTCAATCGAGCAAGAGTCCAATCTTAAATGACCCAAGCTCTATCATTGTACATTACGAATATATGCTTAAACTTATATAACATTGGGCTTGTATAACTTTTTGGGCTTGGGGTTTATAATAGAGAGAATTGCATTTTTGGTACACAGCTATAGGTCAATTCTCATTTTTGGTACACAGCTTTATATGTCCAACACATTTGGTACACCTCTTTAACAAAGTTTGACACATTTGGTACAACCGTTAAATAAATTGCAAAATCACCGTTAATTCCGTTAGTTCGACATATTTGGTACACTTCTTTTACAAAATTAACATGTGCGCGGCACATGGCTGCCCAAAAAAAAATTAAACTTGATAAACTTTTATAAAAATTGTCATATGTATTTATTATATTTATCATATCATATTTATATAATGATAAAAAAATATGTATTTATTATTTATATGACATGTAAAATATAATAAACTATATAATGTCATTTATAGTTTAATACTGGAAGAAGAATAAAATATAATAAATTTTTTTATCAAGTTTCAATTTTTAAAAATTATTTATAAAAATAGTTTATTATTTTTATAGTTTATTATTTATAAAAAATTGTTAAAAAATATGTCTTTATTATTTATATGACATGTAAAATATAATTATTTATAAAAAATTGTTAAAAAATATGTCTTTATTATTTATATGACATGTAAAATATAATAAACTATATAATGTTATTTATAGTTTAATATTGGAAGAAGAATAAAATATAATAAAAAAGTTTATCAAGTTTCAATTTTTAAAAATTATTTATAAAAATAGTTTATTATTTTTATAGTTTATTATTTATAAAAAGTATTAAAAAATATGTATTTATTATTTATATGACATGTAAAATATAATAAACTATATAATGTCATTTATAGTTTAATATTGCAAGAAGAATAAAATATAATAAACAAGTTACTTTAATTTATCATATTTATAAAAATTATTAAAAAATATGTATTTATTATTTATATGACATGTAAAATATAATAAACTATAATGTCATTTATAGTTTAATATTGGAAGAAGAATAAAATATAATAAAAAAGTTTATCAAGTTTCATTTTTTTTTTTTGGGCAGCCATGTGCCGCGCGCATGCCAATTTTGTAAAAGAGGTGTACCAAATGTGTCGAACTAACGGAATTAACGGTGATTTTGCAATTTATTTAACGGTTGTACCAAATGTGTCGAACTTTGTTAAAGAGGTGTACCAAATGTGTTGGACACATAAAGCTGTGTACCAAAAGTGGGAATTGACTTATAGCTGTGTACCAAAAATGCAATTCTCTCGTTTATAATATATTGCTCACACTAGGAATTTTTACTTGACAATTACGCATTGCTAAACGCATATAATATATATTTCATACTTATTATCCAATATAAAACATTAAATAAAGTTTATATAATATTGAAACTCCCAATCTATTTGACCATTTGTTTTAACATTTCTATTGTTTTTTTGTTTAATAGTTTCCACTTTGGTCTACAAACACGTTACTTATAGTTTTTACATAAAAGAAAAAAGGGTATATCAATTATATTTAGATTATACTAACTCAACCTAACTAGACTAAATCAAAGTTATGTGAAAATAAAAAAATAAATTTTATAAAATGAGTTCATTTTATTACAATGCTCATTTAAAAATTAAATTTTCTAAAATGAGTTCATTTAAAATTTGAAAAAAAAAAACTCGTGGCAACTCATTTTGTTGGTCCCAAGTGGTCAGATGAGGTCTAGAGGGGGGGGGGGGGGGGGGGGTGGGTGAATAGACCTCTGAAAATTTTTAGACTTAAAAACTTTTCAGTCGTCTGTCAGCAGACTAAGCTTATGAAGAACAGTAAGCTGACTATGCTGATCGTGAACAAATCTTGAACAACAGAGTGACCACTTATCTTACAACAACTTAGCTGATTTCATCAAAATCAGTTTTTCAAGAGTTTACTTGCAGATAATTAGAAAGTGTTTTTCACAAGTAGACTAAGTCTTTTAAAAGATTTTATCCCAGTTTAAAAACTCCTTTAAAATCTTTCAAACAATTCAAGGTGTTTACTTATGCAATTTTGAAATATGCAAGAAAACTTAAATGCAAAATCAACACAAAGAATTTTTATAGTGGTTATATGGATGAAAATCCTTTAGTCCACTCTTCCAGATCACTTAGACTCTGGGTTATACTATAAACACCAAGTTTACAATATATCTCCACTTACACATAAACAACAAATGAAAAGGCTGTAAGCTCGCAATAGGAAATCACTCAGAAAACCTATCCTCTGAAGTTAAATCACTCACAAAGACGGATTTAAGCTTCGCACAACACTCAGCTATACAAATTCACTCAGAATGTATTTTCTATTTTCTTCAACTTGGCTTCCGTCAACAGATGACTTCACCAGATGAGTGAGCTGTTAGAGCTTCTTAAGACTTAGAAAATTTCTGCTTCAAAAACGAAATCTCAGAATGTTGTTGTGTGTCTCTCTCTTCGAAATCAGCTCTATTTATACTTGGATTTGAAAATATGACCGTTGAAGCAAATCACAATTCAAATCCATAGCCTTAGCCCAAATTCAGAACGGCTCCCTGCTACAGTACTTTTTCTGCTGTACTTTCCTGTAGCTGCATTAAATGCACCATGCTGTTCCGAGAATATTCTTCAATCATTTGTCATTACTACCCTTCTCTTGCAGCATTTATTACACCAAGTGCATTTATTACCGTTGAACTATCTCATGATCTCTTCTACTCTCCTGATCGATGCAACCCTGCTGATAGATACTCTGCTGATCAAATACTTGAACTAATCTGATTTAAGTCAGCTGATGGTCTACCCTACTGATTGCTGTTTCAGCATGAGATCAGTAGTCTTCTGGGCTTTGAATTTTGAACCCTTCTAATGTCTTCTTTACTTGTCCAAAATTCTTCTAAGGGACCTAAGCTTTCCATGCTTAGCTGATTTTGACGTTTTGAAAATCATCAAAACCTTCCCTTATCTTCTTATCTTCTTTGCACTTCATCTTCATATTCATCCAACACATTTAGAGAGAGAGAGATAACTCAATTGTTATTAGATTCTACTAACCTAACCTATTTAGACTAAATGGCCATCTCCACGGGGTCGGGGTCGGTGTCGGTGAGGAAACGGTCTCTAGTGGTTGGGGTTGCGGGGCGAGAACGGGGCGGAGGCAGGGCTGGGGATAGCCTTGTCCGCGCCTCTACGGCCTGGGGGCCGCCTGAAGAAGAGGGGCATGTGTTTGCAAGTGCCCCTCCTTAAGTCAGGTGGCGCCAAGTGATTCATTCTTGTTTTAATTTTTATTTCTTTATTTCTTTAGTTTTTTAATGTTTCTAAAGAGTTAAAATTAATTATTTAAGGAAATATTTAATAAATTCAAAATTTTCTCCTAAATTAAATTAAATTTTTAAGATGGAATTATTTAATAAAATTAGTTAGTATATTTGCTAGTATTTATTAAATATATATAGCCACGAATTTGTAATTGAATTATTTAGTATAATAAAAATTTAAATTTCTTTTATGGACAAATCTTAATAATTAATTAGAATTTTAATTAAAAAATTAAATTCATAAATTAGTTAAAATTGTAATTAGAATTAGAATTAATTAGAATTGTAATTTAAATATTTAATTAGAATTGTAATTAATATTTAAAATTAATAATTTCTTTTAACACACCAAACCAAGAAGCTTTACACAGCTTCAAAATACTCCAAAAAAAAACACAAACACTAACACAAATGGATAATACTTAAAAAAAAGAGAAACACAAGCAAAGTCTTGAAAAGCATAAAACATAATACAAATAGTAGCAAAATTAGACAGAAGGCCGAACTGCCGAGAGGCGCCGACGGAAGAAAACAAGACCTAATTTTTTTTTTCTACATAGAGAATAGATAATACTATATACAATACTATAAAAATGTAATCACACATTATTATATATAGTGACAAAGAAAAAGGTAAATGCCACAACTATTTTTTTTGTTTCTCAACGGTTTAATTCATTTTGAGTTGCGTCGAGCATATTAAATGAGAACTTCTCCCAACAAAAATTCGAACATGGATTCCTTATTTTCTAGTGACTAGTCCCTTTCACAACTGATTACTTGCATGAATGATTGATCGATTCTTAAGATAAACAATGCTTTGTCACATAATTATTATATTAGAGCATGTATACGTTTAAATACACCTAAAGTATACGTAATAGGTAGAAAATGAAAAGCCTAAACTTAGCAGTTCAATTTTTTTTTGAACATTTCAAATTATATATGTATTTATTTAGTAATAGAAAATGAAATAATCAAGATATCTTACAATAATTATAAAAATCATGTAATCATTATATGTGGAGACCTTTATAATTTTTTTTTTAATTTACTAAATTGTGTATTTACAGCTCGAATCGAAAAGTGCAAAGGATACATGTCCTCCCCAATATGGTGTCTCCAATAAGAATTTGTACCTAATGGTTTGATGTCATACACTCTCAATAAAATTAAACAAATAACCACCAATCATATTTCTAAATAAGGCTTGTAATAAAATGAACTCATTATACAATTTAATTTTTTATTTTCACTTGACTTTGATTTAGTTCAATTGGTTGAGTTAATATAATCTAAAAACAATTGAGATTCTTTTTCTAAATGTAAATGAGTTGGCACATCGTACATATGGTGCAACGGCCCACCAATATATTTGTGACATGTGGAAGTGATGTTTCACATTATCTAATATTCTGTCAATATGAATAATCTTTTAAAATCCTTTTTAAATAACTCATTAATTATGTTAAGTAATCATGTTGGTCGCACTTATCTTCCTTAATTTTGATTAAAGTTCAAAACTATTTGATAGGACTGTGAATTGAGCCGACTTACTCGAAGCCCGATGGCTCGACCCGATTAAAATTAACTCGAATTTGAATATTTATGAGCCGGATTGAGTTTGAGCCATTATATTGAATTCGATCAATTTATGAGCTGAGCTTGAACCTAACACGGCTCAACCCGAATAAACCCGAACATGTAATTGTTTTAAAATTACGATTAATTATTTATATTGTAGTTATAGTTACTATTTACTGTTTTTATTTTGAAACAAGTAAACGTTACAAAGAGTTATAATATAAACTCACATATACGTTAGTTTATCAATTATGTACTGAAGGCCAAAACCCAAAGGGAAAAAGTTTAATCAAAGATATATAAAAAAAAAAACAGTGTTATAAAATTAAAAGAATAACAAGCAAAAACTACAATGTAATTGTGGAGAAGAAAAGTGAAGTAGGGAGAGAATTTTATTCATTCTTATTCATATATAAACACATTACAATAAGCCTCTATTTATAGGGGTAATGGAGAAACTCAAAAGTCATAAGTTACAATTTACAATTCTTCAATAGTCACTATATTCAATACAATGAATATTACATTAAAATGGGCATCCACTAACATAATATTTATAACACTCCCCCTTGGATGTCCATTACTTATAGAATATGCCTCGTTAAAAATCTTGTCAGAAAAACCCAGTAGGAAAAACCAAGACAAGGAAAAAAGAGTACATATCCGTATGAAACTAATAAGCATGTAATACTACCTCGTTAAAACTTTGCCAAGAAAAACCCATTGGGACAAAAACTTGGACGAAGGAAATAGAGTACAGTGTACATATTATTATTAATGACACGCTCCCCCTGGTGCCAACACAATGTCCACAAGTTGACACATTTCAATGTTGGACCATCTGTCTGAAGGCAACATCTTGATATAACAAATATACATATATGCCTTCAAAGCTTATCTTGCTAGTAAATTAAACAAAAATGCTAAATAATGCTTGTAGAATTAGCAAGATTCATTAAGTCTCTAATTTTACTTGGGTAAAGGCATTTTAGGTCCCAAAACTTTTCATTGTTCGATCATCTTGAGGACAAACATAATCTTTTATTAAATCCAAAGATTGAAACAACCATGAAATTGCCCTCAATGATTGAGCTTTTTATCTATATGAAATCATTTATTAATCGATTTTGTATGTATCGATTTATGGACAAAAGATTTCATCTGTTAAACGCTCGATCTGCCGATCGAGATAAAATTTTATTTTTCAAAATCTTTTGTCTCAAATGCTTCCTTTAAAACTCTTCGGAAGTTCAAATAATATTTAGATCATCAATATATATAACAATAATCATGATCCCAATGTTTCCATAAAATACATGGGTTAACTGGATCATTTCTATAACTTTCTTTTAACAAGTATTCACTAATACAGTTGTACTAAATACGTCAAAATTTACGCAAGCGTATTGAACAGTTTTCTCCCGAATTTCCAAATATATATGAAATTTAAACCCTCCAGGGAGTTTCATATAAATTTTAGTATCGAGCGAGCCACATAAATAAGTTGTATCAACATTCACTAGACGCAAATAAAGTTTTTAACATACTGCCAGACTAATAAGTTATGTAAAAATAACTGCATCCACCACAAGAGATTACGTCTCCTCATAATCAATATCGGGTCTCTACGAAAATCATGTGCCTTATATATAATGACTTCAATTTTCTCATTTGGATTTCGCACAAATACCCATTTATATCCAATAGCTTTACACCTTTAGGTGTTTTAACTACTTTGAAAGTGAACTTAATTCTGTTTGAATTGCGTCTTTCTATTTTGGACAATCATTTATATGTTTACATTTTTATAACAAATTTAATTTCAAGATCCTCATTTTATTTTATAATTATATGCAAAAGTGTTGTCGACAACTATTTTAATTCGGTTTCATTTTTTTCTCGTAGTGACATAACTTATAGAGATCTCTTTATCATATTATTTTAAGGTACCCGAACCTCTTCTGGGGTATTATCTATTACTTATGTCTTGCGACTCTTCATGAGTGCTTGCCTCCATAATATGACCATCTTTAATGTTAGCTCCTTATTTTACAGGATTTTTATAATTGGAACCAATTGATTTCATTTGAATTGGAGCATATCTAGCTGGTATATGAGATTTAGTAACTCTTTTTATATTAGTAAATTCATTTGGCAGTTGATTTGCAATATTTTGCAAATAAATTATCTTCTTGACTTCTAGGGTACACGTTTTTTTTTCGAGGATCTAGAGAAGATAATATTGATGTTTTTCATGTAATTTCTTTTACCAGCTCTTTATTACCTCCCCCTGATGTTAGAATATTATATTATCAAAATGACAATCGGCAAACCATGCCGTAAATAAAACTTCAGTTATTTGTTCAAGATACTTATTATGGATGGGGATTCATATCCAACATATATTTCCAACCTCTTTTGAGGACCCATCTTTGTGGGTTGTGGTGGAGCAATTGGAATATATATCGTACATCCTTAAATTCTAGGATGGGAAATGTTTGGCTCCTGACCAAACATTAGTTTCATCAGGGGGAAATTATCATAATATGTTGGCATGATGCACACAAGTGCTGCTACATGTAAAACAATATATTTACATGTTGAACAAAAGTTTTGTTCTCATTATTAATTTTAGCAATTAACGGGAGGCGTTTGATGAATAATTCTAGTAAATCATTTTGTGTATGAATATGGGCAACATGACTCTTAATAGCTATTGAAAGTCAGATATATGAATTCACCAGCATTATTAAGACGTCTTCATTACATAATATGAAAAGTGTGCTCTTAATTTAATTATTTGCGCAAATAATCCCGCAAACATCAAGGTTGCAGGTTGACAATAAACACACATGTCACATTTGTAGTAGATGCATCTATTAAAATCCACATAGAGGATGAGTGGGCCCACGTGTATCACATTGAATGTGTTTCAAAAATGCTGAAGATTCTAACCCATTCTTAATTGAAATGATTTAGTAATCTATTAACCTTGAGAACAAGCAGCACAAAAAGATTCTTTGATTTGAAGAATCTTCTGGTTCTTCAGTGAAGATCCATACAAACTCTCAATAATTTTTTTCGCATCATATTTTATCCGGGATGGTCTAACCGGTTATCCATAATTTATTTTGGTAAGTAAACTTTTGGTTTACTGTAATATGTGTTTCAATTGTATAAACACATTTCTTTCTATAAAATCCCCATTTGAAGTCTTAAATAAATGAGGTTAATCAAAATAATAAGTCTTCACTTATTATTAAGGATTCATAAGCTCAATAATCACATCAAAGTAACCTCATATAGCTTATGACTTAGTGAATAATTTAATCAAATGAAATAATTATGAAGTTAACCAGTTTTCATTTTACTTTTAACCATGACATGATATACGATAAATAAACACAAATAAGGCATAAAGAATATATATATATATACATATATATATATATATATATATATATATATATATATATATATATATATATACACGTTTCTTTTTATTTATTTATTTAAGAAATAAACAATTTCTTAAAATCATAAACAAATCATAAACAACATGAGAAGATCATATTTACATTTCAAGCATGATAATATATAATCTTAATTTTTAATATGAATTGCCATACATTACTTTTGTCACATGTATGTTTACCATTCACTCAAACCATACCTATATACATAATTGAAATATGATAAGTCATATTAGAAATTCAAATATTTAATCACAAAATGTTAAGCAGTGAATTTAATTTCATATTAATCATTATTTTATTATCACTATTAGCTCTACTTATCTTTATAGAAATTATCAAAATCGAAATTAGTAATGTTAAGTGGTTCAGTCATTCCCATCAAGAATATCACTTACATCATAGTAATTCATTTTTTCTTGATGAATGTTTCTTTCAACAAGTGTCATTTTGACACCTTGTAGAATCAATTTGCACACCTTTATTTTTCTCAAGTTTTACCATGTCTAAAATAATTTGACCATGTCTAAATAATGTCATTGTCTATCGTACATTCTATTAATTTATGAGAATGAATCATGAACGCTCACTTTTGAGAATAAATCATTTATATTCACATTTGCATCCATTTCAAGGAATGCGTATCAATCATAATAGGATTTATGATTTTTCAGATTTCGATAGTTGTAATACTTTATCTCCAAATTGAAAAATAATTTTTAATCGTGGATTTCATTTCTCAATTTAAAATGGTGCAACTTCAGGTGCAAACTTTCATATCAAGCTTTTAAGGGAAAATGTCTATAGTTGAACTCTCTTTATGCAAGTCAATATTAGTCCCGTAATTATAAATATTCAAATTGTCGATACAAAAAATTTCGACATTCGAAGGTTTTGAATATTAGTCAAAAGATATGACAAAATATTAAACTAGATATTCTTAAAAGAATTATAAATGGCAACACATGCTTTTATCCATAAATTCATCCATAAAATGCATGCCTTAAAAACATATTATCATTCCATGCCAAAGGTGAACATGAACTTGAAATTGCCATTTAGCTTGGACTGGAATAGGACAGTTCAATGTACATGAATTAAGTTTTACTCAAGTGGAAATAATCACAACTTTTGTGTTAAATAATTCCTCCAAATATTTTAGGACAAACGGGTCCTCAACTCAAATATATATGTTGGAATTTCAACATTTCAAGGAGGAAATTATGAATGAAGCATTGCCTTCACTTTATCTTTCTCATTTGTCCCATTTTCATTTTATCATTGTATGTTGAGACCTTTTGCATTCCAGCGGATTTCAATATCAATAATCCATGTATGTCATATAAAGTGTTAAAAATGTTCTCAAATCTTCGGGTTTGAGTTCATAACCTAGGCTTCAAGCCTAACATAAAAATGAACCAAAACGGTTAGTTTCTCAGATCATTTAGGCTTCGGACCTACATATTTGACTTTAAAAACTTTAAGTTCTTGATAATTAAAAAATATTCAACTGCACCAAGTTTATACCAATTCAAAAGTTGAAATAACCATCAACTCCATTCAAATTTAATTCAATCTAAAAGTTGATGTTGGTCCCAAAAGTGGTCAATGAGATCTAGAGAGGGGGGGGGGGGGGGTGAATAGATCTCATAAATTTTAAAACTTTTTCTGTCAGCAGACTAAGCTGATCTGATTCGTAAGTATACTAAGCTGATCGCGCACAAAGCTTTGAACAGCAGAGTTGACCACTCATCTGATTTCACTAGGCTGATTCATATATACTCAGAGTTTCAAAACTTGTAAGCAGCGGATATATCAAGTATGTTTTTCAAACAAGTTCCTCTTCAAAGTTTTACCCCGGTTTTGTAAATTCCTCAAGTTAAAAGATTCTTCTTTTAAAATGTTTGTTCACTTATGAAAATATGCAAGTTAAAAACAAGTAATCAAACACAAGGAATTTTTATAGTGGTTATATGGATAAAAATCCTTTAGTCCACTCTTCCAAGTCACACAGATCTTGGGTTATACTAGAAAACACAAAGTTAACAGTATACAATGCTTGCGCCAAACAACAAATGAAATGGCCACAAGTGCGCAGTAAGAAATCACACAGAAATCCTACTCTCCGAAGCTAGATCACTCACACAGATGGATCTACACTCCTCACGCTATTTTCAGTATAGGAGCTCACAAAGAAAACCTACACTAAGAAGCTATATCACTTCACACAGATGGATATACACTCCTCTCTTTTCTCAGTTGAAAGTCACTCAGACAGACAACACAAGTTCTCTGTTCTTCAACGAAAAGCTTTGTCAACAGATGAATGGGATTGTGATCAAACGACTCAACTGATGGATCTCGCTCTTAAGATGTGATCTTGAATTGTGCAAGTCTCATTTAGATCTTCAGTTAGTCTTCTATTTATACTCTCGAATTTGAATTTCTGCCCGTTGAAGATGAGACAGAAATTTGCAGTCCTCGAGTTCTGGTCCCCATTTTTTGGAACGGCTCCCTGCAACTGCTACAGTACAGTCTGCTGTACTTTCTGTCAGTCGCATTTAATGCACTCAGCAGGTTACCGTTGGATAGCTTGTTGATCGTCTTCACTTGGCTGATGGGAGTACTAAGCTGATGGCTACTCGGCTGATTCAAGAATGAACACATCTATCTTGACTCGGCTGATGATCACCAATCTGATCTTCACTGATCTGATATCCCACTCGGCTGATTCGGTCACATAGCTTCTAGACCTTGAGATAGGTTTCACTAAGCCGTTCTTAGTTGATGACTTATCCTTGATCTTCAAAACCATTATGACCTTTTTGTCATCTTCAAAACCTTCTCTAATTTACACCAACAGTTGAAGTAGCCATCAATTATTTGATTCTTTGAAAAATTATAGTACTGTATATTGATATACATGCCATATAACATAGGAAAATATGAAATAATCTTTATTCTAATTTGTAACTGGCAATTTATAGATCAAACCTTACTTTGATTGACAAATCTCTTTTGAAATGTGGTTAGTAAGATAATTAATGTCATAAATCTATCTTTCTCGATTACTAAGGAGGCAACAAGATATATTTCATCTCATTACCTTTCTGAATATATAAATATTAATATTTGTATAGCATAAAACGTCTAACATCAAATATATAATATATAATGAAATAAATAACTCACCATCTTACCCATTCGTTAATTTGATCTCACCTTTTGAAGTGAGAAATATGAACTTTCTAATGGATCCGATTAACTGACTTTGAATCAAAAGATAGAACATATCGTGCTGATAACGTGTTATAAAATTAAAAGAATAAAAAGCAAAAACTACAATGTAATTGTGGAGAAGAAAGGGGAGAAAATTTTATTTATTCTTATTTATATATAAACACATTACAATAAGCCTCTATTTATAGGGCTAATGGAGAAACTCAAAAGTCATAAGTTACAATTTACAATTCTTCAATAGTCACTATTCCTAATAGATTGACCCCAAACATATCCAAATTATAAGAAATCCAATAGATGCCACAATTGCCGAATTTGTACCCGTCCAATTTTTATTTGTTCGAGTATGAAAATAAATCGCGAATACGATCCAAGTAATAAAAGCCCAAGTTTCTTTTGGGTCTGTTGGTCCCAAGTGGTCAGATGATGTCTAGAGGGGGGGAGGTGAATAGACCTCTGAAAAATTTTAGACTTTAAAAACTTTTCAGTCGTCTGTCAGCAGACTAAGCTGTTATTGATTAGTAAGCTGACTAAGCTGATCGCGAACAAATCTTTGAACATCACAGTTAACCACTTCTCGTATTACTACTTAGCTGATTTCAGCAAACTTAGCTTTAACAACAGAATACTTGCAGCGGATATTTTGTAAGTATTTTTCACAAGTAAACTTCTAGTCTTTTGAAAGATTTGTCCCCAGTTTTAACAAACTCCTTTTAAAGAATCTTTCAAAAGTTTTTCTAAAGTGTTTTATGCAACTTTGAAAATATGCAAGGAAACAATGCAAATTAAAACACAAAGAATTTTTATAGTGGTTATATGGATAAAAATCCTTTAGTCCACTATTCCAAGTCACTTAGATCTTGGGTTATACTATAAACACTTAGTTTACAGTGTAATCTACTTACGCCAAAACAACAAATGAATGTGGCCGTAAGCTCACAATAGGAGATCACAAAGAAAACCTATCCTTTGAAGTTAGATTACTCACAAAGATGGATCTACACTTCTCACAACACTCATTTACAGTTTTTCACTCAGAAAAAAATGATTAAACTTGAATCTTCAACTTGGTTCTGTCAACAAATGACTTCGCCAGGTGAGTGAGCTGTTCTTGAGATTTAGAGAGATTTTGCTTTGGAAATTTGCTCAGAGTTGTGTTTTTATCTTCTTCTTCAGTCTCACGAACTATTTATGCTCCAAGTTTGAAAAATGTCCGTTGAAGAAAGACAGAATTCAAATTCCTCGGGTACTGGTCCTTAATTTCTGCGAACGGCTCTCTGCTCTGCAGCAGTACTGTCAACAGTACTTTTTGTCAGATAGCATTTTATGCACTAAGCTGATACGAGGTTTTCCTTCAATCATTTGTCATTAATACCCTCAGTCTTCAGCATTAATTATTCCAGGTGAATTTATTACCGTTGGAGAGACTTCCTGATCATCTTCACTTGGCTGATGAGCATCACTAATCTGATGATGAACTGAGCTGATCTCAAACTTGAACTAATCTGATTTGAGTCGGCTGATTTTCACCAATCTGATTTCTTCCTTCAACAGCAGATCAATAGTGTCTTGGACCAAATGAATTTTGACTTGATTGATATGTTCTTGATATTTGATCAAAATTCTTCCAAGGGATTTTTACTAAGCTTTCCTAACTTAGCTGGTTAAGATGTTTTAGAAATCATCAAAACCTCCCTTTAACTTCTAAATTACTTGTCTTCTGATCTTCATCTTTATCCAATAGGGTCCCAACTCCAATATGATCCCCACGCTTCTATACCTTTTCATAAGGAATTTAAAAAAAAAAAAAGTTGTTATTTTAATAGACGCACGAAATAGAAGGAAAAAAGTTGAACATTTTAATAATTCAATTATTCAAATAAAACTACTTAGAATTTTATCATACGTATAATTTTCATTTTTTATACAATGTATAGATCGATACAATTCAAACAAAAAACAAATAATTCAAAGCAATAGTATGATGATCTGGCCACGGATTCTCAACACCATCTTATAGGGGTAATGACAATTTACCCTTCATATAATTATCATAATATTTAATTTATCTCTTTATAATTTGAAAAAAAAAAACAATTTACCCCACTTTGATTTTTTCAAAGGAGCAATTTATCTTTCTAGGTTGGAGAGTGTATTCCACTCGCTTAAATATGAAATTAGATGTGAAATGTATTGTGTAAAAGACAAAAATTTGGTAAAATGGTGCTACATTTTTAATAACACATGAGGATAAATTGCCACATTTATAATAATTCATTTTTGTCAGTTTAATTTTTTCTGAAGGCATAAAACCAGGGGGGGATTATTGTCATTTCAATTTTTTTTAAGACTCAAAATTTCTAGGGAGACATTGTGAATCATTTTTAAAATTATATGGGGTAAATTGCTCTTTTTCAAATCAGGATAGGGTAACTTGAATTGCCCCATCTTATACGAACTACACCTCAATAAAAATGAAAAGAGACGATGGCAGTATAACAAAATTAACAGAGTATTTCAACCAAAATCAACTCCATTACGCACCAGAACATTGGCCATAACATAGACTATTTAATATGAAAAAGTTTACGCAGTTGCAATTTCAAATTTAGTTTCCCACTTTAAGGTTTAACCATAATTTTCTCAGCTTCACATTGCACGAAAATGTTGACATTAAGACCAAAGTACATGTCTGTGAATCTTCACTTGCCAACATTTTCACTAGGACGCCAGCCATAGCTTTCTGCAAGAATAAGATTAAAAATAAAATTAAAAATTCAAATTTTTCGAGCCACAATCGATGATTAACTTTCGATTTCATATCCTTGCCAATGATGATGATTTCTAAGATAGAAATTATTTGTTGGAATAAAAACTTGAACTTCCATTGATTTAGAGAATTTGATTACAAGTTACAAGTTTTTCAAAAGGTGAAAAATAAAGACTGTAAACTGATACAAGAAAATTTTAAGTACTAGTGATTTGATTCTTCATCAGTCACTTCTTCTTCAATCTCTATGTATTCCTCTTCATCTTCATCATCAATCTCATCATCATCATCATTGGCATCATCAACAAGAAGATTCTTTTGAGCAGCTTCCATTTTCTGTTTACGTTCAACTTCTTCTGCTTCTTCAACCATTTTCTTGATGCGTTCTAGGTTTTTGTACTTCACAAATGGATCAAGTTGTTCTTCAGGTGTATCGTTGGTTGCAGCAAGTTCTTTATCAGACTTGACTGGTTCATTGGATTCTTCTTCTTCCTCATCAGCAACTTCTTTCTTTTCATCAGCAGTCTCCTTGGCATTTGCTTCCTTAGCATCAGCAGTCTTTTCTTCAGCAGCCTCTGCTTTCTTTTCCTCAGTTTCCTTAACTTGCTCAGGTACGGGCTCTATTTCCTTCTCAGCAGCTTTCTCCTTATCAGCAGAGTCATTTGTTTCAGGTACTTGAACAGTTTCAGTCATTGGAGCTGATTTTCCTTCATCAGGTACTGACTTCTCTTCCCCCTTTTTGTCATCATCAGCAGGGAGGAGATCAGCAGCTGGAATATTGATAGCAGTGCAGATCCTTCTGATGTTTTCATCAACTGTGGTCAGGTGAGATGTATGATGGTTAAGTGTAGAACGTAGAGTACCAGTCTGATCATTGAGATAGTCCATGTTGAGTTGTAAGGTAGCCACTTCATTATGAACTTTTGTGGCAATTTCATCTATATGTCTTACAAACCCAAGGCTCTTTTCAGTTTCAGCATCAGCTAGCTTGGTGATAAAGCCTAGGAGATCAGCAATATCTCCTTCATGTCTTTTGAGAGCTGTGTGAAGATGATTTACATCAGACTTCACATCTTCAATGTTTCTGTTCATGCTGATTAGACTTTGAGTGAGTTGAAGAGATTTATCAGGCGGCAGAGAAAAGTTATCAATTGCATCCTTGATTAGCCTTCTGTTTTCCTCCTGCAGTCTTCTGTTTTCCTCTTGTATTTCCTTCATCAGCTTTTAGTTCTTTTCTTCTAAGAGTTGATCCAGCATCAACTGAATAGATTCCATCAGATGAGAGTGCTTGTCAGCTGTTGGAATGGAAGTGGAAGCTGAAGGATCTGTCTGGTGGACTGGTACATCTGCTAAGACTTCTTCTTTTTCTTCTTCATCTTGTTCAGGCTCAGCAGTCTCTTGTACAATTTCATGAACAACAATTGCGTCAGCATTTACTTGGACATTTTCTTGAGCTTTTACTTCATCAGGATGGGCAGCTTCTTGTTGAACAGCAGACTGTTCTTCCATCTTAACAGTTTCAGGAGTTCCATCATCTGATATCTTCATAGTCTGATGGATGACTTTAGTAATCTGAGGCATTGATCCCTGAGCAGGTGCCTTGATCACTTCCTCCTTATAAGTGCTGACTTCACAGCCAAAAGCAATTTGTTCCACACTTGGCCGTGATGGCAGATCACTTGGAGATCCTTTGAAATACCGTGATCTTTTTGACCATTTCTCCAGGGCCTGATAAACAGCAATCTTTACTGCCCTTTGAACAGGGTCTTCACTCGTCTTCCTCTTGACAGGCAGTTTATCTTTTTGGCTTCCTTAGCCACTATGCTCCTTGCACAGTTATGAAAGACATCCCTTATGTGATCAGGGTCCAGAGCTTTTGTGATGGATGAAGTTTGGAAGAATGATAAGACCCACTCTTCTTCTGCCTCAAACTCCTTCCAAGCCTTTAACTCCGCACTAGACTTGTTGACTCTGAAAGTCCTCCACTGATTGTATCTAATCTTCTCTTGGACAAACAAAATAGCCTGCTGGAGTTGTTTATCAAACTCTGCCAAAGCAGCTTCAAATCTGGCAAAGGCGATTGGGCGTCCTTTGACAATATTCAACAACCACTTAACGTTGAAAGGGCACTTTTCAACTCTCTGACCTGGTGGCAGAATTTGTCTTGCCTTCAAAGATTCACCAATCTTTATTCCACCAGCTCGTTGAGGCCCATGAGCATCTTTCTTTCTCATCTCTAGAACTAAAGCCAATTTAGCATCCTCTGCGGCTTGTAGTTCAACAGCTGTCATTTTTCTTTTCTTTTCTTCCTTCTCTGCTTGAATCTTGCTCAGCCTTATAGCTTTTGCAAGATCTTCCTTAGCCTTTTTCTCTGCAAGGGCTTCCTCCCTTCTCTTCTTTTCAGCTGCAGAGATTCTGATCTTAACAATTTTTGTTCTCTTAGGCTTATCAGCAGCAACAGGTTCAGGTGCAACAGTTGATAGAGGAATAGTTGATTTAGGTTCGATGATCCGCACTTCAGGATCATCTTGAGGTTTAGAAACCTCAGCAGTTGAACCTGGTTGTTGAGGAGTTGCTGCAGCAGCAGCAGTTGACACCTTAGCAGCACTTGTAGACTTTTCTACTTCAAGAGGCCTCTCAGCTGATTGAGGGCCTTCCCTAACTAAATCAGCAGACTTAGTGGGAGATGGTTCAAAAACCACCTTTCTTTTTGCAGATTTCTTTGGAACTACCTTCTCCTTAACAGGCTTTGATGCTGCAGTATCTCTCAGTTGACTCCTTGTCCTTTTTGCAACATTTTCAGCCGGTATCTCTGCTGATATGGTTCTAGAAGGTGAACCAGTAGACATCTCCAGTATTTCCTCAGTTGTCTGGCGAATAATCTCATCAGCAACAACTACTTTCTCCTTATCTGTTTGAACAGATACCTTCATTTTCTTATAGGGAGCCTTCTTATGCTTTTCCTCATCAGGCGACTCTTCGGCAGTTTTTCTCTTTGTGCTAGCCTTTACAGTTTGATAAGATGTCATGGCCTTGGAATTATGAATAACCTTCCCATTCGTCAGACCACATCTTAGCACAGTGAACAGATGACTTAAAAATATTCTGTGATTAGTTTGTCCTTTCTTATGAAAGTTTGCCAGAATATACCAGATAACAACTGCCCAATTTACTTCAAAACCATAGTGAATCGCCATCATCATGTGATATCTCTTCATAGTAACACTATCTAGAGAGAAGGTGCAATTTTCTACAAGCTTGGCCACCATATCAGCCATGCGTTGATATTCATCCTTTAATTGCCTTTTCTTAATGTTACCTGATAGGACTTCACCTTCTTTAGCATAGATGCTCCAGAATTCTTGTTCTTTATCCTCGGCCATGGTGGTCAGGTCTATTCTCCCATCCATCTTCAGACCGTAGTGTTCATTCAGCAGTTTGGGTGTGATGCAGATATCCACCCCTCCAACTTTCGCTTTAGTCTCCTGTGTGATGAAATCAACAACATCCTTTGTACCATAGAACTCCAGTACTTGGTCCTTGTAGACCATGTCTTCATGCGCCTCCATGAATTTGACCAGTGTAGCAGCTTTGAACTTCTCCAGAATTGACTTCATCAATTTTGTTCCAGTCTTGTGATATGTATCATAGATCAGATACATACCCTCAGCCTTGGCTTGTGATGCAGTCATGTTTATTCTGAAAGAGATTAGTAGAACGAGAGTAGTTTTGCAGAAAGAATGAGAGCAGAATTCTTTGAATGCCTTAGAAAATTTTTAGGGTGTGTAAAAAGATCAGTAAGCTGATCAGATCTAAATTTAAAGAGGTGAGAGCGTCGATTTCCGTGATTCACGCGAACCATTAGATCATTTAGTGTCAGCTTTAATCATGGGGCGACAATTACGCGTTTCAAAATTCAAAAAGCATTAAGTGACTGGCGGGAATGCGAACCGCCTTAGTCGACTTATAAAAGCGTGTTTTCAGATATAACGTTTTAAATAACGATACTTTTATATAAATAATCAGACGAGTAAACTTAATACTTATCTGATCAGACGAGAGTTCTGATAACAGGTATTACTAGTGAAAGCCAATACTTAGTAATCTTCCTATGCTGTTTTTCAATCGAGCAAGATAATTAATCTTCAATCTTCAAGAATTAAGAACATCTCTGATGACGACTTAACTTCAACTAACTTTCATCAACAAATTTCATCTTTTAATCAGAAGTACCACTAGTCTTACACGTTCCCTCTGACTTTAAGAATCCATAAGTTAACTAGTCTGTTGAGAGTTAACCTTGAAGACGATAAGATGAGTAAGCTGATAAACTCCAGTCTTCTGATGAGTTCCCCCTCAGCTTATGCATCTATATTTAATTAGACCTAGTTCAGCTCTTAAAGTTGAAAACCTTGCATCGCTTAGAGGTTTAGTGAATATATCAGCGATCTGATTGTCAGTATGAACATACTCTATTATAACATTTCCTTTTTCCACATGATCTCTGATGAAATGATGTTTGATCTCAATATGCTTAGTTCTTGAATGACTTTTAGTGTTCTGAGTAAGAGAGATTGCACTTGTATTGTCACAGTAGATTGGGATTCCACTGATCTTGATATTGTAATCTTCTTGTTGATGCTTCAACCATAACATTTGTGCACAGCAAGCTCCAGCAGCTATGTAGTCAGCTTCAGCAGTTGATATAAATACTAAATCTTTTTCTTACTCATTCATGGGATCAGACGACTACCTAAGAATTGACAGGCACCTGTTGTGCTCTTCCTATCAATCTTACAGCCAGCAAGGTCAGAATTTGAGTATCCTATATGCTCAAATCCAGATTCTCTAGGGTACTATGATCTCAATTCTTGAGTGACTTTAAGGTATCTAAGTATGCTTTTGGCAGCCAGGAGATGAGATTCTTTAGGATTTGATTGATATCTCGCACAAACCCCAATATAGTACATGATATCAGGTCTGCTAGCTGTTAGATACAACAGTGACCCAGTAATGCCTCTGTACTTGGTTATATCCACTGATTTGCCTTCTTCATCTTTATCTAAACGAAGTCCAGTAGACATAGGAACACTAACAGTAGAGCTAATTTCCATACCAAATTTCTTGAACAGATCTTTTGTGTATTTAGCTTGGTTAATGAATATTCCATCAGGCAACTGTCTTACTTGCAAACCAAGAAAATAATTTAGTTCACCCATCATGCTCATTTCAAACTTGTTCTGCATCAGCTTGGAGAACTTGTCACACATCTGTTTATTAGTTGAACAAAAATAATATCGTCCACATATATTTGCACTAGTAATATATGATCTTCCCATTCAACAGTGAACAGGGTCTTATCTACCTTACCTTTACGAAATCCTTTAATTAAAAGAAAATCAGATAGGGTATCATACCATGCTCTTGGAGCCTGTTTCAGTCCATAGAGGGCTTTCTTCAGACGATATACCTTGTCTCCTTCTTGATAAGCTTCAAATCCAGGAGGTTGTTCAACATATACTTCTTCTTGCAGTTCGCCATTGAGAAAAGCAGATTTCACATCCATTTGATAGACTGTGAAATTCTTATGAGCAGCATAGTCAAGAAATAGTCTGATTGCCTCTAATCTTGCTACTGGTGCAAATGTTTCATCAATGTCAATGCCTTCTTCTTGGCAGTAACCCTTGGCCATTAATCTTGCTTTATTTCTGGTGACAATACCATCTTCATTCATTTTATTCCTGAATACCCATTTACTGCCAATTACCCTTTGATGACTTGGTCTAGGAACTAAGTACCATACTTCATTCCTTTCAAATTGATTTAACTCTTCTTGCATAGCTTCAATCTAATTCGAATAACTAAGAGCTTCTTCAATCTGTTTGGGCTCTATTTGAGATAGGAAGCTGACAAACATTGCATCATTTGCGGCAGCTCTCCTTGTCTTTACTCTATCCAAAGGATCACCAATCACTAATTCAGGTGGGTGATCCTTGAGCCATATGAGATCAGGTTGCACATCTCAATGTTGTCCTCTGTTTTGATCTTGTAACACTACTGTTGGAGTTTCATTAGTAGTCTGTTGAACATTAGTCGTCTGTTGAACAGTCTCTGGTCTGTCAGCTGTTTGCAACTCGTCTGTTAGACAATCAGCTGTGTGATTTTGAACAACATTTTAGTTATCAGCTGAGATGAGATCATGTAGTATGATGGGTATGTACTCTTCATTTCTTTCAACATTCAATTTCTGAAAATCAGTAGACAGACTTTGATTCTTTTCAGAAGATTGGTTTGGTTCATCAATTACTACATGTATAGATTCTTCTACAAGTAAAGTTCTTTTATTAAGGAGTCTATATGTAAAACCCCGAATTTCTTTCCTATAAATTTAATTTACTTGAAATTGATAATTTTAACTATGTGGATTTAATAATTGAAATAAAAATTCATATCTATGTTGTTAAAAATTTCAACGAGTGAGCATATTTTTAAATTTTAAGTGATTTAATTGATATTCACTTGAATTATTATTGGTGTGCAAATTAAGTATTACAAAGAGCTCACTCTTGTGTTATTTTGAGGATTGAAATACAAAAATAAAATAAAAGGGGGACTTCTTGAATTGTCCCAAGACTTTGAGGACTAAAAAGGAAAAAAACTCAAAGTTTGAAATGCAAAAGTAAAATAAAAGGGGGACTTCTTGAATTGTCCCAAGACTTTGAGGACTAAAAAGGAAAAAAAACTCAAAGTTTGAGGGTGTAAATTGCAAAACAACCATTAAATATGAAGAGAAGTCAACCATTTTTCCTCATTATCTTCTTCTTCTACAACTACACACACTAAAACACACACAAAACCCCTTTCATTAATTTGTTCATAACTTTCTCATTTGTTAACCAAATCAAGTAAATGAGTAGTCAAAATTGATCTACTCGACGAGAGGAACACAATGGTGGTGGTAATTGATGGAATATGAGGTGTTTTCCGGCGGAAATTAGAGGAGAAAGTGGCGGTTTTAAGTGGGTTTTCTTGCATGTCCCTTTTCCGGTCATTTCTTCGACAATCGAGCTTCACCACGGTGTTCTAGGCTTAGAGGAGAGCGGAATGGTGGGTTCGGCTCATTTTCCGGTGTCTGTCAACGGCCGGTTAACGGTGGTCAACGGTCGGTCAACGGTGCCTACTCCGGTCAGCGACTTCGTCTCGGAATGGGTATTCCATTTTCGGTCTTCATTTCTCGATTTGAGTTCGTTAGATATTCCTTGAGCCTAAATGTTATTGTGTATTATTTATTTACATTGTGGTTAATTTTTGGCTTTAGAATTTAGTTTGAGCATGAGTTTGAGTTTGAACTATGTTATGCATGTATCTCGATTAACTCGGTTTTAGCTATAAAGATGGGGTACTTTTGCTCGGTTTAAATAAATATTTATTAGATATTTGGATCTTGATTTATTTTTGTAAGAAAGTTATTGTTTATAATTTTTAAAACATTGGAGGGTATTTTTGAAAGATTTTAAAAGTTCAAGGGTTAGGGATGTGAAAATTTTGAGAGTCTATTGGACTGAAAAATCTATTTTTGTTTGATATTTGGTTAGGTTTACTTGAAAAGCATTTGTTCTAAAGTTTGTTTCGATATTTTGCAAAAATGGGAGTTTTTGAAACATTTGGGGCTATTTTTATAAATCTGAAAATAAGGGGGTAAAGGTGCTGTTAGATCGCTATTTTTACATCGTTACTTTTATAAACTTTTGATTAATTGATTTAAAGTAGTGCTTTGATAACTTGTGTTTTAAGATTGAAAATTTGAAAAATTTCCTAAGAAATTTTTAATGAAAGAACTTTTGTTTCTCATTGTTAGTTTGTGAAAAGTTATTAAAACTTGTGATTAATTCTGGTTTTATAGTGAATTTTTGCTTAAATATTTTTAAACGTTCTTGTGATATTGGGTCTTGAATTATTTTTGCAAGAAAGTAATGTTTTAATGTTTTGGAAACTTTAGGGGTATACTTTGAATGTTTTCAAAAGAAATGGGTGTTTAATTATTAGCTTGTTAAATATTTTGGATTTTCTCAAATCTTAAAGTTTTAAAAAAAAATGAATACACTTTCGAAAGTTTTAAGTTCTTGTCTAAGATTTTAATTTAGGAAATCCTTGTGATAGGATTTTCTTTAATTATATTTAAGTAAGATTATAAGATAATCTATTAGTCGTATACGTATTTGCTCAGGTTTCGGATACACTTCATAGTGGAATTTTGGTCGCCGTAGTAAGCTCTTCAGGTGAGTGCTATGTGTTACTTGTGTGTAAGTCTAAATGTGCTAGTAGGTCGAGTCATAACTGTAACTTGGTTACTAAAGGAACAAGCATGTGATGTATGATAACATGAAGAACTCGGCTGCTAGGACAAGTTACACGTTGAAGTATTGTTTATGTCTATGTGCTTATGAGTCATTGATATTGCATGTTGAACTGTTATTGAGTTGTTTACCGATTTCCTGTTACTGAACTGTTACTGTTACTGTTACTGTATTGTACCGTACTGTTTACTGTTACTGTGTGGGCCCCTATTTTGGTGTGCGGAATCGTGGTTAACCCGAAAGGTAAGGGCCGGAGGGTTACCTCGATCCACCGTAGACCCGCTTCACGAACCAAGTGTGGAGGTTACACTTGGGGAGTGAATGTCAAACTCCTGGCATTTGACGTCAATGCGCACTGTTATGTAAGGTCGCACCTTACTTGGAGTGTTCGGTGGTGGTTTTCCTGACTGTGGATTGGAGGGTAAGAGGAGAGCGGCTTCAACAAATGTTGATTACTTGATTAACGTGCTTAAATTGTTATAGCATATGTTCATTTACTGTATTGTTGTATATGCTCATGTATATTATGTTGCATCACGCACAAGTGCACTACAGCCTCACTAAGTTGGACGATCAACTTATGCATTCTGTGTTTCAATCTTTTCAGCTACATATGTTTGGGGTAAATGATAGTTCATGTTGCGGTTAGGTCATCACGGTTGCGATCCCACCCTAGTTCCAGAGAGTAGTTGAACTTTTGTTTAAATTCTTATTTGATTTTATGATTTTCGTTTGAACTCATATTTTAAACCTCCTATAATGTCTTAGTTCATTTTTATTATATCTTGCTAAATATCTTGGTATTTTAGCTAATTTTGTAAAATGAGAATATCTATAGAAAATGATTTTAAATTTTATTAAATATTAATCTTAATCTTCTTGATTTCTTTTGAGTCCCAGAAGTTGTTTCACCATGTCATGTCATCCGCTAAAATTTGTTTTAATTACTTTCGCTTTAAACTTAGTAATCAAAATTGTTCTTATATCGTTTTAAACCGCTTCCGCTTAAAATCTTTAATTCTCGATTTTTATTTATCGTTCTTTTTAAATGTTTCGATATTTTAACTCTTTTCAAAATAATAATAACTTCTCGAGCGTTATCCGACGAACCCGCGGAGTCGGGCCGTTACACTATAAGCTTTACTGATAGTAGAATATCCTACTAAAACAGCTTCATCAGCCTTTTCTGCAAAGGCAGTAAGGTGATTATTCCCATTGTTTAAAACAAATCATTTACAAACAAAAATTCTAAAGTAATGAATGTTTGGCTTCCTGTTGTTCCAAACTTTATATGGAGTCTTGTTCTGGTGTTTGTTGATCATGCATCTGTTTTGGGTAAAGCATGTTGTGTTTGTGGCTTCTGCCCAGAATATTTGGGGCAGCTTTGCTCCAGCTATCATTGTCCTGGTAGCTTTCTTTAGAGTTCTGTTTCTCCTTTCAGCAACTCCATTCTGTTGAGGGGTTCTGGCAGCAGAGTACTCATGGCTGATGCCTCTGATGTTACAATACTCTTCAACAGTTGAGTTGTAAATTCAGTCCCTCTATTTGATCTGATCTTCAATATCTTTATGTTCTTCTCATTCTGGATCAGCTCCATCAGATTTGTAAGATGCTCCTTGGTTTCACTTTTCTTCTTCATGAAGATCATCCAAGTGTATCTTGAATAATCATCCACAACAGCTAGGCAGTACTTTTTCCCACCATTGTTGATTGGATCAATGGGTCCAAATAAGTCCATATGTAGCAGCTCCAAAATCCTTCCAGATGATTGGTGCTTCTTGCTTTTGAAAGATGACATGATTTGTTTACCCTTCTGACAGGCGTCACAGAGCTTATCTTTGCTCATGACTGTCTTTGGAATTCCTTCTACCAGATCATTCTTGATAAGTCTGTTTATGGTCTTGAAATTCACATGATTCATTCTTTTGTGCCACAGCCAACTGACTTCACTTGGTGTTGATGCCACCAAACAAACATTTGAATTCTTGTCCACAGAATTCCAGTCCACTGTGTAGACATTTCCTTGTCGTCTTCCAGATAAGATGATCTTCTT
The DNA here is from genome assembly GCA_003313485.2 of Penstemon barbatus. Taxonomy (NCBI): domain Eukaryota; kingdom Viridiplantae; phylum Streptophyta; class Magnoliopsida; order Lamiales; family Plantaginaceae; genus Penstemon; species Penstemon barbatus. Next base: position 41,112,171 of record CM064880.1, read on the forward strand.
TGTACCAATCTGTTCAACGTAGCACTTATTTGATGAGAAGATGACTGAAAATCCCTTGTCACAAAATTGACTTATGCTCAGCAAATTGTATTTGAGGCCTTTAACATAAGAGACGTCAGATATCTCAATGTTGCCTTTGATTAATCTTCCAGTTGCTACAATCTTGCCTTCCTTTCCTTGCTGTCTCCAAAAGTTACATTGGGACCATCCACAGCAACAACATCAGTCAGCTCATGTATGCTTCCACACATGTGTCTTCAAAAGCCACTGTCCAAGTACCAGATTTTCTCTACTTTACTCCTACTCCAAATCCTAACCTACAAAACAAAATTAAATTGTTTTAGGTACCCTTATTGAGAGGGTCCTAAAGGATTAGTTCCACCCTTGACAACCCAAGATGTTGAAGTCTTAGGCTTCTTAGGCTTCTGAGTTTTAACAGGAGCATGAGCAGGTTTATTTTCATCATATCCATCAGATTTGTTACGTTGGTAATCAGTATGATAAGGATGATGCTCATAAGCAGAATAAGATGCATGATAAGCAGGATATGCATGCATTGGATGAGCAGGATATGGTGCATAGTAAGTTGGAAATTGAGGTGCATGATACATAGGAGGATATGCAGCAGGTTGCACATAATATGATTCATGTCCATACCAAGCATTTTGATTTTTCTTGTTCTTATTCTTCTTTGGTTTACTAGATGCATCCTCATTAACAGATGACCTAGTCTTGCCACTAGTCTTATTGGATTTAGCCATATCAGCAGACTTCCTAGGACTCTGCTGTTTGGACTTACCAGTCTGTTTTTCTACTTTAGGCTCTTTGCTCTTTATAGCCCTAGGAGCTTTCTTCTCCTTTAATTCTTTCTCAGGTGAAGCAGGCTTAGTTGTCTGAACATACAATATGACCTTACTGTTGTCAGCTGATACAAATTTCTCAGTATGGTTCGGTTCTAACTTGTCCTGTTCTAAAGGTATCTTTTGTTTACTAGTTATATGAGTGGATGCAACAGATAACTTATCATGAGACTCAATTATATTTTCAAGTTGCATGATTTTACCCTTATAAACTTCACATTCAGCTTTCAGAGACTCATTTTCTTGCTCAAGCAGTTTATATTCAGCTGATTATTTTGGCTTTTCAGCCTTAAGTTTCAGTGAACTGTTTTGCTCTCTTAGCAATATCATCTCTTCCTTAAGCTTAGCAAATGTGTCAGCAATGTTGGGATTCGGTAAGATAAACAGCCCTATGCACAACGGAATTTAAAAGTTTTAGGACCTCTTACAGAATCTTGCCAGGATACTACTCTAGTTGTATATATATATGAATATTTATATAAACGACAGTATAAACAGTTCACACGTTATACCTGTCTCCTTGCAAATCCTAGTTGGCAGATGTAGTCAAGTTTCTCCCTCAAGTTGGTCGATCCTATGCCCTGTAGTAGTGCCCCATGTGTAGCGCCGCTATGGGTTGATACACCACAATTACACGAAATATAATAGTGCTCCACGTGTAGCGCCTCTATGGGTTGATACACCACAATTACACGAAATATAATATACCCTGATCGGCTAGAACACATGATATATTAAGATCAGGGTTTAGGAAACGAACTTGGAACAAAAGACAAAAATCGAACTCCTCCAAAAGAGAGAGAGAGTTCGGCCGATCTTGGAGTGGGAGAGGGGAGAGTTTTTCTTGACTTGACTTTTTGGCTCTTAAAGTTGTGTATGAGATATGACATCAAGTCCCCTATTTATAGGTATCTCATTAACCTAATCCTCCTAGGACTAAGACTCCAAGTCTCCTACATGGGCCATGGCCCTTTCAATTAGAAGACTACGTCTTCCAATTAATTCATGGCCCATTTAATTAATTTAACCAGGCTTTATTTAATCTCCCTATTAAATAGCCCAATTAAGTAACTACTCTCCTAATTAATTAAATAAGACTCAAAGTCTATTTAATTAAATCTTTCTATAATTAATTAAATCCAACTTAATTAATTAACATACAAATTAAATTCCAATTCAATTTATAACCTTGATCCAATTCTAATCGAATCCAATTTGTTCCAATTGGGTCGACCCAGTCGACCCAGTCACCAATTGACCCAGTCAATTTTTCAGACCCAGTCGACCCAATCAACCCAGTCGATTCGGTCGACCCAATTGTTTCCTTTTCCTTCGCTTTCGTTTCATGTGTATTGTGTATGCCCCCATAGGTTCACCACATAATTGGTCGTGGGTTATAATTAAATATTAATTTAATTATTCAAGCATTAAATATATTAAATCAGTCGAACACTCTGTCGACTGATCATTCCAAAATTAGCACCCTGCCAATTTAGGAATTTTCCAACACTCCACGGTTGATGTCTGGCCACAAGCCCATGGAGCCCAATCACTGGTGAATTAATTCAGTGAACCTTTTAATCATTTACAATTACCATATACGCCATAATCTCTCCATCAACCAATCTCCCAGTCAAGACTTAAGGGTATGGTCTTTCATCGGTTCCCCATTTTCTTTTGTCTTGACCTTATGCATTCTGGTCTCGAAATAATTCTCTTTGACTTAATCTTTATGAGCTACTTACATAAAGCCGTCAGATACCTAGGCCGAGGATTTTATCAGAATTAATTTCTCAAAGAAATCCATAGGAGAATTTCCCAACCTATCAAGTCGGGTCAATGGATCCTTTGTTGATGATATGAACCTGCATACGAGTTCCTCTATACACAACATGAGTCCACATAGACCTTCTGGTAATCTCCAGTCAGTCGGAACTCACATCAAAGTATAGACGTTCTCGCACCAGATAAACTCTATCACCTCAAGTATTTAGGGATCGTTCCTCGTACATTATCATAAATTGGAATAACTTCATCCCCGATATGCGACTACCGCTTCCATGGTGAGTTATTTCCTAATTGGGGTATTTAGTGCACTTGCCATCCCAGCAAACCACCCACTTATGTGTATCGACTATCCCAGTCACGCTCTTGGACCCCAGCGTTCTCCAGTTCATCGGAGTATACACAACAGTGAGAGTCTAACCGAATCCAACGATGTCCTATCTCGATTGGATTCTGTGACTCTTGAATATGTTCTAGATCACGGCCTTGGAGATCAATCAACGGGTTGTCCCATAGCCCTGTGATCTAAGGACTTCTATCCTTATGCGTAGATAATTATTACATAAGATAAACATGACCATATAATAATAAAATGCATTTATTAATCCAATTGAATGGTCTTTTCAATTAAATGCAGCCAAAATAGTTGGCTTGCAGGACACTATTCTATCAATCTCCCACTTGTACTAAAGCCAACTTTTCATACTTCTGATTCCCATCTTAGACAGATTTTTTTTTCCGGATGCCTTGGAGGCAATGGCTTAGATAGCGGGTCAGTCGTATTATCCTTTCAGGTGACACGTTCCATCTTTATGTCTCCTCTACCAATGATATAACATATCAAATGGTATGGTATCGTCTTAGTACGTGCTTGGATTCTGATGAGATCTCGACTCCTTCGCTTGCGAGATAGCTCCATTATTATCACAAAAGATAGTAATGGCTCGACAATGCTAGGTATCACATCCAATTCCTGGATGAAGTTTTTCATCCAAACACCTTCCTTTGCTGCTTCACACGCGGCAATGTATTCTGTTTCGGTGGTTGAATCTGCGGTAGTGTCTTGTTTGGAGCTCTTCCAGCTTACCGCACCACTATTGAGGCAGAACACGTATCCAGATGTCGACTTGAAGTCGTCTACATCACATTGGAAGCTAGTATCAGTATAGCATTCCAATTTCAATTCTCCTCCACCGTATACCAAGAACAATTCATTAGTCCTTCTCAGGTACTTCAGAATTGCATTTACGGCTATCCAGTGCCGCTCACCTGGATCAGACTGGTAGCGACTTGTAACGCTTAAAGCATATGCTACGTCTGGTCTCGTACATAACATACCATACATTATGCTTCCTATAGCGGATGCATATGGTACTTGAGACATTGCTTCTCTCTTCAGGCGTCTTTGGGGCCATAGACTTAGAGAGTGCAATTCCATGTCTCATTGGAAGCATTCCTCTCTTGGATTCTTCCAATTTAAATCTCTTCGAGATTTTATCTATGTACTGCGATTGGGAGAGGCCCAACAGTCCTTTTGATCTATCTCGGTAGATCCTTATAACCAGTACAAAGGATGCTTCTCCCAAATCCTTCATTGAGAATTGTGTAGATAACCATGCTTTAGTATCGGTGTACTCTCTGGTGCACTTTCATGCTCTTTTTCTCCCACTGCCTGTGGTGATGGGTCGGCTTGATCGACCTCTTCGGCCTTTTCAGCTTCAGTGACCTCATCTAGTTCTTCGTTGTGTTCCTTCTTGTCCACCAAGAAATCCTTCTCCAAGAAGTGTGCGTTCCTTGAGACAAACGTAGTTTGTCTTGTAGGATCGTAGAACTCGTATCCCATTGAGTTTTCTGGATACCCCACGAATTTGCACAAGATGGACTTTACATCCAGCTTATCTCCCACTAGCTTATTCACATAAGCGTGAGACCCCATATGCGCATGAATGCATATGAAGGTACAATACCAAAACTCATATCACGTGATATGTTTTGGATCTGGCTTCAGAGATAATTAGCTTAGTATCTTCGATTTTCTCGATCAAGTTTTATTTGATTGAATAAGGAATTTTTATGTAAGACTTCTTAATGAACATTTACATGTCCAGAATGCTCAACAACTGACAATGTTTTGAGCGAGTCTTACATTTTGAGAATCTAATTCTTTATTAAATAATCAATGGCATATTTGTTAATGCATGTTTGATTTTGAATCGATCCAAATCTCTTACATGCTTTCATTGATTAGGCTCTCTTCTTTATTCCAAAAATAATTTGGAATTGTACACCACAACGTACTTTTACCCATGATGGTACAAATCTCCCACTAATGCTTTAGTATTTCTCAACACTTTTAAATGGATTGAATCCATTGCATTTGTTTATGCCTCTTGGTTGCCTAGCAACTAACTACTAAATTTAATTTCCGTTAAGCAAGATTCGAAAGTCGGTTACTATGTATAGCATCCCAGTCAAGCTCGACCTAGTCGAGCTCATTCTTTGAATCTTTAATTCGGAAATATGTTTTAGTGCTCGTGTATCGCCTTTCGGTTTTTACAACGACTCAAGTGTGTGGAATCTTAATTATTTATATTTTATTGACTATGCATAATATATTTAGTCGTTATATGAGTATTAATACTCATTTGCTTATGTTCACCTTTTGCGTATAAATCTTATAGCGCAATCAGTTCCAACCAATATGGAACTATCACATCCCTTAAGACAAAGGACGGTATAAGCAAATTCTAATGATCTAAATAATTCATGGCTTTAGATGCATTGAATGCATCAATGAGTACTTCATAGGGCGTCCAACCCCCTTATGCATTACTTTGACCATAAGGTTAAGTTCAATAAAATGTAATCATCCCTTACGGAAAGACTAGGTTCAATTTCTTCTTTCCCTTGATCTTAATCCATGGAAGAACCATTTTGACTTTACAACTTATCATCCTTACAGAGAAACCTCTAAGGTTATTTCCCTTCAGAGAGGATTCATTCATCTTCTTCCATCTCGTAAGTCTTTTGAGCTTTTCAACGAGATGTTACTTCCCATTTACGGGAGACTTCATGTTTGCCTTCAAGAAAATTTGGGCTTGAGAACCATCTTCATTCCTCTGGTGAAACTTATCACCTTTCTTATTTGAAGAGTAACTTCGAAAAATGCAGCTTGGTGAAACCTATCACCATTCCAGTCGAAGTGTAACTTCGAAATGAAAACCAATGAAATCTTTGTAAGGAGATCAGTCCTTGCTTGGACTCGAGAATAATTTCTCAAGTTTTGAAGTCATTCAAAATTCATTTGGGTTTAATCAATTTATTTGATTCAAGTATGATGGTAAATATTCATGGATTCATAACTTATGAAAAACTGTCATAAACATGACGATAAATACGCGACAGATTAATATCAATGCATAATTTACAAACATGGTTTTCATTTGTAAATTATTCCCACTATTTTTATTGAATACCTATGCCCCCACATAAGCTTCGGGAAATAAGAATTTCCTAATGGGCTCAAGGCCCAAATGCGATCGCTCAGTACCCACGACTCGTTGGCCATACCAATTGATCCACTTGGTGGGCGATCACGTTGCCGGTTAACTATCGCAGCTAACCCTTGAGTTCATTTAGCCTCGTTTTTCGTTATGGACCCACGACTCGTGAGACATCCATACTTACTTGTGTTAAATCATGTCCAATACTCGTGAAGAGAAATAGTTCAATCCTAGACGCCCCACGACTCGTGAGACAGCGCCTAAAACCTTGCTATCCCCTCCCTTGGCACTAAACTCGTGCATCGAGGCAATAGACATATCATCTTCCTATAGCTCGACCCACGACTCGAGAGACATCGAGATATATTCGTAAAATATGCCTAAGACCTAGTAATTGGGTAGGCTCGGACCATAAACACCATTCTATGCGCCCGTTATTCGATTTAATATTCTAATTGAGTTTTAAGTTCAATTGGAGGTTTTAAGTATTCTTGTGCGAGGTCTCATCAGATTATGCTTTATCTTGTTTACGTGATCTATTCTAAGCATGCAAGACATACATCAAAGAATATAAGTAAACATACATCACCTAGCAGGATATGATTGATCGATTGCCTATCCTATGTGATCCATCACGAGCCATGTGATGGATCAATTGGTCAGTCTAGGGTGGAAATTAAATGTCCTAACTATTACAATTTACAAACCCATACATCATGGGCCTTCTTGTAATATCCACCTTGATTGGGCCTCCATGTAATGAATTGGGCCTCCATGTTCTCCAAGGTTATGGCCCTCCATGTGGATCTCTAAGTCTTCATGAGGTCTTCTCTGCTCCAAGCCTAATCTAAATCTAACTTATAAAAAGAAATGGTTCTATTATATTACATTCGTTTGCGCAAGCAAGGGCACCAATCAGGCCCATTTAATTACAACCCGTAAAATAAATAAACCAAAACTACACAGGGCTTAAGGGAAAAATCGACCAATCCACATATTCACTCAAGAACATGCATAAATTCACATAAGGGCATAAATGTAATTTTACCTGCTCCTTTAATTTTAATTCACAAAAATTATCCATGTTAATTTAATTTTGAATTAACAATTAATCTCTAAGATCAATTAACTTTTACTTGAGTTCTAAGTAATCTACAACTCTTATCTTGATAAAGTTGGTTAATTAAGATAGTTAGAAATTTTCCAAGATTACTATCTTATCCAAAACTCTAAGTTTTCCAATTTTACAAATCTCTAAGATTCTCAATATAATCCTATTTTCACTAGATTAGTTAACTAAGGTAGTGTCCAAATCTACCAAGATTTCTACCTTATCCAAAACTTCAAGTTTCCTAATTTAATAAGATCTCTAAGATCTTTAATCTTGGTAACTTACGAGAAGAGATTAACTTTAATTAAATCTCTTATCACAACTGAAACTCTGAGTTTCCTTGATTAATAAGATCTCTAAGATCTTTAATCTTGGTAATTAACTAGATGACATTAATTCTAATTACATGTCTTATCACAAATGAAACTCTAAGTTTCCTTGTTAATTAGATCTCTAAGATCAATCCAAGATTCCATAACAACCAAATCTCCAAGATTTTCAGATTTATCAAAATAGGCAGAATTAGAGTCCAACCGAAAATCAGCCAATATGTGACCAATCGAGGACTGCCACATGGCCAACACACGCGACCACAAAGTCCGCGCGTGGGCTGTATGTGGCAGCCGCGGCTGTGTGTGACAGCATGCGGCAGACAGCCCGTAGGCTGCTGCCGTGTGCCGCACGCGCATCAAGCGTGCTGCTAGCACGCTGCCATGGGATGCAGCTCGCGGTGGCCGCCCAGCCGCGGTGCGTTGCCGCGCACCGCCGCGTGCCACCGCGGTTGGATCCCAATTTTTTTTTTGTGTTTCGATTACTTTTGATTTAATTAAAACAGATCAATTTAATTAAATCCAAATCCAAAAATTAAAAATTAATGTGATAAAATTTCGAATCAAAATTTTACTTTAACTCCAAGTTAATAGATATATGTCCTAAAATATATATAGTTAAAGAACCAGCCATACATAAATCAAACATGTGATTTAAAACACAGAATTTGCAAATTCATATATTTACAAAGCCTAGAGTTGGCTCTGATACCATTGTTGGGATTCGGTAAGATAAACAGCCCTAGGCACATCGGAATTTAAAATTTTTAGGACATCTTACAGAATCTTGCTAGGATACTACTCTAGTTGTATATATATATATGAATATTCATATAAACGACAGTATAAACAGTTTACACGTTATACATGTCTCCTTGCAAATCCTAGTTGGCAGATGTAGTCAAGTTTCTCTCTCAAGTTGGTCGATCCTATGCCCTACAGTAGCGCCCCACGTGTTGCGCCTTTATGAGTTGATACACCACAATTACACGAAATATAATATACCCTGATCGGCTAGAACACAGGATATATTAAGGTCTGGGTTTAGGAAACTAACTTGGAACAAAAGACAAAAATCGAACTCCTCCAAAAGAGAGAGAGAGTTCGGCCGATCTTGGAGTGGAAGAGGGGAGAGTTTTTCTTGACTTGACTTTTTGGCTCTTAAAGTTGTGTATGAGATATGACATCAAGTCCCCTATTTATAGGTATCTTATTAACCTAATCCTCCTATGACTAGGACTCCAAGTCTCCTACATGGGCCATGGCCCTTTCAATTAGAAGACTACGTCTTCCAATTAATTCATGGCCCAGTTAATTAATTTAACCAGGCTTTATTTAATCTCCCAATTAAATAGCCCAATTAATTAACTACTCTCCTAATTAATTAAATAAGACTCAAAGTCTATTTAATTAAATCTTTCTATAATTAATTAAATCCAACTTAATTAATTAACATACAAATTAAATTCCAATTCAATTTATAACCTTGATCCAATTCTAATCGGATCCAATTTGTTCCAATTGGGTCGACCCAGTCGACCCAGTCACCAATTGACCCAGTCGATTTTTCAGACCCAGTCGACCCAATCAACCCAGTCGATTCGGTCGACCCAATTGTTTCCTTTTCCTTCGCTTTCATTTCATGTGTATTGTGTATGCCCCAATAGGTTTCTTCTTTTCTTGCTCCCGAAACGTTTCTTCATTACTCAATGTGCGTCATAAAATATTTTCTTGTAGAATCTGCAGCCTTCTTGATTAAAACGAGTGTGCGAAAATGTTCTCTCGTACGTTATGAGTTTTCAAAAATCTGACGTATCTTTTTATCAAACTCCCAAGTCGCCTTTTTATACTCTGGCCGCGCCATAATGAAATTCACTTGTTTCTTCATCTAGATGAGTATGCAAACGTGTCTTCGTTTGTACGTTACATATTTCTGAAGATCTTAAGATATGTAATCAGGTTCACGAGGATGATCGATGTAGAACTTCATATACGTACGCATAATCATGATGCGGTAGAATGGGATACGACAATAATTCCAACCCCTATGTCGCGGATTAAGATTCTTCTCAAAAGAAAAACTACTCACATATCAATATATAGTTTAGTTTGGCCCAGATAATTCAAAAGGTGCTGAATGACATTTGACTTGGGATTCTCGCAAGGAACAAAATGAGTTAAATGAAGAGACACGATAAGGATTAGAAAAGATGATCGAATCAAGATGCTCAAGACGACAAGATAAGAATTAGCAATGGCAACATAAAGAAGAATCAACGAAGATTGCAAAAGGACTGAAATATCGATAATAAAGATAATCAAATGAATAGTTCGATATAAGTGACAAGGCGAACAATTAAGGTGCACCGATAAGAATAACGAAAGGGATGAGCCTTACCATTTCAAACGGTGCAAGTAAAAAGAAGATCAAAGCAAGGATATCGGTAAGGATAACAGAATGTCGAAACAAGTATCATGACAATAATAACCAAAAACATTAAAGTGTGTTTGGTCATTTGAAAAGCAAGTCAAGATAAATGGCGAGATTCGAAGATCATTTCAATAATGATTACAACAAGCTGCAATAGAAAACAAGTAAAACTCGATAGTGAAATATGAGAACATCGAAACGATCAAATTGAACGAGACGGGAATTAAAAATAAGTTCAAAACAAATAGTAATAAGTCCGAAGTTCAAAAGGAATTGAGAATAAATTGATATGATTTATGCGGCTTGCAACAAGGAATGAAATAGACAAAGGAACAACAATTTATGAATTGACAAATGAAAACGTGAAGTTCAAAAGAAATTGAGACAATTCAATTCCTTCAGGAAATTTAGAAGATTGTATAATTGAATACAACAAAAACGAGTAACATGAAATCATATGGATAATTTCAAAACGATCATAACGGAATAAATGTGCTCGGAAAAAGAAGGACAAGGAACAATAACAATCATAGAATCCGACAAAAATAAATAATTTTGGTTTACGAAGTCGATACGAGAAAGTATCTCATGAAATAGGGAGGGGTAAACTCTGAACGAGTAAAAAGATAAGGGATCAATATAAAAACTTGATAGGATACAAGAAGTCAATCCCCAATAGACAAAGACATGTTAATTGAGAGTGTCGATAAGCTCGGAGGAAAACAGTCAAAGAGTTAGATTAAAGGTAATTAAGGGCACGGCTTGAAGAAGCCATATCAAGAATGAGGCTAAAATGATTGAAGAATATTTTACGATAAATTAGACAACATGAAGGAAAAGATACAATCGGACAATGGCATTTAGAAACTTCAGAAAAGCAAGAGCGAGAATGAGAAGATTAGATATGAACTTATGGTAGTTTTAGAATTCAAAATGAAGTTACTCGCTATCGATAAAAAAAATCATAGTTGAATGCAAGGAACGAGTAATAGACAAGTTAGAACTCAAGATGATGTCAATGAAATTTGAATGATATTTTGTCTATTGAAAGAAAGATTACATAGATAACAATTTGATTCGCCAAAACGATAAAGAAAAGACATCTAGGGATCACAAGTTCAAAATGAATAAGTACCAACATTAGAATAAGGGCGAAACAATTAATTATAGCGAAAATAGGCTCAAGAAAGCTTACTGAAGTCGAGAGATCAATTTGGAGATGGATACATTTAGGATCAGAATTATGAGTTTTGAGTAAGGTAAACTCGATAATGGAATTCCAAAGGATTAGGGCTATTTTAGTCATTCTATGTTCAAGGAAGGTCACTTGATTCAAATATTTTAATTTACGTAAAATCACGGAACGCACACATATACAATCAGAACCAGACAATAATATCAAAAATAAAGTTCGAATAACATTATGGTATTCGGGATACCACCAACAAAATAATTTATCAAGAAAACACAGAATCAAGCAAAAATAATCATTAACCCCAAGGACATGTACTAAACATATGGTTTCGGTTGCGGTCTTGTCCTAAAAGTGAACTACCCAATATGGGTAGACACCATAAAATCATGACGGTGAGTCCCACCTTACTAACCCCTCAGTACAAATCCGAGGATCCTATCCTGGCCTTGAGCCGAAGCTCTGATATCATCTGTGACGGCCCGGCACCGCGGGTCCGTCGGAAAACTGTCGAAAAATTATTGTTATTTTGAAAAAAAAAAAAGCGTTAAAAACATCGAATCCTTTTTTTTTTTAAACGAAAACGATAAATTAAAAGTTTTTCTTAAGAAACAATAAATTAAAGGTTTTAAAGCGGAAGCATTTAATCAAAGTATATCAAAATATTTGAACAAAATCAACCGAGAGAGATAACTAAGTAATTTATGAAAATCTTGTCTCTTTTGCGAAAATATAAATCATCTTTAACGAATCAAATAGTCTAAGCAAGATTTTAAACAAAATCTTAAAAGAGCATAAATCAACCACAAAATATTACTACTCTCCCGAATACTAGGGTGGGACCGCAACCATGATGACCTAACCGCAAACCGACTATTATTTCCAGAACTCCTGAAACTGAAAAGAGTGAAACATAGAACGCATAAGTTGATCGTCCAACTTAGTGAGGCTATGTGCGAATTTGCATGGTGATGTGTGAATGCAACATATTATAAAACATAAGCATGTTATCAATCAAATAAACATATATTCAAGACGGAAGAAACAAGGAATTCACATAACTCATAATTGCTGATGTCGTCCTCCACTTACCCTCCATCCTCAGTCTGAAGTCCATCCAAACACACCAAGTAAGGAGCGACCTTACTATCTAATATGCATCGGCATGTCTTTGCCGGAGTTCGTCCTTACTCCCCAAGTGTTCCTCCCCACTTGGTTTGTAAGGCCAGGCCTACGGGTAACCGTGACAATCCTGCCGGCCCTTGCCGGCCCAGTTGGCATCGGGTCCATATACCAATCAAAAGGGAGCCCACATAAAATCGAAAACAAACGGAACATAACATATCAAACATATTAACATATTATCAACATTTAATAACTTATTAAATGAAAGTTTGGTTATCATGATAATTTCGAAAAATATATTCGCAACTAGTAGATTCGGATGTAGCATGTATTTGGATAATCATGTTGAAATGCTAAGTGATTTCATGCGAGTAATGTTGACCTAATAAGTCAACCTATTAGTGACAACATGTAAGAAAAGTTAGAATAAAATCCATGCTTCGATTATTAAGAGCCTAAGTGCATGTTTGGACTCTATCTACTAGCACATCGGACCGACATACAAATTAAACACACAACGCTCACCTTTGTCGCTTAGTATAGCGACCAAAACTCCACAAATGATGCATATCCGAAACCCAAAGCAACGAAGGTGATGAAGATCTCTTCATTTCCAGAACTCTGAAGGTGGTGGTGGCAGCTCCGGTGGCAGTGGTGGCGCCTCCGGTGGTGGTTCATATCAAAAGCCCTCAAATCCTTACTTTTTCCCCAACTTCTAATGACTTCCGATTGACTCTGGGAGATCTAATCGACGATCCGAATGGTCAATACGTAGCACCTTATGTGTAGAACCTCCACGCAAAATTTGGGCATGATCCAACGGTGGACGAAGGCGGAATGGTCGGAAAACCGAGGCTGTGCTGAGTATACCCGAAATTTATCTCTCTAAATGTGTTGTCTCTTTTCTCTCTTTTATTTTCTCTCTAATTCTAACTTAACTATGAACTCTAAGGTATAAAATGAGTGGAGAGAAATCTGAAAATGAGGAGAAAGGTGTTTAAATACACCTTGGGAAGATAGGAGATATAATTACTTCCCATAAAACAAGCCAATGCATGTTCATCTTGGATAGAGAAATCTCTCTAACCAAGAGGCATGCTTGGCCACTCCCTATGGCAGGCTAGGAGAGCTATAAAGGCTCTCCTATTAGCTGCAATCAAGTATGGGGCAAAATTTGCACTTTGCCCCCTGAAGTTTCGGTAAAGTGCATTTTTGCCCCATAAATTATTTATTTTGCACAATAAAGTCAAAATATTTTTCAAAAGAGGTATACTATTATGCTAAAGTATTTTTGTTCTTTTAAAACATTTCAAAGTTAATAAGAAAATAGGACATAATTAAACTGTATATTTTAGTTCAAATTAATGTTTAACTTTGAAAATAAAAAGTAGCACATAAATTTGGATTAAAAATCCAATCAAACGGGTTCGAAATTTTGGGGGGCGTTACAGGTTATATGGATAAAAATCCTTTAGTCCACTCTTCCAGATCACTTAGATTCTGGGTTATACTATAAACACACATTTACAATATATCTCCACTTACACCTAAACAACAAATGAAGAAGCTGTAAGCTCGCAATAGGAAATCACTTAGAAAACCTATCCTCTGAAGTTAAATCACTCACAAAGACGGATTTAAACTTCGCACAACACTCAGCTAAATACAATATCACTCAGAATGTATTTTTCTGTTTTCTTCAACTGGGTTTCTGTCAACAGATGACTTCCACCAGACGAGTGAGCTGTTCGAGCTTCTTGAGACTTAGAAATTTTCTGCTTCAAAACCGAAATCTCAGAAATGTTGTTGTGTGTGTCTCTCTTCGAAATCAGCTCTATTTATACTTGGATTTGAAAATATGACCGTTGAAGAAAATCACAATTCAAATCCATAGCCTTAGCCCGAATTCAGAACGGCTTTCTGCTACAGTACTTTTTCTGCTATACTTTCCTGTAGCTGCATTAAATGCACCATGCTGATCCGAGAATTTTCTTCAATCATTTGGCATTACTACCCTTCTCTTGCAGCATTAATTACACCAAGTGCATTTATTACCGTTGAACTATCTCATGATCTCTTCCACTCTGATGATCGATGCAACTCTGCTGATAGATACTCTGCTGATCAAATACTGAACTAATCTGATTTGAGTCAGCTGATGGTCTACCCTTTTGATTGCTGTTTCAGCGTGAGATCAGTAGTCTTCTGGGCTTCGAATCTTGAACTCTTCTGATGTCTTCTTTACTTGTTCAAAATTCTTCTAAGGGAACTAAGCTTTCCATACTTAGCTGATTTTGACGTTTTGGAAATCATCAAAATCTTCCCTCATCTTCTTATCTTCTTTGCACTTCATCTTCATCTTCATCCAACAATTTCCCCCTTTTTGATGATGACAAAACTTCATCTAAGTACCTGTACCTAAACTAAAGTTTTGATCCTCAAAAATTTATGAGATAGAAATAGTCTATTGGATTTCAAACTTGAACTTTTATAGATTTGAAAAGATTACATATTACAAGTTTGTTAAGATGAGATGTGCAAAAAAAATTACAAGGAATTAAACATAAGTAATCTAAACAAGACTAGTCTTCTGGCTTGTCTTCTTCTTTCTTGTCTTCTTCAGCTTCCTTGTTCTCTTCTTCTTCTTCAGCAGGTTTGGAAGTTTCAGCTTCCAATTCTTTGAAGAATTTTTGTTTTAACAGCTCCAACTTCTTTTTCTTGACATCAGGATCTAGCTGTTCTTCAGCTGAGTCCTTAGTAGCAGCTATTTCTTTGTCAGACTTAACTTTTGCTTCAGCATCAGTTTCATCAGCATCCTTTTCTTCTTCTATGATCTTCTCATCTGTTGGTCTGCTTGTGCCATCATTATCTTCATCAGTCTTTTCATTTTCAGCAGATTCCTCCAGTGCTTCAGTTCCTTCTAATTCAGCATTTTCTTCTTCATCACAAAGTACCTTATCTTCTGATGGGGGCTATTTCGCACCCTACATACTGTACGAATCGACTAAAGAACATGAGATCGGTTCGACCAAATTAGACAGTTCGGGATCATCTTATCGACCCGGCCGAATACAGCTCTCTTCGACTAGAAGACTATATTCCGGACCCAAGAAGGATATTTGGACCGAGTCCTATTAGGACTATGTTTCCTTGTAACTCTAGGTTTAGCATGATATAAATACCTAGTTAATCATTGTATTAAACAACTCCGAAAACTCTGAATCACAAGGCAAATACGCCATTGAATTCTGCATAAACTCCACAACTCACTATTATTCAATAAAAAAAGAGCTTTCTCTTCGTATTTGTATATTCTTTGCGTTGGTTTAAGTATTTACTTTTTGTTCTTAAGATATTGCTTTCCTTGAGATTGATCCATCCTGAATAAAGTAACAGAGCCCTATAAAATATATATATATTGAAAACCCCCAATATCACAAATTCACTGATACCATTAACCCGACGAAATCAGGTTAAATCAGTTGGCGCCCACCGAGGGGCTAGGTTAATTATTCGATCGACACATGGCTCGCCCAAGGAAAAGCGCTCGTATCGGAGCAAGAAGTAACACAACCACCGGTCATAACACATCTGAAGATCTACAGGACAACAATGATAATAACGCTCCCAACGTCAACGAGAATTTGCAGGATACCCACCCCCGTCAACAGAAAACCCAAGGAGGTCTTCCCGGTACAATACGGGAAGAGCCGGAAGTCCCTGAGATCCCCGTCCCTCTCCCGGGCGCTCAGGAGAAACTGCGACAAATAGCGATGCTCTTTAAATCACTCTCTCCAGAAGAATTACTCGTACTTGATCAAATTCCGCAAAATGGTAGGGCTGCCAGGGCAACTCTTGCTCGAAGAGCGCCAAGGCAAAACGATCAAGCATCTCAACAAGCTGACAGCCCGCCAAGCGAGCGGCGCTCCCTACACAGTTCGCAGCAGGGCAATTCCAAATCCTCCGATAACCATCCCCGAAGAAAACCAGGACAAAGAAAACCACAGGCGGGGCGCAGTGGGTCCAAGGAACGTACAATAATTCCTATCAAGGATGACATAGAGGATGCAATCCCAGATCGACCACGACCGACTCGATTCTCGGAAAGAGAAATTGAAAGGATGGTGCAGGAGCGACTCGAACAACGCCTACGATCTGTTCAAAACCCGTGGACCTGAACCACGGAACTCCAGGAGAGCCTTGCGGCCTGTTCTCCCTTCTGCAGAGAAATAAAAGAGGCACAATCCATCGGACAGGTCCTGGGTAGACTACCCCGATATGATGGAACCACCGACCCAGATGATTATATCTTTAGCTTCACAAATATAATGAACTTGTACGCCCACTCTGCGGAATTCACCGCCAAGTTAATGGTGACCACATTCGAAGGACTCGCATTGGACTGGTTCGCCAAACAACCTGCCAACTCCATATTCAGTTTCCGAGAATTATGCAATAAACTGACGCAGTAGTTTGCCAGTCAGAAGAGGCAAAAACTCCCGATGAGCTACTTAGGAACCATACACCAACAAGAGGGAGAATCCCTAAGAAACTGGTTGGCGAGATTTGACGTGGAGCTACTCAAAATCGATTCTCCAAATATCGATTACATAATTTCTATTCTCTTCGACCTCACGAAGAATAGGCAGTTCGGAAATGCCCTCAGTCGAAAACAACCAAGAACGTTTTCCGACATCATGAGCTTGGCGTCTAAATATATGACCCAAGAAGAGATGAATTCCTTTAAGGATAAAAACAAAAACAAAGCCACAACTTCAGGCTCCAAACGGCATGACAGGATTCCTGCCCAAAGATCCGTGGATTATGAGCGATCTTTTAGAAAAGGCAACGTTTTCCAGCGATTGGAATACAACAAAGCCGACCAAGAAAGGTAACCTAATTTCTACCAAAGACCAAGAAACCCCGAACTACCGATCAGAGGCAGGGTGAATCAAGTGGAACACCCAAGGTTAAATGCTCCGATGGAAGAAATATTGGAAGTTCTAGAAAGAAATAACTGGATCCCCGAAGCGAGGAAAATCGCTCAGCCCAGACCAGGGTCTCGAAACTACGACCTATACTGTAAGTACCATAGGGCACACGGACATCGAACGGAAAATTGTTTTCACCTTAAAAGAGAAGTTGAAAAACTAATCGAACAAGGAAAACTAGACGAATACATAGATCGAGATAACCACAAAAGGGAAAGAAGTACGAGCCCTCGGAGTAATAATCAGAGAAGGAGTTCCCGTCGAAGATCGCCCGAGCATGGTCCTATACAGGAGTTGAACCACGACCAGATCAATGGGACTATCCATACAATATCCGGGGGACCCGCGGGCGGGGATAGTCGTAACGCCCGACGAAGGACAGCCAGATCCATAATTGGAAACTCAAAATACCCAAAAGAAATATGGACTCTGGAAAACAAACCATCAAACGACCAGCCGATCAGCTTTAACGAAGGCGAAGTACCTAAAAACATCGTTTGGGACACAAAAGAGGATAACCCCGATTTCCCGATGGTGGTGTCGCTAGAAATAGCAAATTATAATGTCAAAAGAATCCTAATCGATAATGGGAGCTCAGCAAATATCATCTCCCGAGAGGTTTTAGCCCAAATGAACTTGGGACAGATAAATCTACAGAAAGTAGCTACGCCGTTAGTAGGGTTTGGAGGGTCCGAGATCGTCCCCAGCGGAACAATAACCTTAAGTGTATCACTCGGGAAAAAACCGCACCAGACAGTGAAGCTAGTGAAATTTCTAGTGGTAGAAACACCCTTCGCTTATAACACAATATTGGGACGACCAACTCTCAACCTGTTCCGAGCCGTTGTCTCTACTTATCACCAGAAAATAAAGTTTCCGACTGATGGAGGTATCGGAGAAATAACGAATGATCACTGTATGGCATGGGATTGCTACAGCACCTCGTTAACCTTGAAAGAACATCCCAAATCAATTACTCCGAGCAAAAGAAAGATCGAAGAAGACCTCACTAGAAACAAGGTTGAAATCCCTAGTACTGATCGAATAGACAAAAAGGGAAAAGAACCGCTAGATTTAGCCTTAAAACCCCCAGAACATAAGGATGTAATTCTAGTGCAAGGGGACTCGTCCAAAACGACAAGAATAGGTACTGAATTGAGCAAAGAAGGGGAAGTAATGTTAATCAACTTCCTCAGAGATAATGTCGACGTCTTCGCCTGGAGCGCGAATGACATTGAAGGAATTGATCCTCGAGTAATCAAGCATTCCCTAAAAATTGATCCTTTGGCAAAACCCGCCAGACAAAAGAAGAGAAATCATGGGCCGGTAAAAGATAAAATTATCAAAGCCGAGGTAGAAAGACTACTTGAAGCAAAACAAATCCAAGAAATACACTTCTCAGAATGGCTATGTAATGTTGTTCTAGTAGCAAAAGGGGATAAAAAGGACAACAAATGGAGAATGTGTAATGATTTTACCGACCTTAACAAATTATGTCCACGCGACCCATATCCTCTCCCAAGGATCGACTTGTTAGTTGACTCAACCGCTGGCTTCGCGATATTCAGCATGATGGACGCGTTTCAAGGATTCTATCAAATATACATGGATGAGCGGGACCAAGAGAAAACTGCATTCGTAACCGAGCAGGGAGTATATTGCTTTATAGTGATGCCATTCGGCTTAAGGAATGCCGGGGCTACTTACCAAAGGTTGGTAAACCTAATGTTCAAAGAGTTAATCGGAGAATTAATGGAAGTCTATGTGGACGACATGTTGGTCAAAAGTATGAACGAAGCGGATCACGTAAAACATCTTGATCGATGTTTCCGGATCTTAAGAAAATCGTAGAAGTGCAAAGCTTGGTTGGGAAAATCGTAGCGTTGAACAGATTCATATCAAAATCTGCGGACAGAAGCTTGCCCTTTTTCCAAACGCTTCGAAAAGCAAAAAACTTCGTTTGGACCGAAGAATGCGATCGAGCCTTCGAACAACTCAAAGAGTATTTGACAACTCCACCGATGTTGGCCAAACCGATGGAAGGAGAACCTTTGTATATCTACATCTCGATCTCCGACGCGGCCGTTAGTTCAGTACTAATAAAGATAGAAGGTTCAGAACATAAGCCTGTCTATTATTTAAGCAAATTACTGCAAGGGGCGGAGAAGAATTATTTGGAGATTGAGAAATTCACTCTGGCCTTAGTAGTGGCTGCACGAAAACTTCGACCTTACTTTTTAACCTACAAAATAGTGGTTTTAACAAATCAACCACTAAGACAAGTCTTAGCAAAACTGGAAGCCTCCGGAAGACTAATCAAATGGGCGATCGAACTCGGCCAATTCGAAATCGATTACAAACCAAGAATCGCAATTAAGGCCCAAGTGTTAGCTGATTTTCTATTGGAAACACCAACACAGGCAACTGAACTATCGAGCAGCCTCAACGACGATGTCTTGATCATAGAAGATCAAACTTGGTTAATGCATGTCGACGGTGCTTCATGCCGAGAAGGAGGAGGCGCCGGAATCAACTTCACCGGACCAAATAAAGAAGATTTGAATTATGCGATAACGTTGGACTTCGTCGTAACAAACAATGAAGCAGAATATGAAGCGTTAATTGCAGGAATGGAAATGGCGATCAAAGCCAACATAAAAAGTCTTAAAGTATTAACCGATTCAGAGTTAGTACAAAGACAAATAGAAGGCCTATACGAGGCTAAAGAATTCAATATGGTTAAATACCTCGCCAAAGTAAAAACACTAGCTGAGAAATTTGAAAGTTTCGGCATACAGAACATTCCACGTTCGGAAAACAAATGGGCCGATCAACTATCTAAGTTCACAGGATCCCATGACGGAAAGACCGAAAGGGTGATCAACTAGTTGATCTCTAATACACCGGCGATCGATATCGATGAAACACCGGTAGTCGATATAATGGGAATTGAAGAAGCTGAAGAAAACTGGATGACTCCAATGATAGACTATCTTCGAGAGGGAAAACTACCGCCTGACCAGAATGAAGCTCGGAAAATAAGATATCGAGCTCCAAAGTATACACTTGTAGAAGGAAAACTCTACCGGAGATCGGTATCAGGAATTCTTCTGAAATGCGTCTCTGAATCACAAACCATTGATATTCTACGAGAGGTACATGAAGGAGACGCAGGGAATCACAGCGGATCAAGGGCATTGGCTTTAAAATGCCTCAGAACAGGTTATTATTGGCCTACCATCAATTAAGATGCCGCTCAGTATGTCCAAGAATGTCATCACTGCCAAGTCCATGCTAATATATGTCATCGACCAGCAGAAAACATGCACCCAATCCCGGTATGTTGGCCTTTCGATCAATGGGGAATGGACATCGTGGGACCATTCCCAGCGGCTAGATCCAAGAAAGCTTATGTCCTGGTCGCCGTAGAATACTTCAGCAAATGGATAGAATGCATCGCCCTAGCTCGAATAACTCAGTTCCAAGTGATCAACTTCCTATGGAAATTCATAGTTTGTCGATTTGGCATCCCAAGGATCCAAATTTCTGATAATGGAACCCAATTCGCGGGAAAACAAGTAATAGAATGGTGTTCAAAACTTGGGATTCAACAAAACTTCACTTCGGTCGGGCACCCTAGAGCGAACGGACAAACCGAAGTAGCAAACCAAGAAATAATAAAATCTTTGGAAAAAAGACTAGGAGCGGCCAAAGGAAAATGGCTTGATGAACTCCCAGGAGTACTTTGGGCAAATCGAACCACAGTCAGGAGCTCGACCGGGGAAACCCCATTTAGCTTGGTATATGGTTCGGAAGCTGTTATTCCTGTTGAAACTCTAATTCCAACACCAAGAATTGAAATGTACGATGATCAGGAAAACGAAAAGACAAGAGAAAATGATATCGACTTAACAGAAGCTTTAAGAGAAAAAGCCGATGTACGCCTGCAAGCCACTAAAGCAAGTATGGAAAAGGCATACAATCAAAAAGTACGCATCCGAACCTTTATAGAAGGAGACCTGGTCTTGAAAAAAGTAGAAGTATCCAAGCATGTGGGAAAGTTACAACAAAATTGGGATGGACCTTACGTTGTCATTGGCGTAGGAAAGAAAGGTTCATACAAAATTGCACACTTGGATGGAACAGCCTTGCCAAGAACCTGGAACGCTGTCAACCTTAGAAAATACTATGGTAAATAAATTTTAGCAGATTATGCCGCTTTGTTTTATTTTATTTTATGGAGTTTTAAATCTTTGTAATAAAGGCCTTAGCCTACGGTTCAATTATAAAAGATCTTAGAAATTTCTATAAATCGATTGTTTCGGTAATCACTCCTTGAAATTCTACTATCATAATGGTTAAGATCGGGACAACAGGGGTTAAGTATACATTGATCCGCTCAATAAACACTCCTCGATCCGACCATACAAACGAGTCGAGTATACATTGATGCGCTCAATAAAAACTCCTCGTTCATTATTCACAAAGATTAACGGACTTTTGGGTATTGAAAACCTAAGTCTAAATACAAACGAGTCGAGTATACATTGATCCGCTCAATAAAAACTCCTCGTTCATTATTCACGAAGATTAACAGACTTCAGGTACTAAAAACCTAAGTCTAAACAAAACGAGTTGAAGTAAACATTGATCCGCTCAATAAAAACTCCTCGTTCATTGTTCACAACGATTAAAAGACTTTTGGTATTGAAAACCTAAGTCTAAATACAAACGAGTCGAGTATACATTGATCCGCTCAATAAAAATCCCTCGTTCATTATTCACGAAGATTAACAGACTTCAGGTACTAAAAACCTAAGTCTAAAAAACGACTTGAAGTAAACATTGATCCGCTCAATAAAAACTCCTCGTTCATTGTTCACAACGATTAAAAGACTTTTGTATTGAAAACCTAAGTCTAAATACAAACGAGTCGAGTATACATTGATCCGCTCAATAAAAACTCCTCGTTCATTATTTACGAAGATTAACAGACTTCAGGTACTAAAAACCTAAGTCTAAACAAAACGAGTTGAAGTAAACATTGATCCGCTCAATAAAAACTCCTCGTTCATTGTTCACAATGATTAAAAGACTTTTGGTATTGAAAACCTAAGTCTAAATAAAAACGAGTCGAGTATACATTGATCCGCTCAATAAAAACTCCTCGTTCATTATTCACGAAGATTAACAGACTTCAGGTACTAAAAATCGAAGTCTAAACAAAACGAGTTGAGTAAACATCGATCCGCTCGATAAAAACTCCATGATCAATTTTTCAACGATTAAAAGACTTTTGGTATTGAAAACCTAAGTCTAAATCAAAAAAGAGTTGAGTATACATTGATCCGCTCAATAAACACTCCTCGATCTAAGTAAAAACGAGTCGAGTATACATTGATCCGCTCAATAAACACTCCTCGATATATATTCAACGATTCAAAAAGACTTCAGGTATTAAAAACCTAAGTCTAAACAAAATGAGTTGAGTAAACAATGATCCGCTCAATAAAAACTGCTCGATCTACTCATGACGATTCAAAAAGACTTTAGGTATAAAAACCTAAGTCTAAATTATAAATAAGAGTTGAGTAAACATTGATCCGCTCAATAAACACTCCTCGATCTATTCCTAACGATCTGAAAGATCTGCTAATACACCTAAGTCTTGAAGATGAATCCATCTGCTCGGAAAATGCTCCTCATAAATAAAAATTATGACAGAATCAACGACAAGGAAGATGCAAGGGATAAAAGTAATATTTTATTCATCAAATCAATTACATACAAAAATCCTACATTACAAAGATCTACACACTACATAAACACCGTTACAATGTTTTAGATGAAATGATCATTTAGATCGGCGATCTTCACGACAATGTCCACGGAAACACCAATCTCCTCCCTAGTACCTCGTCAATTATGATAAACCACCTAAGAAGCATGCTGCTCAGGATGGTCGACTTCTTTAGTTCGATGGCCAGGGACGGATGATCAAATGTTCTTCCAGAGGAAATGAGCATTACCAGCCAGATAACCGGCAATACTCATTCACCCACAGCAAATACTGCTTCTACATAAGGAGTTGGCATTTTACTCTGAAGCAGCATCGCGCAAGGACTGTCAAGATCAGCACATGTACCAGCCCACCCCGGTGGTCTATCACCCCGGAGGTGACATCGAAGAGCAGGGGTGAGTGGCAAGTATGAACCCTCCATGTGCAAACAGAAACCACGGACCTCAAATCTGTGAAAACAACATTTGAGGCCTCATGGGACCCGTTAGAACAAGGTAGGGCTTCCATGGGACCCGTCAGTACAAGGTAGAAGAACATCAAGCTATTACAATGTGAATCACGATAATGTGACTTTTTGAATATTATGGGATCTGAAGGCAAAATAAAATCTAAGGAAACTAAGATCTCTATCCTTTTTGGGAAATTGCAAATGAAGTAAGCAAGACACTTCCCTATTTATAATGAAAGACCGAAGCAATCCAACGGCTGAAAAAATATTTGATCAACGGACATAAATGCGACCCTTTAACTCCCCGTAATAAATGCAAGTAAGTTGGAACGGCGCTATTTAGTCGACTCAACCAGTCGACAACAGGAAAGGCCGTAGATCAAAGCGATCATTGAAATAACACAAACAGATCTAAAGGAGCTCCGGACCAGATAGACCGGTACGATCATACATGATGATACACCGATTGAGGAACATATAGTTCAAAGTTAATGCTGGAAAACATAAAGCTTTGGAAGATACTGAAAGGGATATTTTTCTCTTAGTCTGATGAAAAGAAAAAGCGGAGTTCAACAAAAGGGACAATAGCCCCCTTATATAAGATTTAGATCGCAAAAAGACAAAAGTACAGGGCATAAATTGAACATCGACCAAGATGATGAGCGTTCCTTAACAGCTATTAAATCGATTATCGATACAAAAAAAAAAAACCTACCATCTACATTTTTGATGTACTACACGGTTTTGAATATAATCCAAGGGACTATACTGAGTTGATCAACAAAAGACTTGATTTGCAAAACAAACATTATACCATTCATTTACTCAAATAGTGACCAAGCAAGATCAAGCTACCTTTTCTCTATCCTGACTATTCTCCGCAAAGATCAATTTCAGATAAGTATGCTAATCTATACTGATTATTTCATTATGATTATATTTATGCATAAAGGCAAAATGTGCATAACAAAGTATATCTACAGAAGAAAATTGATCAAGGCAAGAATCTGCCTACAAAAAGGTCATAATTTTCAATTTAGTACTTCTCCCATTAAAAAATTTCAGCCCGAACAAATACACAAAAGTTGGGCAGAAAAAAAAAAAAAAAAAAAAAAAAAAGAGGCAGTCCATGGCCTGCCAGGTCGAACAAAGGTCACTGAGAAGAATTGTCAGCAGATCGACTAGCAGAAACAGTCCTCCGAGGAGTCAAGTTGCCAGCAAACGCCATCAACTCCTCTTGACGCTTTAGATAACCAGCGTCATATCCTTCCTCATAGGACCGCCGTCGAGACTACTCTGCTAGGGCAGCAGCCTGAACCAAGTCATTTTTCTCTTTCTCCCAGACAGACTTTTCCTCCTGCAACTTTTTCAAATCATCATTGGCAAGCTGCAGCTGGAGAGTCTGCCCTGCAACCTTCGCCGACTCCGACTCCAAACGACGTTGGTAAGCATCCTTACCATTCCACAGATCGTCGTTTTCCACGCCCAGCTGGAGTGCAAAATATTTGGCCTAGAAAAGGAAGAGAATGAGAAAAACCCCTACATATCAACGCAGTAAAAGCAAGTAAAATAATGAAAAATATGTCTACCTGCTCGCATATCTTAACCAGCGACTGAACAAGGCGTACATTGGAAGTACCCTCAAGTTTCCTCAGCTCACTAGGCAAAATGGTGCTTAAACCCAGATCCCAGGACAAAGCATCAGGCTCAACTGAGCCAGGCAATTCGCTATTAGAAGGGACACCGTCAGGGCGTGGAATCTCTGACAACATAATATCCTTAACCTGTTCAAGGATGCATCGATCGTCTAACAGACGAGGAGAATCTCTCTCGTTGGGGCTAACAGAGGTCTCCTTGCCCGAAGCAGAAATAACGGTCCGACGACCAGACCTCGACCCAAACCGACCCCCAGAAGGTCCCCCAGATTCAAAAGAAGTAGTCATCACCGTGGTATCATGAAATAAATAGTCAGGACAATCCTGCAAAATAGATTGTGTTGTGGAAGGATTGACAAAAAAGCCATCACCAACTTGCCCTTCGCTGACGATCGGGGCAGTAGAAGTAGACAAAGGAAGGGAAATAGCAAAATCCCCTCCATGAAAAACATGCTCGAAGGAAGAAGCACCTGAAGTAACAGGTATATTATAAGTCGGTTCCTCATTGGACATATCGCCAAAAGCCACCCGACCAGGGGAAGGCATACTTCGTACTTGAGTGGAAGAAGAAAAGATTGGTTCTGAAAACGATGAGTTTACTACAGAAAAAGGTGCGGAAGGGATAACACGAGTATCAATCACCGACCTAATTATTGGGGACGAACGAGGAGGCTCCATCGACGGTCCATCTCTTCGAGATTTTTTGGATCTATTATCCCTAGCGCTCTCACGAGAAGGTCGTTTCGAAGTATTGCCGAAAAGATTACTCATGATCGAATTGTTGAAATGTATAAGCAAGTAACGAGAAAGTTTATCGACTAGCCAAAGAAAAAGTATTCTATTAGAAGAGACGAGTATAACGGTAAATAACAAGTCAAGTTTTTACCTTCAGTATTTATACTACACGAAAAGACGCTACAGACCTAAAGAAAAGGCGCGAAATAGAAAAACTGACCTTGGAACAAACACTAGAATTTGAAAAGACGCAATCATAATGATTACGGCGAACTTAATGACTTGGCTGAATTATTACGGTGTAGACGAAAAGACGTGACTGTCAAAATATGAAACGCTTAGCGTACAAATGGATGAAAAGGTAAAATTACAATTAAACCTACGGGTAAATAATTACAAAGATTATTTCAAAAGTCACTATATCAAGAAGCCTGGTCGCTATCTGGACTTCTCTGTTCACTACCGACGTTCTCGGTCGTGCCAATATCTTCTCCTTCTTCTTCTTCATCTTCTGGATCGATAAAAGTATCATCAAGCTCATCGTTAACATCAGAAGGAGGAATCGGCAATGGTTTTCCGAATTCTTTGACAAGGTGAGCCAAAGGAAAACCTTGATATATGACATCCGGAAGCTCGGAAGGAGAACAAATTTCGCCATAACGATTTAACCGAATGTGCGCCGCCTTAAAATACTCCTTTCGACGGTCGTCGATCATCTCTAAGGCGACCAGTTGATGAACCGCCTTCTTGAAAGTGCTCTCCAGAAGAGGACCGACCATCTGATACACCAACGCCATATGGACAGGAGAGTTAAGGAATTCGCAGATAACTCTTTCATCAGGGTTCCTACCGTATCGATCCCTAAGTCCACTAAGAGGGACGTCCTTTTCATACTCTTCCAATGAAGCTTGGAGACTTGATACTTGAGATTCTAGCTCACTGATTCGAGCCGTACTCTGAAATTGGAATTCCTCTAACTTTTTAGCCATTTGATTGGCTTGCTCTTGAGCACGGGAAATCTCCATAATCCTATTTATGATCTCTTGATCTTCAGTCCCAGTAGCACGAGTCTCTACGACTGGAACGGAAGAAGATGTTGAGGGACCAACCTCTGAACCAGAAAACTTACGAAGTAGAGCTTTATTTTTCTCATCTAGAAACTCGCATTGCTGTTTCCACAGTGCAGTTTCATATGCGTATGAGGCTAAACAAATCTTAGTCTGAAAAAGCAAAGGGGTAAAACAAGAAATGAGTTAGCAAGAATATCTTCGAAATAAAGAATATCCTATAAAGCGAGCTTAAAAGAATTTACCTTTTCAGCATAAAGAGAAGCTCGCTGAAATTTCTCCAGAGGATCCTTACGGAAAAGTTTGTTCAAATCACGAGTAAAAACCCCGGATAAGAGAACGCGAGTCGCCTTATCGACCGCATTCTCGCTTTCATCATGGACAAGAGAATCTTTCTCAGAATAACCAGCGGCTCTCTTCCCCTCTAAATGATCTTCGATCCTTTCAACCAGGGTAGGTTTCGGATGATTGTCGCCAAGTAAGGAAAGATCATTGCCAGAACGACCATAATAGCTCCTTTTTCTCCCCACCGGGTTGTCGCTAGGATGAGGCATCGACAAAGTACGACATCCACGAATTCCCAAGGATGTTCTAAG
Source organism: Penstemon barbatus (assembly GCA_003313485.2). NCBI lineage: Eukaryota > Viridiplantae > Streptophyta > Magnoliopsida > Lamiales > Plantaginaceae > Penstemon > Penstemon barbatus. Next base: position 41,139,799 of record CM064880.1, read on the forward strand.
TTGAAGGGGGGGGATAACCAGGTCCAGTTCCTTGACGAACAGGGGAATCTTGGGAAGAATCTGGAGACTCCTCTCCATTCTCCTCAGACTCATGATTCAACTCCAGCTTTCTCTTCCGAGAAGCTCTCTGCTCGATCGGGTTGTTCTCTATAGATTTAGAGGATTTGGACAACACCATTTTTCCTTTTGAAGAATGTCGAGAATTTTCTACCATATGAGCTGAAAAAGAAATGAAAAGTTAGTCTCTCTATATAGAAGACATCGTCATAATATTAAGCTAAAGAGAAATGCTTACCCAGTGATTCCAAGGATGAACTGATTGGAAAAGTATGAGCACTCAATCCCGCTTTACGAAGGAAAGCTTCCCTAATCAGAAGAGCACTCTGATAATTGTTTGCACGCATTTCGGGGATTTCAGCGATAAACTGAGCATCGTCAGGAATAAATTCACCAGTCGGCAAGCGACCTCCGTATACCCATTTGAAATCATGATCCCACGAGAAAAGTGAGATATCCAAAAAGGGTTGCTAGAAACAGGGGCGTCGAAGATCGCTCGACTAGGTCTCTGACTGGCAAAAAAATACCCGCGATTAGAAGAACTGGAAATGTTGAACCAGAAAAGTTGTGTAAAGTTACGAAAGGAAGGTTTAAACCCTTTCGCAATCATCAGGACAGAAAAGCAAACCAGGAAAGCCACGGAATTTGGAACTAATTGTGTCAAGGACACGCTAAATATTTTCAGGATATCAAGGAAAAGGGGAGACAACGGAAGACGGAGGCCGCTATTAAAGTGAGCCGTATAAAAGGCGCGACATCCTTCCGGTGGAGAAGTGACCCTATCAGAAGGGGAAGGAAGAATTATCTCGGAACCATCCGGGAAATATTTGGCATAATTGTTCACGACCTCCGGAAAAGTATCCACCGTATAAGCACAAGCTAGGTCCTCAATTGGTTCAGAAATCTGAGGAGCAGTACCTTTGCCCTTTTTGGCTCGGGCAGCAACCTCTGTGTCAGAAAGGATCTGTACCTTAAAAGTATCTTCTATAGGAACAACGAATTCAGAAATTGCAGATTGTTCGCCCAAAAGATTAGAGCGCAACTCCTCCTCGTTATTAGGAGCAACATTCTCCCTCGAGGAAGAAGAAGATTTTCTCAAAGAGGCCATATTTTCAGACTCTCGAAGGATATAAGTCGATAAAAGGAAAACTTTATATGACGAACGACTAAGGAAGAAAATGACTACGAACTATAAGCAAGTATAAAGGAAAAATGACGAACTCAAAAGTCACCTATTTATACTAAGATGAGAAAAGACGTTTCGAACTCATCACAATTAATCACATTCCCGCCAAAAACAGAAGGAGATGAAAAGCCTCCAGAATAGACGCGTGGCGATTCGTAATCGGACAGAGAAAACGACTATCTATGATATGTAGCACTCTTTTCCTTACTTAAGATTTTTTTCCCACAGGGTTTTTTCTTAAGAAAGGTTTTTAACGAGGCTCCATTCATAGAAAATAAACAGTCGTAAAGAATTATCTACTTCTACGAGCTTCTATTATCTATACGCTCGAAGAAGTGAGGGAGTACTGATGGGGGCTATTTCGCACCCTACATACTGTACGGATCGACTAAAGAACATGAGATCGGTTCGACCAAATTAGACAGTTCGGGATCATCTTATCGACCCGGCCGAATACAGCTCTCTTCGACTAGAAGACTATATTCCAGACCCAAGAAGGATATTTGGGCCGAGTCCTATTAGGACTATGTTTCCTTGTAACGCTAGGTTTAGCATGATATAAATACCTAGTTAATCATTGTATTAAACAACTCCGAAAACTCTGAATCACAAGGCAAATACGCCATTGAATTCTGCATAAACTCCACAACTCACTATTATTCAATAAAGAAAAGAGCTTTCTCTTCATATTTGTGTATTCTTTGCGTTGGTTTAAGTATTTACTTTTTGTTCTTAAGATATTGCTTTTCCTTGAGATTGATCCATCCTGAATAAAGTAACATAGCCCTATAAAATATATATATATTGAAAACCCCCAATATTACAAATTCACTGATACCATTAACCCGACGAAATCAGGTTAAATCATCTTCCCTAAGTACCCTATCTTCCCCCTTTTTGTCATCATCAGCAGGGTTGATTGGATATTTTGGTAAGACTGGTGTGATCTGAAGTGAATCACAGAGAAGTTTGATGGTCTCTTCCAAAGCATCAAGTTGAGCTTGTTGTCTAAGCTGATTGGCCTCAAATGTCTCCATTCTATTTAAAGTAACTTCTCCTTGGTCACCTAACTGAATCTGAGTTGCCAGCAGGAAATCAGCAGATGCCTTGAAGTCCTTCGTTAGATTGATTAAAACTTCATCCTCAGCTTGAATAGCCATCTCAATTGTTTCTGTAATCTCCCTCCAACCAGCAGCTGTACTTTGAGTTCTTCTCCTGATTACATCCATATCTTGACAAATAGATTTCACATTTTGAGAAGTATCTTCTATCAGAGAGATTGGAACAACAGCAGCTTTCTGAGTTGGTTGACTTACAACAGTCAACAGATTAGCAGTCACCTTATCCTCTAACTCCTTCATTGATTTTGAAATCATCTGCTGAATTGAATCCAACAGAGATGATTGCTGTAAGTTCTGAGAAGTAGAGGCAACTTCAGATGGAATTGGAGGTAAGGCAAGAGGTTCTGTTTCAGCTATCTGATCTGATGAACCAGGAGTAATCTCCTTCTCTTTGGTCTCATCAGCTTGACTAGGAGTGCTTTCCTTCTCCTTAGTCTGATCATTTATTTCAGAGATATCTTCCTTTTCCTTAATATGGTCAGCTGGATTTGGAGTGCTTTCCTTCTCCTTATCAGCTGGCTCAGAGGTTTCCTCCTTTTCTTTGTTCTGATCAACAGGATCAGAAGTACCATCTTTTTCTGACTCTTTGTTCTGATCAGTAGGGTCAAATGTACCCTCTTTTTCTTTCTTTTGATCAGCATTATCAAAAGTCCCTTCCTATTCTTTGGCAGGATCAGAAGCAACTTCTTTTTCTTTATCTTTGTCAGCAGGGGGTTCAATCTTCTTAACAGATTTAACAGTTTTCATCAGACCTGCATTATCCAAAGTAGACCTGTGAGAAATCCAAGTAAAATCATCAAGTGGAATGAATGGGGAGATTTGATCCTCAGGTAATTCTTCATATGGTCTAATATTAGAACCATAGACAATCTGTTTTAGACTTGGAAGGGGAATCATAGAACTTGGTTGTCCCCTCATTTTCCTAGTCTTCTTGGCCCATGTTTCCATTGTCTGGGAAACTGCCAACTTTATTGATCGTTCCTTGAGATTTTCATCATCAGCATACTCCTCAGGAACAGACTCATAAAGCTTCTTTGCCTCAGCCTTAGCAAGATGACTGATCCTCAGTTTCAATTTGTCCAAAAAGAACTCTGAGTCTAATGCTTGAGTTAGTGAACCTATCTCAAGCCACTTTAGTACCCAGGCTTCTTCTTCAGCAAAGGGCTTCCAACTTGCAATTTGATCTTTGCTCTTTGTCAGACGATAATCTCTCCATCTGTTATATCTGATCTTCTCTTTATTGAACATCGTCAGACGAGTGATCTTTGCATTTTCAGCATCCAACCTCTTGATAAACTCTTCAAAAACATCAGGGTCATCTCTGACAATCTCCAATGCCAGTTTGACCTCTTCTCTTCTTTTAGGTTGTATTGCTGGAGTAGGCATGACTGGTTTAGGCTTGGTGGGATCTCTCTGTTCACCAATTACAATGCCTCCAGTGTTCTTTGGACCATGAGAGTCCTTAGCACTTGCCTCAATAGCAGCAGCTAACTCAGCTGCTTCTATAGCATCCCTTTGTGCTTGAGTCATTTTGCTGGCCTCTTCTTTCAGCCTTTTGAGCTCAAGGACCTTAAGGCGATCTTCCTCAGCCTTTTCTTCAGCCTTTCTTTTCCTTTCTGCCTCATCTAATCTTTTCTTTTCAACAGCAGAAACATAAGGAATCACAATTTTACCAGTCCTCAGCTTCTTTGCTTCTGGACTTTCCACAACTTGAATTGGAGTTGCAACTACAGGAGTGGGGTGCAACCGGAGAGCTTCTCCTTCACTTGTTGTGCCCGTCTGTTGTTCTTCTTTATCTTCAGTAGATACTCTAACAACAGGTTCTCCAGCAGACTCAACAGTAGTCTCATTAGTTGGCTCTTCAATGATGACTGGTTTTTCTGCTGATGCTGGTGTTTCCCTCACTGTTTCAGTTGTTTCTTCAGAGAATGTAACTTTTCTCTTTGCCTTAGACTTGGCAATTTTTCTTGAAGGTTCAGTTCTAGGAGGTCCTTTAGCAGCACTCCTTGTCCTCATTCTCTTTTTGGATTGAAGAGGAACAACTTCTTCAGATTATGTTATCTCTGGAGAAGATCCTGTCTCCATCCTTTCAATCTCTTCAGTAAAGTCATCAATGACTTTCTCAGGGATCACAATTTCAGGCTGTGCTGATCCAGCTTCAACAGTAGTGCTTACTGTTTGATCAGCAGGCTTACTGGTCTGACCAGTCTTCTTTCCCTTCTTTGCAGGGACTTTGGCAACCTTGGTAGAAGCATTTCTTTTAGAAGTGGCTACACTTCTCACTGGCTCATACAACTTGAATTCTTTGCCACCATGAACACCCTTTCCATTTGCTAATGGACATCCCAAACTCATGAACAGATGACTCAATCGAATTCCATAGTTCATCTTCTTGTCACTCAGCAGATCATAGACGTGAGCTGCCCAGTTGACCTTCAGTCCATAATGGATGCAAATCATGGTGTAGTATCTCTTTCTTGGCAACCCATCCAAAGAACTTGTACTGCAGTCCAGTACCTTCGCAATTATATCAACGAATCTCTGATACTCATCTTTCAATTGAGTTTTCATCAGAGACCCTGATAATTCCTCTCCCCCCTTGGCGCAAACTTGCCAAAATTCTTCCTCTTTATCAGACCCTAGGTCAGTAACATCTCCTCCTTCATTTGTAAGCTTATACACGTCACTTAAAACAGCAGCCGAAATACAGATCTTGTTTCCCCCAATCGTAGCAGTCATGATAGTTCTTTCAACATTGAATTCTCTGGTTTTGTAGAAGTGTTCTACATCATCCAGATAAACAAAATCCTCATGAGCTTCTAAGACAGGTACCAGTGATGCTTCCTTGATCTTCCTCAGAATTTCCCTCATCAGATCAGTACTGGTAGCGTAGAATTTGTCATAGTTGAAATATCTTCCCTCAGCAATGGCCATTTGAAAGGTTAAGTGATGTAAATCTGTAGAAAACGGAGAGCTAGAAACAGATAGCTTAGAGTTAGAGAGTTTTGGAATTTTGTGTGCGTAAGTCGACTAATCTGTTCAGATCGGATTTTATAGGTTTCTTTTGGTGTTGATTATCGTGATAAATATAAATCGTGAGATTGATCTGACAGTATTTATATCGTGCGGGTGAGAATTGCGGACTTCAAATTTATTATTTTAATGTCAGATGGGCGGGAAACTCAATCGACACTTATCTGTTACTTATAAAAGCGTGTTTCAAAAGATGCGATTTATAACCATGCTTATATAATGTATCCGATGAGTAGAGTTTAACTTATCTGACAGACGAGTGATCTGTTATCTGATATTACTAGAGAAAGCCAATAGCTAGTAATCTTCCTCTGCTGTTTGTCAATCCAGCAAGATAAATTAATCTTCAATCTTCAAGAATTAAGAACACATCTTCTAATAACATAACTTCAACTAACTGTCATTAACCAATTTCATCTTTAGAACAGAAGTACCGCTAGTCTTACACGTTCCCCCTGTCTTTAAGAATTCATAAGTTAACTAGTCTGTTGAGAGTTAATTCTTGAATATGATAATGGATAACTAAGCTGATGAACTTCAGTCTTCTGATAAGTTCCCCCTCAGCTTATGCATCCAAATTTAGTACTCCTAGTTCAGCTCTTAGAGTTGAAAACCTTACTTCACTTAGAGGTTTGGTGAAAATATCAGCAATATGATTGTCAGTATGAACATACTCAATCATAACATTTCCTTTTTCAACATGATCTCTAATGAAGTGATGCTTGATCTCAATATGCTTAGTCCTTGAATGACTTGTAGTGTTCTGAGTAAGTGAGATTGCACTTGTGTTATCACAGTAGATTGGAATTCCACTGCTCTTGATGTTGTAATCTTCCAGTTGATGTTTCAACCATAGTATCTGTGCACAACATGCTCCAGCAGCTATATATTCAGCTTCAGCAGTAGATATGGATACTGAAGTCTGTTTATTACTCATCCATGAGATCTGACGACTACCCAAAAATTGACAGGCACCTGTTGTGCTCTTCCTATCAATTTTGCAGCCAGCAAGGTCTGAATCTGAATATCCAATAAGCTCAAATCCAGATTCTCTAGGATACCACAATCCCAATTCTTGAGTGCCCTTAATATATTTCAGAATTCTCTTGGCAGCTAAGAGATGAGATTCCTTAGGATTTGATTGAAATCTCGCACAAACCCCAACTGAGTACATGATATCAGGTCTGCTTGCTGTTAGATATAACAGTGACCCAATAATGCCTCTGTATTTGGTTATGTCCACTGATTTGCTATCTTCATCTTTATCCAAACGAAGACTAGTAGACATAGGAACAGTAGCAGTAGAGCTAGTTTCCATACCAAATTTCTTGAACAGATCTCTTGTGTATTTTGCTTGGTTGATGAATATTCCATCAGGCAACTGTCTAACTTGCAAACCAAGAAAATAATTGAGTTCACCCATCATGCTTATTTCAAACTTATTCTGCATCAGCTTGGAGAACTTGTCACACATCTGTTGGTTAGTTGAACCAAAAATAATATCGTCCACATATATTTGCACAAGTAATATATGGTTTTCCTATTCAATTGTGAACAAGGTCTTGTCTACCTTACCTTTGCGAAACCCTTTAATTAAAAGAAAATCAGATAGGGTATCATACCATGCTCTTGGAGCTTGTTTCAGTCCATAGAGGGCTTTCTTCAGACGATACACCTTGTCTTCCTGTTGATAAGCTTCAAATCCAGGTGGTTGTTCAACATACACTTCTTCTTGCAATTCTCCATTGAGAAATGCAGACTTCACATCCATCTGATAGACAGTGAAGTTCTTGTAAGCAGCATAGGCTAGAAACAGTCTGATTGATCCAAGTCTTGCTACTGGTGCAAATGTCTCATCAAAGTCAATTCCTTCTTCTTGACAATAACCCTTGGCCACTAATCTAGCTTTGTTTCTGGTAACAATACCATCTTCATTCATCTTATTTCTGAAAACCCATTTAGTGCCAATTACCCTTTGATGACTTGGTCTAGGAACTAAGTACCATACTTCATTCCTTTCAAATTGATTCAACTCTTCTTGCATAGCTTCAATCCAGAAGGAATCACTGAGAGCTTCTTCAATTTGCTTAGGCTCTATTTAAGAAAGAAAACTAGCAAACATAGCATCTTGTGCAGCAGCTCTTCTTGTTTTCACTCTATCCAAAGGATCACCAATCACTAACTCTGGTGGGTGATTCTTGAGCCATCTAAGATCAGGTTGCAAATCTGAATGTTGTCCTCTGTCTTGATCTTGCAACACTACTGTTGGAGATTCAGTAGTAGTCTGTTGAACAGTACTTGTCTGTTGAACATTCTCTGGTCTGTCAGCTGTTTGAAACTCGTCTGTTAGACAATCAGCACTGTGATTTTGAACAGCACTTGAGTTATCAGCTGGGTTGAGGTCAGGTAGTATGATGGGAACATATTCTTCATTCTTTCCAACATTCAACTTCTCTAAATCAGTAGACAGATCTTGATTAACACTTTGATTCTTTTCAGAAGATTGATTTGGTTCATCAAATACTACATGAATGGATTCTTCTATTAGTAATGTTCTTTTGTTAAAGACTTTATAAGCCTTACTAACAGTAGAGTATCCTACAAAGACAGCTTCATCAGCCTTTTCTACAAATGCAGTAAGATGATTTTCCCATTATTTAATACAAAGCATTTACAACCAAAAATTTTAAAGTAATGAATGTTTGGTTTCCTGTTGTTCCAAACTTCATATGGCGTCTTGTTCTGATTTTTGTTGATCATGCATCTGTTCTGGGTAAAGCAGGTTGTATTTGTTGCTTCTGCCCAAAATCTCTGTGGCAGCTTAGCTTCAGCTATCATGGTTCTGACAGCTTCCTTTAGTGTTCAGTTTCTCCTTTCAGCAACACCATTCTGTTGAGGGGTTCTAGCAGCTGAATACTCATGAAGTATTCCTTTGACATTACAATACTCTTCAACAGCAGAGTTTGTAAACTCTGTCCCTCTATCTGATCTGATCTTCAATATCTTTATGCTTTTCTCATTCTGGATCAGTTCCATCAGATTAATAAGATGTTCCTTGGTTTCACTTTTCTTCTTCTTGAAAATCACCCAAGTATATCTAGAATAGTCATCCACAACAGCTAGGCAGTATTTCTTTCCACCATTGCTGACTGGATCAATGGGTCCAAATAAGTCCATGTGTAGCAGCTCCAAGATTCTTTCAGAAGATTGGTGCTTCTTGCTTTTGAATGATGACTTGATTTGTTTCCCTTTCTGACATGCGTCACAGAGCTTGTCTTTGCTCATGACTGTTTTTGGAATCTCTTCTACCAGATCATTCTTTATCAATCTGTTTATGGTCTTGAAGTTTAAATGATTCATCCTTTTGTGCCATAGCCAACTGACTTCACTTGGTGTTGATGCCACCAAACAAGCACTTGAATTCTTGTCAGCAGAGTTCCAGTCGACCATGTAGATATTTCCTTGTCGTCTTCCAGATAAAATTACCTTCTTTGTACCAATCTGTTCAATATAACACTTATCTGTTGAGAAGATGACTGAATATCCCTTGTCACAAAATTGACTTATCCTCATCGGGTTGTACTTTAGGCCTTTAACATATGATACGTCAGATATCTCTATGTTTCCCTTGATTAAGCTTCCTTTAGCTACAATCTTGCCTTCTTTACTGTCTCCAAAAGTAACTTTTGGACCATCCACAACAACAGCATCAGTCAGTTCATGTATGCTTCCACACATGTGCCTAGAACAACCACTGTCCAAGTACCAGATCTTTTCTACTTTACTCCTACTCCTAATCCTAACCTACAAAACAAAAATAAAATTGTTTTAGGTACCCTTATTGAGAGGGTCCTGAAGGATTAGTTCCACCTTTGACAACCCAAGATGTTGATGTCTTAGGCTTCTGAGTTTTGACAGGAGCGTGAACAGTTTTATCATTATCATATTCAGCAGATAAGTCATGTTGATGATCAGTATGATAAGGAAAATGTTCATAAGCAGGGTAAGGTGCATGATAAGAAGGGTATGCATGCATTGGATGAGCAGGATATGGTGCATAGTAAGTTGGAAATTGAGGTGCATGATACATAGGAGGATATGTAGCAGGTTGCACATAATAAGACTCATTTCATACCAAGCATTTTGATTTTTCTTATTCTTATGCTTCTTTGGTTTACTAGTAGCTTGCTCATTAACAGACGACTTAGTTTTACCACTAGTCTGATTTAGTTTAGCCTTATCAGCAGACTTCTTAGGACTCTGCTGTTTGGTCTTACTAGTCTGTTTACCTACACTAGGCTCTTTGCCCTTTTTAGCCTTAGGAGCTTTTGTCTCCTTTAATGCTTTCTCAGGTGAAGCAGGTTTAGCAGTTTGAACATACAGAATGACCTTACTATTGTCAGCAGAAGCAAATTTTTCAGTATGATTCAATTCTAACTTATCCTGTTCTAAAGGCATCTTCTGTTTACTAGGTGTATGCGTGGATGCAACACATGATTTCTCATGAGACTCGATAACTTTCTCAAGTTCCATGATTTTTCCTTTATACACTTCACATTCAGCTTTCAGAGATTCCTGTTCTTGTTCAAGCTGTTTATATTCAGCTGATTCTCTTGGTTTTTCAGCTGAGAGTTTCAGTGAACTATTTTGCTCTTTTAGCAATATCATATCTTCCTTAAACTTTTTATATGCTTCAGCAATAGTAGTATTGTTAAGCATCATTTGTTCAAATGAATTAAATAATTCATTATCAAGAGGAGTTACCTCATCCTCAGAGTCATCAGATTCCTTGGCCATTAGACAGATGAGAGCAGGGTTCTCTTCATCAGAAGATTCTTCGTTAGACGTGTCTGAGTCTGAATCAGATGAGTAGACTGCGGCCAGCTTCTCTGCTTCCGCCATCATTGCCTTGCCTTTCTGATGTTTTCTCTCTTTTCTGATCCTTTTCTCTTCCTCAGTGTATTTCTCTGCTTTTGGATATGGACAGTCTTTGATGAAGTGTCCCAATTTCCTGCAGTTATAACACATTAATTTGGCTTTATAATCATCCTTTTTCTTGAGAAGAAGAGTTAGGTTTAGAAGTAGAAGTATTGTTGTATTTGTTCTTCATTTTTCTCTTGTAGAACTTCTTGAAATTGTTCATCAGCAATGCTACATCTCCAGCTGTGTACTCCTTTTTGTTGAGTAGTGTGGCTTAATCAGATGAGTCCACTTCTTTACTTCTTTGTGCTGGTCTTCTTGGATTTTCAGCAGCAACTAAGGCAGCTGTGGGTCCTGAAGTTGAGGTTTCTTCAATTCCCATTCTAGGCAGTTTATACTCGAATGCCTTGAGTACGGAGAACAACTCTGTAAGAGAGATCTTTCCCAAATCTCTTGATTCTTCCATCGCCGTCACTTTCATGTTGAACTTGGGAGGTAAAGCCTTTAGTACTCTGACTGTAATCTCCTTGTCAGTAAAGGTTTTTCCCAACTTTAGAACTTCATTGATTGTTCTGGTAAACCTGGTATCCATCTGATCTATGGTCTCTCCAGATTTCATTTTGAAGTTATCAAGTTCCTCCAAGGCAACAATAAGCTGATGCTCTTTTATGGCATCATTGCCTTCTCTCATATCTCTGACTTTGTCCCACATCTCCTTTGCAGTCTTGCAATGTTTGACTTTGTCAAACCGATCATTATCCAGGGCTTTAGTCATGATGAATCTCCCGACTTTATCTAGATTAAATAGCTTGATTTTCTCTGGAGTCATCTCATGAAAGTCTTTTTCCACCACGGTATCAACTTCATTGATCTTTATCGTCTTGGTGAATCTGAATGGAACTTTAATGATACATGTGTACATGTTGTCATTATAAGCAGCTAGGAAAATCTCCATTCTGATTTTCCAGTCTTCAAACGACATACCAGCAATGTGGGGAACATGGCTGATACAGTCCATTTTTCAAAAAGTTTTTGTTTTTCAAAAAGATGTTCTTTTGAAAAGTTTTAAAACCTTTGAAAAACACTTGGATCAAGCTCGTTGATCAGGCAGCTGATTCTAATGAACCACCTGCTCTGATACCACTTGTTGGTCCCAAGTGGTCAGATGAGGTCTAGAGGGGGGGTGAATAGACCTCTGAAAATTTTAGACTTAAAAACTTTTCAGTCTTCTGTCAGCAGACTAAGCTGATGAAGAACAGTAAGATGACTATGTTGATCGTGAACAAATCTTGAACAGCAGAGTGACCACTCTTCTTACAATTACCTAGTTGTTTTTCAGCAAAACAGTTTTATCAAGAGTATACTTGCAGCGGATGTTTGAAAGTGTTTTTCACAAGTAGACTAAGTCTTTAAAAAGATTTTATCCCCAGTTTAAAACTCCTTTATAATCTTTTTGATAATTCAAAGTGTAAACTTATGCAATTTCGAAATATGCAAGAAAACTTAAATGCAAAATCAACACAAAGAATTTTTATAGTGGTTATATGGATAAAAATCCTTTAGTCCACTCTTCCAGATCACTTAGATTCTGGGTTATACTATAAACACACAGTTTACAATATATCTCCACTTACACCTAAACAACAAATGAAGAGGCTGTAAGCTCGCAATAGGAAATCACTCAGAAAACCTATCATCTGAAGTTAAATCACTCACAAAGACGGATTTAAACTTCGCAAAACACTCAGCTAAATACAATATCACTCAAAATGTATTTTTCTATTTTCTTCAACTGGGTTTCTGTCAACAGATGACTTCCACCAGACGAGTGAGATGTTCGAGCTTCTTGAGACTTAGAAATTTTCTGCTTCAAAAACGAAATCTCAGAAATGTTGTTGTGTGTGTCTCTCTTCGAAATCAGCTCTATTTATACTTGGATTTGAAAATATGACCGTTGAAGCAAATCACAATTCAAATCCATAGCTTTAGCCCGAATTCAGAACGGCTCCCTGCTACAGTACTTTTTCTGCTGTACTTTCCTGTAGCTGCATTAAATGCGCCATGCTGATCCGAGAATTTTCTTCAATCATTTTCCATGACTACCCTTCTCTTGCAGCATTAATTACACCAAGTGCATTTATTACCGTTGAACTATCTCATGATCTCTTCCACTCTGATTATCGATGCAACTCTGCTGATAGATACTCTGCTGATCAAATACTGAACTAATCTGATTTGAGTCAGCTGATGGTCTACCCTTCTGATTGTTGTTTCAGCGTGAGATCAGTAGTCTTCTGGGCTTCGAATCTTGAACTCTTCTGATGTCTTCTTTACTTGTTCAAAATTCTTCTAAGGGAACTAAGCTTTCCATACTTAGCCGATTTTGACGTTTTGGAAATCATCAAAACCTTCCCTCATCTTCTTATCTTCTTTGCACTTCATCTTCATCTTCATCCAACATGAACTTTTAATTTGTTGTCTTGTTTTGCATGTATGTATCTTTTAGGGAAACTTGAGATTTATACTTTTGACATTGATCTTAAATTTTAAGACATTTTGATTATTTGCATGAAACAATAAAAATTCATATTGACAAAGAATGATAATTTTTTGAATTATAATTGTATTTTAGATAATTTAAAAATACATATATAAATATCACATAATAATAAAGTCACACCGGTTATACCGATCGAACCAGTGATCGACCCGATCAAACCGATCGAATCAGTAACCAATAGGGCTTCCGGTTCAATGATCGGTCCGGTTTTGAAAATACTGGATTTATGTACCTTCTAAATATTATTATGAGATTAATTTAGAGTATAAGTTGCTCGAATAATTAAATTATATTTAATAATAACCCACGACCAATTATGTGGTGAACATACGGGGGCATACACAATACACATGAAGCGAAAGCGAGGAAAAGGAGAACAACTGGGTCGACTGGGTCAAGTGAATCGAATTGGTCGATTAATTGACTGGGTCGACTGGGTCGACCCAATTGGAGCTAAATGGATCCGATTGGAATTGGATCAAGATCATAAATTAAATTGGAATTTAATTTGTGAGCTAATTAATTAAGTTGGATTTAATTAATTAAAGGAAAAATTAATTAAATACATTTAGAGTCTAGTTTAATTAATTGGGAGATTAATTAATTAATTGGGCTATTTAGTTGGGAAATTAAATAAAGCCTAATTAAATTAGTTGAGTGGGCCATAGATTAGTTAGGAAGACTTGGTCTTCTAATTAAAGAGGGTCATGGCCCATGTAGGAGAATTAAAGTCTTAATCCTAAGAGAACTAAGTTAATGAGATAACTATAAATAGGCAACTTATAGTTATCTCATACACACAATTCTAAGAGCAAAAACCAAGCAAAGAAAAAATCTCTCTCTCCCTCTACCTGCACAAATCAGCCGAACCCTTTTCCTATTTGGAAGAATTTTTCGTTTTCGATTTTAGCCCCTAAGTCGTTCTTAAATCCTAGATATTAATATACTCTATGTTCTAGTCGATTAGGTTATATTAATTTTCGTGATATTGTGGTGTATCAACTCGTAGAGGCGCAACACGTGGGGCGCTACAAGGAGGCTTTGGATCGACCTACCCGAGGGAGAAACACAACTTTGCTGACCTGTTTGGATTTGCAAGGAGACAGGTATAATTTGAATCTAATTATTCTTGTCGTTATTATATTCATATATATACAACTAGAGATTATCCTGGCAAGATTCCGTAAGAGGTCCTATAAAATTTTAAATTTCACTGTGCCTAGGGCTGTTTATCTTACCGAATCCCAACAGTGGTATTAGAGCCAACTCTAGGCTTTGTATATATATGAATTTGCAAATTCTGTGATTTAAATCATATGTTTAATTTATGTATGGCTAGTTCTTTAACTGTGCATGTTTTAGGACTTAGATCTGTTAACTTAGGGTTAATGTAAAATTTTGATTCGAAAATTTTATCGTGTTAGTTTTTATTTTTGGATTGGGATTTAATTAAACTGGATCTATTTAGTTAAATCAGAGTAATTGCAACAACAACAAAAAAAAATTTTTGGGATCACCCGCGGTGGCACGCAGCAGCGCGTGCAGCACACGGCAGGTGCCTACGGGCAGTTTGTCACGTGTTGGCAACGCGCAGCACAACGCTGCCACGCGCTGCCAAGCGCGGCAGCAACCGCCGCGTGCGGCTCATGCGCAGCCTTCGTGGCCGTGTGTGTGCTGCCATGTGGCAGCGTTCGATTCGTCACTCCGTGTCTGAATTTTTGTTGATCTCAAACTCACCTATTTTGGAAGTCCTGAAAATCTTGGAGATTTGGATGATTAGGAAAGTTGGAGTTTTTGGATAAGGTAGAGATCTTGTTAGATTTAAACACTACCTTAATTAAACTAATCTAGTCAAAATAGGATTATCTTGAGAAGCTTGGAGATTTAGGAACATTGGGAAACTTAGAGTTTTCGATAAGATAGGAATCTTGGAGATTTGGTAAATATCTTAATTAACCAATTTTAATCAAGATAAAGAGTTGTAGATTGCTTTGAACTCAAGTAAGAGTTTATTAATCTTAGAGATTAATTGTTAATTCAAAATTAATTAACTTGGATAAATTTTATGAATTAAAATTAAAGGAGCCGGTAAATTTACATTTATGCCCTTTTTATGCATGTTCTTGAGTTAATATGTGGATTGGTCGATTTTGCCCTTAAGCCCTGTGTAGTTTTTGGTTTATTTATTTTATGGGTTGTAATTAAATGGGCCTGATTGGTGCCCTTGCTTGTGCAAATAAATGTAATAGAATAGGACCCTTTATTTTTATAAGTTAGGCTTAGATTATGCTTGGAGCCAAGAAGACCTCATGAAGACTTGGAGATCCACATGGAGGCCCATAACCTTGGAGGGCATGGAGGCCATATTCATTACATGGAGGCCCAATCAAGCTGGAAATTACAAGAAGGCCCATGATGTATGAGTTTGAAAATTGTAATAGTTAGAATATTTAATTTCCACCCAAGACTGACCAATTGATTCATCACAAGGCTCGTGATGGATCGCATAGGATGGGCAATCGATCAATCATATCTTGCTAGGTGATGTATATTTACTTATATTCTTTGATATATGTCTTGCATGCTTAGAATATATCACGTAAACAAGATAAAACATAATCTGATGAGACCTCGCACAAGGAAACGTAAAACCTCCAATTGAACCTGAAATTCAATTAGAATATTAAATCGAATAACGGTTGCATAAGATTAGTGTCTATGGTCCGAGTCTAGCCAATTACTAGGTATTAGGCATATTGTACGAATATATCTCGATGTCTGATGAGTCGTGGGTCGAGCTATAGGAAAATGATATGTCTATTGCCTCGATGCACGAGTTTAGTGCCAAGGGAGGGGATAGCAAGGTTTTAGGCGCTGTCTCACGAGTCGTGGGGCGTCTAGGATTGAACTATTTCTCTCCACGAGTATTGGACATGATTTAAAGCTAGTAAGTATGGATGTCTCACGAGTCGTGGGTTCATATCGAAAAACGAGGCTAAATGAACTTAGTGTTAGCTGCGATGGTTAACCGACGACGTAGTCGACAACCAAGTGAATCAAATAGTATGGCCAACGAGTCGTGGGTACTAGGAAATTGCATTTGGGCCTTAAGCCCACTAGGATATTTTAAATTCCTGAAACTTATGTGGGGGCATAAATTAGTGGGAGTAATTTACAAATAAAACTCATGTTTGTAAATTGTGCATTTTAAATGAATCTTTCGCGTATTTATTTCTTCTCTCGTCGTTTTGTAGGTATAGTGTCTAAGAATCCGATTTCCATCATACTTGAACAAAACATATTAACTGGACCCAACTTCAATGACTGGGTCAGGTACCTTAAGATCATTCTCGCTTCTGAAAAGCGAGGTTTTGTCCTTGATGGTGCCCCTCCTGAACTTGCTGAGGATGCCGATGATACTGAGAAGGAAGCCGTTGATCTATGGCTAGACGATGACTTGCAGTCACGTTGTCTCATGATGGCATCCATGTCGAATGAGCTTCAAAAGCAGCACGAGCATATGAAATCTGCTTTTGAAATCTACACGCACTTGAATGGTCTATTTGAGGTGCAAAGTAGATACGAGCGGTTTGAAACAACCAAGACTCTGCAACAAACGAGGATGGCAGAAGGCGCTGATGTTCGTGCTCACTGCATCAAGATGGACAAAACCTACTGCCAGGATATAATCCTCCAATCGTTGCCAAGATCATTCGAGCAATTCGTAGTGAACCACAACATGCACAAGATGGATGTTGAACTTCACGAGTTGGCTAATATGCTCGCCACTGCCGAGGCTTCCATGAAAAGAGAGAAGCCAGTGATGGTTGCTACCTCGACCCAATCTAAGTCCAAAAGGACGAAGAAAGGGAAGGGGAAGGGAAATGCTTCTTCAAGCAAAAGGCAAGGACCATCTGAGCCCATAGGGCAAGGAAAGAAGCGAAAAGCTTCTGCTGGTGAACAAAAATGTTTCTACTGCAAGAAACCTGGACACTGGAGGAGGAACTGCAAAGAGTTCTTGGAGAGCTCGAAAGATATATTTCTTGTTGAAGTTAATTTATCAATTAATTGTGCATCATGGGTGCTAGACACTGCTTGTGGTTCTCATCTTTGTATTGATTTACAGGTGATGGGAGCAACAAGGCCACTTAGGCCAGGGGATTGGAGGCTGAGATTTGGCAATGGAGCTAGAGCTGCTGCCGAGGCCATAGGCGAAGTGGAGTTAGATTTAGTGTTGGGATTCGGTAAGAAAAATAGCCCTAGGCACAGCGGAATATAAAAATTTTCTAGGGCCTCTTAAAGAATCTTGCCAGGATATTCTCTAGTTGTATATATATGAATATAATTAAACGACAGTATAAGTTTTCTCGTTTATACCTGTCTCCTTGCAAATCCTAGGCTAGCAATATGAGCTATGAATTCTCACCCCGGTTGATCGACCCACACCTTTTGGTAGCGCCCCACGTGTTGCGCCTCTACGAGTTGATACACCACAATATCACGAAAATTAATATACCTAATCGACTAGAACATAGGCTATATTAATATCTAGGTTTTGGGAACGATTTGGGAACAAAAAATCGAAGACGAAAAATTCTTCCTAACACTGGAAGGGTTCGGCCGATTTGGTGGGAGAGGGAGAGAGAATTTTTGCTCTTGCAATTTTGCTTGTAAGGTTGTGTGTGAGATATGAGACCTAGTCTCTTATTTATAGATATCTCCCATACCCTAATCCTAATAGGATTAGGATACTAATTCTCCTACATGGGTCATGGCCCTCTTTAATTAGAAGACTAAGTCTTCTAATTAATTCATGGCCTATATTAATTAATCTTTCAGGGCTTTATTTAATCTCCCAATTAAATAGCCCAATTAATTAAATCATCTCCCAATTAATTAATTAAACTCCAATTAATTAATTTACTCATAAATTAAATTCCAATTTAATTTATAATCTTGATCCAATTCCAATTGGATCCATTTTCGTTCCATATGGGCCGACCCAGTCGACCCACCCATTTAATCGACCCAGTCGATTTTGACCCAGTCGACCCAGTCGACTGGTTCGTTCTTGTTTCCTCGCTTTCGCTACTTGTGTATTGTGTATGCCCCCGTAGGTTCACCACATAATTGGCCGTGGGTTGTAATTAAATATTATTTAATTACTCGAGCAATTAATACTCTAAATTAATCGAACACTCTGTCGATTAATCATTCCAAAATTAGCACCCCTGCTAATTTGGGAATTCTCCCACACTCCACGGTCGATGTCCAGTCACAAGCCCATGGAGCCCAATCACTGGTGAATTAATTCAGTGAACCTTTTATCATTTACAACTTCCATATACGACACAATCTCTCCATTAATCAATCTCCCAGTCGAGACTTAAGGGTATGGTCTTTCATCAGATTCCCTTTTCTTTTGTCTTGACCTTATGTATTATGGTCTCGAAATAAATTCTCTTTGACTTAATCTTTATGAGCTACTTACATAAAGTCGTCAGATACCTTGGCCAAGGATTTTACCAGAATTAATTTCTCACAGAAATCCATAGGAGAATTTCCCAACCTATCAAGTCGGGTCAACGGATCCTTTGTTGATGATATGAATCTGCATACGAGTTCTTCTATACCCAATGTGAGTCCTCAGAGACTTTCTGGTGATCCCCAGTCAGTCGGAACTCACATCAAAGCATAGACGTTCTCGTACCAGATAAACCCTATCATCTCAAGTTGTTAGGGATCGTTCCTCGTATACTATTGTAAATTGGAATAACTCCAACCCCGATATGCGACTACCGCTCCCATGGTGAGTTATTTCCTAATTGGGGTATTCAGTGCACTTGCCATCCCAGCAACCCACCCACTTATGTGTATCGACTATCCCAGTCACGCTCGTGGACCCCAGCGTCCTCCAGTTCATCGGAGTATACACAACAGTGAGAGTCTAACCGAATCCAACGATGCCCTATCTCCATTGGATTCTACGACTCTTGAATGTGTTCTAGATCACGGCCTTAGAGATAAGTCCACGGGTTGTCCCATAGCCCTGTGATCTAAGGACTTCTATCCTTATGCGCAGATAAATATTACATAAGATAAAGTTGACCATTTAATAAAAGTGCATTTATTAATCTAAATTGAATAGTTCCTCATTAATTACAATTAATACTAGCCATACAGCTGGCTTGCAGGACACTATTTCTATCAATCTCCCACTTGTCCTAAAGCCAGTCTTTTATGTTCTTGAGTCCTATCTTATGCAGATGTTTCTCAAATGCCTTTTGAGGCAGAGGCTTCGTTAGTGGGTCCGCCGTATTATCTTCTGAGTCGACACGTTCCATCTTAATGTCTCCTCTACCAATGATATCTCTTATCACGTGGTATCGTCTCTGTACGTGCTTGGATTTCTGATGAGATCTCGGCTCCTTTGCTTGCGCTATTACCCCATTATTATCGCAGAAGATAGTAATGGGCTCAGCAATGCTAGGTATCACATCCAATTCCTGGATGAAGTTCCTCATCCAAACACCTTCCTTTGCTGCGTCACTCGCGGCAATGTATTCTGCTTCAGTGGTTGAATCCGCGGTTGTTTCCTGCTTCGAGCTCTTCCAGCTAACCGCACCACCATTGAGGCAGAAAACGTATCCTGATGTCGACTTGAAGTCGTCTACATCACATTGGAAACTCGAGTCTGTATAGCCTTCCAATTTCAATTCTCCTCCGCCGTATACCAAGAACAATTCCTTAGTCCTTCTCAGGTACTTCAGAATTGCCTTTACGGCTATCCAGTGCTGCTCACCTGGATCAGACTGGTAGCGACTTGTTACGCTAAGAGCGTACGCTACGTCTGGTCTCGTACATAGCATACCATACATTATGCTTCCTATCGCGGATGCATATGGTACTCGAGACATATTGCTTCTCTCTTCAGGTGTCTTTGGGGCCATAGACTTGGAGAGTGCAATTCCATGTCTCATTGGAAGCAATCCTCTCTTGGATTCTTCCATACTAAATCTTTTCAAGATTTTATCTATGTACTGGGATTGGGAGAGGCCCAGCAGTCCTTTTGATCTATCTCGGTAGATCCTTATACCTAGTACAAAGGATGCTTCTCCCATATCCTTCATTGAGAATTGTGTAGACAACCATGCTTTAGTTTCAGACAATGCTTTTACATTGTTTCCAATGAGAAGAATGTCGTCAACATAAAGCACCAAAAATTCAACTGTACTCCCACTGATCTTCTTGTACACGCAAGGTTCGAACATGTTCTTGATGAATCCAAAAGTTTGGATTGTCTCATCAAAACGAATGTTCCAACTTCGGGAAGCTTGCTTCAGTCCATAAATGGACCTCTGGAGTTTGCACACCTTGTGTTCATCTCCTTTGGATGCATATCCTTTTGGTTGCTCCATGTAGATCTCCTTATCAATGTCTCCATTGAGAAAGGCAGTCTTTATATCCATTTGCCATATCTCGTAGTTATACCACGCAGCTATGGCCAGCAAGATCCGAATGGATTTGGGCATTGCGACGGGCGAGAAGGTCTCCTCAAAGTCGATACCAGGTCTTTGAGTGTATCCTTTCGCCACTAGTCGCGCCTTGTAGGTAATCACCTCTCCGTTCACTCCAAGCTTTCGCTTATAGATCCACTTGCAACCCACGGGAGCCACTCCCACTGGTGGATCTACCAAGGCCCAGACCTTGTTTGAGTGCATGGAGTCCAGTTCGGATTCCATGGCTTCGCGCCACTTTCCCGAGTCTATGTCTAGCATAGCCTCTTCGTAAGTCCTTGGGTCGGTTAGAGACTGTCCAGTCTCATGCAGCAGACCGTAGTACCTCTCGGGTTCTCTACGTTGTCTTTCTGACCTACGAAGTATCGGTGTACTTTCTGGTGCACTTTCATGCTCTTGTTCTCCCACTGTCTGTGGTGACGGGTCAGCTCGATCGACCTCTAAGGCCTTTTCAGCTTCAGTGACCTCATCTAGTTCTACGTTATTTTCTTTCTTGTCCACCAAGAAATCCTTCTCCAAGAAGTGAGCGTTCCTTGAGACAAACGTTGTTTGTCTTGTAGGATCGTAGAACTCGTATCCTATTGAGTTTTCCGGATACCCCACGAATTTGCACAAAGTGGATTTAGTTTCCAATTTATCTCCCACTAACTTTTTAACGTAAGCGGGAGATCCCCATATGCGCATGAATGCGTATGAGGGTGCCTTGCCAAACCATAGTTCGTATGGTGTTTTTTCTACGGATTTTGAAGGTACCATATTCAGTATCTTCGTTGCCGTGAGGAGGGCATGTCCCCAAAATGAAAGAGGTAAGTCAGTGGCACTCATCATGGATCGAACCATGTCCATCAAGGTTCGATTCCTTCTCTCTGCTACTCCATTTAATTGGGGTGTTGCAGGAGGAGTCCACTGCGATAATATTCCATGCTCTACAAGATAATTCAGAAATTCGTTACTAAGAAATTCTCCACCTCGGTCAGAACGAAGAGCCTTTATCGTATGACCAAGTTGATTCTCTACTTCCATCTTGAATTCTTTGAATCGCTCAAAGGCTTCAGACTTGTGTTTCAACAAGAACACATATCCATAACGACTAAAGTCGTCAGTGAAAGTGATGAAGTAGTCATAGCCACCTCGGGCGCTTTTTCATAGTGGTCCACATACGTCAGTATGTATTAAGTCCAATGTTTGCTTGGCTCGCTCAGGGTTTCCCTTAAACGGCAACTTAGCCATTTTACCCTTTAAACATGGTTCACATGTCGGCATTTCATCAATGCGATTGATTTCAATCGCGCCAGATGATGCTAACTTTTGAATCCTTGACTTAGATATATGTCCAAGTCTAGCGTGCCATAATTGGGCAGATATTTCATTATCTTGTTTCCTTTTGTTTTGTTGTACATGCATCACTAACTTAGGTGGTTCAATGGTATATAGTCCATCTTTTAGTGTACCAGTGAAAAACATATTATCATTCATGAATAACGAAAAGGAACCTTTATTAATAGTAAAATTAAAACCTTCATTATCCAAAACAGGAATTGAAATGATGTTTTTCACCAAACTAGGTACATAAAGAACGTTCCTAAGGACTAATTTATTACCACCTAAATCTAACTCCACTTCGCCTATGGCCTCGGCAGCAGCTCTAGCTCCATTGCCAAATCTCAGGATCCAATCCCCTGGCCTAAGTGGCCTTGTTGCTCCCATCACCTGTAAATCATTACAAAGATGAGAACCACAAGCAGTGTCTAGCACCCATGATGCACAGTTAATTGATAAATTAACTTCAACAAGGAATATACCTTTCGAGCTCTCCAAGAACTCTTTGCAGTTCCTCTTCCAGTGTCCAGGTTTCTTGCAGTAGAAACATTTCTGTTCACCAGACGAAGCTTTACGCTTCTTTCCTTTCCCTATGGGCCCAGATGGTGCTTTGCCTTTGCTTGTAGAAGCATTTCCTTTCCCCTTCCCTTTCTTTGTCCTTTTGGACTTGGATTGGGTCGAGGTAGCAACCATCACTGGCTTCTCTCTTTTCATGGAAGCCTCGGCAGTGGCGAGCATATTAGCCAACTCGTGAAGTTCAACATTCATCTTGTGCATGTTGTAGTTCACTACGAATTGTTCGAATGATCTTGGCAACGATTGGAGGATTATATCCTGGCAGTAGGTCTTGTCCATCTTTACGTCAAGATGACCAAGCTTTTCAATAAGCCCAATCATCTTGATGCAGTGAGATCGAACATCAGCACCTTCAGCCATCCTCGTTTGTTGCAAAGTCTTGGCAGTTTCATACCGCTCATATCTACTTTGCACCCCAAATAAACCATTCAGGTGCGTGTATATTTCAAAAGAAGACTTCATATGCTCGTGCTGCTTTTGAAGTTCATTCGACATGGATGCCAACATGAGACAACGTGACTGCAAGTCATCGTCAAGCCATAAATCCAGGGCTTCTTTCTCAGCTTCATCGGCATCCTTAACAAGTTCGGGAGGGGGCCCATCAAGGACAAAACCTCGCTTTTCAGAAGCGAGAATGATCTTAAGGTTCCTGACCCAGTCATGGAAGTTTGGTCCAGTCAATTTTTTATGTTCAAGTATGATGGAAATCGGATTCTTAGACATTATATCTACAAAACGACGATAGAAGAAATAAATACGCGAAAGATTAACTTAAAATGCACAATTCACAAACATGGATTTTATTTGCAAATTACTCCCACTATTTTAATCAAAATCTTATGCCCCCACATAAGTTTCGGGAATTTAAAATATCCTAGCGGGCTTAAGGCCCAAATGCAATCTCCTAGTACCCACGACTCGTTGGCCATACTATTTGATCCATTTGGTGGTCGACTATGTCAACGGTTAACCATCGCAGCTAACCCTTAAGTTCATTTAGCCTCGTTTTTCGATATGGACCCACGACTCGTGAGACATCCATATTTACTAGCGTTAAATCATGTCCAATACTCGTGAAGAGAAATAGTTCAATGCTAGACGCCCCACGACTCGTGAGACAGCGCCTAAAACCTTGCTATCCCCTCCCTTGGCACTAAACTCGTGCATCGAGGCAATAGACATATTATCTTCCTATAGCTCGACCCACGACTCGTGAGACATCGAGATATATTCGTACAATATGCCTAAGACCTAGTAATTGGATAGGCTCGGACCATAGACACTATTCATATGCGCCCGTTATTCGATTAATATTCTAATTGAATTTTAAGTTCAATTGGAGGTTTCTAAGTGTGCGAGGTCTCATCAGATTATGCTTATCTTGTTTACGTTTTCTATCCTAAGCATGCATCTCATACATCAAAGAATAATGTGCGAAAAAGTAAACATTCATCACCTAGCAAGATATGATTGGTCGATTGCCCATCCTATGCGATCCATCACGAGCCATGTGATGAATCAATTGGTCAGTCTAGGGTGAAAATTAAATGTCCTAACTATTACAATTTTTAAACCCATACATCATGGGCCTTCTTGCAATATCCAGCTTGATTGGGCCTCCATGTAATGAATTGGGCCTCCATGTCCTCCAAGGTAAATGGGCCTCCATGTGGATCTCCAAGTCTTCATGAGGTCTTCTCGGCTCCAAGCCTAAACTAAGTCTAACTAATAAAAATAAATGGTCCTATTCTATTACATTTGTTTGCGCAAGCAAGGGCACCAATCAGGCCCATTTAATTACAACCCAAAATTAAATAAACCAAAATCAACACAGGGCTTAAGGGCAAAATCGACCAGTCCACATATTCACTCAAGAACATGCATAAATTCACATAAGGGCAAAAATGTAAATTTACCGGCTCCATTAATTTTAATTCATAAAATTTATCCAAGTTAATTAATTTTGAATTAACAATTAACCTCTAAGATTAATTAGCTCTTACTTGAGCTCCAAGTAATCTACAAATCCTATCTTGATTAAGATTGGTTAATTAAGGTAATCTAAATCTCTAAGATTCTTACCTTATCCAAAACTCTAAGTTTCCCAATATTCCCAAATCTCCAAGATTCTCAAGATAATCCTATTTTGATTAGATTAGTTTAATTAAGGTAGTGTTTAATTCTAAAAGAATAACTACCTTATCCAAAAACTCCAAGTTTCCTAATCTTCTAAAATTCTCCAAGATTTTCAGGACATCCAAAATAGGCA